>WOXC01010939.1:12500-612500 GCA_011680675.1 Gymnobelideus leadbeateri
ATCAAGGAAGACTTCATCCTGCACATAAACTGAGCCTTAAAGAAACATAAGGCTCTTAAAAGGTGGAAAAGAAAGGATTATGCAATGAAAAGAACACTGGATTTAGAATCAGGAAATTTAGATTAATTCTCAGTTCTACAGATAGCTATCTCAGTGACTCTGGGCAAGTCACTTAGCTACTCTGTATAATCTCTAAAATGGGTGTGGGAGACAAGATTATCTCTAAATCTATTATATTATGAAGTGAGAATCTTATGAACTTGAGGCAAGGAAAAAAGCTTGGTAAAGGGGTAGGAAATGACAGGTAGAGTTCAGGACCCAGCTATATAGTTCAGTATGACTGTAGAGGACGTGAAGGGAAATAACACGGAATAAGGCTTTAGAGATAGATTGAAGTTTGATTTCAAATGGCATTAAATAGGGGTGGCTAGGTGGTACAGTGAATAGAGCACCAGCCCTTGAGTCAGGAGGACCCGAGTTCAAATCCTGCCTCAGATACTTAACACTTTACTAGCTGAGTGACCTTGGGCAAGTCACTTAACCCCAAATCACTATGCCTTCCCCCCTCCAAAAAAAAGCAAGCAAAAAAAGAACAAATGGAATTAAATAGTAAACTAAAGAGCTTGTATTTTAATCAAAGCCACTAATGAATGGTTTTTTAAAAGTAGAATGACATAGTCAAACCTATACATGCATTAGGAAGATTATTTTGGCGCACACACACACACACACACACACACACACACGGCAGGGATTGGAGGACTGGAGAGGGGAAAGACTGAAGGTCAGGAGATTGATTATGAAACTATTATAATAATGCCAGCATTTGGCAATTATAACAATAGCTAACATTTATGTAGCACTTTAAGATTTACAAAACACTTTATAAATATCTCACCTTATACTCACAACATCCCTATGAGGTAGGTGCTATTATTATCCCCATTTTACAAATGATGAAACTTGATGCAGATACAAGGTAAGTGACTTGCACAGGGTAACAGAGCTAATATCTAAAACAAGTTTTGAAATAAGGTCTTGCTGACTCCACATCCAGTATTCTATTACTGAGCAACCAGTTGATAGTGAGGGCCTAAACTACAGTAGTAATTATAGAGACAGAAGCAAAAGATGTGGACACAAAAGTCAATAAGATTTGGTAAATGAATGACCATCATGAAATGGTGGTTCTAAACAATCCATTTCTATTCTCTCCTCTTACCTCTATCTTCCCTTCAGATTAATTCTAAAGATCTATTTTTTCACTTTGGTACCTTTGCTTTCTGTCCAGAAACCTGCTTCTTAGTTATCTTCTCTGTGAGATTGCATTCATACTCACTTAGAGAGAAATGCTGACCTGGTTATAATATTATTACTTGATCTGGACACCCCTAGGTGTAATTGAATACTGTGTTCCTAAATGGGATTAAAAGGTCAGCATCCAAGTAAGATGTAGGATTCTCAACAGCAATGGATAGACTTGACCTCCTGAGTTTGAGACAGCTTGAAAGGTTTCCTATTAGACCATCAAGCAAAATGTAATAGCCACCATAAGCATAGTCCACTGTGCTACTCTTTCAAAAGATGATTTAACTGGACAGATATGGACACAGTCCAGTTGTTTTCTTTCCTGCTTAGGACACAAATTAATGATCCCTCTCAATCAACAAGAATTTATTTAGCTTTTACTGTGTGCCTGGCAGATAAAGATGCAAAGTGACATATTGTAAAAATATTATCCCACTGTATGCCATTGTGCATATTGTCCAAGCTCAGGTCCAAGACAGACATGATGTTAAACCATAAGGAAGGTGGGACTTCAAAAGCTATCCAAAGACATCTGTGGCAGCCAAGAGGTCACAAGTTCCCTACTGTATTAGCAGCTATTTCACAGCTAAGAAAAAGCCTCAGAGAGGAGCTATCCACAACTGAAGTTCTTTCAGTGGACCAAGGAAGAGAGGTTTATCCCCAAAAGCTAAGGTTAAAGGGGGCATTCACACAGCACTGAGGGAAGAAAACTGAATTTTGAATTTGAGGATCTCAGTTAATGTAAATCTGATATTTACTACCTATACGACCTTAGTAAAGACTCATCACTTCTTTTGGCTTCTATCACCTATGAAATTATAATCCCTAGGGTCTGTGTTTTCTGCTTTTGTCTATTGCATCCTAACACTTTTCTATGACTGATCTTGCTTCTGAAACCTCTTTATTGGTTACCTCTTTTTAGCTGTTCTGTTAGTGGATTAATTTTTTCAGTGACAAATATTTTGTCCTAGCTCAAAACTAAGGCATTACTATTGTAAACTACCTGACCCAGAACTTTAATTGCCAGCATAAATACCTGAAGAGCCCTCAACTACAAATCCTACTCAACCCTGTCCCTAATAAAAACACCTAGGCAGGGCCATATGGAATATATACCATCAGTTTCAATCATTTTTTGAATAATTACACAGCTCAGACTCTTTGCTACAGTTCATTCTTTCCTTGCTCTACTCTGGCCTAATTCTTGGCTGTTCTCTCAATCAGATCACAGAGCTAGAAGACACAGAAGCCATATAGTCCAACCCCTCATTTTACAGATGGAACTGATACACAGGGAGATAAAGAGACTTTTCTAAGGTAAAATGGGCAGTAAACACCAGACCAGAAATTTGAACCCATGGCATCTAACTCCAGAGGCAATGATCTTTCCTCTTAACTAGTCTTCCATATATCTGTTCTTCTAGTTATTGAACTTCACAGCTTCATTTCTTTCCTCCTCGTGGTTTAGTTTCCCCAGTTCTTCAAGAGCACAGATCCCTCAGTTTGTCCTCTGATCTATCTCGCCTGTGTCTTACTATATGTAAAGTACCTATTACTGTAATCAGCCCTTGCTCTGATCAGGGTACAAAAAATGAAACATCTTACCCAGAAGAGTTAAGAATTATTTATCAACCAGTGATATGTTACCTCCAGTGTGTGCTCCAACTATGAGCCACTAACAGTGACTTTATACCCAGGGTCCCTGTCAGAATAAGAGGCACCTTTGCTTCTGTTCTTCAAGTGGTAATGGGTGGAAGGTGGACCATTACAGTTATGCCAGCATAAGAAGGTCACCTTCAGCAATAACAGATGAGATAGGTAAAACATTGGTTTAACACACTAGGCTCATCAGTCACTGTACCATTTCCCTAATGCTCCCTTTAACCTCAAATTTGGCCCGACAGACCCAGATCACAGAACTACAATTGCAGTATAAGATATAATATATTTATATGAACATACTGTAGAGTGGGATTGGCTCTTACACTGCTGTCCAGGATTCCATCTAGATAAACCCTATGATGATCATTCATACCCAGAGCACTATGTTAATTCTAGGAAGTATATTTTTAAAGGAACAAAATGGAGTTGCCAACCTAGAGTGCATGCTGACTAAGGTGACCAGGATGAGGATATATCAAATGAAGATTACCTGAAGCAACTACAGGTATTTAGTCTGTCAACTAATAATCTGTAACTAGTAATGTGCAACATAAAAGCAAAATATAAACAGAACTAGAAGTGGTCCAAAAAATACCTTCAAATATCTCAGGGTATAATATATAAATGAAATATTCAATTTATTTTGTGTAGTTCCATGGGAATCACAAATTCATAGTTGGAAGGTACCTTAAAGGTCACTGGGTCTAATCACTTCATTTTGTGGATGAGGGAACTGAGAAAGAGAGGCTAAATGACCTGCTGAGGGATACACAGGTAATAAGTGTCTGAGGCAGGATTTTGAAGTTGGATCTTCTCCAGAATCCAAGTTCAATGTTCACCCATAATGCCACACTGTTTCTATAATGAAGTAAGAACAATGGAAGGAATTTAAAGGGATTTAGGTCTAACTTGACATGGGGAAAATCTTTTTAAAATTACAGCTGTCTGAAAATGGATTATAAAATCATAGATTTGGGACTGGAAGGGAGCTTGGAGGTCATCTAAACCAGCCCCCTCGTTTTACAAATGAGGACATTGAGGCTAAGAGATGTTAAATTACTTTCACACAGAAATAAAGTGCCAGAGTCAGGATTCCAACACATATTCTCTGATTCCAAATCTACTGCTTTTTCCATGGCACCAGCTGTCCTATGCAGTAATGAGTTTCCCAATACTTGAAATATTAAAACAATTTCTTCTTGTAGATGTTCTAGAAGAGACTCCTATGTTATGGTGTATGGACTGTAAATTTCCTTCCAACTTTGAGATTCTATGACTAAAAGCTCAGCACTGATATCAATGTGGAATTTGATGCTGGACTATCTACCTATACTTCAGCTTTTTTAATGAGGGTTATAAGTTCATGTCACTCTTTGCTGTTTTTCATTGCAATGTATAGAATGGAAATAATGAAATTCTGCCTGAGCTTTTAATTCAGAACCATGACTAGGGATTCAGAGGTGTAAGTATATTAAGAGAATAAGCATAGTGTAATGGATAGATAGCTGGTCTCAGGGCCAGAAGACCCAAGTTCAAGTTCACATACTATCACTATCAGTGTGACCCTAGAAAAGTCATTTAACTTCTTGGTTCTCTAAGAAGCTCTCTAACTCTAAGTTGCAGAGATAGTACTAGCTGCATTGGTAGAGAGAAATTCCTTAGCAGGTTATCTCTTTACCAATGAAATCACAGGTTCAATCACCATCCTAAATACTAAGAATTAGTATCAATTCTTCTATCACCTGTAAACCTTTAAATTTTTTCTCATCAGGTTCCAACCCATGTCTCTTGATCCTTGCTCTTTCTAATAATACTATACCATACACATGTATGAATATGTGTGTGTATATATGTACATGTACATGTACATATACATATACATATACCAGATCTATGATTTCATTTGTATAGGGAATTCTCAGTAAGAAAACTCCCTCTTCCAATACGAATCAGCATTTACTCCATAACTTATAGTCTTAGAGTGTTACCTGGGGTGCAGAGAAAGGAAGTTACAAAGCTAATATATGTCAGAGGTGGGTCTTCGACCCAGGTCTTCTTGACTCTGAGACCAGCTCCAGCCATTAAGCAATGCTGCCCCTAAAAATATAAATACACTTATGACACTACAACTATCAATATCTATCTGTATGCCCTAACTCCATTTAAAAAAAATTATCAAAGTAACTGTTTTGTATATGGTTTTACCTCTCCTGGGTGCTGGAGTCACAAAAATGAAATTACTGCTTGAAGTTGTTTAGTAATGGATGAAAACTGCCACAGTGGGCAATCATTTCATGGTCTGGGTTGGGGGGACATTGGTGCGGTAAGAGGGAAGGAATACAGTTTCCCCATTAAAACACAATCATTGACGTGTTAATTGATTTTGCTAAACTAATTTTTTTCTTTCTTTTTTAATCTTTGTTACAAGGGATGGTTACTCAGGTAAAAGATGGGATAGGACATATCAACATATGGTGTAAAAACTGTGTCTGTAAAATGAGATACTTTTTTGAAGTAGAATGATCTACTTCAAGAGGTATATACCCACCAATTTGGTAGGAACAATTTCAAGCAGCTTTGTTTGAATATATTGCAGTTGTTTTAATTTATTTGGGATTGTTGTCAAGAGTATGCCTGCTCAGGTGTTAAGATGACTTCTCAGAACCTTTCCAGCTCTGAGCTTCTGTGGGGTATATTAGCTCTTACTCATTACAGTTGTATCACATCATATAATACTGTTCCAATGTATTAAATTTTCTCCTGTCTGAGAAAAATAAATAAAAGAAAATCAAATAAATAAATGGATGAATGAATGAGAGAGAAAGAAAGGGATGGGGGAAGGAAGGAAGGAAGCAAAGGAGGGAGAGAGGAAGGAAGGAAGGAAGGAAGGAAGGAAGGAAGGAAGGAAGGAAGGAAGGAAGGAAGGAGAAAGGAAGGAAGGAAGGAGGAAGGAAGGAAGGAAGGAAGGAAGGAAGGAAGGAAGGAAGGAAGGAAGGAAGGAAGGAAGGAAGGAAGGAAAAAAGAAGGAAGGAAGGAAGGAAAAAAGAAGGAAGGAAGGAAGGAAGGAAGGAAGGAAGGAAGGAAGGAAGGAAGGAAGCAAAGGAGGGAGGGAGAGAGGAAGGAAGGAAGAAAGGAAGGAAGGAAGGAAGGAAGGAAGGAAGGAAGGAAGGAAGGAAGGAAGGAGAGAGAAGAAAGAAAAAGAAAGAAAAGAAAGAAAATCTCTAGATTCCAGATATATGGAGAGCTCCAAGGTACTAATGAATGCCCTTACTTTAAAAAAAAAAAACAAGTAGAGGTAGAATACTAGCCAGTTGATTTGGAGAATTCTGTATGCTCTAAAAAGAAATTTGAGAGCCAAAGTCACAGCTTGGCAGGGATCAGTCAGGCATCTCTAGCATATGAATAGCTATTTGCCTTCCCCCTGCAGCACAAATGAATGAAGTCTTCTTGGAAGCAGTCCTGTTGGACAGGGTCTAGAGTGGAGTATGTATTTAAATCTCATTATCTCCTCAATGTTATGCTACAGGTAGTGATGACTTAGGGAATTATTTTTAAGATTTTTACCTGTGCAGCGGGACCTGTCATCACCACCTTTTTCAAATGCATCATCAAACAGTGAGAAAAAAGAAAATGGTTAACTTCCCTTCTCTAAGTTATACCTATAGGACTCATGAAGTCATATAGACAAATTACTCAGGCCCCCATTGACTTCTGCTCCATTTCTAAAGTTTGCTCTCCCATGGTGTGCTCTCTGCATGTCAGAAACAAAGTATGTAATGGCCAATACATCTGTGCTTTCTCAGAACTTTTCTTGTACCTATACCCACATAAACGTAGCTATACACACTCTTGCTATACAATCTGCTGTTGAAGGTAGGCTTCCAAATACTGTATTTCAAATAGATGTCTGCAGCCTGTTTAGTCTGTGAGTTAAATTTCATCATAGGGTAGCTTCAAGTGGCTCTGGTAAACTCCAAATGTTAACAGTACACCTAGACAAACAGTGCCACACAATAGGACCCCATACTTCAGGAGACAAATAGCAGGACACCTGCACTTCAAACCAGTAACCAGAATCTTGAGCCAAGAATAGGACACATGTCACTGCACCAAGGTACATAGGATCATAGCTCTAGAACAGGGGTTCTTAGCCTGAAATCCATAGACATCCAAAAGATCTGGGTGTAGATTACAGAAAGATCATTAATTTAGGGGGGAAATTACATATTTATTTTCACTAATTTTGGATTTTCTTTGTAATCCTGTGTATTTCATTTTTATATATGTAAGAATATTATTCAAGATTAGGTCCACAGGCTTCATCAGATGTCCAAAGGGGTCTGTGCCTTTTGAAAAGTTAAAAATCTCTGATCTAGAGCTGTAAGGGACCTCAGAGGTCACCTGACCCAAACCATTAATTTTACAGATGAAGAGACTATATCCCATACATCAAATGACATACCTAAGGTCAAATAGATAGATAACAGAGTTGATATTCAAAGCCAGATCCTCCAACTCAGAATTCACTCCTCTTTCTACTGAAACAGGGAAGAAGGGACAGTCTGCAAAATATTCAATGGACCACTTTAATGGTTAGACTAGGATAACCACAATGGGCAGCAGCCATGGCACTCTGTATATGGTACATAAATGTTTAGGATGCCTGCCACATATAGCTTCAGTCACTAGAAACACCAGTAGTAGTAACACATCAGGTACAAAAGAGGGACAAATCTACTCCAATTCAAACCAAGCCAGGGTCTTGCTCAGGCATGTGTTTGCCCTGGTGGTATAAACAGCAGCATCCCAGGGGAAACATATTTGGAGAGCAGCTGTGTTTCCAGGCAAACTAATAAGTAGTAGAACCCAAACTCAAATCCAGTTCTCTTGATTACAAGAACCTTGCTTTTTCCACTATTCCACACCATACAAGTATATGAGTATATGAGGATTTAAATATATTTATGAACCTGTGAGCCAGCATAGGAAGCAGTTGTTAACATGGCCCCTACAATGATCTAATAATGCCAAGAGGTTGGACTCCAGGCACAAGCATAGTAAAAGCCCAGCCAAGCATGGGGCAGCTGCTTCCAGTTCTTTCCAAGTGCCAGTAATGGAAAGCAAGTCCATACTTAAAAGTGTCACAGCATTGGTTGATACTGGTGATCTTGAAGCCAAACCAATCAGTTTTAAATGAGCCAGCACCAGAGCCATTTTTTACCAGAGAGGTAGATTTATTTGTCAGATGATTGCAGCAGGGTCATAGATGCAGGTGAACTCATTTATTCCTTGTTGTCTTGGCAAATTCATCGATCCTCATCTACTAAATTAGCGTAATTCCCTAGGATCTACTATAATTTTCATAACCCCGAAGGGGGAAGAGGAGAAAGAGTTCCTTTGGCCTGTGCTTTGGGAAAATTCTCTCACTTGGTGACCTCATTAGCTCCAATAGTTTTCATTATCATTTATCTTCAGAAAATTCTCTAAGAAGTTTCTGTGCTCTGTGGGCAAAGAAGAACTACAGTAGCTCAAAAGAAATGTGAGATAAGCAAATTTAAAGACACCTAGTCTAACCATTTAAAGACATCTTCATAAATATTCATATGGACTAAATATTTGAGCCCCAACCTGTGATAGAGCCTTCCAGCTTGTATTGGTCTGATCAGTCACAGATGGACATGCTGTAATTTGAGCCCAATATAGTGATGTCATTTTGGTCTTCTTCAAGCATGATGAACCACCACAAATAAAAAAAATCAATAAATTCCAATGACCCTCTACTGTCTCTTGAAACAAATATAAACATCTCTGTTTATCTTCTAAGGACCTTCACAAGCTAACCCCACCCACATCTCTGGCCTTATAAGTTTCTCAGTAGAATGCAGGTACCTTTATGGCAAGGACTATGTCATTTTTGTCTTTGTATCCGTAGTGGCTAGCCTAATACCTAGCACATACTGTAAGTAGGCACTTAATAAGTGCTTGTTGATTGATTGATTGAGCAAGAATCCCAGAGATTCCATTTAGTTTTGTATGTTTATAGGTAGCAGAAGAGATTTAGAGTCAGGATCTTGAACTTTCCACTAGACAAGATCTTGGAAATTTTTACTCAAAGCCAAAAGAGAATCAAAAACTTTTGAGGAAACTTTGGCATGTAAAGGCAGAACACTGGATAGAGTGGCCATTGGTGAATTTTGTGGGTAGATACCTTCAAGATAAACTGACAGATGAAAATTTTAAAAAACTATATAAGTTGTACTTAATTGGAAAAATTGTGTGAATGGTCTCTGTTCCTGCCATAGCCAATCACCAACTTGAATCCTGGACCAACTTGAATCCTGAACCAGGCATATATACATGATGGTGTGGCTATTTGCCAAGAGTTCCCTCTTCTCCGTCTCTTATCATGCTATTCAGATGCCTTCTGCTACTATTTCCTCCTTCACCTCTATTTCACATGAAGGACTAGTATTTCTTTTTACCAAGGCAAACCCCACTACATGCAAAAATTATCGGAGATATTCGGGGCGGAGCCAAGATGGCGGAGTAGAAACAGCTTGTCCAAGCCTCTCTGCCCCCAGATTCTCCACAAACTATGTAAAAAAGGACTCTGAAAATCTTCTGGAGCTCCAGCACCCACAGAACGACACAGAGAAGCTAACCTCCCGCTGAGGACAGCCCAGCACCCTGCAGGAAGGACCAGCGCAGCGGTCTGGGAGCTGGCAGCGCGCAGAGCGCAGGAGCCGAGCAGAGCCCAGGTCCACTTGAGCAGAGGTTTTAGCCCCAGGGCGGCAGGGCCAGCAGCCGGCTGGAGGAACCCCAGAACACCAGGAACTGTGGAGACGCCAGAATTATCAACATAGACTTGCCTAGGACAAAGTAAGAGGTTAGTGTCCTATGGACTTTGGGACCTGTATTTGGGGAATGCGTCAGCTCCCTCCCCTGGGGGCTAGAAGCCGCTGAGGAGACAGGCCATTTTGTAGTTTTCATAGGCATTTCCGGCTCCCAGCCTACAAATCGTGGGGAGATCCAGCGATCAGTCTTGGGGGGTAATCGCTCTTGCTTTAACCTCCCTGGATCTGGATTGTGATCTAGGGTGGAAGTTGTGGGTGGGTTTACAGCTTGCCAGAAACGGAAGTTGCCCCCCACACGTTCGGGACGAAAATTCCTCTATCTGGCCTTAAAGCCATAGTGTGGCAACAAGCCCAAAAGTCAAGCAATTAAGTGGCAACATGCCAAGGCAAAGGAAACAGAAAAATGCAACCCTAGACTCCTATTTTGGGGGCATAGAGCGGGAAAAGGACTGTGAGGTCAGAAGTCCTGCTCCAAAAGCCCCAGGGGAAAACATGAGTGGGTTGCAGGCCATAGAGGACCTTAAGAAGGACTTTAAAAATCAAATAAGAGAAGTGGAGGAAAAATTGGAAAGAGAAATGAGAAGGATGCAGGAAAAGTATGAAATGAGGGTCAACAGCCTGACTGAGGAAAACACCACCTTAAAAAATAGACTAACTCAAATGGCAAAGGAGGCCCAAAAGGGCAATGAGGAGAAGAATGCCTTAAAAAGTCGAATTTGCCAGATGGAAAAAGAATCTCAAAAGTTCACTGAGGAGATTCATTCCTTCAGAGTTAGACTGGAGCAAATGGAAGCTAGTGACTTTATGAGAAATCAAGATGCTGTTAAGCAGATCCAAACAAATGAAAGATTAGAAGGCAATGTGAAATATCTCATGGGAAAAACCACTGACCTGGAAAATAGATCCAGGAGAGACAATTTAAAAATTATTGGACTACCTGAAAGCCATGATCAAAGAAAGAACCTAGAAATCACCCTTCAAGAAATTCTCAAGGAAAATTGCCCTGATGTTTTAGATCCAGAGGGCAAAATAGAGGTTGAAAGAATCCACCGATCACCTCCTGAAAAGATCCCAAAAAGAAAACTCCCAGGAATATTATAGCCAGGTTCCAGAATCCCCAGATCAAGGAGAAAATACTACAAGCAGCCAGGAAGAAACAATTTCAATATTGTGGAAACACAATCAGAATAGCCCAGGACCTGGCAGCTTCTACACTGAGGGATCGAAGGGCATGGAATATGATATTCCAGAGGGCAAAAGAACTGGGAATGAACCCAAGGGTCACCTACCCAGCAAAACTGAGTATTTTGTTTCAGGGGAAAATATGGTCATTCAGTGGAATAGAGGACTTTCAAGCATTCTTGAGGAAAAAACCAGAGTTGAATAGAAAATTTGACATCCAGAAGCAAGAAGGAAGAGATGCCTGAGAAGGTAATCAGGGAAAAGAAATCAAAAGGAACTTATCAAAGTTGAACTATTTACATTCCTATATGGAAAAGCAATATCTGTGACTGATGATATCTTTCTCACTATGAAAATAATGGAAGAAGGGGGTGTGGTCATACAAATACATATGTGAATGTGTGTGTATATGGTTACAGTTATATAAGGATAGAGGGCATAGGTTGATTTTGTTGGGAAGGGAGAGTACTCAAGGGATGAAATTATGAGGTGAGAGAGGAAAGTGGCAAGAGGAGATGGGGAGAGACATGGTAGGGTAAACTATCTCATGTAGGAGAAGTGGGTGCAAAGGAGGGGGAGAATAAGGAAGGCTAAAAAGGCAAAACCACATTCACATTGAATTTGGTTCAGGGAGAAAATGACATACATACTAAATGGGATATCTCAACCTGCAGCAGGATAGGGGGAAGGGGGATGAGAGGAGGGATGATGGATGGGAGGGCATCCTTGGGGTGAGGGGAGGTTGGAAGTACCCACTATAGAAGAGGGACAGGATCATGTAGGGAATGGACCAGGTGGGGGGTGGGATGAGTGGGAGGGAATTATAAGCAGCCTTGTACAATATATCTACTATGATAATGTTTTGCATAGCTAGACATGTACAACATATACTGAATTACTTATCTCCCCAGAGGGAATGGGTGACAAGGGAGGAAGGAAATGGATCTGAAATTCGAGGTCGTAACATTAAATGTTTCAAATATATATAAATACTATTATTAATACTCTTTTGCCTATAATTGGGAGATAAGATGTGCAGGCATTGGGACACAAAGATTCATCTTCCTCTAATGGAAAAGTCGATGGGGGTATGGGAGAAGGTATGGGAGAGAGCAGATTGGAGGAAGCGATATCTTGTGGGACTGCTATTCTGGGAGGTTGGGTAGGGGAATAATGGGGGGAAAATGATTGTAACTCAAAATCTGGCGGAAATGAATGATGTAAAACAGAAGTTAATAAAGTATTTGTTTAAAAAAAAAAAAAAGAAAAAAAGAAATTCTCAAGGAAAACTGCCCTGATGTTTTAGATCCAGAGGGCAAAATAGAGGTTGAAAGAATCCACAAATCACCTCCTGAAAAAGATCCCAAAAAGAAAACTCCCAGAAATATTATAGCCAGGTTCCAGAATCCCCAGATCAAGGAGAAAATACTACAAGCAGCCCGGAAGAAACAATTTCAATATTGTGGAAACACAATCAGAATAGCCCAGGACCTGGTGGCTTCTACACTGAGGGATCGAAGGGCATGGAATATGATATTCCAGAGGGCAAAAGAACTGGGAATGAACCCACAGGTCACCTACCCAGCAAAACTGAGTATTTTGTTTCAGGGGAAAATATGGTCATTCAGTGGAATAGAGGACTTTCAAGCATTCTTGAGGAAAAAACCAGAACTGAATAGAAAATTTGACATCCAGACACAAGAAGGAAGAGATGCCTGAGAAGGTAATCAGGGAAAAGAAATCAAAGGAACTTATCAAAGTTGAACTATTTACATTCCTATATGGAAAAGCAATAACTGTGACTGATGATATCTTTCTCACTATGAAAATAATGGAAGAAGGGTGTGTGGTCATATGAATACATATGTGAATGTGTGTATATGGTTACAGTTATATATGGATAGGGGGCATAGGTTGAATTTGTTGGGAAGGGAGAATACTCAAGGGATGAAATTATGAGGTGAGAGAGGAAAGTGGCAAGAGGAGATGGGGAGAGACAGGGTAGGGTAAACTATCCCATGTAGAAGAAGCAAGGGAAGTGGTTGCAAGGGAGGGGGAGAATAGGAAGGCTAAAAAGGCAAAACCACATTCACATTGAATTTGGTTCAGGGAGAGAATGACATACATACTAAATGGGATATCTCAACCTGCTGCAGGATAGGGGGAAGGGGGATGAGAGGAGGGATGATGGATGGGAGGGCATCCTTGGGAGGAGGGGAGGTTGGAAGTACCCACTATAGAAGAGGGACAGGATCATGTAGGGAATGGACCAGGTGGGGAGTGGGATGAGTGGGAGGGAATTATAAGCAGCCTTGTACAATATATCTACTATGATAATGTTTTGCATAGCTAGACATGTACAACATATACTGAATTACTTAACTCCCCAGAGGGAATGGGTGACAAGGGAGGAAGGAAATGGATCTGAAATTTGAAGTCGTAACATTAAATGTTTCAAATATATATAAATACTATTATTAATACTCTTTTGCTTGTAATAGGGAGATAAGATGTGCAGGCATTGGGATGCAAAGTCTCACCTTCCTCTAATGGAAAAGTCGATGGGGTATGGGAGAAGGTATGGGAGAGAGCAGATTGGAGGAAGCGATATCTTGTGGGATTACTGTTCTGGGAGGTTGGGTAGGGGAATAATGGGGGGGAAATGATTGTAACTCAAAATCTGGCGGAAATGAATGATGTAAAACAGAAGTTAATAAAGCATTTGTTTAAAAAAAAATAAATGAGATATTCTAAGGTCTAAAAAAAAAAAATTATCCCATTCCATCATGTCTTCTCCAGCAGATTTCCCCATCAATCATTTCTACTCTCTTACTAATCTTCAATCACTTTAATCATGCCTGAGAACTATGGGAGTACTCTAAGGCTCTGTCCCAAACCTTCTCTTCTCACTCCATACTATTTCACTTGATGCTTTCATCAGTGTCCATGATTTCAATTATGATGTCCTATGCAAATGACTTTAGAAATAGTTGTACAGCACCAGCCACTCTAATCACCTCTAGTTTTGCATTTCCAATTGCTTAGCAGATATTTTGCAATGGGTGCTCTATAGACATCTGTAGGGTTAATGGAATATAAGATCTTCCTTGTCCATTAATAGGCCTATGTCATCACATGTCCCTTTTTTCCCTTGGAACATGGGCCATGTTCCCAGGTCTTTCAATCATGGATGTCTTGCTGCTTTGAACTCCAGCCTAGTACACAGCTGTAACACATCCTGAGTCACATAGAGCCCATCAGATGATTCAGGTGGATTTATATTGCCTTAGGGGAGGAACTTGCCTAAGAGGAAGCTTGCTTAGGGGGAAGCTTGCTTAAGAGAGGCTTGCTTGCAGGAAGGCTTTCACACCTTTTGGTACTGGGCCAATTAGGCACTGAGTCACATGGGTTGTGATGCCCTCTGGCTCTGAACCTAGTAGTTGAAAACTATACATACTGGGAGTTGGTATTTTACTTTGGAGCTCACTCATGGGAAGAATATGTCTTTGTGATTTGGCCAGATGAGACTCTGGGTAGCCATTATTAAGGAGCACCCTGGCTTTGTAAATCCAGATGTTGATGCTTTCTGGTCTGGTGATTAGGTATCTATTACTCTGTTTAGACACCTGGAACCCTGTCTATTTGATTCTTTTTTGGATACTCACTTCTTTCTACTTATCTGTCTGCATTAAAGTAAAATTGTTGACCCCTTTGAAGCTGTCTTTCCTTTAGAAAAGCAGATCAAAGAATCTTTGCTAGCAGCCCATTTTGTGTGCTAGTGTGGTTGCTAATATAACTTAAATTTAACATGTCCAAAACTGAACTCTGTCGTTCCCCAAAAACCCTCTTTGTCTTCCTAACTTACCTACTGGTGGTACTACTTTCCTCCCAGTCACCCAAGCTCACAATCATGGTGTCATCTTCAACCCTTCTCTCTCTCTCTCTCTCTCTCTCTCTCTCTCTCTCTCTCTCTCTCTCTCTCTCTCTCTCTCATTCTCTATATCCCATTGATTGCCAAGTCCTGTTGTTTTGACCTTCATAATATCTTTCTTTTATCTCATAATATCTCCTCTGACAATGTCACCACCCTAGCGCAGGATCTTATCACCTCACGACTAGAATAGCCTATTAACTGTTCTCCCTGCCTCAAGTCTCACCACCATTCCAGTTATTTCTCTCATTTGTCAAACTGATTTACCTAAAACACAGGCCTAACAATGTTACTCCATAGCTATTCAAAAAAGCTCCCTATTATCTCCAGGATCAAATATAAAATTCTCTGTTTGGTTTTTAAAGTACTTCATAATCTGGCCCCTTCCTACCTTTCCAGTCTTCTTTTTATATTAATTTCCTCCATATACTTGATTATCTGGTGCCACTGACCTCCATGCTGTATTCCTCACACAGATAATCCATCTTCCAACTCTGAGCATTTTTCACTGATTGTCCTTCATGCCTAGAATTCTCTCCCTCCACATCTTACCTCCTGGCTTCCCTGGTTTCTGTCAAGTTTCAGCTAAAGTTCATCTTTTGCAAGAAGACTATCATAGTCCTCTTTAATCTTTGTGACTTGCCTCTGAGACAACATGGAATTTATCCTGTATATGTCTTGTTTGTACATAATTATTTACAAGCTGTCTTCCCCATTTGACTGAACAGAATGGAGATCAGGAACTGGTTTGTTTTCTTTTCTTTTCCTTTTACTTCTGTTTGTATTCCCAGCATTTAGCACAATATCTAGCATACAGCAGGCACTAAATAAATGCTTATTAACTATGTTAGCATCACAGTCAATGTAACTGTTATTGTCAAACATATCAAAGTTATAGATATACTCATATGTGGAAAAGATTCATGTATTATCAATCTTATTCTCTTTGGAAAATGAGTCTGCAGTATCCAAGCAACCTTGAAAACTGCTAGAACTATCACGAAAATTTCACAAGGCTCAAATATCAAAGAACTTTCTCTTCTGGAGGGTGGACTGTCATAGCTCAATACTACCACTTGGACTCCCAAGTGACCCTCAAAATCTGAACACTGCATAAAAGACAGTTTTAGATTGAAAAAAAAAATAGTAATCTCAAGATTTTTCAAGCTAATTATGAACACAACAGATTTTCACAAATCATAGCAAACAATGATGTTTTCCCTCAGATTCTTTATATAATTTCCCTTGCTTTTCTTCCATTTGCTTATAAGAGGTTTTATTACAAGTAAAGAAAAGGAAATGGGTTTTTTCCAGTAAATAAGGATGCTTATAATAGCTAGTCACCCCTCTCCACATACACATACTAAGTGACCACAATGGAATTTTTTCCTCTAACCTAAATTCTATTTGCTTAAATACTGGAAAATCCATCCTCATATAGGCCCAGAGATAAAATTTAAAACTTAAAATTCTGGGAACCACTTTTATCCAGTAACAAAACCTGTTCTCACTTGTTCAAACCTACCATCCAACCTGTCCTTAGTCTGAGCAGAAAGACACAAATTAAATTGATATTGAGCCTTCAGTTCATAGGCAGTGACATGAGGCTGAATGGAAGAAACATCATATACAATCATCATCCAAGGTAAAAAGGATAAACTATTTCCTCCTCTTCTGGCACCAGAGAGAGCTAAAAGATTGATTTCTAGCCATGAACAATACCCCAGAAAAGTGGGGAGGAGAAAAAAGGGAGGAAGTGTCCTGGTTCTGGTTCGTTCTCTCTCTCTCTCTCTCTCTCTCTCTCTCTCTCTCTCTCTCTCTCTCTCTCCTCTCTCTATCCCCCTCCCTCCCACCCTGGTCTTTCCAAAGCTTATAGCTATGGATTTTTTACATTTGTGTGGTTGCCAGCTCAGCCCAAGGACCAAAATGAGCATAACTTTCAATTAAATAAACCCTGAAAACTCCAAGTTCATTTTTGGCCAGGTTTTTTAACCACACTTGGCGACTGTCTATAGCCAGGGAATCTCATTTATCTTTTCTTTTGTGTTCTACTTCCAGTGGGGAAAATCTGGGCTGACAGATTGCTTCATTTGGGAGAATTTAGGGGAAGAGTTAGTCCATATGAACAGTAGCACAAAGTAAAGTGTGGATTCAGCAAGTGTCTGGCTGGAAACTCAGAGATGATTAGCTCCCTCCAAAAAAAAAAATGAGATCTTGAATGATCAGAATGATTTTTTTTATTTCCTTGAAAATTCAAGGCATATAGCTAATATCTATCTAATATATTTTTGGCTGCTAAAAGTTTATTCGTTTTTGTTGAGTATTGTAAAGCCAATCACAAGTAGCTTTCCTGAGGACTGTGAATAACTTTAAGGATCTAACCACACAGTTTAGTGAACTCTCTATTTATTGAACAAGAAACTAAAGCAAAACATTCAAGAAACTAAAGCACAACATTCACAACAATATAACATAACCATGTGTTACTAAGGTAGCCACATAGTCTTAAACAAAACATATCATTCAGTTAAGTCACAATCTCCTCAATCAATACAGAGTAACCAAGTCAAGTCTTCTTTCATCTTGGCTCCAGGCTGGCT
Source organism: Gymnobelideus leadbeateri (assembly GCA_011680675.1). NCBI lineage: Eukaryota > Metazoa > Chordata > Mammalia > Diprotodontia > Petauridae > Gymnobelideus > Gymnobelideus leadbeateri. Next base: position 30,038 of record WOXC01010939.1, read on the forward strand.
TCCAATCATCCTTAAGGGGTAATCATCCTTAAACCAATCATCCCTAAGGGGTAGCACAAAGTACAAATACCATCTACCCCTAGGTCACAGTAAGTTATAATATCATCAGTCAGCCTTGAGTACCCAAGTAAACTCTTCTTTCATCCTAACTTGAGTCTGACTTCCAAACCCCGTGGCTCTACTTCTACACTTAAGCTCCTCAAGCTCCTCTTCCACTCTCCCAGCTATTTCCAGGATTCGCCTGACAGGACTGTTGCCTGAATTCACAGGTAGGCAACACTCCCAGCTCTTGCCTGGATTCACCCAATTGTTGCCTGGATTCACACACAGGCGGCTCTCCACTCCTGTTCCATATTGCAGCTCATAGGGACTACTCCACTCCAAGCTCTTCACAGTATCTGTTTCTAGGAAAACAAAACTCAACAGGGCTACTACAACATTTATACACATTGCCAGCACTATCATCTTAATTCACTTTCTGTCTGAGAAATCAATACAAATCCATAAACAGAGTGCTTCTAACAAAGTAACACTAACAAATCAATAGTAAAGTCCCAGGACTTCTGTAAACAGCGGTAAAGTCCTCTTTCAAGGATTCTGTATCAGCAGCAAAGTCTTCTTTCAGGGCTTCTTGTAAAGTCCTCTTCCAACAGACAGAATGCTTAATTCTGATGAAGTAATGTCAATACAGACAGAATAGACAGAGTACTAGACATCACAAACATTCTCCCTCTCAGTTCTGCTTGGTCCACTTCCTCATGGTTTCCCAAGCCAGGTCACAGGTTATCGTGCCACAAGCAATCTGGAAAGTTCCTGAGTGCTCTGAGGATTCCAATACAGTTGCTATGAATGGATGACTCCACTTCCAGAAGAAGAAGCTTGTCTATCATTGACCTGGGTCTAATTTGGGAAGATCAGGATGGTGGGGGATTACTTTCCCAGAGCACTCAGCACTTCCACAGAAGCTGTTGCTGGAAGTGGAACCCAGATGTCTTCGGTAGTAGTCATGGGTTTCTACAAGTGAACCACTGGATGGGATTGCTGCCATGTTTCTTGTTCTTCTTGTGATGATATAAACTTTAGTGGCGGCTCCCAAGCAGCTCTGTCAGACAGTGGGCTGCAATGGGCTGCAGTGGACAATCACAGGTGACCTGGCTCAGGGGAAAGGGGGCTTTAGGTCCGAAGAGGCCATTGGTAAAGGAGATTATGAGAGGATACTCCATGGCAACAAAAATATAATTAATATTTATGAAACCCTTTTGATTCCAGTATCCCTGTGATAGCCTATATTATAAAAGGCTACCTTTAGCTATAAAAAGTGGAAGTAATTCAACTATTCAATGGCAAATCTAAGCATATAGTTGGTGTTATAAGTCTCCCAATTCCGTGCAATATGTACCCTCATCACAATGCCATCATTATGGTTATGTTTTTACATCTGGATTAAAATGAAAAATTCAGCATCTGGAATTCTCAATATTCCATATTTAACATTTTTTCCTTTAGTAGCAGCATGTTAGTGACTCAGTGATTATGTAATTCAATTCAACAATTATTAAGCACCTACTATGTATGATGCAAGAGGTATCATAGTGTAATGACTTAAGAAACTGATTAAAGATCAAGTTAGCAAGATCTAGGTTAAAGTCCCACCTTAGACCCATCACTGACAATATGATGCTGCCACAAATCACTTAATCTCCCAAAATCCTTGGGTAACTCTCTAATACTATAAGTTGCAGAGCATATGCATGTAATCACTGATAAAATTCTTTAACAAAAACTTTCTACATGGAAGAAATCATAGCTACTATAAAAAAATTTAAAGGTATGTCTACATACATATATTTGTGTGCACATGCATATACATATACATGTGTAGATTTTGGTAGAGTTTTTCTAGATTTGTAATTTGTGGTTTAGAGAGCTCACAAATCCTGAATAAGTACAAGATACTGTATAAATATTAAATGCTGGCAATACAAACATGTAAATATAAAAAAAAAACAACTCCTACCCTCAAAAAACCTTCCAAGAGAAGATAACACATCATGTGGATAGGAAAAGCATTTGGTGAAATGTGCTAAAGACAAAAGAAGGGTCCAAAATACAATTAGAAATTTATGAAGAGGCTACATTCAGCTTGGAAGAAAGGGAGTTAGAGAAGACTCATGAAAGAGGCAGCACCTAAGCTAGACCTTGAAGGAAGAAAAAGATTTCAACAGACATCAACATAGATAAAATACATTCCAGGCATATAGGGCAATATGGTCAGATGAACAATAAAGATGAAGGTGAGAGCAATCTCAAAATTATCAATTGTCCAATTTCCCTGGAATATGGAACCTACAAAGTACAATAGTTTGAAATTCAATAGGGAAGATAAGTTGGAGCCAGCTCAAAAGGAACCTTAAATTTCAACTAAGGAATTTGTGTTTGGTAATTAGAAATTGGTAATAGGAATTTTAAGGTCATATTAGAAGCTCTGCAATCCCTGGGAAAAAAACCTTTGGGATACAGATAGGGAAATGACTCATAAATCCTTATACCTAAAAGTGAGATTTAAAAGATTCAGAAAAAACTAAAACTCTTTGCTGTCTTATCAACCTGAGCTTCAGTTTCTAGTAGAATGGAAGCTCCTTGAAGGCAGGCACTTTCCCACTTTCTATTTGTATCCCATTGTCTATAAAAGTGCCTGACACACAGTAGACACCTAAATGCTTGTTGACTGATTAATTTCCTCACAGTTTATAATTCCTCAACTGATCACCCTCTCCTACTTGACACCTCTTCTCTCTAGATATTCAGGACACCACTCTGTCCTGGTTCTCCTCCTGTCTTTCTGACTGCTTCATCCCTATCTTCTTTGCTAGATCCTCCTCCAGATCATATCCACTAGCCATACATGTTCCTCAGGATTTTGTCTTGGGCCCTCTTCTCTTGTCCCTCTATACTAATTCACTTGGTGACCACATCAAATCCCATTAATTTAATTATCATCTCTATGCTGATGATTCTCAAAATTACCTATCCTGACCCAAACTTTGTTAATCTTTCATCTTACATCTCCAATTGCCTTTCAAACAATTCAAATTGTATGTCTAGTAAAAATTTTAGACTCCATATGTCCAAAATGGAACTAATTACCTTTCTCCCTAAAACTTCACCCCACTCATCTTCCCTATTACTGTTAGAAGTAACACTATCTAAAAACTTCCTCAGGTTTACAATCAAGGAGTCATTTTGGACTCCTTGCTATCTCTTATCCCCCATATCCAATCTGTTGCCAAGCCCTGAGGACTGCACTTTTTGCAACATCTCTCAAACACACCCCATTCTCTTCTCTGACACTGCTACTACTCTAGTGTAGGCCTCATTACCTCATGACTATATTACTGCAATAATCTCCTGGTGAATCTGCATGCTTCAACTCTCTCTCCCCTCTAACTCATCCTCCATTTAGCCACTTAAGTGATTTTCCTAAAGCACAAGTCTAGTCATCATCCCCTACTAAATAAAATCCAGAGTCTCCCTATTGCCTCTATGGACAAATACAAAATGACCCATTTAGCATTCCAAGTCCTTCATAATTTAGTCCCCTCCTACCTCTTCAGTCTTCTTATACCTTATTCTTCAACATGTGCTCTTTGATCCTGACTATTCCACAAACAAGATACTCCATCTTTCTGGGCCATTCCCCATACCTCATAACTTCCTCCTCTATTCCAGCCACTGACTTCTTAGCAAAGATGCTAGAGTGGTTTGTCATTTCCCTCTCCAGCTCATGTTACAGGTGAGGAACTGAGACAAACAGGGTTAAGTGACTTGCCCAGGGTTACACAACTAGTAAGTGACTGAGGTCAGATTTAATCTCACAAAGATAAGTCTTCCTGACTCCAGGTCCAGCCCTCTATCCACTGTGCCACTTAGCTGCCCATGTTGTTTCTCCCATTAGTTCCTTGAGCGCAGAGACTGTCTTTTGCTTCTTTTTGTATCCCCATAGCTTAGTACAATGCCTGATATATACTAGGTGCTTAATAAATGTTTATTAGTTGATTAACTATATAAGGGGGTTAAACAAAATAAGTTCCAAGATCCTTTTCAGCTAGAAATCTTCAATTCTATGACCCTAAGATTCAGTGAATCTGAAACCTAAGAGTTTGGTCACACAAACACACACACAGCCCAATCTCTGAGGCCAGTCAGCTTCCTCCAGGAAGAGGAATGATCCAGAGAGAACAAAAGTGTTAAGAAAGATCAAGCTCTAGTACCTTCCACATTTGCAGAGTCTAAGATTAACTTTAGGAATTCACATGGTGTGGTCACTTTTCCTTTCATTTATTTTGGGGCCCAGGGTTTGGCTCATTGGCTCATACTGTAGGTGCAGTGATCTTACCCTTTGGCTAGTCCTGGCTTGCTTCTGTTCAGCTCTCTTCTTCTAAGCTGCCTCTGGACTGAACATATATATGCCGTTTGAGTTTTTCCCTCCCCTTTTCTCTTTTTTTTGATAACTGTTATAGAGAACAACAAACAAACAACAAAAATAAATGGGTTTCCGTATGGACAATGCCTGGCAAACCCAAGCAGAAGGGTCCAGAACTGAGAACAGCAAGACATTTCCTTGTGGCACCACATGGAATAATGAGTCACATTTATATATCACTTTTGGGTTTGCCCATTGAGTTCAGTAGTGTATTATTATCCACATTTCAAACAAAGGAAAGGGAGGCATAAGGAAGTGAAATGATTTGTGCAGGTCACATAGCTAGTAAGTGTCAAAGCTAATATTCAAACCAAGTTTCCTCTTATCTCCAAGTCCAATAATCTTTCCTTTACACTAAGACATCTTTTAGCATGGACTGCCATATGTACAACAGTATATAAAATATAATTATCACATCATTTTCTAGGTAATCTTCCAAGTAAATATTCTTGCAAACTTTGGGAAAATCATTAGGTTATGACAAATTCTGATATTTTATCTTCTTTGAATCAGGAAGCATTTTTTAACCATTAAAAGCAGCACTTAAAGAACAAGCTTAAGGCTCACTTCAGCTGGCTCAACCTGTGTAGCCAGAGTCATTATGAATAGCTTGGGCATCTAGGGAAACAACACAGCTATAACAAGGAGAATGAAATGACCCTCAAACCAATGTTTAATCTATTATGTGAAAAACATTACATATACTTAAGACAAATTCAATTAAGCAGGAGGAAAAATTAGTTACTATACTAACTGTACTTTGTGCCCTCTAGATTTTGGTACCCTGGGGTAATGTCCCAGTTGTACTTCCTTAAAGATGACTCTAGACCTGACTCTTGGGAAATTTCCACCTCCAGAATTCTTTATAAAAGTTCAAGGTGGAGAAATATACAAAGTAAATAAGATTCAAAAAGTGTTTAAGGGTCATTACTATTGAAAAAAACAGATGAAATGAAGAAATGCTCTAAATCACTATTGATTAGAGAAATGCAAAGCAAAACAACTCTGGGGTACCACATCTCTCCAGTCAGATTGGCTAAGATGACAAAACAGGAAAATGACAAATGCTGAAGAGGATGTGGGCAAATTGGAATATTAATGCATTGCTGGTGGAGTTGTGAACTGATCCAACTATTCTGGGGAGCAATCTGGAATTATGCCCAAAGGGCTATAAATAATTTCATACCCTTTGACCCAGCAATACCACTTCTAGGGTTATATCCCAAAGAGATCATAGAAGAGGGAGGAAGACCCATATGTACAAAAATATTTATAGCAGCTCTTTTTGTGGTTGCAAAGAATTGGAAATTAAGGGGGTGCCCATCAATTGGGGAATGGCTAAACAAGTTGTGGTATATGCATGTAATGGAATATTATTGTGCTATAAGAAATGAGGAAGAGACGGACTTCATATTTACCTGGAGAGGCTTATACGAACTGATGCTGAATGAGAAGAGTAGAACCAGGAGAAATTTGTATACAATCACAGACACAGCATATGTGTGATGACCAACTATGACAGAACGGACTCTTCTCAGAAATGCAGTGATGTAAGTCAATCCCAAAAGACTCATGATGGAGACAGATGCCTAAATCCAGAGAAAGAACTAGAAAGAACTGAGCTTGAATCCTAATGGAAGCAAACTACTTGATCTTTTTCTTTTCATTGTTTGGTTTTATTTCCTCTTTACCATTTTTCATTCCATCTAGTACAATCAGCCTTTGTAACCTCACTAATGTCTAATGTGAAAGTATTTGCAGATCCTATACTGGATTATATGCCATCGTGGGGGGTGGGGGGAGGGAGGGAAGGAAAATTTTAAACTCAAGGAACTATGGAATTTAATCTTGTAAACTAAAAATAAACAAATAAATTAAATTAAAAAATACCACTCAGGAAAAAAAGAAAAAACAGATGAACATATATTATGAATATAAGCCAACAAATAGGTTTAGGAGAGGTGTATTCTAGTCCTGGTTCTGCCAATGACCAGTATTGTGAATCTAGACCAGCCATGTGACCTCTCCAAGGCTTAGTTTCTTTAGTTTTAAAGAAAGGCATAGGGGAATAGACTAAATGATCTCTATAGTTCCTTCTGGATCTAAAATTCTTAGTCTTTATGTGAAAGAAACCTATCTCCTAATATCACATCCTGACACTCCATCAAATAATATTCATTTAAATGTTAGCTCTCTGCCTCTAACCTGACATGGAAATTCAGTTCCCAAAAACTGACATAAAATAATAGGTTCTTCATAGATACTAAGAAGGACTCTAGCACCTAAACATCTCCATAAATTGGATTTACTTTATCTTTCTTTTAAAGAAAAACCTTATTTGGTTTTCCAAGTTGTCCTTTTTACACAGCATTGTTCCTTTTATGATAAACTGGGTTGTGTTTTTAAAAAAAAAAGAGGAACTAGGTTCATATGACCCTTAAAAAGAATGGTATGGTACTGTTTCTTCCTATATCCAACATCTATGTCTCTCTCTATGGACAATATGGACTTCTATGGGACAATTCTCTTTTTTCTTATCACTAACCTTAAAGGTAAATACAAGTGGCTTAATCTTTATAACTCCAGAAGCAGAATGGTCTTATAGCTCACAAACATCCCAAACTTCCTATCTACCTCCTAAGTAATCTGGTTCAAATAAGTCAAGAGAAGCACTATAGGTAATTCCTTTCAAACGCTTTAAGTAGATTTTTATTAATAATTTGTGTTTTTGCATCTCCCACTGTGTTTCTCCCTCTCTCCCAGAAACCCATCCCTAATAATAAAGAAGAAAAAAGGGGAAAGAAAAGGTCAGCAAAACTAACCAACATATCAAAAAAAATCTAGTGTTATATGTAGCACCAACTGCATATGACTGTGAAATTATGATAACCAAACTCACCCTCCTTCCAAAAAAGAAAGAGATATTAAAAGATACTTTCCCCTTCATTGCAAAAGTTGGGGGAGGGGAGGTCATGAGTGTAGAATGCTACTTCGCATTTTAATGGTCCCAGCTACCAATAAATGGAGCAAGCTGCTAAGGATAGTGAGTTCAGTGTCATAGGCAGTCATAAATTGAAGACTGAAAAAGAATGTATCAATTGAATTAGATGAACTCTGGATCTTTCTCCAAGCCAGTGAGTCCAGGAACCTATGAAATGCATGGCATCCATTTGTTATGGCCACAGATACTACTTAACACCAAATCTGATTTCTATTACTAAACATGAAACAAGTAGCAACATGGCATAGTGAATAATGCAACAGCCGTGGAAGTGGGAATACCTAGGTCCAAGTCCGCCTCTTCCATACATTAAGCTGACCTTGGACAATTTATTTAAACTCTCATTAGTTCCGGGAACTCTCTTAAGAGTCAAAACTACAGCCAGGGTTCTGATCAGCCTCAATAGAGAGATTTTCTACAGTGGGAGTTCCCCCAATCCATATCAGTGAAATCACAGATATAAGCAAAAACAATAAGTGATGGGGCAGCTAGGCAACAATAAGTGAATAGAGCACCGGCCCTGGAGTCGGGAGGACTTGAGTTCAAATCCAGCCTCAGAAACTTAACACACACAAAAAAATAGCTGTGTGACCTTGGGCAAGTCACTTAACCCCAAATGCCCTCCAAACCCCCCCAAAAAAATAAATAATTAAGTGATTATAGATTAAAAAAAAAAAAACAAGGAAATATGGAAACAAGGGTCTGAAAAACATGTTGTCTTGGGATTCTTTATATTGCCATAATTTTTTCAGTTTCCACAAACTAGTCAGCATTCCAGGCTTCTTACATCCATGAAAAAAATCTTCAAGAAACTACAACACTATTCCCAGATATGATGGCAGAGATAGCCATTTTAGAGAATATATGGGGCATGGTTATAATTACCCATGTCTTCCACAGAGGATTTGTTTGGCACCCTTATTCTGATTTGCTCAAAATACTTTTAATATTTTTAATATCATATAGCTTCCCAATCCTCCACTAGACACTTGTTTTTCAAAGGTTATTTGAGAAGGTTCTACTAAACGGGGATGACTATTCTCCATTTTTTTTCATTATACTACTCTCTCCTAATTCTATTCTTATCTCTCTTCCTGGTTTTATTCCAACCTGTCTGAGTGTTCTTTCTCAGTTTCTGTTGCTGGTTTATCTTCCATACCACACCCCTTTAAGAGCCCTTATTACCTAAGAGTATGTCTTGGGCCCTTCTCTCTTCTCTCTCTACAATCTTTACTGATGAGCTCTTCATCTCAGAAAGGTTTAATGATCACCCCTATGCAGAAGAACCAGAGAGATATGCATTCAGTTCTAATATGACCTCTGAGTTTCAGACTTTCATTAGAAAATGCATATTGGAGGTGGAGGCAAGATGGTGAATTAGAGGCAAAAATCTAGCCAAAATTTCCCTCTAAACAACTAAAATTCCTCAAATCACTTTTTGGAGCAGCAGAACCAACAAAAAGTCAGAATGAGACATTTTTCCAACCTAAGCCAATTTAAAAGGTAGTAGGAGAGTTCTGTGAAATGGAGGTGGAGGCCTGTCAAGAGCATAGGCACATCATATTGCTTCAACACAAACAGCCCTGAAAGTAGCTGCAACAGCAGCATCAATAGCAGTTTTGAGAGCTCTCAGATGAGACTCAGTAAGGGGGTTGGATAGTTAGTCAGAAAAAAATTACAGGAGACGCTTTGCTGTCAATGACTGGCAATTTTATTGCCCATAAGCAGTTCTGGGTCACAGTTCCAGGGTGGCAAGGAGTGCTTGTTGTGTGTCACCAAGAATCACCTACCCAGCAAAACTGAGTATAATACTGCAGGGGGAAAATGGACATTCAATGAAATGGGAGGAATTTCAAGCATTCTTGATAAAAAGACCTGAACTGAATAGAAAATTTGACTTTCAAATACAAGACTCAGGAGGAGCATGGAACAGGAAAGAGAAATCATAAGGGAATTGTTAAAGTTGAACTGTTTACATTCCTACATGGAAAGATGATATTTGTAGCTCATGAGACCTTTCTCAGTATTAGGGTAGTTGGATAGAAGACGAAAGGAAGAAAGGAAGAAAGGAAGAAAGGAAGAAAGGAAGAAAGGAAGAAAGGAAGAAAGGAAGAAAGGAAGAAAGAAAGAAAGAAAGAAAGAAAGAAAGAAAGAAAGAAAGAAAGAAAGAAAGAAAGAAAGAAAGAAAGAAAGAAAGAAAGAAATGTACATATACACATACATACATATATACATATGTGTATATATGCACAAATATATATATATATACATGTGTATATGTGTGGGAGGAGTGGCTGTATAGACAGAGGGCACAGGGTGAGTTGAATATGAAGGGATGATTCTAAAAAAGAAAAGTAAGGGGTAAGAGAGGAATGTACTGGGAGGAGAAATAGAGAGGTAGAACGGGGTAAATTATCTCACATAAAAGAGGCAAGAAAAAGCTTTTACAATGGATGGGAAGAGAGAGGAGTTGAGACAGAATTAATGAACCTTACTCTCATTGAATTTGGGTTAAGGAAGGAATAACATACCCACTCAGTATGAAAATTTATCTTACCCTATAGAAAAATAGGGGAAAACAGGATAAGAAGGGGAGGGGGATGAGAGAAAGGAGGGCAAATAGGAAGAGGGGGTAATCAGAAGCAAATACTTTTGAGGATAAAACCAAAAGCTAGTATCATATGCAAAAGAGATAAACTAGAGCCTTTTCCAATAAATGTAAGAGTGAAGCAATGATGCCCACTCTATTCACTATTGTTTGATATAGTCCTGCAAATGTTAGCAATAGCAATAAGACAAGAAAAAAGAAAAAAAGGAATAAAGAGAAGTAAAGAGGAGATAAAATAATCTGTTTACTAATGACATGACAGTTTACATGGAAAATCCTAGGAAAGCAGCAAAGATATTAGCTGAGACAACTATTAGCTTAAGCAAAATTTCAAACTAGAAAATGAGTACTCAAAAATAAATAATCTTTCTATGTAATAAGAACAAAACACAAGAAACAAAAATAGAACAGAAAATTTAACTCCATATAACTACAAAATGGATAAAATAACTGTGGATCAATCTCCCAAAGTACACATAATACATGTATAGATTCAATTACAAAGAATTCCTTTAAAAATTAAAGAACAATCTAAATAGAACAAGGAATGTTCAGTGCTCCTGGCTTTGCTTTCCCAATATAATAAAAATAACCATACTACCAAAATTAATTTACACTTTCAATGTTATACCAATCAAATTACCAAGAATGTTCTTTACAGAGCTTAATGAAATAGTAACAAAAATGATTTGAAAAAAAACAAAAGATCTAAAATGTCAAGGGAAATAATGACAAAAAGTAAAGATGAAGGGGGAATAGCACTTCCAGACCTCATACTTATATCACAAAGCTGTAGTCATCAATACTTTCTGATTTTTGGCAAAAAAATGAGAGATAGAACAATATAGCAGACTGGACAAGGGACATTCAGAAACAGTGTAATTTAATAACCCAATGTTTGATAAAGTTGTAGACATAAGTTACCCAAGTAAAACTCCCTATTTGATAAAGGAAAAAACTGCTGACAAAACTAGAAAGCAATATGGAAGAAATTAGGCTTAGACCAGTACCTTATACCATACTCCATAAATGTTCTAAATGGATACATGATCTTAATATCAAAGATTATACTATTTAAAATTGAAAAGAAACAGATTGTGTATCTCTCACAGAGTAAAAGATGTAGTCTTAACCACTAAGAGAGTCAATTACAAAAGATAAAATCTATAATTTTGATTACTTGAAACTGAAAAGCTTCTGCACAGACAACATTAATATATCTAGAATAAGAAGGGAAGTGATTTAAAGGGAAAGAATATTTTTATAAATTTTTTCTAATAAAGGTTTGGTATCCAAGATACATAAACAATTTATACATATGTGAGTGCATATGTGTGTATATTAGCCATTCCCCAGTAGATAAATGGACAAAGGATATAAACAAATATTTGTCAAAAGAACTGCAAAGTATTCACAACTACATTAAAAAATGTTCCAAATCACTAACAATAAGAGAAACACAAACCAAAGCAATTATGAGGATTCATCTCACCCCCTAAAAATTGTCAAAAATGACAAAAATTCCAACAGTCAATGTTGGAGGGGTTGTGGGAAGATAAACATACTAATACATTGTTGGTGAAGCTGTGAAATGGTATAACAATTTTGAAGAACAATTTGGAATTATGCAAATAAAATAACTATAATATCCATATCCTTTGAACCAGAAATTCCATTACTGCTCTTATACCCAAGGAAGCCACTGATAAAAGAAAAGGTCGCCATATATTTTGGGGAGATGGGGGTTATACATGGAACACTATAGAAATGTTAAGAAACAGAAAACATCAATAAAAACTATTTTAAATGCATATTGGATGTACCAAATAGGATGCCCCAAATATCTTAAACTCCATATAAAGAGAATTTGTTATTTTCCCCAAAAAACCTTCCCCTTTTCTAAAAATTCCCTCTTTCTATTAAATATACCACTATTTTTTAAATCTCTAAGGTTCATAATTTAATGGTTCTTGACTCCTTACTGTTCCTCACCCTATATTTCCAGTCATTTGCCAAACCTTGCTATTTTTATTTCATAGCATTTCCCACATTAGATTCCACTTCTATACTCACAAGTCCAGGTCCTCATAACCTCTAACCCAGACTATTGTAAAGGCCTGCTAAAGTGTCCCCCTATCTCCATTTCTCCCCACTCCAATCCATCTTCCAGATCACTTCCAAAATTATTTTCTCTAAGAGCATTTCATACCATGTCACTTTCCTGTTCAATAAACTCCCATGACTCCCTATTATCTCTAAAATCAAATATGAACTTTTATTTAGCTTTAAAGCCATTTACAACCTAGTCACCATCTAGATTTCTAGCCTGATTATATATTAGCTCTCTTATTACCCTTTATGGTCCAATCAAACTGGCTTTCTTTGTGTTCCTCACACAGGGTACCCAATTTCCCATATTGTCTTTGAACTGGTCATCCCACATTACTAGAATATACTCCCTCCTCTCTTATTCCTCATAAAATTCCTCTCTTCCATCAAGCACTAATTACTACATGAAGTTTTTTTCTGATCCCCCTAAAGGCCTAAATGGGAGGTTGTTGCCTCTGAGGTCATCTAGTCCAATCCTTTTGTTTTCCAAATTACAAAACTGAGGCTGAGAGAGATTAATTGATTTAGCCAGGGTCATAGTGCTAACAAGTGACAGAGATGAGATTTAAATCCATGTCATCTAACTCCAAATACAGTGTTCTTTCCACTCCCAGTGCCTATCTGTGATGATCTCTTTGAGGGCTAAGCCTCTTTGAATGAAAAAGAGAAATTAATAAGCTGTAACAACAGCTAATCATTTAATGTGTATTTCAAAGGTAATGAAAATAAGTGATGAAGCATTGAAATTGATAGTGTAAATGAACAGGCTATGACAAATGTAGTTTGCTCAGAATCTGGTAAGATTTTTCTAAGTCTCTTCCTTTCTGGACCAACATTATCTACCTCTCTTTCCCAATGCCTTACTCCTTTTTGTTTTCCTGCCTCTCCTTCTCCCTCTGTCTCTTTCCCCCCTCATCTATTTCTTCCTTAGGGACTGGAGGAATTGGTGCAGCTTTCAGAAATGCCCTTGACTCCCAAGAATATTTCTAAAGAATCTAGACTACTGTCATTATTTACAGAACACTAAAATTCACCAACAGAGCAGAACTGCCAAATGCCAAACAAGAATCTCCCCACCCAGTAAATTTCCTTTTCATGTGTTTTACCAAAGCCCTTTTATTCTTCTTTATTATCATTCCCCCAACACTATCTGAAGCAACAGAATGAACTAAATGGGGATTTCTTAGGTGTACATATATTGTCAAGTTAAACCAGTGTCCCTGGAATAAATAAACTCTATCCTAGTTTAAGAACCTCACACAGCAGAGCAGTGGCAGGACAGTTATTTTCAGGGTTGTGTTCATCTGAATGTCATCTGAGTTTCAAAGAGAATTTCACCCAGAAATTGAATGAGCCTCCAGTAAGTCAGAAAATGATCTCACCGTAGGGTCGCTTGCCAACATCTTGACATTAGCCAATTTCCTCATTTTGTTACTATAATCTATGCAGTGTCCTGACATGCAGCAGTCTCTATGAACCATCACTGGGAAATAAGTCAATCTTCTTTAATGGAAAATTCTATTGAAATGGAGATTTCAGGTAATTTTCCCTTGATCCAATCACAAAGCAGTGTTGGACACTTTCCCTGGGCATTTCTGTAGCCTTCTCCCACTTCCTTTCTATTTCTTTGTGTAGGTAGAAAATCCACCTAGAATGCATTTAAAGCAAAAGAATATTATGACAAACCCAGCCAAATACAAGGCACTAAATTCGTGGTCCCAATGACAAATGCCTTCAGGACCATAAGATGACAGTTAATCAAATGAGTTCTGATTTCTGACGCATATTTACACCTAAATACCCCAAAGATCTATAATGTCATCCATGTTGGAACTCCCTCCACTGAAGCAGATTATAATTCCCTTCTACATCTCAGTAGAAGATTTCATGAGTTGTGAGGAGAGATAAAAAGAGGGGGAAGGGAGAAGGAGAAGAGGAAGAAGAAGAGGGAGAGTGAGACACAGAGAGAGAGAGGGAGAAGGAGATGAGGACAGAGGCAAGACAGAGATGAAGAAGAAGAACCTGGTCAGAATCACAAAATCTCAGAAGCCCAACCTATCTCAAAACCAGAATCTTCTCTATAATAGCCCTGACAAAGTGGTCCTCCAACCTTTACTTGGAGTGATAGAATCTCACCACCTTATGAAATAGCTCGTTCAAATTATGTACAATGTGAATGTTAGAAAGTCATTTATACCTGTATTTATGTAGTTTTGACCCATGGCTCCTAATTCTGCCTTCTGGCACCAAGCAGAATCAATCTAATCATTCTTCTACATGACATCCCCATCCCTTCCCAGCCAAATCTTCTCCAAACTAAATATTATCCTCCCATTAAATGATCTCAACTTCTCTTACCCTCCTGGTTTGCCTCTGGATTGAAACCATCTACCTTGTCAACATCCTAAAATGCAGTACCTAGAACTGAATGTAAAATTAGTTTGTTTGAAGTTAATTATATTTGGTCTTCAAATGACAGATGTACAGTCTATCACTGGTCCCATGCTTTAAGCCTTTCCTACTCATTGGTCCTGCCAGAGTTTGTACTTTAATGATATGCAACCAGATATTTACTAGGGACAGGAAGTATAGGCTAAACCCTCACTAAGCATAATACTTGTAGGTTTTTTATTTCTCCCCAAGCCAAGGAAGAGATGGAATATGTACAAATGAGACTGGACTAGCAGGGCTCTGCCTACCCAATTATATTAAACATCTTCAAGGCAGACAGGGTTTTGGCAATAATTACAAATGAAGGAAGCTTTGAGTAAGAACTTACTCTAAACATTAAAGTAATTAATGTCTTTCTTTACCTTACTCTCTATTCTCATTCAAGAGGGTAAAGGGGAGTTGACACAGGGAGTGACAGTATGGATATGACTATCCAAAGGACATGCCAATCCTGAGTAACCAATAAAACCATGACAAATTTTCTCTACTCTTATTTTTCCTTTGGCTCCATTTGCAAACAGTATGCATTGTGGGGGTAGAACCAAAATGCAGGAACTTGCTTCAGCCCCTGCTTCAACAACCTCCAATACCAGTAAAAAAAATTACTCTAAACAAATTTTAGAGCTACAGAACCCACAAAGTGACAGAGAGAAATAAATCTCCCTCTGAAGGCAGACAGGCAGGCCAACAGGAAGGGTCTATCACACCAGACTGGGAGCTGCATGCAGTCCTGCCCAGACCCAGGGTAGCCCCAACCAGCAGCACAGACAGGCCAGAGCAGACTTCAGGAGACTGAATCACTGGCAGCTCTGGCAGTTTCCAGACTTCTCAACCCATAAATGCCAAAGGGAAAGTAAAAGGTCAGTAGGGAACTCTATCGGAACTGGGTGACAGAGGAAAGTGGCCCAATCCCTGCCCCTGGGCAAGAAGCAACAGAGACATGGTGGCTATACTTGCTGCCAAGTGGCTGCCTCCAGTGCTCCTGGCCTTGCAGATTGTAGGGGGACCAAGTGACCAACCATTCAGAGGGTAATTGATTTTGCTTTGACCTGCTTGGATCTGGGGAGGAACACCAGTGTAATGGAAAGCAAAGAAGTAGTTAACACCTTGTTTCAGTTCATGGTTGTATAAAGTATTAAGATCCAGAATTTGTGAATACCACAACTTATAAACCCTAGAACTTGTGAACTCCTGCAATAGGAAGGGGAGAAGCCGATGACCATATATAAGGAGAGGCCCAGGCTGGAGAGAGCAGAACTGAGAAGGGAGCTCTTGTGGTGGATAAGAAGAAAACTTATGGTACCCCAGCATTCCATGTTTGTCTGTTCTGTCTGTGTTGATGTTTGTTTGTGATATTTTCTACAGAAGTCCTGGGACCTTACTGGAAGCCCTGAAAGAGGATTTTCTGGTTGTCTGTTTACAGAAGTCCTAGAGGAGGGTTTTGGAGGTCCTGGGACTTTACTAATGATTTATATTGACCTCTTGGACCTTGTTTGTGGATCTTTGTTGATTTCTATACTGATGATTTGTGTTGAGTTCTCAGACCTTGTTGGTGGATCTGTGTTGATTTCACGGGCAGATAGTGAATTGATGATGGTGCTGGCAATGTGCATGAATGTTGTTTTGGCTCTATTAAGCTTTATCTTCCCAGAAACAGGAACTATGAAGGACTTGAGGTGGACTGGAAACTGTGAGCTTCAATATGGAATGGAAACTGGATAAGGAACTAGATGAAGATCTGGACAAGGAACTGAGAACTGTCTGCCTTTGAATCCAGGTGACAGTTGGATAGATTCAGGCAGGAGCTGGGATCATGGAAGAGGAACAATGGAAGCTGAGAATCAGCCTTGAGTCAAGATGAAAAGATCTCTTCTTGGGTGACTGATGTTAACTGAGAAGATTATGATTTACTGTGACCTAGGGGTGGAAAACTTTGACCTGTGTACTTTGTGTCCATTAAGGAGACAAGCTTCCTTAAGGATGACTGAATTAAGGACTTACTAAATGACCAAGTTACAAAATGATTGTGCTTTGTTTAGAACTATGTGGCCACTTTGGTGAAAACTATGTGGCCATTTTAGTGATAAGTTGTTATGTCATAACATTGTAAATGCTGTACTTTGATTTCTGTGAATGTTTTGTCTTAATTTACTGCTGAATAAATAGAGAGTTCACTACACTATGTAATCAGAACCTTGAAGTTGTTCACAGCAGCAGTCCTCTGGAAAACTTCTCGTGCTTGGCTTTACAGTCAGTGTGCTAAAGCTTGTGGGAGCTGTAGAGAGGGTGCTCTCCTCATAGCTCTGGCAACTGTGAAATCCAGTGATTTGGGACATGGCTCTCTCCACTCTGGAAGCAGAGTTCTACCATGGCAAAAAGCTCAAAAGTCAAGTAATTGGCTGGCAAGATGGGCAAGTAGAGGAAGCACAATCAGACCACAGAATCCTTTTTTGGGGACAAAAAGGATCAAAATATGGAACAGAAGAAGAAAACAAAGTCAAAACTCCTTCATCAAAAGCCGCCAAGAAAAATATGAGCTGATTACAGGCCATAGAGGAGCTCAAGAAGGATTTTGAAAATCAAGTAAGAGAAGTGGACAAAAAATTGGGAAAAGAAATAAGAATGATGTAAGAAAATCATGAAAAGCAAGTCAACATCCTGCTAAAGGAGACCCAAAAAAATACTGAAGAAAATAACGCCTTTTAAAAAATAGACTAACTCAAATGGCAAAAGAGACCCAAAAAGCCAATGAAGAGAAGAATGCCTTTAAATAACAAATTGGCCAGATGGAAAAGGAATTTCAAAAGCTCACTTAAGAGAATAATTCCTATGAGGAATCAAGATACTATAAAAAAGATCCAAACAAATGAAAAAATAGAAGGCAGTGTGAAATATCTCATTGAAACCACTGACCTAGAAAATAGGTCCATAAGAGATCATTGAAAAATTATTGGACTACCTGAAAGCCATGATCAAAAAAAAAAAGAACCTAGAAATCATCCTTCAAGAAATTCTCGAGGAAAATTGCCCTGATATTCTAGAACCAGAGGACAAAATAGACACTGAAAGAATTCACTGATTGCCTCTTGAAAAAGATTCCAAAAAGAAAACTCCTAGGAATATTATAGCCAAATTCCACAGTTCCCAGGTCAAGGAGAAAACATTACAAGCAGTCAGGAAGAAACAATTTGAGTATTGTGGAAATACAATCAGGATAACATATGATCTAGCAGCTTCTACATTAAGGGATAATATGCATTGTTTATTCCTAAATGTTTCTTTGTTCTTTTAAACTAGCCTATTGATTATTTTAACTTTTACATGGTTTTTCCAGACAAAGATAAAATCATTTTAATTGTGTACTGAATGACTATCTTTATTATAAAGAATGCAGCCAAGAGGGAAGCCAGTGACTTCTTGACAACAGATCATTTAAAAAGCAAGAGATCTTTATCTCAGTTCTAGTGACTAGAGGTTATCTGGAGAATCAGAGTTTCTATAACCATTATTAATAACCAGCACTAACAAATTTCCCCAAAATAGGGGGAAAGAATGACCACATGAAGTTTAGACCACTGCCCTGGGCTAAAACCACAACCTTATCTCTTTATAAATAGACGGCTAAATAATAATATGAGGCAAGGTCTCTAATCTAAGACAAAAGGAAAGAGAGCTAGAGGTATGACCAAAAGGAAGGTCATGCTCAAAGCCTAATTTCATGGGAGATTCAACTCTATCCCTTTTGGTTTGGAAAAGGAAAGTTCTCAGCCAAAATCTTACCTCAGTGACAGCTGCTTACTACAGGTATATCCTATAAGAATCCATAAGAATTCCACACATTAGGGTAGGATATGAGTGGAAGCTCAGGGTACTGGACATGCATTTATTCATATTTCATGTTCTTTATTGTAAGTTTGAAAAATAACTATAAAAACTACTAGCTAGCTATACAGTCAAAGAAAGCAATAACAAATAGAAAGCCAGTTGTTGTTTTTTTCCTAGTGTCCATAGAATGTCATGATTTGGAGGAAGATTCCCTGCATATTAAATGAACACCTGATGGATTGTAACAATTGGCTGCAGAGCCCCTTCACAAGCCATAGGTAACATTTTTCCCTTTCATTTTCTATTAAAGGCCAAGAAAATGAAAGTGTAAAGGTAGAAAGACTCAATTAAATAAAGGACCAAGTTTGAGGATTAAACCAGGTTATGGAGCTCTGGCAGAAATTTTAAAAGGGAGACACCAGCTTTCAGTCTTTTTAATCATTCTACCCATGGGAACAATGACCCACAGACATCTATGATTGGAATTGGCAGACTGGTTGGGAGGGAATACCAGGAAAATACACCAGATACCTAGTCAAAAAGATGCAAAATGGCACCAAATTACCTCCCTAGGAACAGCTGGTTAAGGTGTTCTACTTCTGTAGATTAGCTTAGTTGATGTCTAGAAGTAGGACAGTAAAAATATAGTTCTCTGCTTTTTCCATGAGCCTGTGAAAGCAGTGTACTAGAAAGTACTTCTTCATAAAGACATTTGGCTTGTACCTAGGTAATTCCAGATGTGGAAGACTAAATGGGGATGAGGGGAAGTTAAGATTTCAGAACTTACTAGGAGTACTAAGATGCCAGACTTCTTAATGCTATATTTTTCACTTTTGATTTCATCTAGTAAATATAGTGCACATGTAAATGAGCAGTGTGGCAGGAAACTGGGAAAGAGATTAGAATTACAAATGGATGTGGTCTGAACCATTAAACAAATCATGAGGTATTGTCAGGAATGTATTCATACCCTTGGACAAAAGCATTAGAAAACACTGGAAAAATTCGGGGGGTGGGGAGGGGAGGTTGGAGAAACTGACATGGCAAGCACATGAGCACCAGAAATGAGGTAGTCTAGCTCAAGCTTTGAGTACCATCTAGTGGTTTGATTGAATATAACAAACCATTGGAACAGCTGTTAGTTATGTCTGGTGAGTCACTCAAGCCTAAAGCTTGATAGCTTAACATTATACAGCACGCCCTATACTTTCCTCAAGCCCCACCTCCTAGTGGTATTAATTAATAAATAAGCATTTAACAAGTTCCTACTAGGTCCCAGGATCTATACTATCTGGGGATACAAAGATAAAAGTGAAATAGTCCTGTCTTCAAAGAGCTCACATTCTATTAACAGATGAAACACTAGTCCTGCCTTTGCTGAAATGAAGCAGAGGGTTACAGGATGTTTTACAAGAGGACAAGAGTGATGGTTGCTGGGGTGGCTAGGTGGTGCAGTGAATAGAGCACCAGCTCTAGAGTCAGGAGGACCTGAGCTAAAACCCAGCCTCAGACACTTAGCACATACTAGCCATGTGACCTTGGGCAAGTCACTTAACCCCAATTGCCCTACCTTCCCCCCTCCAAAAAAAAAGCAATGGTTGCATAGGCTGAGGTAAATGGGTAGTGACCATCACAGGTGAAGTAGTACCCACATCAATGAGATCACAGATCTATCAAAGTATTGAAATTTAGTAAAGTCCTCAGTACGTGTTTTCCTATATGTAAAATGGAGGATAATAGTAATTTCCCCCATCTTCTACTCCTTCAGGCTACTTAACCCCTACCTGTAGGTTGTCTCACCCTAGATTCTATAACCAATCCTTAGGCAAGGAAACCCTAGGTCAAGATATCACTGCCTCCTCATTAAGTCACTCTTGCTGCTGGTCCTGCTCTCACCCTGGCATTCAGATCACCAGTAACTGAAGTCCTTTTCCTTGTATTTGAGTTCCCATTTTGCTAAGTCCCTAAGGCTTTATGAAACAAATCCAGCAAACATTTATTGAGCAGCAACCTGCCTTTGGTTTCTTTGTTCTAGAGACTTAGCAATGAGCATTATGTCAGCCCCAGATCCAAACCACTCACTTCTGAACCTCTTTTCATTCCAGGTCTTTCTTCAGTGTTCCCTAGGTCTTTCTTGGACCAGATCCACCTTGAACTTCCAGCTCCTGCCTCCTTCCCAGGTCACAACTCCACCTGTTGCTCTTGCCCTGAGAGGTGGGCATCTTAAGCTTCATAGAAGACAACATTGCTATGTGCTAAAATGTTGGACCTTGAGGGGTTATTAACCTCCTATAGTGAACCTCTCTCTAATCTCTTTACTAATCTCTATACTCTCTCTAATCTCTATACTCTTTTCTCTGTGTTTAGCATACTCCTACTCTCTCATATTCTCTCCTTCCCATTAATACTGAACTCTCTAGTTTATACAAATTCCATTCCCAATCCCCTACTGTCTACTCCCTTATTCACATCCTCCTCTACTCCACTAGCAACTAATGTACTATTCCCTATTCATCCTTTCCACTATACTCTCTGAAATGCCTCCTTCCAAATTATCAAAGCTGTTTTCATCTTAACCCCTCCTGGCATACTACCTTGTTGTGGTAGAGGGGTTTGTGTAGCTCAGTGAAACTATGAACTATGCTGTGCAGAGTTACCCAAGATAGACTGGTCATAGTGAAGAGTTCTGACAAACAGTGATCCATTGGAGAAGGAAGTGGCAAATCACTACAATAGCTTTGCCAAGAAAACTCCATGGACAGTATTAAAATGATAAAAGAGTTTACAATGGAAAGAGGGGACTTCCAGGAGCCAAGTAAGGAGTCACTCTCCCCCTACCTTATTGACCTCTGAAAGCCCAGAAAATATTGCCCCAGGAAAAACCCTGGAACAGCTGGGCCAGCTGAAAAATGGGGTACAGCAGTCTTGAAGCCTAGGAAATTTGGTGGATTAACAGGAAAGGTCTTTCTCACTCTGGGGGAGGAGGAGCAGTACAGGACAGGAGGCATCCCAGCAAACCAGGGGGAGATCCTGAACTCCATGGTGGTGGAGCAGGCAAGTGCCAACACTATGACCCCCAAGTGCCTCAACACAGGCAGGGGAACTGGCAGACACCAGTCTGGAAAACCATCCTGTGCACTGGCATTCACCAGCAGCCAAATCTCCCAGTGCTTCAACACAACTCCAGGAAGCACAACTCCAATAGGCACAGTTCCAGGCTGGCAGACATCCTCTTGCAGCCAAAGTGCTTTAAAGAAGCCCAGTTCAGTGGGAGTCCTCTAGGGGCCAGACTCCCCACTGCCACCCTGAGAGCTCCAGTACTGGTGACCCCAGATCAGTACCTGGTAAGTTGCTACAGCTTCCAACACATGAGGCTCTAGCACACAAAGCCAGGACCAGGTCCCAGGTTCCTAGCACAAGAGGGGGTCAGTGGCCCTCTCCCCTAACAGGAGAGCTCAATTTTAAAAGCCAGGAAATAGGCAAACATCATAAGCAAAAAAGCAGAAACAGACAATGACCACAGATTCTTATTATGGTGACAGGTAAGATTGTCGATATATCCACATCCAAAATCTTAAAGGGGAATATGAACTAGTCTTAAGTGCGCAAAAAAAACTTCCTGAAAGAATTCAAGAAATATTCTAAAAGTCAAATAAGAGAGGTAGAAGAAAATTTGAAAAAGAAATTAGAAGTATGTGAGAGTCAATAGCTTAGAAAAGGAAGGACAAAAATTGACTGCAGAAAACAAGGCCTTAAAAAATACAATTGGCAGGGATGGCTAGGTGGCACAGTGAATGAATCACTGGGCCTGGAGTCAAGAGGACTTGAGTTAAAATCTGGCCTCAGACACTTAACACTTACTAGCTGTGTGACCTTGGGCAAGTCATTAGCCCCAATTGCCCTGCCCCCCCTCCAAAAACCAAAAAAAAAAATTACAATTGGCCAAATGGGAAAAAAGTATACTAAAGAAAACAATTCCTTAGAAAATACAATTTGCCAAATGGAAAAGGAGGCACAAAACTCACTGAAGGAGAAACTCCTTAAAAAGTAAAATGGGCCAAATGGAAAAGGAAGTACAAAATTTAATAG
The DNA here is from genome assembly GCA_011680675.1 of Gymnobelideus leadbeateri. Taxonomy (NCBI): domain Eukaryota; kingdom Metazoa; phylum Chordata; class Mammalia; order Diprotodontia; family Petauridae; genus Gymnobelideus; species Gymnobelideus leadbeateri. The sequence goes on from WOXC01010939.1 coordinate 52,604, forward strand.
AAGAAAACAATTCATTAAAAAAATTAAAATTGCACAAGTGGAAGTTAATGATTCTATGAGATATCAAGAATCAGTCAAACAAAAGCAAAAAATGAAAAAAATGGAAGAAAACATAAAATACCTCATTAGTAAAACAATTGACCTTGAAAATAGATCCAGGAGAAACAATTTAAAAATCATTGGTCTACCTGAAAACCATGATGAAAAAAGAGCCTGGACAGCATCTTTGCAAATCATCAAGGAAAACTGCCCTGAGGTCCTAGAATCAGAAGGTAAAATAGTCATGGAAGGAATCCACCAATCACCTCCTGAAAGAGACACCAAATTGAAAACACCAAGGAATATTGTACCGAAATTCCAAAATTACCAGGTCAAAGAGAATATACTGCAAGCATCCAGAAAGAAAAAAAAATAATAATTATCATAGAACCACAGTCAGGATTACATAGGACCTTGCAGCTTCTACATTAAAATATTAGAGGGCATAGAATATGATATTCCATAAGGCAAATGAGCTTGGAATACAAACAAGGATCAACTGCCCAGCAAAACTGATCATAATCTTTCAGGAGAGGAGATGGACTTTCAACAAAATAGGGAACTTCCAAACCTTCCTGAGGAAAAGACCAGAGTTCAACAAAAAATTTGATCTTCAAACACAAGACTCAAGTGAGGCATAAAAAGGTAAGTAGGAAAGAAAAAAACAATATACTATAAATAAGGGCAAACTATTTACATCCCTACAAGGGAAGATAACACTTGTAACTCTTGAGAAATGTATTGTTACTACAATATTTAAAAGGGATACACATAGACAGAGGGTGTGGGTATAAATTGACCTTGATGTGATGATAAATTATCTAATTAAGTGATGCAAAGGTATTGTACTGGGAGAAGAGGAAAGAAAGATGCAGAGAAGAATAAATTGTATCACATAAACAACATTGCTGTAGAGGGAAAGAAGGGAGATAGATTGCTTGGACCTTACTCTCATTAGATTTGGCTTAAAGAGGGAATAAGATAAAAAGTTAGGTATAAAAAAAACTAACTTACCTGATAGGAGGTAGTAGGGGAAAGAAAAAGGAAAGGATGGATAGAAGGGAGGGAAGAAGTAGTAAGGGTAAAGGGAAAGAAAAGGAAGGGGACTGATCAAAGGGAAGGCAGACTGATGGAGGTAGTGGTTGAAAGCAAAACTCTAATGAGGAGTGAAAGGGAGAAATGAAAGAGAAAAGTATAAATGGAGGGGGGAGGATGGAGAGAAAGATACAAATACTAACCATAACTGAATGTAAATGGGATAAACTCTCCCATAAAATGGAAGCAGATAGCAGAGAGAATTAAGAACCATAATCCTACAATATATTGTTATAAGAAACACATTTGAAGCAGAGGGATATACACAGAATAAAAGTAAAAGGCTGGAGCAGAATATATTATACTTCAGGTGAAGTAAAAAAAAAAAAAAGGCAGGGGGAGCAATCCTGATCTCAGAGAAAGCAAAAACAAAAACAGATTTAAGTAAAAGAGATAAGGAAGGAAATTATATTCTGCTAAAAAGGTACCATAAACAATGAATAAATATCATTACTAAACATATATGCCCCAAGTGGTATAGTATCCATATTCTTAGATAAGAAGTTAAGGGAGTTACAGGAAGAAATAGACAACAAAACAATACTAGTCAGGGACCTCAATCTCCCCTCTCAGAACTAGACAACTCTAACCACAAAATAAAAAAGAAAGAAGTTGAGGAGGTAAATAGAATTTGAGAAAAGTTAGATATGGTAAGCCTCTAGAGAAAACTTAATGGGGATAGAAAGGAATATACCTTTTTTCTCAATAGTACATAGAACCTACACAAAAACCAACTGACCAAGTATTAGGGCATAAATCCTCACGATCCAATGCAGAAAGGCAGAAATATTAAATGCATCCTTTTCAGATCATGATGCAATCAAAATTCTATGTAATAAAGAACCATGGAAAGACAGTCTAAAAAATAATTGGAAACTAAATAATCTAATTCTAAAGAATGAGTGGGTCAAATAACAAATCATAGAAACAATCAATTATTTCATCAAAAAGAATAACAAGGGGACAACATAACAAAAATTATGGGATGCAGTGAAAGCATTCATAGGGGAAGTTTTATATCCCTAATAGTTTACATAAATAAAACAGAGGAGAAAAAAAATCAATGAAAAAGTCTCCAGGGCCATATGAATTTACAAGTGAATTCTATCAAACATTTAAAAAAACAATTAATTCCAATACTATATAAACTATTTGGGAAAAGAGTCAAAGAAGGAGTTCTATCAAATTCTTTTTATGATACAAATATGGTGCTGATACCTAAACTGGGAAAAGCAAAAACAAAGAAAATTGTAGACCAATTTCCCTAAAGAATATAGATTCAAAATTTTTAAATAAAACATTTGCAAAGAGATTACAGCAACTTATCTCAAGGATACTATACTATGACCAGGTAGGATTTATACCAGGATTGCAGGACTGGCTCAGTATTAGGAAAACTATCAGCATAAATGACCATATCAACAACAAAACAAACAGAAATCGTATGATTATCTCAATAGATGCAGAAAAAGCATTTGACCAAAATACAACACCCGTTCCTATTAAAAACACTAGAGAGAATAGGAATAAATGGAGCCTCCCTTAAAATGATAGGTAGCATCTATTTAAAACCATCAGCAAGCATTATGTGTAATATGAACAAGCTAGAAGCATTTCCAATAAGATTGAAGGTGAAACAGGGGTATCCATTATTGCCACTGTTATTCAATATTATATTAGAAATGTTATCTTTAGCAATAAGAGAAGAAAAAGAAATTGAGGAAATTAGAATAGGCAAAGAAGAAACAAAGCTATCACTCTTTGCAGATGATCTGATGGTATACATACTTAGAGAATCCTAGAGAATCAAGTAAAAAATTACTTGAAATAAACCAATATAGCAAGGTTGCAGGATATAAAATAAACCCACATAAATCATTAGCACTTCTATATATTACTAACAAAGTCCAACAGCAAGAGATAGAAAGAGAAATTCCATTTAAAATTATTGTAGTCATTACAAAACATTTGGGAGTCTACCTGCCAAAACAAATCTAGGAACTATATGAACACAATTACAAAATACTTTTCACATAAAATCAGATCTAAATAATTAGAAAAATATCAGGTCCTCATAGGTAAGCTGAGCTAGTATAATAAAAATTGCAATTCTACCTAAATTAAATTTACTTATTCAGTGCCATACCAATCAAACTACCAAAAAAATATTTTATAGAGCTAGAAAAAAACAATAACAAAATTGATCTGGAAGAAAAAAAGGTCCAGATTATCAAGGGAATTAGTGAAAAGAAATGCAAGTGAAGGTGGCCTAGCTGTACCAGATCTTAAATTATATTATAAAGCAGCAATCACCAAAACTACTTGGTGCTGGCTAAGAAATAGAGTGGTGGATCAATGGAATAGGTTAGGTACACAAAACACAATAGTCAATGACTATAGTAATCTACTATTTGATAAACCCAAAGACTCCAGCTTCTGGGATTTATTTTAAAAACTGCTGGGGAAAACTGGAAAATAGTATGGCAGAAACTAGGCATAGACCAACATCTTATACCATATACCATGATAAAGTCAAAATGGCTGCATGATTTATATATAAAGGCTGATATTATAAGCAAATTAGGAGAGCAAGGAATAGTTTACCTGTCAGATCTATGGAAAAGGGAAGAATTTATGACCAAGCAAAAGATAGAGAGCATTATGAAACGCAAAATGGATGATCTTGATTACATTAAATTGGAAAAGTTTTGCACAAACAAAGTCAATATAACCAAGATTAGAGGGGAAGCAGAAAGCTGGGGAACAATTTTTACAGTCAGTGTCTCTGATAAAGGTCTCATTTCTAAAATATATAGAGAATTGAATCAAATTTATAAGAATATAAGTTATTCCCCAATTGATAAATGATCAAAGGATATGAACAGGAGTCTTCAGAGGAAGAAATTAAAGCTATCTATAGTCATATGAATAAAACGCTCTAAAACACTATTGATTAGAGAAATGCAAATCAAAACAACTCTAAGGTACCACATCTCACTAGTTGGATTGGCTAAAATGAAAAAACAGGAAAATGATGAAAATGTTCTAGATGATGTGGGAAAATTAGAACACTAATGCACTGTTGGAGTTGTGAACCGATCCAACCCTTCTGGAGAGCAATTGGGAACTATGCCCAAAGGGCTATAAAACAGTGCATACCCTTTGACCCAACAATAGCTCTTCTAGGTCTATATCCCAAAGAGATCATAAAAATGGGGAAAGGACCCACATATACAAAAATATTTATAGCAGTTCTTTTTGTGGTGCAAAGAATTTGAAATTGAGGGGATGTCCATCAATTGGGGAACGGCTGAACAAGTTGTGGTATATGAATGTAATGGAATACTGCTGTGCTATGAGAAATGATGAGCAGATGGACTTTAGAAAAACTTGGAAAGACTTATATGAACTGATGCTGAGTGAAATAAGCAGAACCAAGAGAACATTTTACACAGTACCAGCCACATGGTGCAAGGATCTAAGAGAACTCTAAAAGACTCACAATGGAAAACACTATCCACATCCAGAGAAAGAACTTTGATGTCTGAACGCAGATGGAAACATACTATTTGCTCTTCTTTTCTTTTGTTGTTTTGTTTCTTTATCATGGTTTCTCCCATTAGTTCTAATTCTTCTATATAGCATCACTAATGTGAAAATATGTTTAATATGAATGTATAAGTAGAACCTATATCAGATTGCACACCATCTTGGAGAGTGGGAGAAGAGAGGGAGGGAAAGAAAATTTAAAACTCAAAATCTTATGCAAGTGAATGTTGAAAACTAAAAATAAATTAATTGTTTTTTTAAAAGAACTGACACTGCAAGATGAGTCCCTCCAGTCTGAGGTTTCCAGTACACAACTGGGGAATAGTAGAGAACAACTACAAGTAAATCCAGTACTTTTACTAATGTATTAATGAAGAGACTGGGCCAAAGTCTAAGGGAAGCTCAGCTACGGATGTGTTTGGAGATGAAAAGAAAATAACTCATTGGAAAAGACCCTTATGTTGGGAAAGATTGGAGGCAAAAGGAAAAGAAGACAGCAGAGGATGAAATGACAAACATAAACTTGGACAGACTTCAAGAGATAGTAGAGGATAGAAGGACCTGGAATGCTATGGTTCATGGAGTGACAAAGATTAGGACACAACTGAATGACTGAACAACACATTTTATCTTAAACCTTTTCCTTTCTTACTACATTTTCTGGTTCACAATAATCATAATTATAATAGTTAATATTTCTATAGTACTTCAATGCTTGCTAAGTGTTTTAAAAATATTTTCACATTTGCTCTTCACAAGAACCCTGTGAGTTATCCCCATTCCACAGATGAGAAAAATGAGGCCAGGGGAGGCTAAGTGACATGACCGGTATCACACAGCTAATTACTGTCTGGGTCAGGATTTGAACTCAGGTCTTCAGGATTCCAAGGCCAGCAATATATCTACTATTCTAACCATGTAGCTGCCCCTCACTGATATCTACATCCCTGCTTATGACTGCATACCTGGCTACTCTTTCTAGTACTGGTTGCACATTCACTCATATCCCTAACTCCCCTCTCATGACAAGAAGTCAGAATACTACTTGTTCTCCATTGCTAGTTCCAGACTCACCCTTTACCACCTTCACTCAGTAACTTTATACTCCTTCAAAATTTCTTTAAACAAGTGTTTTACCCAATCAAGATGCTTGTAGTTGTTATCTATAGATCACCATGACATTCTCCTTCCTTCTTCAATGATTTCAGTGTCTACTTTATAGTCTTTCTCTCCACCACAATTCTAGTCTCAAATTGGGAAATATTAGCATACATTTTGATCCTCAAGTGCTCTATGTTCCAGGTTTCTCAATCCCCCCAAAACCCATGACTTTCTCCTCCACTCCACCTTCACTACACGCAGTAATGCTCATACCCTTGCTCTTATCATGACCCACAAATATTCCAGGCCCATGTAAATGAATTCCAAAATTTCTTTATCTGAGCATAATCCTTTATCATTTCAACTTTAACTCTGATTTATGATTTGCCAGCCCTGTAGCAGCCATCATCCTCACTGTTATTTTTAATCCCTCCAGTCCTCAGTTCTTTTCCAGGCCATCACCCTGCACTAACTGCACACTTTTCCCTTGCTACACTCCTTTGTGAATCAATTCAATTCTATTCTGTCCTCTGTACTCTAATCTTTTGCCTCCTTAGCCTATACCTATCATGTCTTGCCAAATTCCAACTTCATAATGCTCTCATTTTTCACTATCTTTGCTCCTATTCGTGTTCTGCTTAACAGAACTGGAGAAAATTGCACCCCAAAAAAACTGTGCTGACTAGGTTCACTACAAATTTCTGTTACATAATTTCAACTCTGCCTTACCCAAAGCAAATCAATCCTTTTATAGTTTCCTAAATGATTCACTCTCCCACTCATCACAGCAGTATATAGAACTTTTCCATCCTTTCTCAAGCCTCTCATACTTCCTCCATCTGTTCATCTGAGAACCTTGCATCATACTTCACTACAAAAAAGTTGAAGCCACTCTCAGTCACCTATTTTCCCCTTATCTTCATCTCACATTACTTGAACATCTTCCTCCATTATCTTCTCTTTCACCCTTACCTTGCATGAAAAAGGTGGGCCTTCTATCCAAACCCTTCTACATGCAAACTTGATTCCATTCCATGCCTTCTTTTCTAGCAGACTGCTCTTTCTCATTCCCACTCTCTCATGAATCTTTAATCTCTCCCTAGCTACTGTTTCGCTGCTACCTATAAATATGCTGATCTCTTCTCCATTCTTAAAAAAAAAAAAAAGAAAAAATCTCACTTGATCTGACCTTTCCCACTAGTTATCATCCTATATCTTTCCTCCCCTTCTCAGCTAAACTTTTTTTGTTTTTGTTTTTTTACTTTTTTTGGAGGGGGGAAAGGCAAGGCAATTGGGGCTAAGTGACTTGCTCAAGGTCACACAGCTAGTAAGTGTGTCAAGTGCCTGGGGCCAGATTTGAACTCAGGTCCTTCTGACTTCAGGGCTGGTGTTCTCAGCTAAACTTCTTAAGAAAGCTTCAACACATATTGCTTCTACTTTCTCTCCTCTCAATCTCCTTTATACCATTTGCAATCTAGCTTTCATCATTATCCCTCAACTGAAACTGATCTCTCTAAAGTTACCAATGATCTCTTTATTTTTGTCATGTCCAACTCTTTGAGACCCCATTGGAGTGGTTTGCCATTTCCCTCTCCAGTTTATTCTGAGACAAACAGGGTTAAGTGACTTGCCCAGGGTCACACAGCTAGCAAATGTCTGAGGCTGGGTTTGAAGTCATAAAGATGAGTCTTCCTCACTCCAAACCCAGGGCTCTATTCATTGTGCTCCCTAGCTGCATACCAAATCTAATGACCTTTTTTTCAATTCTCATTCTCCATGAACTCTCTGCAGCCTTTGAAACTCTTGACAATTCTTATCTTCTTGATACTCTCTTCTCTCTGGGTTTTCATGACACTGCTCTCTCTTGGTTCTCATCCTACCCTTCTATTTTTTCTGTCTCCTTTCCTGGATCTTCATCTATCATGTCTTCTAAACATAGGGGTCCCCCAAGGTTCTATCTAGCCTGGGTTCTCTTCTCTTTTATTTCTACTACCTCACTTGGTGATCAGTGATCTCATCAGCTATTATGGGTTCAAATATAGTCACTATGTGGATGATTCCCAGATCCACAGATCCAGATTGAACCTGTCTCCTAAGTTCCAGACTTATATAACCAATCACCTTTTGGATATCTCTAACTGGATATCCTATAGACATCTCAAACTAAAAATGACCATAATAGAACTTATTCTTTTTCCTCTCAAAATACTCTTCTCTTCCCAAATTCCCTACTACTTTCAAGTAACCACCATCCTCCCAGTCACATGGGCTTGCATGGTCATCCTCAATTACTCACTTGTAATATTTTCACTAGCCCAAAATTTTCATTTTATAGATTAGGAAACATCCCAGAGACACAAAGTAACTTGCCCAAGGTGACAAAGAGAGTGACAAGGGCAAGATTTGAACCCAAATTCTCCAATTCTGAATCTGATTCTCTTCCCACTGCTCCATGTTTCCTTCTTTCCTTCCCTCATTTAACATATCCCACCACCCTCTGAACTCTAGAAATGCCACTCCATGAGATTTTGTAACGATAAACATACAAAATCCACAAGGTACTTTGAGCTCCTTGGGAAAGAGTAGCTAAGGAAGTATTGCTCATCTCTTTCTATTGTTAACAGTTTCTGTCAAAACTACAAGCTTCCTTTTCATGCTGCTGCCTTTATGAATCCAAAAGGTATATATAATCATGTGTTAAACATCCCCTCCTTTTACAGCAGGTTCTAACAATAGAGTTGACTTATTAGGAGATCTTTACTTCCCTACCCTTCAGGGAAAGCTTCTCTGTGAATACTTAAACTATGTTGTGAATGTCATTTCAAGCTTTCCTTACCATGTCATGTGATTATAACTCAGTTTACTTCACAGTAAGAATATGCAAATAGGCATGGCATGTCTTTATGCTGAGATAAAATATTACCATAATTTTCTTGCTAGTATGCCAGTTTTTCCATGCTGAGAAGATTCTACTCCCCAATCCATTTCTGTCATCTAGGCATCATATGGCAAACTAACACACACACACACACACACACACACACACACACACACACACACACACACACACACCATCAGAAATACGAAAATTTCCAAAAGCTAAAAGCAGGCCTGAATTGTGCATGGCCTCTTAGCAGGCGGGGGGAAGATGTTCCCAGCCAATAATATCTGCCCAGCATATTCTAGGAAGAAGAGGTTGAATAGATTGTGACATCTGTCTCATTTGGAAGGTCACTGGTCTTTCCAAATAGAACACCTTAAGAGTGGGGTGTCCACATAAGAGGAATGGCCAGTGACATCTGATCCCAGTTATAGGGGGAAAGGAAGAACCCAGTCTTTCCACTTCCATCAGAGGTATATTCTGTAGTCTATATACTTGCACAGCTAGAAATCTAACCAGTGTGAACTTGATCTATTAGAACAGACTCTTGATGGAGATGTCTACTGGACAAGTTTCCTCTGAGACAGTGAAATAAAAGGTTTGCCTTGACTGCTCTACACAAGTGGTTTGGGGAAGCAGCCGCCTGACTTGATGGATAGCTGATTCAGGAGCTAACCTGTCTTCTCACAGGAGTTCTCAAACATGAGAACTCAACGAAGTAAGAGAGTGAAGCTTTAAGCCACTGGAAATGAAATTAGATAACTACTCCTTCACTTTGAGGTTTTTTTCACTTAGTTGTTTTTAAAAATAAAACTTAATAACTGTCCTTTTGTGATCCATTAATATAGTTTTTACTTCTTTTTTTACTAAGTTTTTAGAAGCTTTAAATTGGGTGATTTTTGGAAAAAAATAAGAGGCTGCCCAATTCTTTTTAAATAGACTGAAAGAATCTCTTTAAAAGAACAATAAGGGGTCGGCGGAATAGGAACAGCACTTCCAAGATGCTCTGCCCCACACAACTTCCAAACAATGCAAAAGGGGACTCTGAACAACTTCTGGGGCCCCAGCACCCACAGAACTACACAGAGAAGCCAAACTCCCGCTGAGGAGAACCCAGCAGCCCTGCAGGGAGCAGGGAGTGCGGCGCTCTGAGAGCAGGCAGCACAGGGTGCTGGGAACCGATAGTGCAGCGCTCTGGGAGCTGAGCCCAGGCCTATGTGAGCCACAGTTTTAGCCCCAGGGCGGCCAGGCCAGCAGCGGGCTGGAGGGACCCCAGAACACCAGCAGCTGTGGCGATTCCAGAATTATCAGCACAGATATGCCTAGGACAAAGTGAGCCCTATGGACTTTGGGACCAGTATTTGGGGAACACGTCAGCTTCCTCCCCTGGGGGTGAAAAGCTGCTGAAGAAATGTGGCACATAAGCCATTTTGCAGCGTTAGTGGCAGCTCTAGCTCCTGGTCTGTGAACTGTAGGGAGATCCAGCAATCAGTCTGGGGGTTAATCACTCTTGCTTTAAACTGCCTGGATCTGGATTGTGGTCTGGGAGGGGAAGTCTGGGGTTTGTATCCAGCTTCCCAGAGTGTGTGGAGGCTTTACAGAGGCCACCCAACCTGAGGAAGTTGTGAAGACCCCAACATTCAGGATGGAAGTTCTCCTGTCTGGTGGCAGAGTCCTACTGTGACAACAAGCCCAAAAATCAAGTAATTAAGTGGCAACATGCCTAGGCAAAAGAAACAAAATAAACAGAAAAATTCAACATTGGACTCCTATTTTAGGGGCAAAGTCTTATTTTAGGATCAAAGCATGGAGGAGGACTGTGAGGTCAGAACTCCTGCACCAAAAGCCCCAAATGAAAATACAAGCTGGCTACAGGCCATAGAGGACCTTAAGAAGCAGATAAAAGAAGTGGGGGGAAATTGGGAAGAGAAATGATAAAGATGCATGAAAAGTATGAAATGTCAACAGCCTAACTGAGGAAAATAACACCTTAAAAAATAGACTAACTCAAATGGCAAAAGAGGCTCAGAAAGGCAATGAGGAGAAGAATGCCTTAAAAAGGCAAATTTGCCAGATGGAAAAAGAATCTCAAAAGCTCACTGAGGAGATTCATTCCTTCAGAGTTAGACTGGAGCAAATGGAAGCTAATGACTTTATGAGAAATCAAGATGCTGTTAAGCAGATCCAAACAAATGAAAGATTAGAAGGCAATGTGAAATATCTCATGGGAAAAACCACTGACCTGGAAAATAGATCCAGGAGAGACAATTTAAAAATTATTGGACTACCTGAAGCCATGATCAAGGAAAGAACCTAGAAATCACCCTTCAAGAAATTCTCAAGGAAAACTGCCCTGATGTTTTAGATCCAGAGGGCAAAATAGAGGTTGAAAGAATCCACCGATCACCTCCTGAAAAGATCCCAAAAAGAAAACTCCCAGAAATATTATAGCCAGGTTCCAGAATCCCCAGATCAAGGAGAAAAATACTACAAGCAGCCAGGAAGAAACAATTTCAATATTGTGGAAACACAATCAGAATAGCCCAGGACCTGGCAGCTTCTACACTGAGGGATCGAAGGGCATGGGATATGATATTCCAGAGGGCAAAAGAGCTGGGATTGAAGCCAAGGGTCACCTACCCAGCAAAATTGAGTATCATGTTTCAGGGGAAAATAGGGTCATTCAGTGGAATAGAGGACTTTCAAGCATTCTTGAGGAAAAAACCACAGCTGAATAGAAAATTTGACATTCAGACACAAGAAGCAAGAGATGCTTGAGAAGGTGATCAAGGAAAAGAAATCAAAAGGAACTTATCAAAGTTGAACTATTTACATTCTTACATGGAAAAACAATAACTGTGTCTGATGAAACCTTTCTCATTATGAAAATAATTGAAGAAGGGTATATGGGCATAAGTTTACAGGTATACTTGGATAGAGGGCACAGGTTGAATTTGATGGGAAGGAATGATTCTTAAGGGGTGAAGTTAAGAGGTGAGAGTGGAAAGTGGCAAGAGGAGATGGAGAGAGACAGGGTAGGGTAAACTATCTCATGTAGAAGAGGCAAGGGGAAGTAGTTGCAGGGGAGCGGAAGAACAGGAAGGCAAAAAGGCAAGACCACATTCTCACTGAATTTGGTTCAGGGAGAGAATGACATACATACTAAATGGGATATCTCACCCTGCAGGAGAGTAGGAGAAAGGGGGATGAGAGGGGGGATGATGGAGGGGAGGGCATTCTGGGGGAAGGGGAGGTTGGAAGTACCCACTATCAAAGAGGGACAGGATCAAAGTAGGGAATGGACCAGGTGGGAGGTAAGATGGGTGGGAGGGAAATATAAGCAGTCTTTTACAATATATCTACTATGGTAATATTTTGCATGGCTATACATGTACAACGCATACTGAATTGCTTATCTTCTCAGAGGGAGTGAGTGACAAGGGAGGAAGGGAATGGATCTGAAAATTGAAGTTTTAAAATTAAATGTTTCATAAGATGTACAGGCATTGGGGCTCAGAGATTCACCTTGCCCTAATGGCAAAGTCGAAGGGGGTATGGGAGAAGATATGGGAGAGAGCAGATTGGATGAGGGGATATCTAGTGGGACTGCTATTCTGGGGTGGTGGGTAGTGAAAAAATTGGGGGGAAAATTGTAACTCAAAATCTGGTGGAAATGAATGATGTAAACCAGAAGTTAATAAAGAATTTATTTAATTTTTAAAAAAAAGAACAATAAGGCTTTTTTTTTAGTGCCATCTGCTCAGGGAACCGCTTCCTTTGCCTCCTTCTCCACCTTCTTCATCTCCTGCCGCCACCCTGAATCAGAAGTCTTACATCATGGTGGACATTGACAACAAAGAAACTGAACTTGACTAACAAGATATGGAAGATGTTGAAGAAGTGGAGGAAGAAGAAACTGGTGAAGATGCAAAGCTTGTCAGTTGACTGTTCAAATGATGCAGAATCCTCAGATTCTTGTAGCTCTTCAAGAAAGATGGTTTAGTGGGGACATCAACTGGATACATTGAAAGCTTGCCAAAAGTAGTTAAAGCGACATGAGAATGCCCTCAAAAATCTTTAGGTGAAATGTGCATAGATAGAAGCCAAGTTCTATGAGAAGGTTCATGCTCTTGAAAAAGTATGCTGTTCTTTACCAGCCGAGTTTTGATAAGAGAAATGGGACAGTTTGAACTGTGACAAAAACAGTTTACAATGATTCTTTCTTCAATTTCTTTTCTCCTCCCGAAGTTCCTGAGAGTGGAGACCTAGATGATGATGTGGAAGCTATCCTTGCAGCAGACTTCGAAATCGGTCACTTTTTATATGAGCATATAGTCCCAAGATCAGTATTATATAGGAGAAGCTATTGAAGATGATGATGATTATTATGGTGAAGAAGGTGAAGAGACTGATGATGAGGAAGGGGAAGAAGAAGCTGATGAGGAAAATGATACAGAATACGATGCGGAGAAAGATCCAAACCCAGCTGAGTGCGAGCAGCAGTGAGCAGTGTGTGCTGTAGCCTTGAGGATTACTGCACTGCCCCAGCCTAACCACAACTAGTAGTTACTTACAGTCTTATGTTTTGTATTTTCTTGGGAGAATCAAGTAAACATTTTTTGTTAAAAAAGGAAAGAAAGAAAAAAAATGAACGTTTAAGAACCAGTTCAAACTATAGACTCATTCTACCTAGCATTTTAATAGTATAACTTCTGCCAGATATGTAGAATGCAATGAATTCCCTAACGCGTGTCCATTGCTACATAGTTTGGTTCTTGTGAAGCATTTTGTCACGTAGCTATTAGACTGCAGCTTCGAAAATTATCCAAACTGTCATTTGAGACCAATATTGGTTTAGAAAAAAGAAATCCTTCAGAAGAACCAACCAAAGTATTTTTTCAGCCCAGTAGTTGAATGGGTTTAAGTCTGCTTGCACTAGCTGTGCCTTCATTACTTTGTTAGAGAAATGCAGTGACTTGTATTAACTAGGAGACAAAGCATTTTGAAATTTGGTTTGAGAAGAGACTAGTACGCAGTTAAGAATTTCCAGTAAGACCACATTTAATGTTCATTAGCTGTCTGCTTGTTTATGGATTTTTGTATTTTAATGTGACATAGTGATATACAAAGAAACTTAGTCATCCTATTAAGGTTATTGTTTACCACTGGGGTATGAATAAAACCTAGTGTTTTCAGAAGTTAAAAAAATGAATAAAAGAACAATAAGGAATTTTTAAAGCTTAACAGAAAAAAAATCCATAAAGTAACTGCTAACTTACTCTAGCCCATATATTACAAGGCACTAAACTGGCTAATTCACATGATATAGGGAAGGCACTTCCCCACCCTGTAAAAGTTTAAAGTTTAAAGAAAGATAACAAGTACAGATCTACAGAGACCATGTAATGTGCACAGTTGGATGATATATGCTCAAATGAGTATTGCCTTTTCAAAAGTCACCCAATTTGGAGGTTAGATGCTCATTCTGGTGATACTTGGGCTACTCCACATTCTTCTGGAATTTCCCTTCAGAGGCCATGAAAGCCTGTTCAATATCCTTACTATTTAACAAGTCTTCATTTTTTAGGGTTGATTTGATTTGGGACAACAAACAAAATATTGAGGATCAAAGAGATACATGTGATGATGAAATCATGAAGTCAACATTATTTATGACTCAAAATATTTCAAAGTGGTAGCAAGGGGAAGAAGGCAGGGGGTGGGAAATGAAATGGCAAAGATATTCTAAGCAAAAGTGACATCATTAAGATAAAAATGAACCAATAGTCATTCACAAACAGGAAGCCTGGGAATGTTCACTTTTTTAAAAATTGTTTTTAATAGTCTCCATTTTGGGTAAAGCTAGAAACATATAGATAGATATACTTATAGATACTACATATAAAAAGAATCACTTCCATTCATCATGCTGAGACTGGGGCTCTAAAGAGTTCTTTATGTCTATTTAGGAAAAAAAGGCTAGTATTTGAGACTTCTACTACCCACTGAGTCATTTTCCAAAGACAATAATTGGGTCATCAAATAGCACAGACTATTATAGTCCACTAGGCCTAGAGAGATATATCTAGGGTAATCAAATAATCACCTAGGATTGCCTCCTCCTGCTACAAACACAAGAATTTTTTAAGTTGGAAATTTCTATATATTCTGTGTATGGTAATATTTCCATTAACTGTTAAAAAAATAAGCTATTACTAGACAACATTGATAAATGGCTTCCTCTAGGGGAGATACATGCATCATTTAACAGATGATGCTTATCCTGGTTAAATGAAGTGCCCTCAAACACTGCCTTTGTGAATATCAGTCACTTGTAAGGTGGGTAGGGAGAGACTTCACACAAAAAATCCCACTGAATTTGTGATAATAGCAGACATTAGCATAGCACTTCAAGGTTTGCAAGGCACTTTACAAACATCATCCAATTTGATCCTCACAACTAGAGCCTCAAGTAGGCAAAACTGTGCTTGAGAAAAATCAGTTGAGGAGGAGGACTGTGGGAAGGAAGAACAGCAATGAAGAGAGAGAGTTCCACTGGGTGAAAGAGCTTTAAGAGGCCAAATAAGGAAAGGACAACCAAGGATATTACACCCACTTTACAAATGAGGAAACTGAGGCTCAAAGATGTTAAATAATTTGTCCATGGTCACATAGAATATATCAGAGGTGGGTTTCAATCCCAGGTTTTTCTCACTTCCAGCCCAGTCCTCTTTCCACTAAACTACACTTCCTCACAGAAAACAAACTGCATATTGTATTACCATTCTGCTAAGCAGGTTGATGGTACAGTAGACAGAGCACTGGACCTGGAGTGAGGAAGATCTGAGTTCAAATGCTGCCTAAGACAATTCCTAGCTACATGACTTTGGGCAAGTCAATTAACTTCTCTCTGCCTCTGTTTCCTCAATCATAAAATAGGGATAATAATAGCACATATCTCTCATGGTTTTGTGGGGATCAAAAGAAATAAATCTGTAAAGCACTTAGCACTATACCTGACAGGTTGTAGGTACTACATAAATGCTAGCTATCATTATTATTATTATTATTATTATTAATTATTATTATCAGAGAACACAAAAAGCTCTCCTTTCTTTCTATATTGATTTTTAAAAACTACATCCTATTTATCCAAAATAACAAGAAACTAGGTCATTTTGCAAAGCTACTAGAGAAAAGAGTGAAAAAAAGATGAACAAGTTAAGAAGACATAGAACAAGTGGACTTAAAGTTATCAGAGGTCACCAGGTCAATCCCAGATAAATGCCCCTACCCATAACCTATTGCAATGCCAGTGGTCACCTTTGGGGACAGTTTGATAGCACAGCAGATAAAGTGCTGAGCCTGGAGTCAAGGAGACTCCTCTTCCTGTGTGTGACCCTGGGCAAGTCATTTAACCCTGTTTGTCTCAGTTCCTCATCTGTAGAGTGAAGTAGAGAAGGAAATGGCAAGCCCCTCCAGTATCTTTGCAAGAAAACTCCAAATGGGGTCACAAAGAGTTGGACACAACTGAAACAACTGAACAACAACAAAAATTTCAGACGTTCTTTCAATCCTATTCTTGCTTTGATTTTATTGTTACTAGGGTTGGAAGAGGGGAGTGGTTGCCTGAATTTTCTACAATTCAATTCTCTAGTTTGCTTTGGCTGTAAAGAATTCCCTTTTGAACCAGTTTAAGCCACATAAGAAACTCAGTCTCATACTGGTATAATGTTAACTTATGTTAAGAAAACTACATTTAGCCAGAGCACGTGAGTAACAGTTAAGTATTACAACTTAGAACCGCCAGGTTTCTGGATCCTGACCCTTACCCAGCTTACTAACAATCTTTATTTTTTATTGACCAAGATCTCTTAGAAATAATATGGTTCATAGAAATGTTGATCCCTGGTGGTCACTGGTGAAACTAACATCACAGGAAGGAAAATATACATACTTTATAGTGTGGCAAAATACGCTATAGAAGGATATGGGAGAGTTGGACTTAAGTTCTTCAAAATACACCACTTATTAGCCCCTGTAATGTCATACAAGTCATTTAACATGAAAGTCTTCTATTGATTAAGCTGTAAAATGGGGGCAATAATACTTCATCTACCTGAAGGCTAGGAGTTAGACCATATATTCATTCCTTTATTCAGGAATAATTTATTAAATGCCTACGAAGTCCAAGGCATTATGATAGGTGCTGGGAATACAATGACAAAAATGAGACAGTCCCTGTCCTCACAGAGCTTATATTCAAGGATAGCTATCACAAATAAATAAATATAAACTATAGAAAAAAAGTAACTTGCGGTACTAATAACTAGGGAGTGGTATGGGGTCAGAAAAGGCCTCATGGAGAAGGTAGCACCTAAACTGAGATTTCAAAAGGCAGAGGCAAGGAAGAAGACAATGACAGGCCCTGAGGACCATTTTTGCAAAGGCACAGAAAGGATGGAAAACATAAATAAGCTAGCATGAAAGATATAGTGAGTGGGGGGAAGTAATGTGAAATAAATCTGGAAAGATAGGCTGAAGCTAAGCTGTTAAGGGCTTTAAATGCCAAACAGTAGCATTCCTTAAAGTCCTTTCCTACTCTTGTAGCTTTGGTTTTATGAAATAAGTTTCTCACACCTAGATGTCTATTGAAGAGTGGCAAAGATTTTCACTACTGACTCTACAGTGATGAAAATCAATTACTTCTAAGCTTAAAAAAAAAGTCCTACACAAATGCAAGTTAAGCTGATAAGCTGTGAGAGTTGAGAAATATGCCTTCGTGCAATGAATGGCAAATTAAATGCTAAAACCCATGAGGGAAAAAATGTCCCTCAGTCGACTTTTATCATTCATACATAAAATTAAAATCAAAAATCAAGCTTTTCTTCAACTCAGATCCCAAGGAATTTATGAAAAAGTTTATGGCAGATTAAAACCTACTTGGGCCTTCCTTTGTTACCTTTACTTCCACACATCAGGTTTCCCTAATGATTTGCCCTCCCTGCTGGCCACATCATCTCCAGGATATTAAACTGCCTGACTTCGTCCTTCCTGTTCTCTAACACAACTGCCAGAGGAATCTTTTGTCAAGGGCACACAATGCTATCTGTGCTGTTGTGAGCAGTCTGTGAACAGGCCAGAGACTTGAGTAGGTTGGCTTTGTGGAAATTCTCAACAGAACAATCTAACATCAAAGAACACCCCAGGAAGATATCAATAAAAAGACGAAATCACGAGTAGAAGAAATGGTATTGCTATTAATAACACTAATCACTGATGTTGTAACTGCTTCTTATTATGTGGATTGGATGACAGAAGGAAAGGCAAGAAAAGGGATCCCACCCGGTTTGGGCTCACCTTGAGGAGGACAATCAACAACAGGGAAGAGATTAAAGAACCCTCTGCTATTAATTCCAAAGTGAGGAGTGAATGAATAGTCATTCAAATCAGAAACAGAAAGTGGTTAGTGGCAATGTTTAGGTCCGGAGCGAAATTGATTTTATGTGACTCAGATTACAATGGTCGCACTTCTATAAATGAAGCCTGCTCTGCTTCTAAATATGGTCTTCATTTCCCCAATTCTGACCTAAAGTAGGATATTGGTTATCAATTATTGTCATCCATTTCTTTTCTCAGGTAATTTTTCAAAGGATGACCAAATATTTTGACTGGTAGGCAAAACGTTAGAGGGGAAAAATCAACCCACAAATTAGTCACAGCAGGAAAATAACATGAATTTTAAAACTGTTCAAAAATTAAAATTTAATCAAAATTCCTTGCTTTTGCATAAAAATTATAATCACAAGAAATAGGTATGTTATCATGATATGTGGAGAATTTCAGATCACCAATAGATCGCAGCTCTATGACTTGATAGTTAGATCCTATGGCCATCGTAGTTACGTGACTTGCTCAGGATCGTGCAGCTAGTAAGAGTCAGAGGTAATTAAAATCTGCCTTCCTTACTCAAGCCATATACATTTCATCTATAATCATAATCATTATAAATTATATTTATATGGTGGTATGGAGTGTTTTAACTTTTACAAAGCAATTCTTTCACAAGAGTCCTGTTAAGTAGGTGACAAAGCTATTTTTATCCCTGCTTTATAAAAAGAAAACAAATTCAGTGGTGTGATAACTATCCCGAAATCACAAAGGTGGTAAGCAACAGAAAAAAAAAACCAGGAACTATAATCATAATTTATATGGTATGTATTTGTATAGTACTTTAAGGTTTGTAAAGAATTTTACAAGGTTTGTAACAATATTTATATTTATTATTTCACTGGATCCTTATAACAACCCTGTAAGGTAGGTACTATTATTATCTCTACAGATGAAGAAACTTGAGGCCCAGGGAGTTTGTGACTTGCCCAGGGTCACACAGCTAACAAATATTTGAGTGAGGATTTGAACTCAAGTCTTCCTGACTCCAAGTCTAACACTTTATCCACAGAGTCTATAGAATAACTTAGCTCTCTAGATTCTAGTCTTTTTCTTCTTATATCAAACTGCCTCCCTTAAAAGTGACATATGGAGGCAGTTCTTTACCGTGTGAAGAGTATTGACTCTATAGTTGGAATATCTGGCCTCAAATTCTGCCTCTAATACTTATGTCCTAGGAGACATAGGTCATAAGTATTATGATCTATTATTGAAGAAGCCACTTAGCCTCCCTGAACCTGTTTCCTACGCCATAAAATGAGATGGGATGGGTGGCCTAGAAAACCTCTGAGATTTCTTCCAAATTGCTAGGTGACACAGTGCATAGAGCACTGGACCTAGAGACAGAAAAACCTAAGTTTAAATCTGGCTTCAGACACTTACTAGTTGTGAAAACTTGGGCAGGGTCACAATGTGTATACAGATAAGCAGATGCAAATCATATAGAAAATAATGCAAAGCAATTTCAGAATAGATAAGAGTGGGGGGCGGAGCCAAGATGGCGGAAAGGAAGCAGTAACCTCGCTGAGCTCCTCTGTCACTAAGTCCAAAAGGGTAAATCTGAGCGGATTCCGGAGTGACGAAGCCCAGTGGAAGACAGAGTGTGGCAGAATCCAGCACAGGAGGTTGCCCAGAGTGCCCGCACAGGTCGAGCGCAGAGCGCGTGGGGTCTGCACAGCTCAGACCTAAGAGCAGGCAAGCAGACTACACCAGAGAGAGAAAAAGCCCCAGCCTGCAGACTTACCAAGGACGAATCGCAGTCATCTCGCAGAGGGAACGGATCATTGGAGCCAGGTAGGAGAGTCGGGCCCCCAGTGGAGAGAGTGGCTTCTCAGGCTGCATTCAGCCCCCAGCCTGGAAATTTAGAAACTGCCTGCCTGTATGATACAGGGGCTGGAATGGCAAAGTAAATTCTAGCTGCTCCAATCCTCCCATCCCTCCTTCATGAAGCAGAAAACCCAAAGATAAGTCTCCCACCCAGATTGAAATCCCAAGTTAATGGAAATAGCCTCAGGCTTGAGAATCTCCAAGAAAGGGTGTAACTGAGACAGCCAAGAATCTGAAGAGAAGAGAGGGAGGGGACCCAACTAGCCCCACCTCACCTCACCAACAAAAGCCTACTTATAGCCCAGGGGTATAGAGGCAGAAATCTGAAGTGGTCAGACTCAACCCCACCTACACATCTACATTCCTCACTGACTTCCCTGACTTAGCCATAAACTAGCCACCCAGAGGTATTCAAAGTCAAGGATCAGGCCCCAAACTCATAGCCTGAGACACTAAGAAACAGGAAGTCACAATGGGAAGGAAGGAAGCTGAAAAGGAGAAGGGGAAGGCAAGAAAGTCTATTCGAGCATACTATGCAGGGCAAGAACAACAAAACACACAGGACAATATAGACTCTCTGCCCACACCAGAGACCACAGAAGGAAACATGATCTGGTCTCAAGCCCAAATAGCATTCCTGGAGGAGCTTAAGAAAAATTTTAAAGACCAAATCAGGGAGGCAATGACCAACTTGGAAAAAGAAAATACCTCCCTAAAAAAGGAACTTCAAAAACTTATTGAAGACCATAATTCACTAAAAATTAGATACAACCAAACTGAAACTCAGAACTCTATGATGCAGCAGGAGTCAATCGAAAAAAACAAGATGATCGAAAAATTGCAAGAAAATGTAAAATATCTCACTGGAAAAATAACTGACCTAGAGAACAGATCCAGGAGAGACAACCTAAGAATTATTGGTCTACCAGAAAGCCATGATGAGAAAAGCAGTCTAGACAACATCCTCCAAGAGATTGTCAAAGAAAACTGTCCTGAGGTCCTGGAATCAGAAGATAAAATAGCTATTGATAGAATTCACCGGACTCCTCCTGAAAGAGATCCCAAACTGAAAACTCCAAGAAATATAGTAGCCAAATTCCAGAATTATAAGATTAAAGAAAAAATTCTACAAGCAGCCAAAAAGAAACAATT
The DNA here is from genome assembly GCA_011680675.1 of Gymnobelideus leadbeateri. Classification (NCBI taxonomy): domain Eukaryota; kingdom Metazoa; phylum Chordata; class Mammalia; order Diprotodontia; family Petauridae; genus Gymnobelideus; species Gymnobelideus leadbeateri. The sequence continues at coordinate 73,698 of WOXC01010939.1, forward strand.
CAAATATCGAGGAACTACAGTTAGGATCACACAGGACCTAGCAGCTTCTACATTAAAAGAGCGGAGGGACTGGAATTTGATATTTCGTAGGGCAAGAGAGCTAGGACTACAACCAAGGATTAACTACCCGGCAAAACTGAGCATAATCTTTCAGGCAAGGAGATGGACGTTTAATGAAGTAAGGGACTTCCAGACTTTCCTAATGAAAAAGCCAGAGCTCAATGGAAAATTTGATCTCCAATTACAAGACTCCAGAAGAACATAAAAAGGTAAACAAGGGTAACATAGACTCACACATGCAGAAGTGCACATACCCACACCCACAAACACAAGCTCATTACTTGGGATGCAACAAGAGCAAAATGTTCACATCCCTATATGTGGAGCTGATAACTGTTAATATTTGAAATCTCTATGATTATCATGACCTGCAAAAGGATTATACTTAGAGGGTGTGGGTATGAATGCACTAACATGGAGTCTAAAAAAAAAAAAAGACTATTAAGGGGATCAATGGTACTGTAATGGGAAAAAGGAAAGGATGAGCTAGGAAAAGGTAAAATATGCCATCTGAAGAGGCATCAAAACACACTATAGAAGAAGGGAAAGTAAGAGGGAGAGGAACATCATTTAAACACTATTCTCACTGGTTCTGGTTCAAAGAAGGATCAAATTAATCAGTGAAGTTTAAGAATCTAACGTGAATAGACACATAAATTCATTAAATAGAGGAATTGGAGGGAGGGAGAGGAGCATTGTTTGAAATTTACTCTCATTGGTTTGGAATCAAACGGGGAGTAATTTACTCTGATAAGTATAAAAATTTGTTGTGTCCTATAGATAGTGGGAGGGTAAGGGGGGGTGAAAAGGAGGAGACTAAAGGGAGGGATTATAAGGGAGGGAAATAGTAGTAAGGGGAGAGGGTAGGTTAAGAAGGGGGGTCACTGGGTGGGAACACTGAGGGAGGGGGTGGTCAAAAGGGAAAACTTCAAGGAGGGGAAGGGAGAAGGAAGAAACAAAAACATAAACAGGGGAGGGAATAGGATGGAAGGGAAGAGACAGATAGTCATCATTACTGTGAATGTGAATGGGATGAACTCTCCCATAAAACAGGCGGATAGCAGAATGGATTAAAAACCATAATCCTACAATATGCTGTCTTCAAGAAACACATTTGAAACAAAGGGATACCCACAGGGTAAAGGTAAAAGGTTGGAGTAAAATTTATTATGCCTCAGCTAAAGTAAAAAAAGCAGGGGTAGCAATACTTATCTCAGATAAAGCAAAGCAAAAATAGATCTAATTAAAAGAGATAAGGAAGGAAACTATATCCTACTAAAAGGCACCATTGAGAATGAAGCAATATCACTACTTAATATATATGCACCAAGTGGTATAGCATCCAAATTCCTAGAGGAGAAGTTAAAGGAAATTAGAGGAAGAAATAGATAGCAAAACTATACTAGTGGGGGACCTTAATCTCCCCCTCTCTGAACTCGATAAATCTAACCTCAAAATAAACAAGAAAGAAGTTAAGGAGGTGAATAGAATCTTAGAGAGACTAGATATGATGGATCTCTGGAGAAAACTGAATGGGGATAAAAAGGAATTTACTTTCTTCTCAGCAGTGCATGGTACATACTCAAAAATAGACCATGTACTAGGGCATAAAAACCTCACAATCCAGTGCAGAAAGGCAGAAATATTAAGGGCATCATTCTCAGATCATGATGCAATAAAAATTATATGCAATAAAGGGCCATGGAAAGATAGACTAAAAACTAATTGGAAACTAAACAATTTAATCCTAAAAAATTGGTGGGTCAAAGAAGAAATTATAGAAACAATCAATAATTTCATTCAAGAGAATGATAATAATGAAACAACATACCAAAATTTGTGGGATGCACTAAAGGCAGTTCTCAGGGGAAGTTTTATATCCCTGAGTGCATACTTAATTAAAGCAGAGAGAAGGGAGGTCAGTGAATTGGACATGCAATTGAAAAAGCTAGAAAAAGAACAAATTGAAAATCCCCAATTTAGTACTAAATTAGAAATATTGAAAACCAAAGGTGAGATTAATAAAATTGAAATTAAGAAAACCATTGAATTAATAAATAAAACTAAGAGCTGGTTTTATGAAAAAATCAACAAAATTGATAGACCCTTAGTCAATATGATAAAAAAAAGAAAGAAGAAAACCAAATTATGAGTATCAAAAATAAAAAGGGTGAATCTACCTCCAATGAAGAGGAAATCAAAAAAATAATGAGGAATTATTTTTCCCAATTGTATGCACATAAATATGACAATCTTAGTGAAATGGATGAATATTTACAAAATCACAAATTGCCCAGATTAACTGAAGAGGAAGTGAATTACCTAAATAACCCCATCTCAGAAAAGAAATCAAACAAGCCATCAATGAACTCCCTAGGAAAAAATCTCCAGGGCCAGATGGGTTCACTAGTGAATTCTATCAAACATTTAAAGAACAATTGATTCCAATACTCTACAAACTATTTGGGAAAATTAGTGAAGAAGGAGTCCTACCAAACTCTTTCTATGACACAAATATGGTACTGATTCCTAAATCAGGAAGAGATAAAACAGAGAAAGAAAATTATAGACCAATCTCCCTCATGAATTTAGACGCAAAAATTCTAAATAAAATATTAGCCAAAAGACTCCAACAACTTATCACAAAAATAATACACCCTGATCAGGTAGGATTCATTCCAGGAATGCAAGGATGGTTTAATATTAGGAAAACCATCAATATAATTGAGCATATCAACAACAAAACTAGCAAAAACCACATGATCATCTCAATAGATGCAGAAAAGGCTTTTGACAAAGTACAACATCCATTCCTATTAAAAACACTAGAAAGTATAGGAATAAATGGAGCCTTCCTTAAAATAGTTGCTAGCATCTATCTAAAACCATCAGCAAGTATTATATGCAATGGGGATAAACTAGAAGCCTTTCCAATAAGATCAGGAGTGAAACAAGGGTGTCCACTATCACCCCTCTTATTCAATCTGGTACTTGAAACGTTAGCAGTAGCAATTAGAGAAGAAAAAGAAATCAAAGGAATCAAATTAGGCAAAGAAGTGACCAAGCTGTCACTCTTTGCAGATGATATGATGATATACTTAGAGAATCCTAGAGAATCAAGTAAAAAACTACTTGAGACAATAAATAAATTTGGCAAAGTTGCAGGATATAAAATAAACCCACATAAATCCTCAGCATTCCTGTACATCTCTAATAAAACTCAACAGCAAGAGATAGAAAGAGAAATCCCATTTAAAGTCACTGTAGACATTATAAAATATTTGGGAATCTACTTGCCAAAACAAACCCAGAATCTATATGATCACAACTACAAAACACTTCTCACAGAAATAAAATCAGATCTAAATAGTTGGAAAAATATCAATTGCTCGTGGCTGGGTCGAGCTAATATAATAAAAATGACAATTTTACCCAAACTAAATTATATATTTAGTGCCATTCCAATCAATTTACCAAAAAACTACTTTGTAGAGTTAGACAAAATAATAACAAAATTTATTTGGAGAAACAAAAGGTCTAGAATATCAAGGGAATTAATGAAAAGAAATGCTAGGGAAGGTGGACTAGCTATGCCAGATCTTCATCTGTATTATACAGCAGCAGTCATCAAAACTGCTTGGTACTGGCAGAGGTGTAGAGTAGTGGATCAATGGAATAGATTAGGTGCAGGAGACCCAGCAGTTAATGAATATAGCAATCTATTGTTCGATAAACCCAAAGACCCCAGTTTTTGGGATAAGAATGCACTATTTGACAAAAACTGCTGGGAAAACTGGAATACAGTATGGCAGAAACTGGGCATAGATCATTATCTAACACCATATACCAAAATAAAGTCTAAATGGGTGCATGATCTAGGTGTAAAGGATGATACTGTAAGCAATTTGGGAAAGCAAGGAATAGTTTACCTGACAGATCTGTGGAGAGGGGAAGATTTTAGGACCAAACAAGAATTAGAGAGCATTATAAAATGCAAAATGGATAATTTTGATTACATTAAATTGAAAAGCTTCTGCACAAACAAAGCCAATGTAACCAAGATCAAGAGGGAGGTGGGAAATTGGGAAAGAATTTTTACAACCTGTGTCTCTGATAAAGGACTCATTTCTAAAATTTATAGAGAATTGAGCCAAATCTATATGAATACAAGTCATTCCCCAATTGAGAAATGGTCAAAGGATATGAATAGGAAGTTTTCAGAGAAAGAAATTAAAGATATCTATAAGCATATGAAGAAATGCTCTAAATCACTATTAATTAGAGAAATGCAAATCAAAACAACTCTGAGATACCACATCTCTCCAGTCAGATTGGCTAAGATGACAAAACAAGAAAGTGACAAATGCTGGAGAGGTTGTGGGCAAATTGGAACGCTAATACATTGCTGGTGGAGTTGTGAACTTATCCAACCATTCTGGAGAGCAATCTGGAATTATGCCCAAAGGATTATAAATAATTTCATACCCTTTGACCCAGCCATACCACTCCTAGGGTTATATCCCAAAGAGATCATAGTAGTGGGAGGAAGAACCATATGTACAAAAATATTTTTAGCAGCCCTTTTTGTGGTTGCAAAGAATTGGAAACTAAAGGAGTGCCCATCAATTGGGGAATGGCTAAACAAGTTGTGGTATATGAATGTAATGGAATTTTATTGTGCTATAAGAAACGAGGAGGTGACGGATTTCATAATTACCTGGAGAGACTTATACAAACTGATGCTGAGCGAGAAGAGTAGAATCAGAAGAAATTTGTATACAATCACAGACATACCATATCTGTGACGACCAACTATGACAGACTGGACTCTTTTCAGCAATGCAGTGATATAAGTTAATCCCGAATGACTCAAGAAAGTGAGAAATGTGCCATCCAGAGATATAACTAGAAAGAACTGAGCCTGAATCCTGATGGAAGCAAACTAAATGATCTTGTTCTTCTCATTGTTTGGTTGTACTTCTTCCTTACCATCTTTCATCCCACCTAGTACAATATGCCTTTGTAATTGGAATAATGTTTAATATGAATGCATTTGCAGACCCTATACTGCACTATATGATGTCATGAGGGGAGGGGGGAGGGAAGTAAAGGAAATTTGAAAATCAAGGAACTATGGAATTGAATCTTGTCAACTGAAACTAAACTAATAAATTAATTTAAAAAAAAAAAAAAAAAGAATAGATAAGAGTAATAACAACTGGGAAGGGGAGGAATCAGGACTCCATTTCCTCAATATAGCACCTAAATCACAAGGTTGTTGAGAGGATGAAACATACAAATACCTTTATCAAACATATGGTAAATTAATATATGAAAAGCACTTTGCCAAACAGAACTACAGCCCTACAGAAATACTAAATATTATTTTGGAGACATACTATGTCTTCAAAAAAGCTCAGGATTCTAGCAGGCAAAGGTGAGGAGAGATTGCATTACATACACTGGGGGAGCAACCATTCAAAAGAATGGAGTTGGGAGATAGAGAAAAATATTAAAGTATCCTATATTGACCAAAACCTGAATAGGTAGAGATTGGAAAGATTCAACTTTTATAAACTTCTTGTGCATGAAGCCTATAAATTCTGAGAAGATGCTGGGCCAATGTCGTAAGTGGAAATTAATCTAACCAAATTAGAAACATTCAGATGACTTCTGGTGCTAAGATTGTGGAGTAAGGAAGACATCCTTTGAAGCCCTCCCAAATTCCCCTCCAAACAACTAGAAAACCACCTCAGAGTTGATCTAGGTACAGGGAAGCAGCTCACAAGCCTGACAGGAAAAGTCTGTCTCACTGAGATGAGAGGGAAGCAAGGTCCAAGAGCAGTAGCAGCAGTCAGCCTCACATCAGGGGGGAAATTCCATTTAAAGTACCTATAGAAAATATAAAATACTGGGTAGTATACCAGCCAAGACAAACCCAGGAACTATATGAACACAATGATAAAGCACTTTTCACACAAATAAAGACAGATCTAAACATTTGGAAAAATATTCATTTCTCATAGGCAGGCCAAGAAAATATTTAAAAATTGACTATTCTACCTAAATTAATCTATTTATTCAGTGGCACACCAATCAAACAATCAAAAAATTATTTTATGGAGCTAGAAAAAATAATAACAAAATTCATTTGGAAGAACAAAAGTTCAAGGATATCAGTGTAATCAGTGGGGGAAAATGCAAAAGAAGGTGGTGGTCTAGCCATACCAGATCTCAAACAGTATTATAAAGCAATAATTGTCACAACAATCTGGTACTACCTAAGAAATAGAGTAGTAGATCAGCAGAATAGATTGCATATAATTTACATTCTAGTATATGGTCATAGTAATTTAATATATGATAAACTCAAAGATCCCAGCTTTTGGAACAAAAACTCATTATTTGACAAAAACTGCTTGGAAAATTGGGAAAGAGTATGGCAGAAACTAGGTATAGACCAATATATATATATATATATATATAGTCAAAATAAGTATATGATTTACACATAAATGGTGATATCATAAGCAAATTAAGAGAGCATGGAATAGTTTATATGTCAGATTTATGGATAAGGGAAGAATTTAGAACCAAAGAAGATATAGAAAGCATTACAAAACATAAAATAGATAATTTTGATTACATAAAATTAAAATGGTTTTGCACAAACAAAACCAATACAACCAAAATTATAAGGAAAGCAGAAAACTGGGGGGGAGGGGGATTTTCACCAAATATCTCTGATAAAGACCTCATTTCTCAAATATATAAAGAACTGTGTCAAATTTGTAAAAAAAAAAAAATACAAATCATTCCCCATTTGATAAATGGTCAAAGGATATTAACAGGCAGTTTTCACACAAAGAAATCAAAGCTATCTATAGTCATATGAAAAAATGCTCTAAATCATTATTGATCATAGAAATGCAAGTTAAAATAACTCTGCAGTATTACCTTACACCTAATCAGAGAGGCTAATATGACAAGAAAGGAAAATGTTGGATGTTGGAGGGGATGTGGGAAAACTGGGACACTGATGCATTGTTGGTAGAGTTATGAACTGATCTAACCATTCTGGAGAGCAATTTGTATCTATGGCCAAAGAGCTATAAAAACTATGCATACCCTTTGATCCAGAAATACCACTGCTAGGTTTATATCCCAAAGATAACCCCAAAAAAGGTAAAGGACATATCTATACAAAAATATTTATAACAGCTCTTTCTGTGGCAGTTAAGATTTAGAAATCAAAGAGATATCCATCAGTTGGGGAATGGTTAAACAAGTTATGGTATATGATTGCAATGGAATATTATTATGTTATAAGAAACGACAAGCAGGAGGATTTTGGAAAAACCTGGGGATACTTATATGAACTGATTCATAGTAAACAGAACCAGGCGACTATATGTATACAGTAAAAGAAATATTGTTCAATGAAGGACTTAGCTATTCTCAGTAATACGATGATCCAAGACAAGCTAAAAGGACTAATGATGATGAAACACATTATCTGCCTCCAGAGAAAAAACTGATATTGACTGAATACAGACTGAAGCATGCTATTTTTTCACTTTCATTTTTTTCTTTTATTCAAGTCTTCTTGTACAAAATAACTAATATAGAAATGTTTTACATAACTGCTTATATATAACCTATATCTGATTGCTTACTGTCTAAGGGAGGGGAAAAGTGGAAGGAGGAATAGAATTTAGAACTCAAAACTTTAAATAAAAATGTTTTTTTTATTTAAAAAGAAACATTTGGATCTATTCAAAGTACAAACAAGATCTTTATCAATCATGGCTTCAAAGCCAAGGGCTTTGGAGAAAGGAGCTTCCAACAGCATCAGTTAAAAAATGAATATGTAAATACATGAATATAACCCATAATTGAAAGCTAAAATCTTTGCAAAATTCCATCTGGAGGAGATGACATTTGCAAGCTGACAAAGAGCTATCTTCATATTACCAGACAGCAGCCCTTTGATTTGAAGGTTGATATCTTATGCTGAAGAGAGAAGAAAAGGGGGATAAAAAGAAAGAAATAAAATGCACTCAAGAAAATCTTAACTTTCTTTTGGTTTGGGGGATACGTCTTCCATTCAGCTTGAGTAGGCAAGCTAGAGTGAGACAGAAATGTTTCAAGGCAATGTATCATTTAGTTCTCCATTTCAGTGCTGACCTTGGATACTTCTATATTCTTGTGTCAGGAAGTTTCCTCAGTACTGAAGAGATAAAAGGCAGCAGGAGACTTTTTTTGATAACTCAATGTCCAGTGTTATTTCTACCTTACCAAAAAAAAAAAAAAATATATATATATATATATATCAACATCAGCAATATGCTGATAAATGCTTAACAACCAGCTCTCTGGGAAATAAAATGTATGCAGAACACACTTTTAAGTTTAATCTACATCATTGACATTGTCACTTTCTTAGATCTAAACAATCAACAAAGGGATAAAGGGATAGATAGACAGATAGATAGACAGATAGATAGATAGATAGATAGATAGATAGATAGATAGATCGATCGATCTCAAGCCCTGACTTGTATCATTTGCCAGTTTATGACAGGTGAATCCTCACACTGAAAATGTTACCGTTTGCTCTCTAGGGCCAGTTAGACCTGGCACTAGTACGTTCCATGATATACTATGAAAAGAAGTGCTTAAAACCTTAGGGGCAAGGGAGTGTGGGTGGATGGGTATATCCAAAGGTTAGTAAAAAAGTATAAATACTAGCATGTCTGATAATGTTTGGAGCCATAAGTTTTCAAGTACTATACAAATATCTTGAGATTCTTCTCTTCTATTTAATGTGAGTATTTTTTAAAATGAAGATGGTATCAGAGCTGAACGAGTGAATAGATGAAATACTTAGAGAATCTGAAGGCAAATTTTAATTCCTCACCATGAAAAGAATAGTAAAGTATGAGGATGATTCTCTAAGTGCTGGAGAGAGAGAGGAATTTCTTTCCCTGCTCCACTGGACTTAGATCTATGAGTTCATGGTCCCCCAGGCCCCTAATGTTTGTGTCCAGGAGAGGGCTGCCTACAGTTTGTGTCTTCTTTCCCTAGATAAGAGGTCTTGTGAGATCTCAAATGGTAGCTGGTATCTTCTCCCCAACATGGGCACCAAGCTGCAGGGAACAATTTCAGCCACAATCACAACAGCAGTAACAAGAGCAGCAACAGAGGTGACAGCAAAGTATTTGAGAGGGAGAGGGTCACTCACAGAGAAGCCACAGAAAAGAGCTCACTCTACTTTCACTGGACTTTCATTTCATTCAATCAGTGAAGGTGAAATGGAGAAAAAAACCTATTGAGCAGCCCTATTGCAAAAACCCCAACAAAATTTGAATACTAGCATCCCTACTGATTGTAATCATGCTATGTTCTTTAGTGCTTAGTATTCCCTTTCTGTATGGGGAAAAAACCGGCTATTCCATATCTGGAAAAAAATAACATACAAAAATGTATCCATTTTCCCTTCTGCCTTATTATAACTTGCTCAGTTTTTTTATTCTGGTTTTCAAGATTCATTTTTCTATTTTATCTATATTATGTTTTAATAAAGAACATTTAAATTCAATGCAATATATTAAAATTTAAGTACCTACCATAAGTACCAGACTAGGGGATGATATAAAGTTTAGATATGACTTACTCCTTACCCTCTAGAATGGGGATATTAGACCAACAGAGATATCTATAACACACAATACCATTATAATATGTACAACAGAGAGAATTAAAAATAAAAGTAATCTATGAGACCTGAAGGGGAAAGTCATTACCAAATGGATAGGTTATGAAAATCATTCTGGAGAGAGTAGCATTTGAGTGAATATTTAAGAATGCTTAGTAATTTGACAGGAAAAGAAAGAGGGAGGGGAAGGAAAGTAGGAAAGGGATTACATAAATAGGAAACAACCTAAGCAAAAGCATGTAGGCATGGAGGTTCAGGGTCTATTGGCAGACAGAGAGTTGTCTAGTATAGTTGGCATATAGACTGCATGGAGAAGAGTAATATACATTAAGGCTAGAAAGGTAGCATGAACTATTCCAATATAACAATAGATTTGATGCTATAACAATCAAAATAGCAAGGTGCCACTTTATAGAAGCAGACAAAATAAACAAAGTTCATTTGGAAGAACAAAAGCTCTAGAAACCTGCCTATAGCTAGATGTCTCTACTTCTTCTCACGTCATTCTTCTAAATCCTCTGCAGCCTGGCTTCTGACCTTAACATTCAATCAAAACACTTCTCTCCAAAGTTACCAACAATTTCATCATTTGACATAACTATTGATGGTTTCTCAATCTACATCCTTCTTGGTCTGTCTATAGCCTTTTCTCTCTTGGTCACCCCCTTCTGCTGGCTTGTCTCTCCTCTCCATGTTTTTGTGACACTTCTCTGTCCTGGGTCTCCTCTAAGATATATGGCAAACTCTTTCTCAGTCTTCCTTGCTGTGACACCCTTGTGGGTGTCCTACAAGGGGCTGTCCTGGGCCATCATCCTTCTGGCTCTATGTTATCTCTCTTGGTGACCTCATCAGATTCATAAGTAAGATTATCATCTCCATGAAGATGATTCTCAGATCTATATATCCATCACTAATCTCTCTCCTAGGTTTCAATCTCACACCAGCAACTGCCTTTTGGCTCTCCCAAATTGGATGTCCTATTGAGATCTCAAACTCAACATGTACGAAGCAGAACATGTTATCTTTCTGCAAAAATCCTCTGCAAGTTTGGTGGCATAGTGAGTAGAGTACCAGCCCTGTGTTCAAATCATGCCTCAGACACTTGACACTTCACTAGCTATGTGACCTTGGGCAAGTCACTTAACCCCAATTGCCTTGCCTTCCCCACTCCAAAAAGGAAAAAAAAATCCTCCTCTCTTTCCAACTTTCCCATTACTATCCAGAGCATCACCATTCTACCAACAACACAGATTCACAGCCTTAATGTTTTCCTCAACTACTCATAATTACCATGCTTATCCAACACCTTGTCAAGTCTTATTATTTCTACCTTTACAATGTCTCTCATTATACAGCCTCTTCTCTTCTCTGACATAGCCACCACCCTAGAATATAGTAAGCATTTAATAAATGTTACTCATTGTTGACTGATTATAATCTCAAGAAAAAAAATTGAAGGGGGGGGGGTAAAAATAAAAGGGGCACAACAATCCCAAAATTAAAACTATATTATAAAACAGTCATCATAAAAGACTATTCAATGCTGACTTTAAAATGGAAAAATTGATTAGTAAAAATGATTCAATAAACAATAAACTAGAGAAACAAAGATAGAAGTGAAACAGTCCCTGCCCTCAAGTAATATACTCTCTAATAGGGAGACAACATATACATATATAGATTTAATAGTTAAAACCACTACTGGCACTAGATATACAAGGAAGCCAGTCCTTGCCTATACCCTCTCCCTTCCCACTAAAGGACCCCTAAGCTCTACACTCATGTGTTGTGAAATGGTTCAAGTCTTGGGGAAATTTGGTCTCTGCTGAGAGTGATTAGGTGATTTTTCTCAAACTCTTTAGTTCTTTATACAAAGGGAAATTAATTGGAAAATTAATGAAAATTAATTTGGTCCATATCTAAGGTATCTCCAAAGTGGGGAAGGGAATAGAAAGATACTTAACATACAATTGGAATCAGGTATGGGAGAGCTATTTACTCAAAAGAAATACTTAACACACATAATACTTACAGGTATACACTGAAAGAAAGACTTATAACAAGATTCACTAATGTAATCATTGCTACATTCTCCTGGGACATTAAGTCTTAAAACCATCAAAATATAAAGCAATTGGCAGAACTAGTGACAGACGTTTTACAATTCACTTCAGCTCAGCACAATTCCCTTCAAACATTGTCTTCTAATCAGCCAGGCCAAGACTTGAGCCCTTCTCTCTGCAGGTGGTATCTTTTCTAATGCAGAATTTCCCCTGCTACCAGTTAGCTCCAAATGAAGAACCTAGAATATCTGGACCTCTCAGATACCTGAGGCTGCCTCCAACCCTGGGCATTCCCAAGTTGAGATCAATGTTCAGTCCCCTGTACTCAGGGAGAAAACACAAAGCAGAAAAGGAAGCCAGAGAACCAGGCTCAGATTTGCCTAGTTGTACCCCTGATCTAGAAGACATGTAAGAGCAGTCTCCAGGCTACAGGGTCAGGCAAAGCCTGGCCCCTCTCCTGCAAGTATATTTTCCATATATCCTAGAAAGTAAGGATGATAAGAACCCAGAGGCTGTATTTCCATTTTTTAAGTAATACAGAACACCAATCTCCTGCCACTCTCACAAAACCATGGGATCATTTGAAGTTTACTGTGTCACATCCAAGCATCAAGCCTTTTTAACAATGAAGCACATATTTTTGGCTAGAAGCAGTCAAAGAATCTCTATTACATAGGTAAATACAGAACACATACCCAATGGACACATGGCATCACTAAAGGAAAGTCACTAGCAGCTATGAAAACAAGAAAGACCTCATGCAGAAGGTAGTACTTGACCTGAGTCTTGAAGGAACCCAAGGATTCCAAGAGCTGGAGGCGATGGAGAGAGACTATTCCAGGCATAGGGGGACATCACTGTGAAATCTCAAAGAAAGGAGATGGAATGTCATATGTGAGACACAACAATAAGAATAAATGAATGAACATTTGTTAAACACTTAATATGTGTCACTATGAACTACAGAGTGGTTAGAGAGAAATGTCTAATAGTTTCGAAAGGTAATAGGGAATAAACTTGTGAAGAATGTTCAAAGAAGAATTTCTATTTGATCCTAGAGGTAATAAGGAGGGAGTTCGCTGAATAGGAAGATGACATGATCAGACCTTTGCTTTAACAAAATCATTTCGGCAGTTTTGTGGAAGATGGTTTGGAAGGGAAAAGGCTTCATGAAAGATGAGCAATTAGGATAGAACTGTAATAGTCCAGGCCTGGAGTGATGAAGATCTGAACTAGGGTCATTGACAGGTGAATGGAGAGAAGAAAACATATGTAAGAAACATCATAAAGATAAAAACAATACTTGACAAATTGCTGAATATGTGGAGTCAGTAAGATTGAGGAGACAAGGATGACCTTAAGATTGTAAACCTGAGATACTGAAAGGATGGTGGTGTTTTTGACAGAAATAGGGAAATTCTTTGAGAAGAAGGTCATAAGAATAGACAATCATAACTCACTTAACAAATGAGAAAACTGAGACCCAAGGGAATTATGTGAATCATTGAACAGTGACTTTAAGCATTCAAGGCTAAAATGGGGAAAGGAAGAAGGTGGTATGCAATAGATAGAGAATGAACAATGGCAAAGAAAGAAACTTCCCTATCCTCTCAGGGTACCAGAGAACCCTTGTGAAGGTAAAATGTTAATAAACCTGACCCTCAAGAAAATGGGGCCCTAGCAACTATGTTTTATGCTGGTTACCACCTTATACTTATACAACCATTTGTATCCTTGATGCTTAGAACAGCTCCTGGCACATAGTAACCACTTAAATGTTTTATCTATCAGTTGACTGATCCATCAATCTATCTAAGAAAACTAGAGAGGGGTGATACTAGCATATTTCATAGACCCTGAATCAAGCCAAGTCACTTATGGATGAAGAATTGTCTATAATCATCATTGAGGAGTAAAGATTATACCCTCCTCTTTTCCTGACCTTGGGAATCATGGAGAGTAAGAGAAAAAGTGGACACAGTAGAGAGGTAATAAGAGATGTGGTGACTTCAGAGGGTATCAAGTGGAATACTGATTAAAAAGTTCAAGGATGTAGGAGAATTTGTTATCCCCCCCACAAAAAAACAACATTCCAAATAGGCTAGGCAATGGATGAACTAGTTTGGAATAGAATTGGAAATAAATAGAAGTTATGAGAATAGGAATGAAGGCTCTAAAGGAAGTATAATAGGCAGACCACTTTCACCTAAGAGGATGAGTCTCTACAGGGAAATTTTATAATGGGAGGTAAATTTGTATGGCATGGTTCCTTTGATGTATGACTTAAGGAAATAATATGTCCCAGATCAGCTGACATAGCAAATGACCTTAAGAAAGGGCTAGGAGGTGGTATATTCCATGTAAATCCAAACACTAGCACTACCTCCCCTGAGACCTAGATGTACATAACCAAGGATTCTAAATTCAAGAACTTTGAAAACAAATGTGCCCCAGGGCATTGACCCTGCTACCAACCCAGCTCCTATAGCCATCACCTGGGGAATCAACTCCTAAGGAGAAGAGGGCAGCCACCCCCACCCCCAACTGTTAAACAACTACCATCTGTGTGTCAAGCAAGTCAGCTTAGCTGAAATAGGGAGGTACCTTGAGGATGGGACAGGAGATGGCATGTGCCAGGAAGGTCAAAATCACCATCATAATCTTGGCCACTTCCTCCCCTCAGACCTTCATAGAGATAGCCCAGGAACCTGAATTCAAAAGATTTCATTATAGGATTTCATTATAGCAGTACCTGGAGTTCTAGCTCAGGCTCCCATGGCCATCACTGAAGAAACCAATTACTATGGGAAAGAGACATATCTTCCTCATCACTAATACCAACTGCCACCAATGGAAAGATAAACCTAAGAGCCCTATAAGCAGCAGCACTCCCCAAGACTACCAAATATTCTAGTCCAGCCCTTGAATTTATCACCCTGAAGAGCAATCCCTGTGGAAGGGCAGCCTGGCCCCTGCTTTTGCAGATGCTATAGCTATCACAGTTGAAGACTCATGATTTCTTGCCATCAAAGTCCTTAGCATTGTCAAGTGACTCAAAATCAGAAACTTATAAGATTTTATTCATAGAAATTGTTGTGCATTACCATTTTTGCCACTATACCAAAAACACCATGGGACTTTTCCATCTTATAGTTGAATCCTACCATATGTTGTAGCCTCAATCAGAATGTGAGCTTCTTGAAAGAAGGGCCTGAAGAAGTTAGAATATTGATAATTAGGTATGTTCTTCCACAATATTTCTTCCCCAAGTATACATATCATTTACATATGATGATAGTTTGGAAGATCCATTATTTCATGAGTATTATTACTCTCTATAATTTGTTACAGATAAAAAAAAACATTCTTTTGAGTTGCCAAGGTCAAAAAATGTCTCCTGCTTGCCAACTTTCCGTTGACAATGCTCTTAGGATTTGGAATTTGATGCCAGATACTAGGATCTCTCTGAGTCAGCCTGTGTTAGATCTATCAGAGGTTTCATTAAATTAACATTGCTTTTAGAACTTTAGGTCACTTTATTACAATGATGCATTAGAGTAGGAATTTAGTGGATGGTGTGTTTAAACATCAAATAAAGGAATGGTGCATCACCTGAACATACATCAAAGTTTTGGTTAAGAATGATACTATCTAGGAGCAGCTAGGTGGTGCAGTAAATAGAGCACTGGCCCTGAAGTCAGGAGGACCTGAGTTCAAATTTGGCCTCAGACACTTTACACACTTACTAGCTGTGTGACCTTGGGTAAGTCACTTAACCCGAATAGCCTTGCCTTCCCCCCTCCAAGAGAAAAAAATGGTACTATCCAATTTAGAATCATGCAAAACAAATAACTAAAACATCCATAGCCTTTGACTCAGAGATTCCAGTGTTAGGTATGTTCCCCAAGGATCTCAGTGACAAAAAGAAAAGTCCCATGTAAATGGAAATACAGCAGCACTTTTTGTGGTAGCAAAGAACTGAAATAAAGTAAATGTCTATCAATAGGGGACTGACTAAACAAGTTGTAGTAAATAAATGTAGTGGAATATAACTGAGCTATAACAAATAGTGAATAGAGAGGCATGGAAAGACTTGTATGAACTGAGCAAAGCAAAGTAAACAGACTCAGGAAAATAACATACACAATGACTAAAACATTGTAAATGAATAGAACAACAACAAAACAATTGAAATGAAGCAAAATTATAATGATGAAGCTTGGCCCCAAAGACAATCTATGAAAAGTCACCTTCCCCTGCTTCTCTGCACAAGTGGGAAGACAATGGATGTGGAACATGACATAAAACATCCGAATTTATTTTATTATGTTCATTACTTTTGTGGGATTTTTTTCTTTCTTCTTTTGGGGATAGAGGGTCTTAATTATAAGGGGGGAGAAATACAAATGAAACTATAAGTCATGTAATAACAAAAGACATCAATAAAAATGTATACTAGAAAAAGAATGTTCCTACATACAGCTATATTTGTCTATATATTCAGTATTTGTGTTTGTATTAAGCATAGATATAGACAAAGCCATACAGATATAAGTAGAAATGTTTTTACATATTTAGGATGGTTATCAAAGTAGACATAGATATAGATATCATTATAGATAGGACAGGGTCCAGAGCTATGACTTCATTGGTATATATTCCCAGGTAAGGAAACTCCCTCTACCAATGCAGGTCAGAAATTTCTCTGCAACTATTGGTATTAAAAGAGTTATGTAGAGAACAGAGAGATTAAGTGACTTGCCTAGAATCATAAAACGTGTGTGCCAGAAACAGGACTGGAACTCAGGACTTCCTGACTTTTAAGTCCAATTCTCTATGCATCATGCTACACTGCTTTCTCTTAATAGATATATAGATACATAGAGAAATAAGAGAGAAACACAGACAGATAGAGACAGAGAAAAAGACAGAAAGCAAGCTATAGATGATATAAAGATAGAGATATAGAAATAGTTAAGTTATAGCTAGGGCTAGAGACAGGGATAGATACAGAATCAAACAGACATATAGATACAGGTACCATTACAGATGCAGATACAGATACAGGTATAGGTATAGATATAGGAAGACCCAGAAATTAACAAAAAGAGAAAAGCAGGCTGGATTACATTTTTGAGATTACAAAAATCTTTTAATTACCTTAAACTTCTCCTTGAAACAGAGTCAGTATTTTCACCAATATTTTTCCAGTATTGTTGTATGGCCAAGAGACATGGAACACTACAGTCTCCAAAGACTTGAAAATTAATATCACACAGAGGACAATGGAAAGGCACATAGCACGCTATGACATCTTATAAACAGGAAGTTATGACAGAGAAACAGAGTAAAGGATCAAAGAAATGTATGAATGAAAGAAAAAATTGAAGGACTGTTCACATGCCAAAAAAAAACTGTTTTATCGGTTTTCCCTCTCTTTTGGCATGTGACCAGTCCTTCAGTTTTTTGAAGGACTGGTATATATCCCTCACATGTTCCACTGGTATGTTCATGATCATAAGAGAACTGAGGAAAGCACCAATATGCTTCATAGACCATCTACAGCACACTCATGAAAAAGTATACAATGCTCTTAGAGAACAGGCAGGCATGACTAAGGCAGATGGAATACCCACTTTAGTAAACCAACAGATCCAAACTAGTATTTTAACAGACCTATACATACATATGTATGTGTATGTATATATACATACATATATAACAAAGAACAAATAACACCTACATATATACACGAATTAAGATGCATAATATCAGTTGTTGTTTGTCCTTTTTCAAAGTAAACCTATGACATAAAGGGGTAATGTCTTGACTAACAAGTGAATTGGATTTAATTGAGGCAGATTTTTACAAAGTCATCAGCTCACTCTCTTTCTTCCAGAGTCATTAAAGTCCATTTGCAAGACAAAAGTCAAAATGGCAGATGATGGCCAGGATGAAGTGGATGACCGTGGTGCCTTTAATGTCTGACCAAGCTCTAAGCATTCCATGATGCCTGTTTTGGCCCACCTTCATGACCACTGGAACAAATTGTTTTCATCCGTCTATT
Organism: Gymnobelideus leadbeateri; assembly: GCA_011680675.1. Lineage (NCBI taxonomy): Eukaryota > Metazoa > Chordata > Mammalia > Diprotodontia > Petauridae > Gymnobelideus > Gymnobelideus leadbeateri. Next base: position 91,606 of record WOXC01010939.1, read on the forward strand.
CTACAGAGGTTAAGTCTTCATATGCTTAGAGTAGATATTCCACTAACTCACCTATAGGCCTGCTCTACCTGGTTTAGCCTCTCTACTGAGAAGGTTTTGCCAGGGTGTGGCCACTGGACATGCTATAACTTCTTGGAGCAACAGAGCTGGGTGTATGGGGTTTTCAGGGAAGACTACCATAACATTAGTAGAGGCAGCTAGATGACTCAGTGGATTGAGTGTGGGACCCAGAGTCAGGAAGACTTGAGTTCAAATGTGACCTCAGACACCACCAGCTGTGTAATCCTGGAGAAAGAAATGGCAAACCACTATAATATTTTTGCCAAGAAAACTCCATGGACAGTATGGTTCAGAGGGTCATGAAGACAGCAAATGACTGAATGGCTAAGCAATGAACATCAACAGGAAAATATTACTGAGACAAGCAAATACAAAAAATTTCTAGAGAACCCCATAGAGGTAATCTCCCAAATCAAACTCAAAGCCTCAAAAGCTCTCTATTTTGCAGCTAGAAACATTTCTAACATGTTCAGTCATTTCTTCCTAATGGGAACAATCCTTAAAAACATATCCATTTGCTGCTTATTTTGTGGTTAGACACTCTCCCCAACTGCTATAGAATGTTAAGTGATTTTTAATTTAAGGAGTATATTCCTAACTCATCCTTGTTTTTATATAGTAGTAAATTAACTAAAATGGATTATAACTCCCCTCCATCATTTAGCAGCAAAACCAAAAATGTGATAGCCTTCCTGTATTTCCCTAAATTAAAAAAAAAAAACCTTGCCATTCTGGAACAATCTACAGTCAACTGGAAGCTGGAGGACTTTTGTGGCATTTGGTCTCATTTGTGATTCAAATTAAAGAGCTTCCCTAGACACATGAAAAGATCTATCATGCTGAAAAATCAAAATTCCAGTTGATTTGGCCATCAGTAGTAGCTCAGGGGACAATATCCATAGCACAGGTATGATGCCCTGAGCCCCTTCATTTTGACTTGAAATAAGACTTCTGAACAGTTGAACCAGGCATGAATTTACTAATTCAATGAGCCATCACTTTCTATCTTCAAAGTAATTTACTTTGAGTGGCTATGTGGACATCCTGATGGTCACATGACAATCTTGAGCTATCCCCATTTAGGCTGCCCCCTATTAAGAAAAGAAGTGATTTATAATATTATGATCCAGGGAAAACATTGCAAGGAGTGACTCCCCATTCACATAAGCATCTTCTCTATGCCAGTGTGCCAGGGTCTCCCCAACAAATTAGGACAGAAATTGTCTTCACAAAAAACCATCAGTATTATTTGACAAGAAAACTGTTAACCACATAGTGCTAGCCATTGGGGAAACTGGCAGATAAAATAAAGTATAAATTTACTTTCAATATGTACCAATGATTGTTCCTTCCAGACTTTTCTCTTCTGAGATTTGTCCTGTTCAAACTGGACTGCTCTCTGTCCCCTGAATATACCCTGGCTTTCTTAACTCCAAACCTCTGCTCAACCTAGCTACGTTGGCCTGTCCTTCCATCTCTTGGCTCCATATTTTGTACTGCCCATCTTCCATGTATAGAATGCTCTCCCTCTTTGTTTTTGTTCTTGGCTTCCCTGGATTTCTTCAAGACTCAACTCAGATCCCACCTTCTGCAGGTGACCTTCACCCTCACCCCTTCCCTAATAGATCCTTCCACTCTGAGATTACCTTCCATATACTCTGCTTATCATTGGTATGTATCTAGTCCTTTGCATGTTGTTTCCCCATTAAAATATGAGCTACCTAAGGACAGGGACTGTCTATACTGTAGCCTCAGCACTTAGCAAAGTGCCTGTCACATAAGTTCTTAATAAAGCCTTGTTGACTGACATGCCTAGAAAGACTTCTAACTCTGTCTGCATTTGTGGAGTTCCAACCCATCTTTTAAAGCCCAATTCAAAGTCACCTCCATGACCCATCTCTTCCCCCAAGTTAGTGATGACCTTTCCCTCTCAGATCTCACATAGCACTTTGCTTTATTGTTTTCTATTAATAAAAGCTAACTACTAATAATAATGGCCAGCATGTAGATAGCATTGTAAGGTTTGCAGAGCACTTTACAGAGACTATCTCATTTGAGCCTCTCAACAACCCTAGGTGATAAATTCAAATTGTTCTATGCATAGGACATATGAGGAAACTGAAACACAGAAAGGTTAAGTGATTGGCCTAGGGTCACACAGCCTGTAAGTATCTTTATCAGGATTTGAAACCAGTTCTTCCTGACTCCAGGGCCAATGCTTTACCCACTGTACTACTTAGCTGCCTCCAATATGGTTATAATATTGTGATTTATACAAATCTATATACATGACATGACCACCTCCTAGACTGAACATCATGAAATCATGAACCATGTCATGTTTAAAACTACCTCTCTTTCAATACTTTGCAGAATGTTCTACCCATGACAGATGCTTAATACATTCTTATAGAATTCTGTCAGTCTCTTTTTCTAGAGTACTTAAATTTTTCTCCTCAAGAAAAGATATTGTTAGTCCCCAGAATATCTAAAAATTATTGCTGGAATATCTGGAATTCATTTTCAAAAATTCCAAGTTCATTGCCTACTGGAAAGTTTGTTAGAATTTAAAGAGAAAAGGACCTTCTGGGGAAACTTCCAACTTAATCCTCATTTGAGTTGATTCACCTAAAGAAATGTCAACTTCAAGGCCTGGGCAGTACAGCACCTTGACCTTCATTCTCCAAATATTCTCCCTGTTTCTTTGAACTAAAATTTATTAAGGACACAACCTACCTTTCCTCAGGATTTTATCTGTAGAATGTTTATTCTGTTAGTCATTTTTCTCAAGGATGATTATTTGCAACCCACAAGTATATTTCTTAACTAACTCAAAAATTAAATGCTTCTATTCAATGGCCCTTTATTGAATATATAAATTTTAGTCCATTGTGGCCAGTAAAAAGATGTGCTGAATATTGCTTTTCTGCATTAGTTTTTTGAGGTTTTATAACTATATTTGTTAAAAGGTTTTTTTTTCTTCTTTTGAAGTAGGGAAATGAAGGGAGAGAAAATAAATGCTTATTAATTTCAAAGAAACATATTATCATTATCATTATTATGAACAATAGCTAGCATTTCTGTAGCACCTTAAGGTTTGCAAAGTGATTAACAAATATCATCTCATTTGATCCTCACAACAGTCATGGGAGGTAGGTGTTATTATCCCCATTTTACAAATAAAACTGAGATAGATAGAGGTTAAGTGACTTACCCATACTTATATAGGCAGTAAGTGTCTGAGGACAATTTTAAATTTAGGTTGTCCTGACTCCAGATCCAAGGATGCTTCCTCCCTCCAATGATAATGACTACAAATGAATCATTCATCCTACACATGCCTCGTCGCTCTTGCCCTCTTGTCTGTGTCCTCCTACAAATCAGTCAATCATGGGAAGCCCACCCAACATTCGAGACTTCCTCTAAATCAGCAGTTCTCAACATATGGTCCAGGGACCCCTGAGAGTTCCCAAGCTTCTATTATGGTGTCCAGTAGGTCAAAACTATTTTCACAGTTATATTAGGATGTTTTAATTTCAGCAAATTAATGAATAGATATTCAATAAGTAGAATAAACAAATATGGGCAGATATAACCCACATAAACAAAAGCTCTTTGGAAGGTCCTCAATAATTTTTAAGACCCTGAGACCAAAAAATTTGAGAAATGCTTCTCTAGATTTTATGAGTTAAAAGTAAGACAAAGGCCATTCATCAATCATTCCTTGCTATTGTTACATGTCCTGGATCATCTTTTTTTCTGATTATACGTGTCTCTAATTACTTCCTGTACTATATTAAAAAAAATCAAGAGTTGGCATTAGACCTTAAATTACTGCCTGTTCATACTTGTTCTACTAGAAAATAGGATTATTTACATTTCAAATCCTTTTGGTTTGTCTTGAATTGTTAAAACTTCCATAGCTTTCATGGATCATTGCAATTACCTTTGATTTTCTATATATCTTCTGAAACATTTAAGAGTCCTTAATGGACTACTGTTCAAGGGTATTCATCAAGTTTACTCCCTTTCTTAGTTTGATGATAAAAGTGGTCATGACTTAGATAGTGAGCCACCTAGTTGCATTAACTGTGCTCCAGAGATATTGTAAAAAAAAAAGAAAGATTAGAGTTCACATGGATTCTGACCCTAGTCAGATTCTACATAAAATTTTCCACAGCAAGATAAACAAAAGATATTTTGCTTTGTCTTTCTTATACCATTTTGATGCTTTGACATTGCATAATTTGAAGCCAGTAACATCACCAATTTTCATCTTATATAGTTCTATGCAATCTACCTCAAAACACTATCAGAAATGGGGTATCTAGGGTAAGAGCTTTAAACTGGACTCAAGACACAATTTTGTATTTTTATGATCGTTTAAGCATTCAGTAGGCAAATGGTACTGAACATCTAAAACTGAGGTTTCAAGAACATCCTGGTGAGATGAAATAGGTTTAAATCACCAGAAGAACACTGTCAGAATTGAATCCATCTTCACTTTTTAGGACTTCCTTATGCTGTGAAATATCTCCAGGCAATATGGTTCATTATGGCCCAGTATTCCATGAAATTATACCCTAAAAATAAGCAGCCCTAAGCCTTATATTGGCTGCCTAGAAATATTAAATACTGTATCTTGTCTTGACTGTTTAGAACTAGAAGATAACCCAAGGTTGAGACTTTTATTGGCAAAATAAGGTCAGGAACTAGAGTACTGAAATGCCAAGATTATATGACTCTACATTGATCAGCCCTAGTCTTCTCAACTAACTTAAACTGAATTAGACAGATGTCATTATTTTGTATTGATATAAATTCTATATAGAGCCCCAAGGATATTGAGTCTCATATTTTATTGAAGCATATGAGGTAGCTACTTTTCAAAAGACTTAACAATCAATCAACAGGCATGTATTAAGCAGCTATAATAAGACAGGAACTATGCTAGACCTTGGCATACAGAGACAAAAACAGTCCTTTCATTCAAAGAGCTTACATCTAGCAGGTGAAACAACATGTATTATATAGTATTCTCTTGACATAAAATAAAATATGATTGGGAGACGGGGTCCCAGGTTAGACCTCATATCAAAGATTTGTAGTCCATCTAGTATTTTATCTGTGACACTGCTTTCAAGTGAGTTTTTTTTATTTTTTAATGTTTGTTTTTAGTTTATATCATTCATTTCCACAAGATTTTGAGTTACAAATTTTCTCCCCATTTTTCCCCTACCCACCACCCCAAAATAGTGATCCCACTGTATACTCCCCCAACAATCTGCTCTCTCCTATATCCTCCACCTTCCCCCCTCTGACTTTCTGTTATGGCAAGATGGATCTCCATACCATAGTGCCTATATATCTTATTTCCTAGTTGCATGTAAATATATATTTTAAACATTTTATTTTAAAACTTTGAATACCAGATTCTTTCCCTTCCTCCCTCATCACCCACCCTTACTGGGAAGATAAGGAGTTCAATATAGGTTGTACATGTGTAGCTACTCAAAACATTTCCATAGTGGATATATTGTGAAAGAATGACTATATTTCCCTCCATCCTATCCCACCTCCCACTTATTCTATTCTCTACTTTGATTCTGTCCCTTTTCAAAAGTGTATGCTTCTAACTACCCTTTCCGCCAACCTGCCCTCCCCTCCATCATCCCCCCTCTCATCCCCTTCCCCCCTACCCTCCTGTAGGGTGAGATACCCTATTTAGTGTATATGTCACTCCCTCCCTAAGCCAAATTCAATGAGAGTAAGGTTGACCCATTCCCTTTTGCCCTCCTGTTCTTCCCCTCCATTGTAATGGCTTTCTCTTGCTTCTTCTATATGAAATAATTTACCCCATTTTGTCCCTCCCCATCTCCTCTCATTATATTCCTCTCTCACCTCTTAATTTCACCTTTTAAATATCATCCCTTCCTATTCAATTGATCCTGTACCCTCTATGTATACCTGTACACATATATACACACACACTCACATATGTATATATGTATTCATATGCCCACATACCCTCCTATATAGATATATAAATGTATGTATACATATATATTCATTTATATTCCCTTCAACTATCCTCATGCTGAGAAAAGTTTCATAAGTTACAATTATCATTTTTCCATGTAGGGATGTAAATAGTTCAACTTTGATAAGTTCCTTATGATTTCTTTTTCCTGTTTACCTTCTCACGCTTCTCTTGCTTCTTGTATCTGAGTGTCAAATTTTCTATTCACCTCTGGTTTTTTCATCAAGAATGCTTGAAAGTCCTCTATTTCATTGAATGACCATATTTTCCCCTGAAATATTATACTCAGTTTTTCTGGGTAGGTGATTCTTGGTTTTAATCCCAGCTCTTTGACCTCCAGAATATCATATTCCAAGCCCTTCTATCCCTCAATGTAGAAGCTGCCAGATCCTGTGTTATCCTGATTGTGTTTCCACAATATTCAAATTTTTTCTTCTTGGATGCTTGTAATATTTTCTTCTTGATCTGGGAACTCCAGAACCTAGCTATAATATTCCTAGGGTTTTTCTTTTGGGGATCTGTTTCAAGAGGTAATTGGTGAATTCTTTCAACCTCTATTTTGCCCTCTGGTTCTAAAATATCAGGGCAATTTTCCTTGAGAATTTCTTGAATGATGATTTCTAGATTCTTTTTTTGATCGTGGCTTTCAGGTAGTCCAATAATTTTTAAATTATCTCTCCTGGATCTATTTTCCAGGTCAGTAGTTTTTCCAATGAGACATTTCACATTGCCTTCTATTTTTTTCATTTGTTTGGATCTGTTTAATAGTATCTTGATTTCTCATAAAGTCATTAGCTTCCATTTGCTCCAATCTAATTCTGAAGGAATGATTCTCTTGAGTGAGCTTTTGAAATGTTTTCCATCTTGGCAAATTCGACTTTTTAGGGTATTCTCCTCCTCGTTGGCTTTTTGAGCCTCTTTTGCCATTTGAGTTAGTCTATTTTTTAAGGTGTTATTTTCTTCAGTCAGGTTGTTGACTCTCTTTTCATGATTTTCTTACATCATTCTCAATTTTTCCTCCACTTCTCTTATTTGATTTTCAAAATACTTCTTAAGCTCCTCTCTGACCTGTAATCAGTTCATAATTTTCTTGGAAGCTCTTGATGCAGGAGTTTTAACTTCACTGTCTTCCTCCCATTTCATGCTTTGATCCTTTTTGATCCCAAAAAAGGAATCTAAAATTGGATTGCTGTGCTTGCTTTGCTTCCTTTGTTTGTTCATGTTGCCATTCAATTACTTGACTTTTGAGCTTTTTGCCACAGTAGAACTCTGCTTCCAAAGAGGAGAGCTTTGTCCCAAATCACTGGGGTTTCCGCAGCTGCTGAAGCTATTTGTTGGATGCTGTCTCTGAAGCCTCCACAGGATCTGGCACCCGGTCACATACTCCAAGACCTCCACCCTAGACCACAATCCAGATCCAAGCAGATTAAAGCAAAAGCGATTACCTGTCAGACTGGTCGTTTGGTCCCCCTACAATCTGCAGGCCAGGAGCTCTGAAGCAGCCATGGGGCATCAGCATGGCAGCAACACCTCAGCTGCTTCTACCTCAGCTTGTCTTACATTATAATCATGCAAGTATATCTCCATTCTCCATATATTTTGCTTGGTTTTGGTTTCAAACTTCACAGACTAAGATGCAGCCCTCCCACCCCCATGTCACCCCCTCCACACACACACCCCTCCCATCACCATCACCACCCACACTCCCTCCCTCTCCACTTCCCCCCACCTACCCACCACAAGCTGATCACTTCTAATTTGCTCTGTGAAGTTTGGATACAGTCAACAGGCCTTTAATTTTTAGTATCCTGAGATAAAGTTTGCACAACCCTAGTTATGGTTCCTGCATTAGTTTTTCCTAAGCTATATTCCTTAAATGTCTCTTCTTCCCAGAAGACATCAAGAACTAAAAGTATGGCCACTGCATACTTCTTTTTCTATTATGGGATCTCAAAAATCCATTTGGAATTAGTTTCAGAAGAAGGGAGGGCCATATTATCCTGACAGACAAAAATAAATTGAGGAGAGCAACCACATAAGATTAATAAAATTCCAAGACAAAAATAATCCCAAGACTACATTTCCACCATTACTCCCAAAACTACAATGCTAGTCTACCAAAAGTACCAAATATCCTGTGAGAAGGCCTCATTTTAGTGAGGAAGAACAATCTGTCATGGCACAGAGACCATATTGCTCTTCCCTAGAACTTTATAGAGGACTAAACAAAAGGTGTCTTTAGTCACCCCGGTTCTCCCCTTGGCTTGTGATGACTTAGAGAAGATCTTACCTCCACAAAGGTTCTAAAGGACATTTTGTATACATCAAAATATACATCCATTTTTTGGGCATGCTTACAAGCAGTTCTACAATATTCACACATAAGACTGCAAAAAATGATGACAGGCAAGTTCTCATCTGTCCCTTAAAGAATATTCTCAGACATAAAATCAAAAGATCTTGGAGAGAATGAAAACTGTGACCCCAGAGGGCAGGAATAGTGTCTAATTCTATCAAGTAGCTAACACATTTCTAGCAAACCCACTTGTATTATGATAATTGTGATGCTGATGACATTATCATGACTGATTACCTTTAGTGGTGCTGATGAAGGTGTTGTTGATAAAAGATAAGTAGGACAATTGATTAAGCTGGATCCACAAGGTTTAAGTGATCATAAAAATATAATTCAGCAGTGAAAAAAGAATGAAAAATACACACTGCACAGAGAGGTCTTGTAAAAGTTGCCTGATGTAATAATCCCCATCTGATATATAGCCTCATATTCCATTATTCTTGCTGAAAATGCTATGGACCATAACCTCCATTTACCATTTGATAATCAGTAAAATAATAAATTTTACTTTACTGAATTCAAGTAAAATAAATAAAATCATTGATAGAATAAAAAAATATATTTCAGTAGAGTATATGGTTATTTTAACACTTCCTTCTGCCAACCCTATCCCAACCTACCCCCATTAGCAATATTGTTAGATGTCTTAAAATATGTAGAAATATTCCACACCTCAGTTATCCTCTGGGATTTTTAACTGTTGTTTTCATGTACATTAATAATTTCTTGTGTAATTCTTCCCAGGAGAATGTACCAAAGAAAGTATGAATACATTTACATATGTAATTGCTAATAAACCTCCCAAGAAGAAAATATCCTTCCAACCAGGTAGAAAGGGATCATTTTAAATCAAAGCATAATGAATATCAAAAAGAACAGAGGACTGCTGACCTGTGTGCAGAAGCTAATTAAAAATATAAACAGCAATTTGAGAAACTATCCTGAGCTATTTTCATGATGCCACTCTTTTTAAGCAGGTAGCATTTAAATTAATACAGTCAATACTCTGTAATGTTTCAGCCATTTTATGAGTAGGGAATCACTAACTGACTTCTCTGCTACCCTACAGGCTTTGGGTTGTCTTCTCATCTCTGCCCTCCTCCCTTCTAATCATAGTGTGTTCAGGAAATAAAAACTATGAATCAGGAGGAAAGAACATAAATCTATGTGGGGACAAATATATGTGTATTGTGTGTATTATATACATATATATACACATATATATACTCATGAACACATGTATGTGCATATAATTTCAAAGCCAATTATAAATGAAATTTGGAATAATTTATGCTACTGTTCTCTCTCCTTTAAAATATATTCAAGAAGCTGCCCTTTTCCCATTATAAATGTACAAATGATATCTGTTATTTGGCATAATGCATAATACTCCATAGAAGGGAATGCACCATAAAACATTTTAAATCATCTCAGGTTCAATCCTAGCTTGGTTAAAGGAGTCAGAAAATCTGGGACTGAGTTCCAGCTCTGATATTTACTAACTATGTTAATCAGTCAGTCAACAAGCATTTCCTATGTGCCAGACACTGTCCTCTGTGAGGACTGCAAAACATTTAACCTTGCTGAATTTAGCTCCCCAATCTGGAAAATTGTGATAATAATACTCATACATCCTGCTGCACAGGGTTGTTGTGAAGAAAGCAACTTGTAAACCTTAAAGCATAAATTCAATGGATTCATCAAATATTTACCAAGCACCTACTGTGTGCTATGCTTCATATTGATGGAGATAAACATTTAGATGCCTTCTTAGAGTTTACAGTTTCTCCTATAATTCAGCAGGGGAACATTACACATACGCAAACAGTTATAATACAAGAAAAGTGTACTATAGAAACATAAACACTATTTTATGAGAGAGAAAAGGAAAGATATCTCAATTAATCTAAATATAAACCATATCAATTAATCTAAATATAAACCATATCTTGAAAATGAGATCTTTGAAATGAAAAAATCATTCAAAAAGAATTTAATAAGTACCTAATATGTGCCAGGCACTACACTAGGCCATGGGGAAACAAACACAAAAGCAGAACAGTCCCTGCCCTCAAAGAGCTTGTATTGTGACCAAGAAGACAGCAAGCACATAGAACATAACCAACACACATACAAGACAGATGTAAAGCAATCTCAGAGGAAGGTACTAGCTGCAAGGAGCACTGGGGAGGCCTTCATAAAGAAAGATGTCATTTGAGTTGAGTCTTCAGCCAATCAATAAGTATTTATTAAGGGCTTACTGTGTGTCAAGCACTGTGCTAAGAGATAGGGATAAAAAGGAAAGCAAAGAAACAATCCCTACCATCAAGGAGCTTACATCCTAATGAGGAAGACAACATGCAAACAACTATGTATATACATAATTTTCATGAAATATTGAGTAGGTAGAAGGTACTCTCAGATGGGAGAGCATTGTAAGTGGTTAGCGGACCAGAAAAATCTTCTTGTAGAAGAAGGTGAGATTTGAGCTGATTCTTAAAGGAAGCTAGCAAAGCCAATATATAGGCAAAAGAAAACAGGGATTCCAAGAGGCAGAGGTGAGGAGAGAGAGCATTCCAGGCATGGAGAATCACTAGCACAAAAACACAGAGGTGAAAAATGTAGTATTGTGTGTTTGAGAATTAGCAAGATGATCAGTATGGTTGGACTGCAGAATATGTGAGGAGGAATCATGTAAAATAAATCTGGAAAGGAAGGCTGGGGTTAACTTGTGAAGAACTTTAAATGTCAGACAGAGAAGTTTACATTAAGATAATAGGAAACCACTGGTGTCTGTTGACTAGGGAAGTAACATTGCCAGACCTGCACTTCAGGACAGTCACTTTCGCAGCTGTTTAGAAGATGAATTGGATAGAGGAAAGGATTCAGGCAGGGAGCCCAATTATAGAAGAGCATTGGAAAAGTCAAGCATTTATAATAGGTAATGAAATAAGGGAGGTTAGTGAGTGGAGAGAAGGAGACCTAGTCAAGAGATACTATGAAAACAGAAACAAGATTTGGCAACAAGTTAAATGTGGATAAAATACAAAAAAGGAGTTAGGAGAAATAAGACAGGTTGGAGGAAAACCAAGAGACAGTCATGCTACAAAAGCCCATAAAAGACAGAGTACTCAGAAGAGAGAGTCAGCAACAGTGCAAAATGCTGAAGAATGGTCAAGAAGGATGGGGATAGAGGTTTGGCTATTAAGAGATCATTGGTAACAGAAGTGAGTAGTTTCACTTGAGCGATGGTGTCAGAAGCCAGATTGCAAAGGGTTTAAAAGAGGGTGAGAAGGAAAGAAGTGGAAGTATCAAGCATACATACTTTTTTCAAGGAGATTGGCTGAGGAAGAAAGGAAATAAATGAGACAGTAGCGTAGCATTGGTTTTGTCATCAAAAAGCCTGAGTACAAATACTATGTCTGTGAGTATGGGACCTTGGATAAGCCACACTGGATCACAGAATTTAGATCTGGCAAGGACTTAATCCTTTCATTTTAGAGATGGAGAAAACAAAACCCTGAGAAGAGAATAAATTGCTGTCCCCCACCCCCAGGTAATAATACTTTCTCAAAATAGTAATATATATATATATATATATATATATATATGTATATATATTTCTCTTCCTTGAAATCATAACTAGCAATTTTAAACCTAGCACCAAGTGGCATAAAACAAAACATTTTTAAGACTAAGTCATTTGGAATTATAGGAGTAGGAATGGACCATTGGTCCATTTGGTCCATAGGAATGGACCAAAGAGGGCACCTAGGTGACTCAGTGGATAGAGTGCCAGGCCTACTCACCTTTCTGAGTTCAAATCCGGCCTCAGACACTTACTAGCTGTGATATGGATCTGTGTTTTTTGTTTTTTTAAAGATATAAGTTCCCAGGATCATGGCCCCTAAACAGCCCCCCTGTCCTTGTGCACCACTATTTAACCACAAATAATATAAACATTTGAGCTTAACCTGTAAACACCACACTGTGCCTGCTTTATGCTGACACATAATGATATAACCAAAGTTAATGTAAACTTATGAACTTATTGTTGGCATGATGCCTTCTTTGTCTACTTCTCTATAAATCAAACAAGCACTGGCTAGTAAATGCAGAATGAGGAATGAGAAATGCTGGGGATGATGTAGGGGCAGATGCATGCCCCCACCCCATCTCCCCAGCTGCCATGAGACATAAGAGAAAAGGTGGATGCTTTGAGAATAAAGTAGTATTAACCCCTTTGGATGTCTCCACTGTCTCTTTCAATCAGCCTGGATTCAGTGAACCTACAGGGAGCTGAGGAGCTCCTGTCTAACAGCTGGGCACATCACTTAACTCTATTTGCCTCGGTTTCTGTATCTGTAAAATGAGCTAGAGAAGGAAATGAAACCATTCCAGTATCTTTGCCAAGAAAACCCTGAAAGGGGTCACAAAGAGTTGGACACAGCTGAAATGACTGAACATGGACCAAAGAGCCATAGATAGCATCACAGCTGTGGAAGGGCTGGTCATTTCTCGTTTTATCTAGTTATTCTTGCTACCTGGGTGCTAAGATCAATTGTTTATGTTTCAGTCCTTCTGCTTCAAGATGCTATCGGTACCCTACATATGTCAACATCCTAGTGACAAAACCCCTGTTGCCCTGTCCTATTTTTAAATTCCATTTCTCCCTACCCACAGAAAGCCTACTGATAAAAATTTTACAATCTCTTCTTTCCTTCCCTGCCCCTTGGGGCAAGTATTAAAAGTAGTGAGAGATAGAAAGACCTACGGGCAGAATCAGAACAGAACAAAAATGAAAGAATATCAACTGGATAGTGCATCAAATGGATAATAAGCTACTAAATAATCAAGTGTTAAAAAGTGTCAACTGTTTGTGAACTTCTCTGGGTTCCTCAGAAGACAGGCTACACATATATATCATTATAATTTAGAAGGGATTGGATTTTCTTCTCTGTCTAGACAGAGAATACCTGGGAGAGTGAAGAAAACCTGTATGTTTAAATAGAATATTTGGTATGCACCTTACCTTAAGATATGTTATATCCCTAGTGTGTACAGAGTAAGATTAACATATACCACTTTGCAAGTAAACTAATTAATTTTATCTACCTTCCTCCTCAGTCTCTTTCAATTAACTAAACTTTACTTGAATCTTCCCACAGAAAAAAAGCTCACAACCCAAGCCCAGAAAACCACATAGTGTATTCTTGGGGGTGAAGCTACAAAGTATTAGATAGAAAATTGAGAATCTTGGTGATTTGAAATCCAACCTATTTCAAATTCTATTATGCAAAGAGGGTAAAACAAGACATATGGACCTTACTAAATATGCTAATCTATATGATTAATTTCAATATCTAAATGAAAATCATGGTTCTTAAAACCATGAATAATGGACCAAGACAAGTGCATCAATTCACTCCCAGCACCAGACTAGCATTCAATAGACAGTTTCTTTTGTTGTGCTTCATCTCGTTTAATTTCAGGCTCTTTATGAAAGCAAAATGAAATGGAAGAATGAAGTGACTCTCTGGCTGGCTCAGGCTAAAAAATCCTCCATCTAAACAAAAGAGGTTGGTGGGGTTTGTTTGCTTGTTTTTATTAGGAATTCTACAGAATAGTTCTCTTCCTTGATTATATTCACCAACTTAATTTACACAAATTATGAAAATGTTCACCTTATATGTGACACTATTTTGCTTATTGAATGCTTCCAATATGCCAGGCAGAGTAATAGGCTTTGTTTGAAAGTCCTGCAAAGGCATAAAAGATGTGACACTTACTCTAAAGGGCTTGATTACTTAATAGAGGTGTTAAGACAATATGACAAATATCTCTGCAATAGATGAGACAGGCAATATAGACTTTAAGTGGGGTAGATTTGGTTCAAGTCTTGCTTCTAATATAAACTAGCTACATGAATATGGGCACAAGTCACTTAATCTCACACAGTACCCACAGGCTCTATCACCCAAAAGTTATAAATGAGTTGCCAATCTATATCTATGGAGGGTATTTCTACCCCCAAAGTTTCCTAGACTTACACTGAGCAAAACACACACACACACAAAAAAAAAAAGAATGCAGCTGCCAACATATATCTCTACTTTCTAGTACAATGATCATAATACACTACTAAAATGATTCAAATGTTAGCAAACAATGGAGACTCTGCCTTATTTATTTCTGCATATCATCTAACACCCAGCAAAAACTATCACAACATGGTAGACCCTCAAATGTTTGCTGAATGAATGAATGAAAGTACAGTTAGCTCTTAATCATTTTCAGAGCAATTATCCTCCCTGTGTACTACCCATGGCAAATTTTTAATTAATCCCAAGACAGTTTTTCCCTGCCAGGTAGCATGCTCTATTACCCATATATGCTCAAGTATTACAGTTTCATCTTCTTATTAGCATTGACAGCAAACAGGAAAGAAAATTAAATGCTAAAAATGTACCTATGACAGTCCAAAAACAATGAGAATTTTTTTAATGTTTAAATCACCACTATCTTCCAATAACAATAACTTCTTATAAAAGAAAAATAGGCAAAACTATTAAATAAAGGACTATTCTGATGAGACATATATATGTCTTTAGAATAATGTTGCTGATATTTGGATAAAGACAAGAACTATAAAAAAAAAAACTAGTTTAAATCTCACATCTGTAACCTTAGCAAAACATTATTTATCTCTGGACCCGAGTATCCTTATCTATAAAATAAGGAAGCTCGGGGTGGCTAGGTGGCACAGTGAGTAGAGTGCTGGCCCTGGAGTCAGAAGGACCTGAGTTCGGATCCAGCCTCAGACACTTAACACACACAAACAAAAACCTAGCCGTGTGACCTTAGGCAAGTTACTGAACCCCAAAAAATAAGGAAGCTGGACTAGAAAGACACTAAGGTACCTTCCAGTTCTGAATCTATGAACTGCCATAATAAGTCAGAGCAATGGTGCAGCCCCACCCCACATCTCCAACAGTGTCCGGTACATAGTAGGTATTTAATAAGCGCTCATTCACTTAACAGTGATGCCAACAAACATAAGATGATAGACTTTAGAGTCTAAAGGAAAGGAACATTAGAGGTCATCTAGATCAAAGCTCGAGTTTTACAGAAAAAAACTGAGGTCTAAAGATGTGAAATAATATACCCAAGGTCACATGGTAGCAGGGCCAAAAGTTAATTCAAATTTTCTGACTCTAAAGCCAATCCACTTTTCATTGGACAGACTGTTACTTGATGTGGAATCATATGATGTCCACCTTAGGTTGGTTTCTTTTTCAAGCTTCTGTCTGCAGCCATTGTTGAGGGATATAGTTTGAGGTATATGTGAGTCATTGAAATGAGTCATATCTTTCTACGTGTGTATTTCTAAAGATAGTACTTCTTTAGTAAATGTATAGCCAGTGTGCAAGAAGCAACACTGTGAGGGGAAAAAATGTCTTGATTTTTCAAATCTGTCTCTATTCAAATTTTCTCATGACTTCTACATCATGTAGAGTATGTTGTCTATCTTGTCTGTGTCTGTACTTGAGATATTTAAAGAGAGTAGTTTCTCCTCCATGACTGAAATATACAATACCACCAAAAAGCACCCCTATTCTAGAAGAGCTCTCAGTATAAGTAAAATGGGTACAAGAACATATACCTTTTTTGTATATACCTTTTTATATCTCCCAGAAGTCTTCCACTTGTTAACTCAATGATTAATGATTTATAATCTGACTTAATTTCTCCTGTTTAAGAAATATTTTAGAGGTAAATATTTTCCTTCCCAGATGATAAAACCTGAACCAGTTTGATTTACTGAGGAAAACAACCTCTAGAGTAGAGTTATACTACATAATGATGATACTATTGATCTACTTTGTGTAGGACATGAGCTTTTAATGTTTTTTCCAGGAGTGGAAATGGATTCTTGCTATGTCATCTTCTCTCTCTTCTGATTCACTTTGTGTCCAAAGACAGGCACTTGCAAAGCAGCTTGTTTGGGTATGGATCAGGGGCCAAAACTAAATGTCAAAACTGAGTGACCTACTCAGCAAACAAAATCTGTAGTTTTGGCCTCACAAACACCATGCTTTATCCAATTGAACTGACTTATGAACATATATAAAATATCCACAGGTCCATCCTACATCAATCCATCCATCCTGCATCAATGAAGGAAAACATATTAGATGCAAGATTTCCCTAGCAGATGAGGCTTTTTTTATACAGGCATGCTGGGTTAATTGAAACACCAGTAGGGAATATAAGGTCTATGTTTTTAGAATATAACTTACTATGTCTTACCTATCCCCCCACTAGAGTCTATTCCAAAGCCTCATCATGATGTAGGCAAATCTTGTATCTTAGAAGATGGCTATATCACTGCACACGACTGTGGGGGTAGAGAAATACCAGCATTCATGCAAGCATTCCATTGCTTCTAGGGAAACTTCCCATCCCTTTGGAAGCAGACCATGAGATAACTTCCCACTTTAACTAACTATTCTTGATAATAGATACTAAGATCAGTTAAGAAAACTGATTACTATGTTAAGAGTAGGGGGTGGGGAAGAAGTCTCCAGAGATAGGTGCTTTTGGGAAGCAGACAAAGCTTAAAGCCAACCATACTCTCAAACCTTCTCCGTAAAAAAATAATAATAATTTTTAAAATATCCCATCTGAACTCTGAGATACTACCTCATACCTATCAGATTATCAAACATGAAGGAAAATAACAAATGCTAGAAGAGATGTGGGAAAACTGGGACACTAATAAACTGTTAGTGGAGTTGTGAACTAGTCCAACCATTCTGGAGAATGATTTGAAACTATGCCCACAGGGCTATAAAACTGTGCATACCCTTTGACCCAGCAATACAAATACTAGATCTGTATTCCAAAGAGATCAAAGAAAAGGGAATAAGACCTATTTGCTTAAAAATATTCATAGGAACTCTTTTTCTGGTGGCAAAGTATTAGACATTGAGGGGATGCCCATCTGACATTGGAGAATGGCTGAACAAGTTGTGGTAGATGGTTGTGATGGAATACTATTGTTCTATAAGAAATGATTCAGTGGAGTCAGCCTATAGGTGTCTACACTTTACTCAGGTCAAACCTCAGTCCCTAGAGGCCCTGTCTTTTCTGTTTTTTCTGTCTTTTCTCAAGTTATCTTAGAAGGACAACTGCTTTACCCCTTCATTTTTGCTACTCTACATTCATTTCATTTTGTGGTGATTTTCTGTCTTTTTAAGAAATGATGAACAGGGTGGTTTCAGAAAAACCTGAGAAGACTTAAATGAACTGAAGCAAAGTGAAGGGAGCAGATCCAGGAGAATACTGTACACAGTAACAGCAACATTGTAAGGATGATCAACCGTGAAAGAGAGAGCTACTCTGATAGACAGTGATCCAAGATAATTCCAAAGGACACATGATGAAAAATGCCCTCCACCTCCAGAGAGAGCTGATTAACTGTGAGTGCAGATTGAAGCATACTTTTTAAACTTTACTTTTCTTGTTTCCATATGTGTTCTTCTTTTGCAATGTGTCTAATATGGAAATATGCTTTGCATGACTTCACATGTATAATCGATATCATATGGCTTGCCTTCTTAAGGGATGGGAGAAGGGCAGGAAGGAGGAAGAAATTTTAAGAACTAAAAATGTTTAAAAGTGAATATTAATTTTTTACATGTAATTGGGAAATATTTAAAGAAAGAAATAAAAATTTATTAAAGTATCTTATACTGTTTATCTTAAAGAATCCTTAAAAATCATTTTCCTCAATGCACCTATTTTACAGAGGAGAAAACAGAGACCCAGAATTGCTTTAAGAGCACAAATTAGAACCCAGGTCTCCTGACTCCCAGGCAGGTTTTCCTTCCTGCTCAGCTTTGTTCCTGAAATTTATAATCTCTGCCCCAACCACTATCCCCTTGCCCTCTCAACTTATATAAGACAAGCCACTGAGCAAAGAGGAAAGACCCTTTTGACCATAACAGGAAAGCCTGAGGAGCTGGAGAGAATATAACTTTCAAGGAAAGTCCCCATGTCCAAGATATTAGCTTCCTCCCACTGCTCCCCCAGGCCTGCTGAAGCAGCTAAGAACTCCTAGGCCTGGGAAATCACTTCCTTTGCCCAAGGCTTCCAGGCCCATGCCCGCTGAAAGTACTTCTCTCAGCACACAGGACAGTTTAACACATTTTCAAATTGGTTCCCCCTACCTTAGACCCACATCTACACTCCCTGATCCTAAAGAAAGGTCATCACTGTTTCCCTTCTCAGGTCTTATACTCCAAAGGACCCTTTCCACCCTCCATGAGCTGATTTAGATTGAAGGGGGTACTGCTGAGCAGCCTACCACTCTTCCCCAAACTGGGCCACCCCTATTCCAAGGCATAATGTGTCAGGGGCAGCCCCTGAAAGGCTGCTTCTATTGGCACTGGGAGAACCAGTTCATTCTACCTCTGGGCAGGGCCAAAGCTCTAGCCCATCAACTTTAGCTCCACCTCTTTCTCTTTCCTCTCTATCTCTCCCCTTATTCTAATAACCTCAGAAGTCAAATCAGGAAGGAGAGTGGGGAACAAGCATTTATTAAGTACCTACTATGAGCAAGTGCTGTGCTAAAGAGCTTTACAAATATTTCATTTGATTATTTTAGCAGGAGTCCAACTGAGAATCACTCTGGCTCACACTTGGGCAGAAGGCTCCACCCTAACCTTCCTTAGGATGGTCAGTGGTATCAAAGGTTGGTGAATTTTCTTTCTATTGAGGCAAATTTCCATACTTTGGATAAAACTCTGCCCCCAAGCAAACAAACCTGCTCCTGTACTGATTATATCTCTGCTCCTGACTCCCAATCCAGTGCCTTTTCTTCTACACCAGCTAGTGAGACCACATTGTACTAGGATAGTACACTGTATTTGGAAACAGAAGACTAAAGCTGGTTGGCACTGGGTAAGTCACTTTACTTCTGTAGGCCTCAGTTTCTTCATTTGTAAAGTGATGAGGTTGGGCTATATGGCCTCTAAGGTCTTTTCCAGTTCTAAATCAAGTGGTCTATTGAGGAAGAAGATGGCCTAGATAATGAAGTCTCTGAACTAGGAAGAATACTTATGTTTTCACTGTGGAGTCTCTAAGCACACAGTAAGAAAATGAGACACTAATAATGAAGCTCCTAATTAGGGCAAGTTATGGAAAATCACTAAGACGGTACATTTCACTCAGTGGTGAGATTCCCTAAAATAAAGGAGAGGGGGGCCATGGAAGCAATAAGGGTTTGCCAAATAAGAACCTACTGCCAGATTCTGATTTACCATGGGTCAAGAATCCCATGCACACTTTATACCATGGTATAGCCTGAATCGTTCTGGCAGGTCAGGGACAAGCCACTCAAATTTGCTGTCAATTTAATTATAGCTTTATACCTAAATGATCACTACATAACCTGAAGTCTACAAATGTGGTCCTGAGGACTCTGGCTTTCTCTGTTTCAAAGGTTTTCTGGTGTTGATACTGTCGCCTCAGTGGCCATGGGCTCAGCAGTTTTGTGGGGGCTCTTAAAACTTCACCAGATCCCCTCCATGCCTGCCTACCATCGATACATACTGCCCCAATGGATGCAGCTGACTTGATAAGCACTCAGGGCAAGGTGACAGCAGCATAGCCCCTCCTATCAGCAATGGATAAAGAACTGGCCTCCAATCCAAGAAGATCTGGGCTCAAGTCCCATCTGCCACATATCAGCTGTGTGACCCTATACAAGTCACTCAACTTCTAAGTACTCCAGATAGTTCTCTAAAACTATAAGATGAAGAGATGTCCACTTGTACCCATAGAGGGTGTTTTCTCACTTAGGAGTTCCCTACTCCAGTGAAATAAGTCCAGTCTCTATCTCTGTCCTTTATTTGTGTCTGTTTTCTCCACTCCCCCCAGCCCAAACTTCAAAAGGGCAGGAACACTGTCTTTGCATATGCAGTGCCTGCTCTGGTGCTTGGCACAAAGTAGGTGCTTAATGAATAAATGTTTGCTGGTTGATCATTTCTGTTCCCCAAAATGGGGAACCATGGAAATGGCCTGGTCCATGTATGGTACAGAACATATAGGTCCCATTCATGGGCATGATCTCATGTTCACAGAGTCTCTAGCAGGTCAATATGTTGATGAAACTTGATTAATCAGAAACGTGTCTGAGGCAAAATGATGAAGCACTATCTTTACTAGTGTAACATCCTATTATAATTAAGTCATTGTAAGTGTAATGGCAATATAATGGAAAGAGTATACTAGGCAGTCAGTGGGACAAAACCAACCTCTTAGACAAGTAATCAATTCCCCTCAAGGCCAAAGTAGGCCAAGTTCATGCACATTTATAAAGTGCCTGCCTGTGTTAGTATCTGCCCCATTCAATACAAACCCAAATCCTAAAAGGAAAAGTGAATGTTAGAGTGAACCAACAGCTGGCATACATAAAATGAACCCAACCTAGCCTTTTCTTTTCATATGCTCACAGGGAGTTGATCGCTTTATTGTTAGGAAAAGTTAGCAGTAGTAATCAGTAATTAAAACATAGCATTCTAATTTTTAAAAATTATATCTATTGAGAGAACAAGGTTTTTGCAAATGTTCCCAATATGTGGCTGACCTCAATGACCATGGCATGGAAAAATAATAAAAATGCCTCAGGGACATTTGCTTTAAGGGAAAAGCTGAATTAAGCTTTCCTAATTCGAGGGCAATTATTGGCCAAACTTCTTGGAGGTTGGGGTTGACTTCTGCCTTTGAGTTAAGCTCCAATTCCTTCCTGTTTTGAAGGCTGTTGGGTTTCTGGAAGGGACCCCTATAAATCAATAAACATTTATTAAACACCTACTATTGTCAGGCACTGTGCTAAGCTCTAGGGATACAAAAAGAAGCAAAGTCAGTCCCTACCCACAAGGAGCTTACAATCTAACAGGGAGATGACAGCAAATAAATGCATTCAAAGGAAGCTATATACAGTACAAATAGGAAATAATTAAAAGAAGAAAAGCAGTGGAATAATTATTAACTTTTTAATACCTTGGCAGAAATTAGCGGGAGTGGGGCATAGCACAAAAGGGTGACCCCAAGAAGGAAGAACTTCTGAAAAGCAGAAGTAGGAGTAAGTTCATGGCAAAATTTAACCTAGGTCCAGATGATTTTTTTGTCTGTTGTCGCCTGGAGCCAGTCCTAGCAAAAGGAGAGAGCAAATTCGAGAGCCAGTGTAATAAGAGCAGCCAAGGAGAACCCATTGTCAAATCTGGGGGATTAGGAATTTGAGAAAAAAGGGTGGCAGGCCCTACCCTTTAGGAGACAAAAGGAAGAAAAGAGTTAACTAATGGGGACCACAAAAAGTGACTAGAAGCAGCCAGGCAATTCCAAGAGCTCCAG
Source organism: Gymnobelideus leadbeateri (assembly GCA_011680675.1). Classification (NCBI taxonomy): domain Eukaryota; kingdom Metazoa; phylum Chordata; class Mammalia; order Diprotodontia; family Petauridae; genus Gymnobelideus; species Gymnobelideus leadbeateri. Next base: position 113,481 of record WOXC01010939.1, read on the forward strand.
ATCAGTAAGAACCCTTCTCCTTGGAGGCTGGTGAGCTCCAGCCGGATGCTTTGGAATGCACAGGCAAAAGATGAGAAAATGCCAAAAACCTCAGCCACAGGAATTCTTTCATCCATGAACAAACATTTATTAAGAGCCTAGCACACAAAAGTCTGAGTGCAGTTTTAAGCTACAAAAGCTTCTCCAAGCCTACTACCACACTCACACTTTCCCTGGACACTGTGCTAAGAACTGAGGTAGGTGCAAAGAGCAAAATGACAAAGTCCTTGTCCCTTAAAAGCCTATATTCTGCTGGGGAGTGGGGTACAATATTTACTCAAATAAATAAACACAAGGTAATTGTTGGAGGGAGAAAAGTCTCACAGTGACTTCTGGCTTAGAGTTCAGAACATAGACGAGGATCTTCTGGTGCAAGACCTGCATTCTAAGTGAAATCTTTTTGGGTCTTGGCCTAGAATTTCATTGGTGTGAGGGACTCTTGGTAAGGAAACTCCCTCAACCAATGTAGAATGGCAATTGTTCTATAGTTTCTAATATTAAAGAATTTCCTGGGACCTTTAGAAGTGGTATGACTTTCTCAGGGTCACACAGCCACTAAGTGTCTGAAGCAAAATTTTAATCCAGATCTTTCTGACTCTGAGGTGAACTCTCTATCAACCTATGACAGTTGGAGCCCTGTGACAGACAAAATGACCCTAATTAAGTCTCTCAACCACAGGATTCTAAAATTGTCAACAAGTAGAACTCAAATTAAGGCAACAAGGGGTTACAATGGATACAGCCCTGAGCCTGGAGTCAGGAAGACTAATCTCACTAAGTTCAAGTCTGGACTCAGACACTTACTAGCTGTGTGACCCTGGGCAAGTCACTTCACCTTGTTTGCTTCAGTTTCTTCATCTGTCAAATGAGCTGGAGAAAAAAATGGCAAACCACTCCAGGATCCTTGCCAAGAAAACCCCAAATGGGGTCACAAAGAGTTCAAAATGACTAAACAACAACAACAAAGAACTCAAGTTATTCACTAAATGGCTTGGTTAAAAGCAGTCAAACTGCTTACTGGTAAACTTTAAGCCTCAATTTCTGTGTTAGTGGCTAATCTTTATCATAGTTGCCCACTGATCTTTTTCTAGTTATTTTTCCTTCATTACTTTATTTTTTTAAAGAGAAATGTGTTATTTTTAATCTTTTAAAAATCACTTTCTTAGGGGAGGCTAGGTGGTGCAGTGAGTAGAGCACTGGCCCTGGAGTCAGGAGGACCTGAGTTCAAATGTGACCTCAGACACTTAACACAAAACTAGACATATGACCTTGGGCAAATCACTTAATCTCAATAGCCCTACCTTCCCCCCTCCAAAAAGAAAAAAAAAATCACTTACTTGTGAGTTTTATAAGGCAAAAACTGACTAAAATCAAGGGATGATTTCAAGTAGTCTTTACTGACTCCAAACCCTTACAAAAAAAAACAGAATTTATCATTAAAATTAATTAAATTAGAAAGTGAAATTCCACCAAGGCCATCTTCTTGCTATCTACCCTGTCTCCCAACAGACCACTGAACCCTGCCATCTTCCCTACTACCACATATGGAGTTTCCTTTCCCTTCCGGAACCCAAACCAAACTGCTACTGGAAAGGTATGATCAACCAAAACCACTTTTTCCCCATTCACTATCTGTGACTTCCCAAACCAATATGCCCCTTCCTGCTCCCCATTACCTGTATACATTATCTCTTTCTCCTGACCCCATTCTTGACTTTCTGGACTTCAGATCCATGTTCCTGCTGCTGTCTCATCTGGGAATATGCCTTAGCATCTGGGACCTTCTCACCCTAGAACATTCAACTACTCTTGGGGCCTTACGCTGAAATATCTTTCGCAAGGCCCACCCCATTCTCTCATTGAAGAGTTTCTCCTAGGGTTTCCATTTTGTGGAGCAGCCTTTGTGGCCAGCCTTTATTCCCTTCCCAGGCATGCTCCCTGGGATGTACTAGAGTCAACTGAAACACCTCACAAAAGCCAATTTTAAAATTCTCAATGTGCACATATTCACCTTGGAAACCAGTAAATGCTACATATTAGGTCTTGATTTACTGTCTTGTTGACTTTCTAGACTTAAGAAAATGATGGAGAAATGTTAATAATGCAGATTAAACTTTAAAATGCGTTGTGCTTACATTTTATTTTTCAGAGAGATTCTTGTTAAACATTGACAAGCACACCTCTGCCTGTTCTTGCATTTCTGGACTTCAAAACCATGTTCCCTTACCTGGTACCTTCATTCCACCTTATTAAGATCATAAGGTATCATTTTGCTTTGGTATTTATCCTTCTTTCAGTGAATTTTATTTTGGTGTCTATTTATGGCCAGAACTGCCACTGCTATTGCCTTCCCTCTGATATCACCTCCCATTTACATTTGATATATCCTGCATTTACCTAGGTGTTTACTCACTGTCTCCCCCATTAGAATGTTAGTTTCTTGAAGTCAGAACCCCTGGTTTTGCCTTAATTGTATCTGGCAAGTCTCAGAGCCCTGCCTTTTACATAATAAGCTTTAATAACTATTTGCTGCTATTATCATTGGCACAGAGTTCTTGATAACTGTGCCAATAGGTTGCAAATTCTAAAAGGTCCTACCAAGCTGAGAAGATTTTCAATAAAAAAAATTGTGTCTGATTCAAGGACCAAGGCTAACTTAGCTCTGAATGGATCTTTACCAGAATGTTGGCCACCAAACAATGGACATTTTTGGTCATAGCAACTGATGAAATGTGAAAGGGTTGCAATCAAATTACATATGTATTTTTAAATAGAAAAACTGTTTTGAAACATTTGCCTCCAAAATAAAAACATAGTATCTTTTCACTAGAAAAGAGTTACATGTACATGCTATACTGCCTCTCTTCAATTGCTGGACACAGTCTTAAAAATTTTGAACTTTCTAGGGGTGTTAAAATCTTTACTAAACTATGTTCTTGGTGCTCTAGGCAACAGTGCTGTTTCCAAAAGTCTCTGTTACAATATTTATTATTAAGGCTGGCAAGGAGAAGTCTCTGATTAAAGAGATATTCCTTACATAAATAGCAGCAATAGATAAGTCCTCAAGTCCTATGCAATATGCCAGGAGAGGTGCCTTGAATGCTAAGCAGGAAGCAGAGCTATAGAGCATTCAGATTTTTGCCTCAGATCTAATTTGAAAAACTTCAACACAAGCTCACTCCAAGGAGAAATTGTATTAAGCACAAACTCATTTATTTTTTTCTGCTGATGAACACAGCCATGTGAACAGCTGATAAAGTTGTCACTCTTTGCAAGAGGGTGTCAGGAATGCAAACTTATGAGCTTAAATTTCAAACTTCATAATTACCCTATTTGTTAATGAAATTATGAGTTTGTTGTTGCTACTGCTTTCATCAATGCATTGGGTTAAATGGGTTTTTTGAAAGTTCTGTTTTGTCTTTTAATTGTCATGTTTAGGGCAACTGGCAAAGAAGAGTACTCCAATAAAAAGAATATATATTTCATGTAGCATCCTTCTGGAAAATGATTGCAATCCAGGGTGATATGTGCATTTCTGGAAGAGTGTCAAAAACACTTACCAACCCAGTTCTCAGCATGAGCACGCTGAGTAAGCGGGTTTAAAATCTGTGTGAGAATGTTTGTGGCAGAATTCTTGGCTGTCTCCTATTACTGTTTTAGAAAGAAGCAATCCATTCTCAGGGCATCTCCTAATGGGCCTCCAATTCACAGGATCCTTCAATTAACACACCAGTGTGCATGTTAAAACCATAAATGAGCCACAAATGTCATTTTAAAAAACATTTTGACTATGAAAATTTTAATCAGTGCCCCAAACATGTCCAGTTCACACTCATACTATTTTATCTTCTTTCTCCAAATCTATTCCTGCCCCCTCTCACTAGAGACTAAGATAAAAACACAATTCTACATATTCAGGATCTCCATGAAAGCAATAAAAATCAGTTAACAAGTTCAGGATATTAATTTTCTCATTAGGCCTGCTTCCTGATTTCTTTTAGGCCTCAGGCACCTATGCTAACTTGAAACGATGCTATGAGGAAAACCCATTTATACCTGGTTGTACACTATTGTGTAAGCATGCATGTTGCATAATCCATATTATTAATATTTATAGTACTAAAGGGGAGACCAAATAGTAGCAGAGGATATGAATTCAAATCCCATCTCTGGTGCTTTCTATTGTGTGACCTTAGACTAGTGTTATAGGATTGTAAATTTTTAAGATCCTCCCTGCCCCTAGGTTAAGTATACCTGGAGCCTGTGGTGGGAGGCTTGTTTTTCAGGAGATACTTTGTGATTGGGCAGTGGGTCAAGAGGGTTGTTACATTCTCTGACCCTGGAGAAGTTCATATAAATCCTGATATGAGGCTTTGCTTTGGGGCTCACTTTGAGAAGTGTTGTATGATTTGACCAAAGGGGACAACTGGGCAGCCGTTGAGAGTCCCTTGACTTTAAAAACCCAGATGTTAATGCTTCCCCCTCTCTGGTAACTGACTAGGTATAGATGTAATGGTTGGACAGTTGGAGGCCTGTCTGATTGATCTGTTTGTTTCTCTTCTTGTAATTTCTGCTTGTAACCTCTGTATACTCTGAAGTTCGGGGTGCTGACCTTTTTCCCCTGAACTAGGTAAATGATATGTTTGATTGATTAAAGCACGATTGTTAACCCATTTTTGAGTTGCTTTCCTTTAGAAAATCAAATCTAAGAACCTGTGTTGGCAGCCACCCTGGGGATGCTGGGGTGCTTGTCATTTAACCCCACATGATATATATATGATTTTATGAGATCTTACAGAATAAATATCTTATAGAGTCAAGAAGGTGTCAGTCCTATCTCTGACACATACTAACCATATGATTATGGGCAAGTCCTTAACCTCTTTAGGTCCCAAACAATATCATAAGTAACAAATGAGTTACTGACTTCTGTCAGGAGAGGGAGTTTCCACACCAGAAGCTCCCTAAATTAATAAAACCATAGGCTGATTCCAAAATAACAACAATGACAAAAAACAATGGAAAACAATGTCTCATTTTAAGTTTTGACACAAATGTTAGGAAGGAAATACTGTTTTATAGGTATGGAAAGGGAAGTTTAAGGAACTGAGGTTTTAGAGCTAGAACTTAGACATCATCAAATTCAACCCTCTCATTTTCTTGTGAAGAAACTGAGGCCCAGGGAGGGCAAGTATGGTATGGTGTGGTGTGGAGTGGCATAGTGTGGTGTGGCATGGCATGGCATGACATGGCATAGCATAGTATAGTATAGTATAGTAGAACTATATAGATCAGAGTAATAATAGCCATAGGTGTATGTAGGTCATTTTAACTAGATAAAATGGATAGTTGTTCAAGTTGTCCTAATTATCAGAACCACTCCAGGTAATGCAAGTAAAAACACTGACATTTTTTTAAAGTCTGAACTATCTAATAGACAAAGACAGCCTCAAATTCTGTAAATAATGAGCAGACATGGTCTTTAAGGAGAGTGATCTACAGCATGACTCCTAGAAATTCTCTTTTTTTAAAAGAACCAAACAAATAATGGCAACAGACATGTCAGAGAAAGATAGAAAAGCAAACAGGATATCTTCCTGTTTCAGTACAAGGACAATATGGGAAAAGGTACTGCACATAGCTATCACCACCTACTGGAAACAAAGATAAATGATCCTCTGGGCAGCAAATGCACTGTTACTAATATAATTGCTCTGGTTTAAATGTTCCAGCACGAAGCAATGAATCAGCATTACTCGGGAATACTCTGGTCTTTACTCAGTAAACAAAGGAGCTTACTATAATGAGGTTTAGCTCTAAACTGTTAAAGATTTACTGGATATAGAAATACTTGGATTGTTTTAAGAAAATAACACTAGTAAAACACAAAATATTACATACCACTAGATAGTTATATAGATGTATAGATGCCTTATACATATAGATATATTTAGAGTCTTCTATTTCTGACTAAAATAAAATATTGCTTGAATTAGTGAATGATGAAGCATTTATTAAATACTTACTGTTGTAATAAACCCTAGGAATACAAATATGAAAGTAGGATAGTGCCAATGATCTCAAAGAACTCACATTCAAACACACCACACCTTGGTGGGTTTCACTGCAAGTAGGAGGGGAGGGTGCAATAGTCCTAAGATGGATCATATGAAAATACCTAAGGGGTCTGGAGGGTGTGCAGGCAGGTCCTATGCCCCTTCCTCTTCCTGGAAAAATTATAGTTAGTGACTGTCTGCTTCTCAAAGCAGTGTGAACAACAATATTTGCCTGTCAAGGGGAGGTAGGTTGGAAATGGGGGAGATACCAAAACCAACAAATTGTTTCTTACTTCAGCTTACCACTCTACTCCAAGATCTTTGAAGCTTCTGTTTCTAGGAAGACAAAGCTTAACAGAGCTACAACAATATTTATACACATTGCCAGGCACTCTCATCTCAATTCACTTTCTGTCTGACAAAGTAACAGAAACCAACAGACAAGGCTTCTGTCTGAGAAATCAAATACAAATCAACAGTAAAGTCCTCCTTCAGGATTTCTGTCTAAAAACAACAGACAGGGTGCCTTTATCTGACAGACCAACAGACAGAGTGCTACAGAATCACAGGAGACTAGTAGGCAATAATAGGTCAGGATAACTGGTGACCCTAGGTGCAGTGGGAGACACTGGTCTTTTTAAGCTAAGGTCTCTCCAAGGTCTCAATTTGTCTGAAGTTAACGCCCCTTCAGTAATTAAAGGCTAGGTAAGAATTGAGGCCAAAGATGACCTAATTTGCCTTCACAAGAGAATCAGTCTGGGAAGGGAAGACCCTCAGAGTTTCTGGCTAGCATTGAAACAACAAAGAAGAAAAGAATGAATATAGCTTGAGTTCTACTTTTTGTTAAAAAAAATTATAGAGTGTGACAAGTGAAATTCAACATAGATCAACAAGGGCAAGTACTTGAAGAAAAAAGATTCCAAACTGTATTTTCCCGGGATGATAAGCTCTGGGTTGATTCAACCCTGGAAAAAGATCTGCTTCAGGGTCACAGTTCTGGGCCTCATCAGGATAGTAAGTAGAAACAAAAAAGAAAATGTTGTCCTTTTACTCTCATACAAAACCATGGTACACCTGCCCTGGAAATCATTCATAAAATTTGGTCCACCAGACCTGGACAGAAGGAACAAAAGGAAGTTTGTACCTAAGATACATGCTCCTCAGCTTAGCACTGAAGACCCTGCTACTGGGCTCCAGCCTACTTTTCCAGATATTTTCCACTATTCCCTTCATACAGCCTATGCTTCAGTCAACCTCAACCACAAACCATTTGAATGAACTCAACATTTCATCTCCTATCTCCCCTTTCATACCTATGATGTAATCATTTAATGAATAAGCATTATTATGGGGCTATTGTATGTCAAGCACTATTAGGTGTTGAGGCTACAAAGACAAAAATTACATAGTTCTTACCCTCAAGATGCTAGCATTCTATGGGAGAGCAACATGTACGTGAATAATTATATGCAAAATATTTAGATAGTCAAATACTGGTTTTGGATGAACTAACTTGTAGGGCATCCCTCAGTCTGACACTTGACTTGTTCTCAAATTTAATTTTATTAACCTGAGTTCTATAATGACCCAGGGACAATTTGGATATTTCTTTTCTAATTAATAAAATTGCAACTGCTTCTCACTAGCTAATTAATTAGCTGGACCCTCAGTCCTGGATCATCAAACATTATTTACTGGATACAGAGACCTCCTTTCCCAAAAGTAGTTACTTATATACAATTAACAAATGAAATAAAAAGTAAATTGATAGTAACTGTTTATAATATTTTGGCTACAAGAAAGTTCATAGCTAGTCACCTAAAATCCTCAGTATAACAGTAGATGACCCCTCTTCACCGACAGAAACAGTTTCACATACTAATTAAAATCTCATTTCTTCTCAAGATTAAATTTAAATTCAGTTTCTCAGAAAATGAGTTATGATACCCTTTCCTGCCTTTCTACTCTATTCAGTGATAATAATGATAGCTAACATTTATATAGTATCTATGTGTCAAGAGCTGGGCACAGCCCTTTACAACTATTATTTCATTTTGATCTTCTTAACAACCCTGGGAGGTGGGTGCTATTATTATTCCCCCTTTTACAGATGAGGAAAGCAAGGCAAATAGAGACTAAAGTGACTTTTCCAGGGTTACATGGTTAGTAAGTATCTGAGGCTGAATTTGAATCTAGGTCTTCCTGACTTCAGGACCTCTATCCACTCTCCTAGTAAAGCACACCCTTTGACCCAGCTACACTACTGCTAGCCTATACCCAAAAGAGATCAAAGACATATGGAAAGGCCTTATAAATACATAAATATAAATATATAAATTTATATATAGATATATATATAACTATACAGATATAGGTATATAGGTCTATATACCTATATAGATATAGGTATATAGCTATATACCTATATAGATATAGATATACTACATGTATATGGATAGATATATAGATATATATAGCACCTCTTTTGGTGGTAGAAAAAAGACTAGAAACTAAAGGCATGTCCATAAATTTAGGAATGGCTGGATAAATTGAAATACTATTGTGATTACATATAGATGATCTCATAGAGACATGGAACAATTTATATGAACTGTCACAGAGTAAAGTAAGCAAAACTAGAAAAACAATTTGTGCTCTAACATAAACATTATAAAAGAACCAAACACTAACATAAACATTATAAAAAAAACCAAACACTAACATAAACATTATAAAAGAACCAAACACTTTTTAGCAATGAAAGGATCAAGCCAAGAACAACAACACTGTCAGGACAAACAACTTTTAAGAGCTGTGAGAACTCTGAGCAGTACAGTGACCATCCATGACTCCAAAGGACCAATGATGAAACATCTCATGACAGAGAGATGGCATATTTAGGGTAGAAAATAAGAGGTATATGTTTCTATAAAGCCAATGATGAGGGAATTTGTTTCATATGGCTATACAATCTGTTACAGTGAATTTTTCTTTCCTCTTTTTTCAATAAGGATGAGAGGGAGAGAAAATAAGACTTTCATTAATTTTCATGAAAACAGTTCTGAGAACATTTGAATACACTAACCATGACTATCAATCACCACCCTCAGCTTGTGTCAAGTACCAGAAACAGCTTTCAGCCCCAAAACCAATCAGGACAGGACGCTCATTAACATCAAATGAATATTACGATTAACTCCCTAGAGCACAAGTCAGGCCTTTGCCTGGTATCCCCTTAGAAATGCCTCTCTAGGAATGCCCAGAGACCTCCCTTGACTCCTCCCTAAAGTCATAGACTTAACCACCTACTTCCCTGTCTAATGATGTAATGGAAATGCAGATTTAAAGATCTTCCCTGCCCCTAGGCCCTTTGATTGGCTTAAGAGACTCTGAGAACCTTCCTTGATTTGAAAATATACTATGCCCCCTAATAGGCTAAATGTGGTCACATGGAGCCTGTGGCAGGAGGCTTGGTTTTCAGGAATGACCACACCTAGATGCTGTGTGATTGAGCAGTGGGTCAAGAGGGTGGTTACATTCTCTGACCCAGGAGAAGGCTATATAATCCCTGATGTGAGGCTTTGCTTTGGGGTTCACTTTGAGAAGCGTTGTGTGATTTCACCAGATAAGACTCTAGGCAGCCATTGAGAGCCCCGGGCTTTGAAAACCTAGATGTTGATGCTTCCCTCTCTGGTAACTGTGATTTGGTATTGATAATGGTTGGACAGTTTGGAAGCCTGTTTGATCTGTCTGTATACTCTGAAGTTCGGGGTGCTGACCTTTTCCCTCTGAACTAGATAAACAATCTATGATCTATGTAAGCTTGCTAACCCATTTTGAGTTGCTTTCCTTTAGAAAAGCAGATCTAAGAACCTGTGTTGGCAGCTACCCTGGGGATGTTGGGGTGCTTGCTGCTACAAATGACTATATAAGCCCTCTGTCCACACACACCTGTAAGCAGCCAGTCTTCTGATCTGCTTGATTCCACTTGCTTTCTGCCACAACTAAGCTTTCTTCCAAACTTGAGTTGGGCCAAGTATTTTACTTAAGACTCAAACAATAAAAGGACTCCTACTGTAGAGTTGATAGGGTGCTTGGGATGTATATATGTTTGTAACTCAGTTTGTAAGTGGGGTGCTTTGGGATCTATGTCTGTAAAATCAATTCGTAAAAGCAGTCTGTAAAATCACACTTCCCCCTCCCCAGTATCAAAGCATTAACTCTGCCCCTTCCCCCTGCCAGCACTCTGCCCAGCAACAACTCATGAACTGTTTATCTCTGCTTAAAACAATAAGCTACCTATGAATCCTTCACTAAACTATCTATAAACATTTTTAGCTTAGGCAGATGTTATCTCTCTTAGTTAGAGTGGCCAGCTGCACCATGAATTCTTCAGTACCCTATCTACAGGGTAACTCCTTAGCTAATTATACCCACACTGTGTCTCTGATGGCATTGGTTCCCAACATCTATCTTGTCAAGCTTGACATTGATGGGTGGCAGACTGGGCACTCCTTAGTGGCCGTGACCAAGGATTGACTTTAGTGACAATGTGTCAGGCCTAAAACCACACCTCCAGGTAGCCCCCCCTTGGGCTATTTCCCAGTGAATCATGGGCAATACGCCTGCCGCCTGCACAGTTGATATTAAAAGTGCATAGTCCTTTAAGCACTGACCACTCCTTAACTCCTCCCTGATCCCACCCTTACTCACCTAGTTAGCATAATTGGCACCTGATTTACTGTCTTGACTCCATAAAACTATACCTGTGATTTCTGTAAGTTGGCAGGTTCCATAAGAATCCTTGCCCACTGTGCTGTACAGTGTGACAATAAACTTTTATAATCTCAGCTTCCAAGTTTGCTTGAGCCTGATGAATTCTTTCCAGACTGAATTGCAGGGTTTCTGGTCACTGAGAGTGATCAGGGTCCCTGGTAGAACCTATTACCCTTCCCTATCTTTATCACCTTTCCCTCATCAGAGTCAGGGTCATCCCTAAATAGAAAAACAAAACTTTTATTTTTGGAAAAAGTTCTTGTTAACGTGGTATTCTAATGGACCTCCTACTCATATGTACCTCTCAGAATCTAGAGCAGTTCTTAACCTGGAGTCCTTGAACACATTTTTGAAAAATAATTTGATAACTGTATTTTAATATAATTGGCTTTCTACATCATTCTATGATTTTATTTTATGCATTTCAAAACATTTTTTTTTCTGAGAGACTGCCAAAGGAGTCCAGGACACACACAAAAAAGTAAAGAACCCCATCATGGAAGCTAGTGCTTATCTTCAAATTATTTACTTATATGACTATTGTTTCCATTCAGCAAAATGTGAATTCTTTTAGGTCAGAGTCTATTTTTCATTTTATTTTTGTCTCTTTTGAAAATAAAGAAATCTATTTGGGGACTGACTCCTAGATCCAAAGAAATTTTTTTTGAGCCCTAACTTGTTTACTGTTTAATTTTTGACTCATAGCCTTTTGTGGGATAAATGTGTTGTTTTGCACTGCAAGCTCCCAGAGGACAAAGGTTGTGTGCCTGTATTACTCTTCAATTCGATATGGAGAGATAGGGTAACTTAATCGGTAGTATGTGATGTCATCATCAGGTTCTTTCACCTGGTGCAAGGGAGAAGTATTAGGTTAATTGTGGTTGTTGGTCACCTGTGAGAAAAGACGCACTTCTTTTACCACAGTGAAGTTTGTAAATTTCTGAAGTATAAAAAAAGGTAGTTTAGTGATGATGTATATACAAAAGGCCCTAAGAGTTAAAAATAATATTAGGGGTTGCTTTCTCAGTACCTTAGGAGGCCCTCCTGAGCCTGAGAGCATCCTAAAGTAAACTTTCCCCTTGTCCTAGATGATAAAATTCCTTGTCTCCCCCCCACCCCACCCCATCCTGGATCATAAAATTTCCTGGCTCCCTTATCTTATATCATTCATCTTCTTCATCTGTCCCTAAATCTCCAACCCTAATTAGAAACTCCCATTAGAAACCTTATAGGCTGTGTAGCTTTCTGGCTATATAAATCTGGTCCTTTTTCTATATCATTGCCTTTGTTTAGCTCCTTGCTGAATCTCAGGCCCATTAATGCTTTTGCATTAATAAAGTTCCCTCTGGCTAAAGAGAAGGTCTGATTGAATTCTTTCAAAACTAAACCAACTCTCCCAACTCTGACCTCGACCTTAGGATGAAGAAAGGCCAGGAAAGCAAACACCTCCAAATTATCCACCCTAATTGCTCCTGCCTCCCCACCCCCACCCCATAACTCTGATAATGATGATTAAGGCAGTATCTAAGCCACTTTATAGGAATTCATGTGATACTTGGGAAAACCTACAAGGTGACACAGAGGGATATGTCTAAGTCTAAAAGCTGTCTAACTCCATTCCTCTTAGTCCTAGTATTCACTGAATACCCACAGCATTATTTTTAATAACAATGTCAACTTCTCACCTGCTGTTCTTCATCTCTGTAGCCCATACCACAATCAGGTCAGCCTCAGACTTTTCTGTTGGCACCATCCCCTTCAGAGGACTGTCAGTAGTCTGGGTGCAATGGGCCCCATCCCTAGGTCTTAGCTGTAGCAGATCCAGAGAATCACTGTCCTTAGGAGAGAAAGTTCAGGATGCTTAAGTAGTATGTTGACACAAACTCTTCTCCTTTGGCCATTTCAAAAACTTGGTTGGGATTCAGATTCTGAAAGGATAGCTACAGGATCCAGACCTGAAAGACAATAAGGGTCAGATCTCTTTGAGGCATTAACTGTTTTGTTTTTTAATCCCTAAGGTGGTCAGAAACTTCCAAAGGCTTTTCTAGTTCCAGCAGAAAAATCATCCAGTTTTGGATCAAATTCCCATTGCTGGATGGTGTGGTGGAGGAGGAGGTGGGTAGGTAGTAAACAAGAGTGTTGACCAAATGAGAGCAGGAGAAAGGGCCATGAAACACAGAAGCATTGGATTAAAGAGCTGGAAGGGAAGTTAGAGGTAGCTAGACTAACACCCCCAGTTTATAGATGAAGACCCAAATAGATTAAATGACCTTATCACCCACCTAATGAGGTCTAGACTGGAATCCCAATCAGGGCTTACTTTACTACCTTAGAATCCCGGACTTAAAAGTTTTTAAGTCTTTGTTTTGGAAAGTCTTTTAAGTCTTTGTCTTTTGTTTAAGTCTTTGTTTTAAGTCTTTGTTATGGAAAGAACCCTCCTAAATTGAGCCAATTAGAACTGGGTATAAATAGAACCAGAACACCTCTTTACACCCAAAGCTATTGTTAGGGACTTGGTCCCAACCTAAGAAATGAGTAGAGGAGGAGCTCTCTCTGAAGGGAAATTCTGAGGGTGTAGAAACAGAGGGCATGCCCCACACACCTCTGAGAAGTAAAGGTAGCTGTGGAAAGACTGAGAAAGTTCAGCAGCTGGGGTGTGTGAAAATGGATGTCCTGAGAAAAGGGCAGACTCTCCCCAAATTCCCTCAGTATCCAAAAGTTTCCAGTAACCGGAATTTGCTTCACCCACAGAGACGCCGGATGAATGTAGCCAGGCAGGAAGTCCAACCTCTACCTAAATTAGGATTCTTCCTAATTGGAGAATTGGAGAGTGACAGAACTGGACTTTTTATCCAGATATTGGGGGCTTCATCTTTTTTGTGTCATGGGACCCTTTTGCAGCAGTCTGGTTAATAATAATAGTAATAGTAATAAAATAGCCAGCCTTCACGTAGCACTTTAAAAATAGCATTTATATTGCATTGTAAGACTTGAAAAGTACTTTACAAATATCTGTTATCAGCACAACCACTCTAGAAAGTGGGTGGCACTTGTTCTCCCCATTTTACAGATGCTGAGTCTGAGCTAAGCAGGTTACAGGACTCGGGAGGTCACAGAGGTAATAATTTGAATTCACAGAATTTTAATTCATGTCCATCTGGCACCAACCCCCTAAAGCCTCCCCAGGCCTAATAGGAATTAATCGGGTGTGAAAAAGTAAGCTGTGGGCTAGGAGCTTAAAGTATTTGGAGCAAGGTTCAAACGTAACTTTATACAGGCGGATGGAGCCCGCCACTCTCTAGGAACTATCTGGAAACTGGGGAGGAAGTACAGGAGAGGGGGGCACCGAACAAAGGTCACATGACCGGAGTGCTACGCTGCCCCTACCTAACATGGACGCGTCTGATTCTTAGGCACCGCCCCCGCGCCGCACTGTGACGCCAGAGTGCGTAATCGCGCCAGGCTTCTTAGCGGCTGCGCCTGGCTCTTGCCCCTTACGCCCGCCCTTCCGCAGGCAGCGGCCTCCTCCTGATTGGCTCTTTCCGAACGTTCGCTTCGTACGTGGCCTCCGGGAGCTGCGCACGCCGCGCGGGCTCGGAAGGCAGGAAGGAAGACGAAGGAGGCGGAGGTGGAGGTGGAGGTAGAGGAGGAGGGCGGGGCGGAGAGTCCGGCATCTGCGCGGTTGACCAGATCTGGAGGCCCGCGCAGCTGAGCTGATCAGCAGTGAGGTACCTCCGATCCCCTACCCCACCTTCTCTCTCCCTTTCTCGATCTGCCCTGCCCCAGGGGAGCTGTTGAGGACCGTTGAGGCTGCGGCTGTCTGCCTGCGTCACAACCCATCCCCATCCTTATTCTTCTGTCTCCTTCCGAAAAGGGGAGCCAGGGATCAGGGGAGGGGCCTTAGAGGTCATCTAGCCCGACCCTCCTTTGATTTGCCAAGGTTCTGGGGTGGTGAGTAACGACTTCCCCAAAGTTAGACTGTAGCAGTAGTGGTCGCTGACGTCATCCCCATCGGGTTACGGAGGGAGAAACTGAGGCCCAGGGCGAAGGAAGGGGAACCCCCCCAGGACCTAGAGGTCACCGAAGGCACCTCCATCATGTTACAGCGGGAGAAACTGAGGCCCAGGGAGTGGGGTGAGAAATGACCGCGGTCTAAGGCCGGATCGCAAGAAAGGGGCAGAACTTGGGGCCTTTGACCCAGAGTAGAAGGGGGGCGGGGATCCAGCTGGGAGGTGGGGGCGAGCATGTGCTGAGTCACCCCCGCAGGCAGCCGCCCCGAGGCTCCCTTCCCTGGAGCGCTGCCTGAACCCCAGGAGGGCCTTGGGGGGAAAGGAAAGGTTAAGTAATCCGCCAGAAGGTCATGGCACTTTGGCGGGGCCTCACAAGAGGAGGGCTGTTCTTAGAGATCTTCCAACCGGACTCCCCTCGTTTTGCAAACAGGAAGCTCGGGCCAGCCCAGAAACATACAATCCTAAACGCAAGCCCTGGGCGTGAGTGCCCACCATCTGCGTTGTGCCAGGCGGGAGTAGAGGAGGGGTCCCAGCCCTTCCAGGTAGGAGGCAGTATGTGTTCCACTTCCTCTGTCTGAGGAGGGATTTACATCGGGTACCTTGGTTCCTGACCTTGGCCTTGTAGGGATGTGAGCGCTTCTGATGTAATCTGGTGAAAGTGTTCTGAGCACTTCTTTCCCTGGTGGTGTTCTCTCACTCAGTGGCTGGGTGGTGGTGTAATAAGCCTGGTGGTGTGGTCCTCTTCTAGAATGAAGGACAAACAACCACCTCTGAGTAGAAAGGGAGCTGCCCCACTGAGGAGCCAACTGACCGGTTGGGAAACTCTGCTTTCTTTCTTCCTTTACCTTCCCTCTGTCCACATAGGCTGTCATGCCCTTACCTGGGGGTGCTCTGCCCAAAAGGAATATACATTTTGATCTCTGGAAACTTTTTTCTGAAGGACCAGCTTTAACCCAAATCACTCCAGCTGCAATTGATGGGCCAACACTAAGTCCCAGGCCAAGCCCAATTTGGTTTGGGCCCCGATTGGCTTAGAGTAAATGTAAATAGCAGTTGTTTCTGTTTTGGCCTGAAACTCTGAGAAGTTTCCCCTCCTAGATTGACTTTTTTTTTTTATGTAAAGAGAGACCATTCTCTGCCTTATTTTATGTTTAGTTTTAATCATTGAATGGGCTTTACCCCATTCACACTGAGACCTGCTAAAGACCAAAGTCCTCAAAGTCCCCTGCCTCCAGGGCCATCTCCAGCCCCAATCTATGTCTGACCGCTGGACCCAAATGGCTCTGGAGGAGAAAGTGAGGCTGGTGACTTTGCACAGCCCTCCTTCACTTAAATCCAGTAAACTTGCATGTCATGGCATCACCTCCCTGATGGCATGGTCCTCTTCAGGAACAACAAGCTCCTCCAGGGCAGGGACTGTCTTGCTTTGTTTTTTATCCCATACTACTTAGGACAGTATGCCCGGCACATAGTGGGAACTTCATCAATGTTTTGTTGATCAATTGGTTGACTTATGGGGACAGTTACTACTACTATTACTGGTCCATGGAAGAAATTGATAACAGGAATTTGAGGCACCTGACACCAGTTTTCCAGCTGATTAGCATTAGTCTTGGAGTTATCCAAGCACCATAGGAATCTCACCCCAGCAAGATGTTGTGGTAATTTTTAGTGTGGGGGAAAGAAGTTTAAATTGTTCTGAGTAGTTAGGTGAAAGTTCATTGGTTAGACATATGAAATGTGTTATGGATCATACCTTATGTTGATACATTGTTTGTGAAAGGACATTGTGGTTTGTGGGATATCTAAATGAAATTATTACTGTTTGATACTTTCTAATCCTTGTTCATAAAAATGCCCTGTGATCTTGAGCAAATTATTTACTTAGATATTACTTAACTCCTTGAGAAAATGGATAATGCATTATGATGTTAGCATTCACTTAACAAGTTAATTAGAAGTATGCCATAAAGGCTAGGTTAGTCTCACAAGCTACACTCATATTTTAAAATAACAATCACCAGTCCATATTTTCTTTTGGACCTGAAACCTCTGATTTAAGGGACTGTTTTTCGTGTGCCTTCCAGTATAATGGTATGAGATTTTTATAAGAGGCATTCGTTATACTGAATATGACTAGTTTTGACTCACTTCAAAAAGTCTTTGCCTACTAAGGGCTAGATAGGTAAATACTGTAGTTTTAAAAAGGAAAGTATAAAATCCTTGTCCATTAAGTACAAAAATCTCATTCAATATTAAGTGCATGATATTTAAAATTTCAAACTTATGCTGCCTTTTCATATGGTATTAAATACAATGAATTCTATAGGTGGTCAGCATTAGGGAGATTGACACAGCTAGAAGGGCAAGAAAATGGGACTTGATAAAGGATGTTGACTGTGTAATAACCAACAGCAGTTGTTTATCATCAAAATTTTAAAATAGTGGCAACTTTTATTAGTTTCATTTCTCCCTCCCAGTGTATCAGTTGGAATTCCTAGAAAGCAAATAGGTTATTTGGTATTCCCATCTTTATTTAATACCTTCCCCACCGTACCTGGCACATAGTAAGCACTTACATAAATGCCATCCCCTTATTCATGCTTTAGGAAAAAAAAACTATATAGCGTTGTCTTGATTCTCATATTATATTTAGTATATGAGGCCAACACCATCTGATGTTACAGAGAGGGGAACTGAGGCCCAAGAAGGGTGGGAGAAATACTTGCTAGCTAAGGTCATAGAACTACTAAGGAGCAGAAAGCCTGGAGCCTTATCACTTCCTACTCAGAATTTTAAATAAAAATTTAGAAGTGCAACCTTTCTGAGGTTTTCCATCTTACCTCTTTACCTAATAGATCTCAATTTTAAATATCATTTCAGAAATAATCATTGAACCTGTTGGAACACCATGCTGGCAGCCAGGTTTGTGTGTCTCCGGACCCTGACCCTACCTTCCAGGACTCTCCACCCACCATTCCCAAAGACCTCTCCTGTTCTGAGGAATTCCATTCTGAAGACAAATCAGTGGCTCTTGCAGTCCAACAGGGTAAGTAAAATTTGGATTTATTTAACATTTTGTAGTTTCTTCTTTGAAAACATATCATGCACTAAACAAGAAGACAGCATGAACTCCCAGGCCCTTGATATCTAGTACTAAAATACTTCTGAGGGGCGGCTAGATGACACAGTGAGTAGAGCGTTGGCCCTGGAGTCAGAAGGACCTGAGTTCGGATCCGGCCTCAGACACTTAACGCACACACAAACAAAAAACCTAGCCGTGTGACCTTGGGCAAGTTACTTAACCCCAATTGCCCTCCAAAAAAAAAAGCAAAAAAGTAAAATACTTCTGAGACAGTAAGAGTACTTACAGCATGACTGGAGGCACAAGACTTACCTAGGAACCCCAGGGGCTCATTGCTATGGCATGATGAAATGGCTGTTCTGTCAGACATGCAGACTCTTGCGTTCTTTGTTTTTCTATGCTTGAAACCTTGTCCCCACAAATGGTAACATGATCAAAAGCTTTCTTTTCACCTGCTCCTCTCATACATTTTATTCCCTGTTAGATCCAGTGAGTTCTTTAATTTGCGATATTGCATCTAATAGTCTTTTTTTTTTTTCAGTTTTATATTTGGAAAAAGTGATGATGCCACTGTAGTTCAAAAAAAGATTTTTAACTGTTTACAAAATCTTCATTAAAAATAAAATACATCTGTAGTTTGTTTTGGGGACTCATGAGTTAGGAATATATGAGACATTGACATTATTAGGCATACTAATTATGATTGGTTTTTCTTTGCCCTTTATTCAACAAACATTTAAGTATCATATATACTGTGTGCAAGACATGGTTCCTTTCCTTGTGTCACACCTATAGTCCAGCTATATGATATGGGGGAGAGGGGAGAATTGGGGGGGAGCACAGCATAAGCATTTCTATAGTACCTGCTGTGTGCTAGGCGGTGTGCTAACTGCTTTACAAATATTTCATTTAATCCTCACAACATCCTCTGAGGTAGGTGATGCTATTATCTCTGTTTTACAGTTGAGGAAACCAAGGCAAACGGAGGTTAAGTGACTTGTCCAGGATCACACAAGAAGTGTCTGAGGCTGGATTTGAATTCAAGTCTTCCTGACTTCAGACCCAGCACTCATTCTATTGCATCACCAAGCTGTATATGGCCCTTATACAAGCATAACAAATACGAAGTAACTCTACAAGTCAGTGTGATTGCTTTGGGAGGAGCTAACAAGAGCAGAAGAAAGGAAGACCATTTCCAAATGGGAAGATCAGGGGAAACTTCATAAGTAGCCAACACTAGAGGCAGAATCTGAAGGTTAGATAGGATTTTCAGTGAAACAACATAAATGAATTCTGTGTCTTTGACATGGCGCTGCTAAAACGTAATGTGACACATAAAAGAGAGCAGGTGGCCCCACTTGCTAAGAAATGACCATTGGATGGGGAAAATAAATGGTGAGAAATAAACCTAGAAAGGTGGAGAGGGATTCCCAGGCTTTAGAAGGCCTAAGCAAAGGAGTTTAAAATTTAAAAACTAGTCTAAAACTATGAAAGAAGTTTGAGTAGAGGAGTGACATGATGAGATTAACCTGTATATAAGAAAGATCGGGGGCAGCTAGAGCACAGGCCCTGCGTTCAAATTTGGCTTCAGACACTTAACACTTATTAGCTGTGTGAACTTGGGCATGTCACTTAACCCCAATTGCCCTGCTTTCTCCTCCCCCACCCCCCCCAAAAAAGGGGGGAAAAACAAAATTCAGAATTTTGGGGATATTAACTATATAGATAATTTTTGAATTTAGATGACCAGATATACTCTTCTACCCAACATGCCAGTTCTGCATTTCCCTCTGCCTATAGTGGATAGTTAACTCAGCCTGGATTTTCCAATGGAAATAATTTAATAAATACAAACTGAAGTCCCTGTTTTCCCACAAAACCTACTCTTGCTCATCCTTATTTCTCTGTTTTACTACAACCCTACTAGTCTTCCAGACTCTTCATCCAAAATCTCTCTTTCCTCTTCTCACTTATCCCACAACCCCTTTGTCTCATTAGTTACCAAACCTTGTTTTCTGTGTAGCTAATGGTACACTTGCTTACTTAGCCTAGTAGGGTCCTCCATATTGGGACTTTAATCATTCTCATACTGCTCCCCTTCACATGAAGCAAAACTGCAGTATTCCCCATCCCTTGTTCTCGTCCTCTTTTTTACCTCCATATCTTTATACTTGTTTCCTCCTACCCCGTGCCAGTGCCCAGAATGGCGTGCCTTTTTCTCTTCCACCTTTCCTTTCCCAAAATTAACCTTCTTGAAGCCTTTTATCTCTTCTGTCCTGCTCTCAAGATGGAAATAATCTTTTATAACTCAAATTCCACAGTAGTGTATGGATCTTGTATTCCTAATTGGCATAAATATTTTATCTTTCCCACCAGACCATAAGCTTCTTGGTGGCCTGTATGTTATTTCATCTTTGTACCCCCAGCTCTTGAACATAATGGATGCCCCGCTGCACGCAGCACAGTAGGTACTTGATAAATGTCTGTTGACTGGAATTTCAGATATTTTACATCAGATACATTATCATAGTAACTTAAAAGAAAAGTCTATCAACACATAATTGTCAGTGTAGAAATACACTTCACAAGCTAGTTAGATTATTTGTAACTCACTTTTTTCTTTTTTAAAAATATATCAGGGCTATGCTACCAAATCAAGATTTGGGATCCGACGTGGAAAAACTGGCCAAGAAATTAAGGAAGCAGCATTTGAACCATCAGCAGAAAGAGTGTTTAAAAGTAGGTAACAGTCTAAACTTTATTTCAGCTTTGACAATATCATTAATTGGTATTCAGGAAATTAATAATTCCAGAATTCTATAACGTTGAATTCAGTAGCCAGTTTGGAAGGGAAATGTGGCATACTAGATTTTACTATGTGATTTTTTTTTTTAAAGACACTCTTCCAGAAAGTAATGTTTGTATGACTGTCTTTTCTAAACAAATGATCTTGAGAGAAATAACTTAAAACTAAATGTGATTTGCATTGTAGAATGATAGCATTTTGTTATTTGCTGATTCTCTTGGTATAGAGTCAGGATTTAATTTGCTGAAAGGCAAAAGTACCTGAAACTTTTTATTAAGCAAGTTGAATCTTCCTCTGGCCCCTCAGTTATAAAAATTGATTATATAAATTAGTATTCACTTCAGGTAAAATTGTATGCAAAACCTATTTGCTTTTTAAATGAAAGATTTAAAATATGTTCAAATTGCTACAAGGCAAATATTAATATTCTTTCCCCTAAGATAAATTTTACATTAGGATTTTTACATTAACACTTGCTGATTCAGATGCTAAGAGTCCTTTCCCATGTCCTCTGCAGTTGATCAGATGGGAAGATGGTTTGTTGCTGGAGGAGCTGCTGTTGGTCTTGGAGCACTCTGCTTCTATGGCTTGGGAATGTCAAATGAGATTGGGGCTATTGAAAAAGCAGTGTAAGTAAATCCCCTGAAGTATTACTGACCTTAACTAAGTTTTATTGTTTTCTCACTGCACATAATCATCAGCCATTTGAGGAATAGTTTGCTACCTGTCAACTGTATAGAAACTAACATATTAATAAAAGTAGAACTGCTTCTTAAAGCTTTACTGAATTTGACTAACTAAAGCTAAATTAAAGTGTGATAAGCACTCAAAATATTAAAATCCATGAAGTTAACCCCCCCAAACATTCTTAACCATCTGTCATTTGTTCCTTACAGAATTTGGCCACAGTATGTGAAGGATAGAATTCATGCCACCTATATGTATTTCGCAGGGAGTGTTGGTTTAACAGCATTGTCTGCCATAGCAGTTAGCCGATCACCTGCTTTAATGACCTTTATGATGAAAGGCTCTTGGTTGGTAAGTCATTTGGAATTTTATCTTTTAAAGGATATGTTGAAGATAGGGAGAATTATCAGTCAGATTAGTATGATAGTTTGGAGGAAAATCGGTGAAAGGGCAGGTACATGGGTGTATCAGGTACATGAAAACACATCAAAATAATTTACAGCATTGAAGTCGATTCCTTTCATAAGGATTACCTGAGTCTTAAAATTATGTTTAGTATACTCTAGTTTTTTTTAATTCAAGAATACATTTTAGGAAAACTTACATCAACAATGTAAGTTATTGGCACGTAAAAGATTAGGCATCATTTATTTTGAGAATTACCTGTAGAAAAATCTTTTTTCCATACAACTTGTGCCTGATAACTGAGGAATCACTATAATATGACAGTGTTCATTTATAACATTGTATGTATGAAGAATTGATTTCTAATAAATTTTTTGTAGAAAATATTAATTTTACCACATTTCATGCAATAGACTACAACAAAATATGCATTTGGTATAGCATATTAATGTACTGATATAATATAATTTGGGGGCATGAGGTTCATTGGTCGTTTTCTGGAGTGGAAACTCTAGATTGGACAACTCACCTGTACCATAAAATCTAAAAACAGTTTCCTGAGCACTAAGGGGTTAAGTGACTTGCCTGGTGGTCAACAGCTAATGGGAGGATATACTGCTTGAAAATTTCCACATGTCCCAGACTCTTCCTGTTCTTCCAGCTTGTTGCAAAGAATTTCTGAGACTCATGTTAGCAGTAGAGGGAGCCATTGCTTAACATATTTAGATAACTCCATATCTGGATTGAGGTTGGGAGGTATACTATTTTCCCTTTTTAAGTCTTAAAGAAGATAAAAGGTAATATCTAACACTTCTGGGTTTACAAAAACAAATCAAAGCAAGGATTACTTTTCCTAGTAATACTCTATATCTTACAGACAATCGGAGCGACTTTTGCAGCCATGATTGGAGCTGGAATGCTGGTTCGGTCAATATCATATGAACGGAGCCCAGGCCTCAAACATCTTGCTTGGATGTTCCATTCTGGTATGTTTTCCACAGTTTAATATATATTCTAAATCATCTTCAAGTATTGTTTTCTGTGGTGCTTTATTACAGAAAACAATTTGTAAGGAATGTTGTCATCTTAATTTAGAATAGAAGCAGTTTGTGATAAGATTAATGTCCCTTTATGGATAAATAGAACAAAATTATCAGTCTTTAAAGTTGTATTTTAATACTGTACAAAAGGTTAATGAAGACATCATATTTTTAATTTTTGTGAGAAGATAACATTTCAATCTGAAAGCTCTAGAGAATAGGAAAGGTGTCTGTCTTGTCTGATACAAGAATAGTAGCTATTTTGAGTTTAGAGTTAAGTATGTTAAGGTAAAGAAATGGATAGCTTCTTGAAGCAAAAGATGTTGGAATTAAAATGCCATAATCTTTAGGCTTTTTTTCCTTTTTTTTCCCCCTAAAACCAAGAGATTGTGTTGAGGTTCTTGAAATTGCTATTGGCTTGCCAATCAGTTTCTAAACACAAGACATTTTCAGGAAGCCTAGTTGTTTTTATTAGTTTTCATGGTAAAGTGTTTTTCAAAATGTGTTATGTGTTGCTTCATGGGTTTAAAATACTTGTTGATTCTTAAGTATAGATGGACAAAAATCAGTATCGGGTGCCTTGTCATGGCATAGAAAGTGACCTCAGGTTATCTTAATTCAACATTGAACATTAACTCAAGTTTCATAAACTCAGAAGACTTGGAACATGGGCCCATAGACTGTCTTCTGTCCGAAGACTAGACTGAAGTCAGAGAAGCTCATCACAAAAAGATTATCTATTGCAGGATACTTTCTGGGGCCATGACAGCATAGAATTGTACTGTGCACATTATTTAAAGGGATCAAAGGGTACTATGAATCATGCTGATTATACAATGTGATAATCCTCATGTTATCATTATATGAATAGCAAGCGTCTATTGTATGACTGTTTAGAATGTTTTTATAATTTTTTATACAAAATTACTCGGGGATCTAAGAATTTCTTAAATTATTTTTGAAAGTGTTTAACATAACCATCCTTTTTCCTTATGCCTTATATTTCTCATTTTACATTCTAGAATATTATTATAATGTAAAAGCATAATGTAAACCATTCTTACCTATCCATTCACAGACATTAAATTCATATACTATCTACTGCTAGGGACAAAAACACAAAAATAAAATATCCTCTGTTTTCATAAGTAAGGAGCTTGCTTTTTCCACTGAAATGTACTTGAAATCGTTGATCAACTCCAAAATTCTGCTGGGAATTGCATCTATGACAAATCATGAATGCCCTATGAGAGACTTACATTCATTGACAATTTCCTGTCTTTAGTGAGAAGAAATATTTTAAGTTAGTCATTATAAAACTACACTAAATATCTCTTTTATTTAACAATGGAAATGGTCCTAGGAAAATTTTACAAAATTGGTTACACAGGCAATTTAGTATAGAGATAAATTGTTAGCTCCAGAAGATATCTCAGTTTAGTTTTGCTTATTTAAAATACAAATATCTTTGTCCTAATTCTTATAAAAACCTTACTTACATATGTGTGACGATAAAATTAAAATGCTTTTTACAAGCTGAAAGTGTAGTCTTCAAATAACTGGAGCATTATTCCCTAAAGGTTCAATGGTCTAAGTAAAACTATCATTATCCTTCTATTTATTCTATTTTGTCTTTTAAGCAGTTGACTTATGAAATCTGCTATGATGTTTAGCCTTGAGCCTACTCATTTAAGTTTGCTGTGTTTCGACATTGATATACATTTGTATTGTCATAAGAATTTATCTTTGGGATTGCATCTGTTTAAAAGGTTAAAGAAAATTTTCTTCATCTAGATTGATATTCTCTAAGTCTTACTTTTTGGTAATATGTAATGTATGCTCTTACAGTTCAGGCAGGTCCAAGAATGTTTCTGACAAAAGTGACAGTTCAATATGTAGTATAATTTTTTGAGAATCCATATGGTTTTGTGACTATGCAACTACTAGCTTTATTCTTAAGTAAAGAAAAATGTCTTGCTAAATAATTGTATAAAACATACGTTGGTTTATATCGTAAGTATTAGCTAATATTTAAATGCTTTTGTTTCCCTAGGTGTCATGGGTACAGTGGTGGCCCCTCTGACTTTGTTGGGTGGCCCTCTGATCCTCAAAGCTCTCTGGTATACAGCAGGCATTGTGGGTGGCCTCTCTACTGTAGCCATGTGTGCTCCAAGTGAAAAATTTCTTTACATGGGAGCACCATTAGGAGTGGGCCTGGGAGTTGTTTTTGTTTCTTCTTTGGGTAAGCATGATTACTTTTGATATATTTATTATGTGTGATTTATAACAACTTGAATGATTTAATTAGTTATTTTTAGGAGTTATGTAAATACATTTAAATATATTACATATTAAATGTAATTTTCATTAGTTGACATCCTATGAAATAGGCTTTTAAATGGATGTTATTACAGTTGGTCGAAATAAATATCACTAATCATTAGTTATACCTTTGGCCTCAAGGCCACATGTGGCCCTTTAGGTCCTCTTAGGTGCAGTCTTTTGACTAAGTCCGAGTTTTACAGGACAAATCTTTCTTAAGGGGATTTATTCCGTGAAGTTTGGATTCAGTCAAAAGGTTGCATGTGAGTGGACTTAGAGGGCCACATGCACATGTAGCCTCAAGGCTCCAGATTCTCCACCCCTGAAAGAGAAGCCTAATAAAACAGGTGAGACATAGAGCTTTGTAGTATAATGGAAAGGGCACTGGGCCCCAATCCTGGCACTTGCTGCCTTGGTCAAGTCATTTAAACTCACCGGGCCTTGGTTTTCTCATCTCTAAAGATGAGGGGGTTGGATTAATTGGTTTCTTAAGGTCTCTTCCAACTCTTAAATCTTAAGATTCTGTGAATATGGGGATAATTCGTGGTTATTACAAAGAATTGGCAGCTAGATGGCACAGTGGATAGAGTGCAAGGCCTGGAGTCAGGAAGGCTCATCTGCTTGAGTTCATAATCTGGTCTCAGACACTTAACTAGCTGTGTGACCCTGGGCAAATTACTTATCCCTGTTTGCCTGGGTCCTTCGTCTGTAAAATGAGCTGAAAAAGGAAATAGCAGACCACTCTGTTCTTTGTCAAAAAAAAAAAAACCAAATTAGGGTCACAGAGACAGACACAACTGAAAAATGACTGACTAAACAACAACAAAATTACAAAAGCTATCTATTCAGTAGGCAAATTTTCCATTTTGATTGTCATTAGACCTAACTTAATATCATAATCTCTTAATTGTGTTGCTTAATATGTAGGCAACTTGTTTTCTGGTCTTGGGAATAAACAGAAATGAGAAGTACATGAAAGTTATAAATTTAACTATGCTAAAATTGCTTTTTCCCGTTTTGATTTTAGGATCTATGTTTTTACCACCTACCACTGCACTTGGTGCTGGTCTTTATTCTGTGGCAGTGTATGGTGGATTAGTTCTTTTTAGCATGTTCCTTCTACGTGATACTCAAAAAGTCATCAAGCGTGCAGAAATAACGCCCATGTATGGCACAGAAAGATATGACCCCATTAACTCGTAAGTATTTTCCAGTGTTAGAAAACTGCAGGCTGATTTTTTTTTCATGTTTTTATTTTTTTTAAGCAGTTTTGAATAAAATAATCTTTAGACTTTTAAACTTGAAAGAAATATATAGTTTGATCTGATTGGTTTCATTTTTAATGGGTTTTGGATTACTTTGAAAACTATTACCACATTCCTGCTGGCATTATACAGTTATATCTATTTTCATTCTTTTCAGAAATTAAAAAGAAAGTAAAACAAATGTATTAAAATCAGTTTCTATTTAGATGCACACTTTTTTTTTTTAAATCACCTTTTACTTTCAGTTCCAGATTCTTTCCCCCATTCACTCCCCTACCCATTGAGAGGGCAAGAAAAACAAAAGCCCATTACAACTATGTAATCATGCAGAACAAATGTTTGTATTTGGCCATATGGGGGGGGGGGGAGTGGAATGTCAAATAAGAGAAAACATTGTGCTTCATGAAGTCTTCACCCTGAGTCCATCAGTACTCTCTCTGGTTTTTCACCATGAGTTCTTTTCACCACTCTCTCACATTTTTCACCATGAGTTCTTTAGAATTGTTGTGGATCAGGGCATCTGGGTGGCACGGTAGATAGAGCACCAGCCTTGGAGTCAGGATGACCTGAGTTCAGTTATGGCCTCAGACACTTACTAGCTACAAGTCACTTAACCTGATTGCCTCCAAAAATAAAAAAGAAGAAATTACAGGGAATCAGGGTTACTAAGTCTTTCACAACAATATTGTTATTCCTATACATATATATATATAGGTCTCCTTCTCTTTTCACTTTGCATCAGTTCATAAGTTTTCTCAAGTCTTACTAAAGCCATCCTCTGCATCATTTCTTTCAACCCAATAGTATTCAATCACATTCTATTCCATATTTTTTACCAGTTGATGGGCATCCTCTCAATTTCCAATTCTTCACCATAAAAAGTTGCTGTAATATTTTTGTATGTTTAGGTCCTTTTCTTTTTTTAATTTTTAAACCTCCTTGAGATACAGACCTATAGTATTGGTGTTGCTGGGTCAAAGAGTATTATGCAGTTTTATAGTACTTTTGGGTATATTCCAAATTGTCTTCCAGAATGGTTAGACTAGTTCACTGCTCTACCAGCAGTTCATTAGTGTATGTATTTTCCCATATTACTCCCCACCCACCCAGGATTTGTCAATTTACTTTTTTGTTGTTAGCCAATCCGATGGGTGTGAGATAATACCTCAGAGTTGCTTTCCCTTGCATTTCAACTTTAAATAATCAAAATTGTTCATTTACCTTCTTTGAACCTCTCTCTGTTTGGCCATGAATTCTTATCTTATTTTTAGAACTGATAGGTACTAGATAGACACTAGATTTTTTACTCAATTTTACCTGTAGTAACATAGTTATAACTATATGATAGTATCATAGAGTCATTCATTTTAATAAATAAGTATTGTAAGTATTTACAAAGTATTAAAATATTTTAATTGGCATTATGGTATTTAGGAAGACTAATGGTTAGTAGTAAAAGATGCAGGTAGCATATTTGAAAACTGTCCAAAGTACATGTAGAAGCTGAAATTCAGAAAAAATGCAATAAATTTTTTTTTCAAAATTTCTGAGGTCTTTTAAGTGGTAGGAATATAGTAATTTGAAGTGATTCTTCATTAGGTTTTGACAAAGTAGCAGGTGTTCTTTTTGCTTCCTTTTAAAACATGAAATATTGGTTACATTCACTTTTGACACTTCAGTTTATGCAAACTCTTCTGAAACAAATTTGATGTTTTTATTTTTCTTCTAAAAATAACAATTCAATTAGCAATAAACACAGTGCTACTGGGAAAGGGGGGAGGGGCAGCAAGGGGTTAAGGAATGTCATTTACGTATGCAAATGTCAAACTAATGTCTGACAAGTTTTTAGAAGTTGTCACTTTGCTTCATTTTGGTTGACACAAACCTGATCAGTTGCTACTTCACAAACTCCAAGGTAAAAAAAATATAGTAGAACTAAAGGTTAATTTAAACTTTTTTTTACACTATCACATTCCAAGTCAAATACAAGGTCAAGAGGAAAAGTGTTATTATTTGCAGATGCCTACTCATTTATTAAAGTCATTTTTAGAATTTCATTTTCTGTTGGAATATGTGATAGTAAGAGTTGCTTCTAGATAATCTGTCAAATATTGTCATTAGCATATTATTATCAATTTCTTTTTCTCTTTTAGGATGATGGGAATCTACATGGATACACTAAATATCTTTATGCGAGTAGCCACCATGCTAGCAACTGGAAGCAACAAGAAGAAATGAACTGATTGCATTTTGAACCATCCAAACTTTGTCAGATACTCTTGCTTGTGTTCTTGGTGTGTGTACTTATTAAATCATTTCTTGTACAAGCACTTTGGTTGAAGTCAGAAGTTCAGAGCCACTTCAGCATGGTTAAGATATTCCAGTACAATGTGATGCTTCAAGTTCTACCTTTCTTGAGAATAAATTCAGCTCTTCTCTTGCAAATAAGCACATAAACTTTCCATTTTTCATCTTTGAGTAAGTACTAATGAAAAAGGATCAAACTTTTCAGTAGTATCACTTTATTTCAACATTCTGTTGTTTGTCCATATTTTTACTTGTTTCATAGTATTTAACACAGATTCTTATTGCTATCCAAAAAGGAGTCAGGTGTGTACAAGAAATAGTTTCTCTTCCCCACCCCCAGACTTAATATAGAGGACCTGTCTCTAGTTTTAGATTCAGCTGTAAGAGTGTTAAGTATTGCCACTTGCTACCTGGCAATGGATAGGGTTTATCAGGTCTGGTTATTGATGTATAGCTGTCTTTAACATAATTAGTACCCACCTGATATTTTCAGGTGAAACATCTATCCTTAAAAGATAGCTGACAGCTAAATGTCATTGTGACAATACCTTTCGAATATCAATAAAATACTCATATTTCAAGTATAGGGAAGGTACTTGGCAATACATCCAGTCTCACAATGTTAACCTACCCCAAGTATTGCTATCATAGTTTATAAGTTCTGTTTTTAATCATCTAGAACTATTTATTTTGAGACATATTTTTGCTTTAAACTTAAAGCTTCAGAAGTATCAAATAGGTTGCCTATTCCAACCTTGCAGTAAGTGTATTAACACATGTAGATGTTGCTTTTTCAACATACATCAAAGATTGTGGCTTATTTTTGTCTTTTACTTTTTAAAAAGATCCTGTTTGTCGTTTAGGATAGGGAATCATTTTCCTTTCCAGCACTATCAGAGATTAATGTTTTTGCATCCCTTCTCCACTAAATGCTAAAATTAGAGGCCAAATTACTTCTGTCTTCTTAAAATATCATTTTTATTCATATTAATTTTTCCACAGATTTTCCCCCAGTCCATTATTAATTTAGAAACAACTTCCTTGTAAGTAAAGCTTGTAAATTTATGATACAGAATAAGTTATTTTTGAAAGTTTTTTAATGAATGAAATTTGAGTCTGTAAGATCATTGCAATGATATAATTACTATTTCTGGCAAGATGTGTTTATCACCAGCTATCCAGAAATAGCTCATCTATCCATTGAAAAGATATGATGTGCTTCTTTCTGAAATAATAAAGATCTAGCTTGATAGTTGATTGGTCTGTAATTTCTCCAGTAGAACTACACATAAACAAAAGGAAATGGTTTGTGGCTCTTCTTAGAAAAAAAAAAACATAGACATGATGCTATCAGTTTTATATTGTGGAAATTTTAAGTAATTTTAGATTTATAAGAAAAGAACTTCTGAGAGTCCTTACTTCAGTCATGTCCTTACCTTTAAGGTAGTGGTAGTAGTTTATTTTTTTAGATATAATTTTCATGTAAATGAGAAATAAACATCTTTAAAAGGTGATTTCTAGAAAACTGAGGTGAATTTTCCAATATAAATGTGCTCTGATCAGGGCAGAGTGCAGTAGGGCTTTCCGGGGTACTAATTCTTTCAGTACAGCTACTTCCTTATGCTGATTCATTAAACTCTTTGTCCACTAACGAACAGACTTGTTGAGCTATACTTCCATCTTGTATTTAGCAAGCTGTTCTTTTTTTAAGCTGTTGTAGAATTTTACATTCCATGTATCTGTATTAAATTTCAGGTTGCTCAACTCAACCCAGCATTCTAGCATGTCAAGACCATTTGGGATCCTGACTCCAACCCAGTATTTTCATTCCCTCTTCTAATTGAGAGAGATTAGTTCCTTTTTCTTTATTTCAAGTACATCTGCCATCTTTGAGCTTCTGGTCTCACCAGCCTTTGCCTTGAAGGAGGAGTTTTGTTGTTTTTTTTTTTTTTAATAAAGCAATTGGGGTTAAGTAACTTGCTCAAGGTTACACAGCCAGTCATTATTTATGTGTGGGTTGCTCATTTTCTGAGGCCAGATTCGATCTCGGGTCATCCCAACTCCAAGGCCAGCGCTCTTACTGCGTCACCTAGCCACCCCGGAGTTACTTTTTTTAAGACATGGGGTTTCACAATAAGAAAAAAAAAAAATTGTATGTACAATGTAAATGGAAGGAAATGGCAGCAGTACAACCATGGACCCCTACCTCTAAACACCCTCAACAACACTCCCAGGTGGTCTTCCAAACTCTGATTAAAGACACCCAATAAAGGATAAATGACTGTCTCCTGAGATGGCCAATCCATTCCATTTCTGTTAACTGTTAGATTTTTCCCTTAGTTCTGCCCTCTAGGGCCATGCAGAACTAGTCAAATCCCTCTTCCATACCATAGCTCTACAGATATTTGAAGATCGTTACCATTTGGCCCAAACCCAAACCTACACAGATACCCAGTCTTCTAGCTAACCATCGTGGGTTCATTTACGTCAAAACTTCATAACTTCGGGTCCACAGATCACTAAGGAGTCTGAGAATGGATTTCAGTATCCATGAGCTTTATTATTTTAAATATTAACTTTCAATATATTTCCTTTGTAATCCTATGCATTTAAAGCATTGTCCTGAGAATGAGTCTGTAAGCTTTACCAGACTGTCAAAAGGGGTCCATGACCAAACAAGTGTTAGAACCTCTTCTTTAATTGATTCTCATATGGCAAATTCTCAGGGCCTTTCAGCATCCTGGTTTCCCTTCTCAGGTTACACTCAAGCTTATCAATGTACTTCCTACAATATGGCTCCAAGAACTGAACATGATACTCCAGGTATAATCTGACCAGGGCAGAGGTACAGCAGAATGATCATATCTTAATTTCTGAACACTATGCCACCAGTAATGAAGCCTAAGATTAAATTTGCCTCCTTTGGTACCATATCACCTGGTAGCCTTTGTGCTCTTACTTCACAAAAATCCTCAGGTAATAGCTAGCATTTACACAGCCCTATTATTCCCAATTTACAGTTAAGGAAACAGACCAAAAGAGGTTAGGTGACTTGCCTGGGATCAAACATCCAGTAAATGTTGGCAGCATTGGCTCAAGTCTTCCCAACTTTAAGTCGAGCTATGTCCATGGCTCCACCTATTTTTTCCCCCAATAAACTGCTGTCCATCTGTGCCTCTATAGCTGATTTTTTCTAATCTTGGTATAAGATTCTTTTTCCTATTGAATTCCATTTTATCCTATTTGATTTGGCCCAAAGCCCCCGCCTAGCAACATCTTTTTCAACATTAACACTTTTCATGCAATGTGCTTAATATCTCTCGTTTCTTTTTGTTATCTGCTAATTTCACATATAGATCATCCTATGCCTATATCCAAGTCAGTGACTAAAGATAAAATAGCTCAGGGCCTAGCAGAGATCCCTGAGCCATTCCACTGGTGACTTCTTTCCCAAGTGACATCAAATTAATTTGCAAGGATTATTCTTTGCATCTGGTGCCAATGTACTTTGTAACAGAGTAGGCCTCTGATCAATGTATATTGGATAAATGAATGATTCCCCCTACTCTTGTAACTGAGATATGTTACTGCCAAAGTGACATGGAGCAACTGCACTTCTAAGGGGGTAATTTTTTTTGTAAATTTGTTTGTCTTTTGTTTTTTTATATCATCAGTTTTCCCCAGTATCCCTCTCTTTTCCCAAAGAACCTTCTCTTATGACAAATAGTTTGTTTTTTGGTTTGTTTTTGCTTTTTGGAGGGCAGTTGAGATTAAGTGATTTGCCCAAAGTCACACAGCTAGTAAGTGTGTCAAGTGTCTGAGGCCAGATTTGAACTCGAGTCCTCCTGACTCCAGGACCAGTGCTCTATTCACTGTATCACCTAGCCTCCCCATCAGCACGGCTAATCAATGCATTGCAAAAAGTCCAAAAACAGGTGTATTGTGTTACTGGTGGACCTCCCACCTCCACAAAGGGATATGCTAAGTTTCTCTTGATCTTTATAGTTTTGCTGCATTCACTTTATTTTTTGGTGTGCAGTGATTCCTTTTATTCACATTGGTGTGGTTTTTGTATATATTGTTTTCTTGGCTGTGCTTCACTCTCAGTTCATGTAGATACATCTGTGCTTCTCTGTCTCATATGCATCATTTCTTATAGCCCAGTAATATTTCATTATCTTCATGTACCACATTATGTTTAGCCATTCCCCAGTCAATAGATATCAACTATGGGGTGGCTAGGTGTCGCAGTGAGTAGAGCATTGGCCCTGGAGTCAGAAGGACCAGAGTTTGGAACCGGCCTCAGACACTTAATGCACACACAAACAAAAACCTAGCCGTGTGACCTTGGCAAGTTACTTAACCCCCAATTGCCCTCGAAAAAAGCAAAAGAAAAAGAAATAGATATCAACTTACTTTCAATTACATCATGGGCAGAATTGCTATAAATATTTTGGTGTGTATGGAGATTTTCTTCTTATCAGTGGTCCTTACAACCCAGTGAAAGACTCCAGATCAAAAGGTACAGACATTTTAGTCACTTTAGTTAGATAATTCCACATTCCTTTCCAAAATGGTGATATTTTTTTTACATGTAGTTGAGGGAAAAATTATTTTGAAAAAAAAACAAAAAAAGGTTATGTCATTTCATAGCTCCACTAAGAGTATATTAGTATGCTTAATCTGTAATCACACCACGGTCCCTACAACATTGACTATTGCCCTTTCATTGTCATCTTTGCCAATGTGTAATGAGGATAATAACAATAGCTAACATTTATATAGTGCTTACTTCGTGCCAGGCTCTGTCCTAAGCGTTTTACAATTATTTAATCCTCACAACAATCTGGGGAGGTAAGTGGTATTATTATCCCCATTTTACAGATTGGAAAACTGAGGCAAACAGGTTAAGTGACTTGCCCAGGGCCCCTCAGATTCTGAGACTAAATTCCTGACTCTAGGCCCATCACTCTATCCACTATGCCATCTAGCTGCACCTTGTTTAGGGTATGAGATAAAACCTCAGTGGTTTTGATTGGCCTTTCTCTTATTACTGATTTGGAGCATTCTTTCATGTGGTTGCAAATACTTTGTAGTTCTTTTGAGAACTATTTGTTCCTGTCTTTTGACCACTTATTGGGAAATGCTGATAGCTAGATACACTGACACATATATACGTATATGTGTATGTGTATGTGTACGTAAATAATTGGAAACCAAGTAGATCCTCATCATTTGAGGAATGACTTAAATTATGGTACATGAATGTAATAGAATATGACTGTGCTGTAAAAAGTATGTGTATGATGAATACAGAGAAAAATGGAAAGATCTGTATGAACTGATACAAGAGTGTAGTAAGCATAACCAAGAAAACCAAAAACCACAGTAACTACAACAGTGTAAATGGGAAAGAAGTACACACCAAAAAAAATCAGAAGTGACTCAAAACTACAAAGATCCAGGAGGACTTGAGCGAAGAGACATGAGGACACCCCCCAAGCCACTCCTTTGTGGAGATGGGAGGCCCATGGATGTTATACATCAGGTAGGTTTAGGGACTTTTTCAATGTTATGCTGATTTTTTTTCCTGTAAAAAAATACAATTTGTTATGTGGGATGACTTTCTCGGAGGAGGAGGGGAAAGAGGATGGATACTTTGAATAATTATGATGATGTAAGAAGCAAATCATCAATAAAAATTATTTGGAAAAATTATTTCAATATCTTGGATGCCAAACTCCTATCAAAGAAATTTGATAAAAAAAACTTTTTTCCCCATTTGGTCATTTCTCTTCTTTTCCTAGATACATTAATGTTGTCTGTGCAAAAGCTTTACATTTTGTCTTTTGAACTTGCCTCTATTCCTTGTTTGGTTAAGGACTCGTAAGTTCTGAGAGGCATATGACCTTCCCTAAAGGATCTTGTATTTGTTTTCAATTTGTTGTGTATATATTTATTCTGCATATGTATTTATTTGTTTACATGTTGTCTTCCTTAATAGAGTATAAACTCCTGCAGTGTGGAAATTATTTGACTTCCTGTTTTCCCAGAATCCAACATAGTGCATGGCTTAACATTCTTATTGATTGATTATTTATACCTCTCTCCCAGACTTATAAATGAATTCTTTAAACAGGATAATGAGCATTTTATTCCATACTGAGAGACTGAACATAAAATTTAAGCATTCCTAGCAGACAGCACACAGAGGTGCAAATTTATAATAAGGTGTAAATGACTGATATCCCAGCCTGTCTTGAGCACAGATTTAAATAAGTAAAAATCAGGAAAGACAGGAGGAGCACATGAAAAAGTGGGTGAGTGAATAAAAGAAAAAGAAACTTGGGTTACGTTAATTTCTCAATTTTGTTCAAATCCAGAATTCTTTTTGGGGGGAGGTAGGAGAAGTCACCTCTCCTACTTGGGCCTTTGTCACATATAAAATGAAGAGATTGTACATCATAATCTTCAAGAACACCCTCCTCCCCCAGTTCTGTCACCTGTATTGACACGAAAGCAGAGACAAATGAAAAAAAGTAGGTTTCAGACAGTTTCGTCCTTTGTAAGTGTGATAACAGGTCTGCCTGAACGAAGATGTTACTTTCTCTCTCCTGTTCACCACCCACTCCTTGGTTCTGGTGAGAAAAGGAAGAGGGAGTGATACAAAAGGACTTTCTGAGGCTCCTTCAGCTCTGATCCTGCTTTGTTACACTTCCCAAGGATTAGTGATCTTTACTGATGATTAAAGCTGGACTCACCAAAGTCGTAGTTAGAGAATTTTTAACAGATCTTAGATGGGCTCTCCTTATACCCCCTCATTGGGTGGAGTGGAGAAGTGAGCTCCAGAGAGGTGAAATAGTTTGCTGAGGACAGAAAGTTAGAGAATAACAGAGCTAGGATTTTTTAAACAGGCAGTTTTGAATCCTTACTGCAATGGTCGTCCCACCAAAGTTTTACCATCTACATGACATTCAATGCTTTAATTATTTTAATATCACATATGCTTTCTAATAACAATTTCTTAAAACCAATATTTGGCTGCAGTAGGGTAGGACCTCACTTCCTGCTATTTGTCAAGTTAGCAAGCATTTATTAAACTCCTACTATATGCCAGGCACTATGCTAAGTAGTGGGAATTCAAAGAAGGGCAAAAAGCCCTTCCCTCAAGGAGCTCCCAGTCAAGCAAGGGAGACGGTATGCAAATTACTGTGTAGGAACAAAGCCAGCAGGATCAATTGGGTCTAGTTATAGAAGGAAGGCACTCACGTTGAGGGGAACTCCAAAAGGCTTCTAGAAGATGGGATTTTAATTGAGGTGAAGTAAGTCAGGGAAGCTTAAGAGACGGAAATGGGGAAAGAATTCTAGACATGAGAAACAGACAGTGAAAATGCACATAGGATATGGAGGGTCCTATGTGAAGAACAAGTCCGATGCTACTGGATCAAAGAATATGTGGAGGGAAGTAAACATGTAAGAAAACAAAAGGGAGGGTAGGAAGGGCTTTGGAAGCCAAACAGTTTTTGACCCTACAAGTAATAGGGAGCCACTGAAGTTAATTGAAATGGGGTGGGCGTGACATGGGCAATCTGGTGCTTCAGGAACATCACTTTTAGCCAAGTGGAGAGTGGGCTAGAGTGGGGAGTGATGAGGAAAAGAAGACCAATCAGAAGTCTGGTGGGCATGCGGTGATGAGGGCCAGCATCAAGAGGATCCAGTGTCAAAAGAAAAAAGGAAATGTAAGTGATGTGAAAGCAGAATGACAGTCCTTGGCAACTGTTTGAATATGAATGATAGAATGAGGAGTCACCTTATTTTGCAGTCTGAGTTGGTCTGACCCAACCTCTAGAAGCTCAAGGATGACATTTGATGCCCCTGTGGAGAGACAGAAGATGAGTTAGGAGCACAGATTAAGGGGAATGTGTGTGCATTCTTTCTCTATAATGGACCGCTGACATTTGTAAAATCTACAGTATGCATTCTTAAAACATTTCTCATATGCCCTGTGGTGAGAATAAAGTTGTTGCTTTGCCATAACTGACTCCATTTTGTGACTGAATAATTATTAGTTTTTCTGTAATAAGATAGGAACTTGAGTGGCATAGTTTGATAACAATGTATGTGCCCTCCAGATTTGACAAACCACAATTAGTGGTGTGTAACCCCCAAATCTGGTGAATAACTAACAAACACTTGCTTTTGACGTTAGCTTTGACTCCTTTAACACCCAACACAATGACCCTAATTTCCCTTTTAACATCTAACATTGTCTTGAGTTCAAATTCAATAAATAATTCTGTAAAGGAACATCAATTAAGGTAAATTCAGGAAGCCCAGATATCTCAACTGGATTAATCAAATTAATTTGATAGTAAGGAATTTTCTTGTAAGCTCATCATGATATATCCAATAAACCTACCAACTTTTTAAAGTGTTTCACTTATCCCTCTTCTGTGTACTTCTGGGAATCCCTGACATTTCTAAGAAGTGGTAGAACAGTCTTGTCTACTTATATTTGTAAAGAAAATATGTGTCACTGGGTGTTACAGGCCCATTTTTTTAATGGCCTTCTTGACTGATGCACTCTGAGTCATCAGAAATAGCTATTTGCTACAGATTTTTTTAAATGAAACATTTTCTGACGTTAAACCATGTCCTTGTGAGAAAATGAATAGAAAAAATATCAGGTTATTATTCGTAATCTGATTTACAGATGAATTATGACTCAGTTATACCAACTTCTCTATTTAATGATATAAAAAATAAACTTGTTTTACCAAGTTATGTCTCTTACGATTCTTGTGTTTAGTGATCTTCTGGTTCCATATATGTCCTCATCATTTACGCAAATGACATTTGTTAGTGCCCACTTTGTTCATAGCTCTGTATTAGGCAGTTTTGTTAAGATAGGTTCACTGACCCCTTGAGGCTTACCCCTAGATAAAGTAATAAATAAACATAAACCAATTACTAAATTTACAGCCCAGTGAATCTGTAAGTCATCTCTCTTCATTAGTTTAGACCACAACTCATCTATGATTTCTCCCCTATAAAATTCTTGTCTATATTTTCTCATAACTTCACCAAGATAAATGTGTTGATGAATAACTCAATAGGCTGTACAACTAATTGTATATCAAAGTCTGGACAATATAAATTTTCGTACATTAGTTTTGTTTTTTTTTCCTGCATGGAATTTTAGGATAATCTCTGAGTGACTGTCATGCAATTAATGGCTAATTGCATAATATTTTTAAAGAATTATAGCAAAAGTTAAATTTCAGCATAATCCCATCCCCAAATTCACCTAAAGGTTTTCACTGAGTCTTTTAATATTTCCATGGGAGTATTCCATGAAAGCATTATTTCATGCAAGTCTGTCTTATCCATTGTTCTTGCTCTCTGTCCAACCCCTTTTTCCAATCATATATTTCCTGGTTGAGTTCTTTTATGCTATTTCTTCACTATTGGAAATCTACTGCAGATTTCTTATGCCGACCATATATCTCTCCTTTGCCTTTTAGGCAACTAGTCATTTCAATTCTTTTCAGACTGTGGTGTTCCATAATTCATAGCCATTCAATATCACTAATAGAATATCGATGCTGAAAGGATGGTTTTGTGTTAAGAAGGAATTTGGGACTATTTGAGGTGCTATGTAATTTCCCAACCTACCCTCTTCCTCCAGTTCAATTCTGGGTCCAAATCATTGTCTACCTGCTTTTCTGAAATTTATGTAGTGATGGACTAATTCAATGGTCTGGCCATCCAACTTTATGGCAATAGGAACTTTTCAACCATTCAAAAAACATTTGTGGATTATCAAGCAAATCTCTTGAATGACATAGGATCTCATTGACCCAGCCTTCTAGTATTCTTCATTCAGCATTCAGCACCATGTTATCAAACAAAAGCAACTCTATACTTCTATTCAGATTCTGCACAGGACCTCTTCCATCACAGTGGCAAAAATCTTTGGTGGACATATATCTTCTTGTTTGATATCTCCACCTAGATGGCTCTTAGGCACTCAACATGTCCAAAACAGAACCCTTCTTTCCTTCCTCAACCCACTGCTCTTCCTAGCTTCTCTATTTCTGCCAGAAGCCCTACTATTTTTCTGATTATCCCAGTCCACAATATAAGCAGCACCTCTGATTCTCCATTCTCAGTGCTCCCACCTTTGCCCATATCCTTTAGTTACCAAGTTGGCTTTACTCTTCACATTCTCTCACATCCATCTCATTTCCTCTCAGACCACAATCACCCTAGTTCAGGCCCTCATCGTCTCCTGGCTTCTTATTGCAGTTCCAATTGGTCCCCTGCATTTGGTCTCTCCCTTCATCAATCCATCTGCCACAAAACTGTCAAACTGATATTCCTAAAGCACAGTTATTCCCATGTCAGTCCCTTGCTCAAGAATTGTGAATGGCCCCCCCATTCCCTCTAAGCCAAAGGATCTAATTGTAGCAAAAGCTAAATTTCAGTTAAATGCTAGTGAGAATAAGTAATTTTCCCATTCAAGTTCACAGACCCCCCCTGAAATGTATCCACATACCTCTCTGTGGGTCCATGCACCCCAGATTAAGATCCCCTGTTCTAAGATAAAAGAAACTGTCATTTAAAGAAATTTATAACCCCTGGTATTTTCCAACTGCTTTGTATCTTCTTTTCTTAGAGACATCTTCTATAATGCATTGCTTTCAAAATGATGTTGCCTACAGTGTGTACTTATTATACACAGAAGGCAGCTGAGTATCATGAATAGGGTGCACGGCTTGGAATTAAGATAGTTCAAATTCCACCTCTTATGAGAGGAGAGCTGTGTTGTGTGATCACTGGGCAAATCACTTAACCTGCTCTAGGTGTCTCAAGAACTTCCCAGGACTTTACCTTCTTCAGTATAATTTTTCCTTCTTCACATATCACAGTGGGTCTCAGAATCCAATGCAGCTCCACTGTCATCAATTATGAAAACAATTTGTTATCAACATGCTTGCAAAGATGAAAAATGTATTGCATAGACACAAAGGTGAAAAAAGGACACAGCTTCTGAATTCAAGGTACTATTAGTTAGAAAGACAGGATAAATACAAATCTGGATGAAATAAATACACAAGAGATCAAACAGAGAGCCATGGGAGATTCAGCAATGTGGGGAATACATCATGGAAGAGATGAAAGAAAAAAGGAATTTTATTAGACTACGGATATGAAGGGAGACTGTTCTAGGACTGGAGAGAGGAAGATAAAAGCAGGATGGCTGGCAAAAACACCTGAGTTTCCAGCTAAGGTGCCACTGGAAATGGCAGTGCCATTGATGGGGTGCTTGGGATCTATGTTTGTAACATCAGTCTGTAATATCAGTTTGTAACATCAGTTTGTGAAATCAATTTGTAAAACCAGTCTGTAAAATCACATTTCCCCCTCCCCAGCCTCAGAGCATTAACTCTGCCCCTTCCCCCTGCCAGCACTCTGCCCAGAAACAGCTCATGAACTGTTTATCTCTGCTTGGAACAATAACAAGCTACACCTATGAATCCTTCACTAAACCATCTATAAACATTTTAGCTTAGGCAAATGTTATCTCCCCTAGTACACTGGCCAGCTGCATCTATGAATCCTTCAATGCACTACAATATATAATATATTATTATAGGTTAACTCCTTAGCCAATTATACCCATACTGAGTCTCCCTTAGCCTTGGCTCCCAACATCCATCTTGTCAAACATGACACTGATGGGTAGACTAGGCACTTCTTAGTCAGCCCTGACCACTAGCTGACTTAGTGACATTTCAGGCCTAAAACCACACCTCCAGGTAGCCCCGCCTTGGGCTATTTCCCAGTGAATTATGGGCAATATGCCTACACAGTTGATAATAAAAGTTCATGTTCCTTTAAGCACTGATGACTCTTTAACTCCTCCCTAATCCCACCCTTATTCACCTAGTTAGCATAAATGACATCTGATTTACTGTCTTGACTACTTAAAACTATATCTGTGACTTCTTTAAGGTTGCAGGTTCCCTAAGAACCCCTACCCACTGTAAAGTGTAAGAATAAACTTTTACAATCTCGACTCCAAGTTTGCTTGAGCCTAGTGAATTCATTCCAGACTCAGGGTTTCCGATCATCGATCCTGATTAGAGCCCCTGTGAAACCTATTGCACTTCCCCCCATCACCATGAACAAAATCAGAGAAATTAAGAAGAGGTTGGGATTATTTTTTTTCCAGGGTGGAGAGAGGGTGGATGATACAGACAGCCTTTGATAGGTTGTCTTAAGGGGTCAGTCAAAGTAAAAATCAAGCATTTATCACACCCTTAAAAGATTCTTAAGTCTTAAAAGCCTGAGGGCATGTTTTTTCTTACGCTGTATCTACGTTATGGATAAGTATACCAGTTACTTGTATTATTATGCCAAATGCCTGTGATTATTGTGTAAAAGGAAAAACCTGTGTCAGCAATCTCCATAAAATGCCCTACAAGAACAGGAAACATTAATTTTCTACCAAACACACCAAGTCTCCTTGGATTTTACTTGGATGCTTTACAGAAGTGAAGGGGTGGAGAAGTTTGATGTGAAACTAGTCTCATTGTTAGAAGTTTTATGTGAACACACCTCTTAAGTGGAAAGCCCCCAGTGAATTAATTGCCCTCCAGGTCACCCTGGGACTGCCTGAGTGTGGCAACACTAATTCTTGCCAAGGCTTGTGAAATCCCAAGAGCCTTGATTGATGTGCCTTCAAACCCCTCTCAGAAAGCAGCTCCTGGTCACAGCCAATGACTTAGTACATCTCACCAGACAAACAACTCTTCTCACTTTGGGTCCCACTGGTTCCTCACTTTTGACTGTTCAAGAACTAGACACCTGAGGAGTTTGCCTCTGTCCCGAATTCTACCTCTTTTCTAGGAGGAAAGGTCTCTAACTTCACTTGGTTGTCTCACAGGAAGAACTCTTATTTGATGCAGCAAAATGGCTTAATGTATGATAATAGAGAGCTGGACTTGTCAGGAAGACAAGTTCAAATCCTGTTCGGACATTTACTAATTCGTGACCCCAGACAAGTGACCTCAACTTCATTTTCATCTCTAAAATGGGAATAATAATAGCACCTCCTCCTCAGGGTTGTTGTTAAAGTACAACCTGAATTCCATTATCATTATTACAGAGACATAGTGAAAAATGCATTGGTTCAGGGGTTAGAGGAACTAGGTTTACATTCCTGGTTAGTTACTTATTACCTATACAGCCTGGGGAAAAGTTACTCAGAATTCTGGGGGTCTTGGTCTCCTGTAAAATGTAGGAGTAGGATTGTAGATCTCAGTCTACAATATGTTACAATCTACAATATGTTACTCAATCCAATGTTCCTCTGGGAATTTCTAAGTTGGTTTTGTTGACCTCTTGAACCATACTCCCCTGGCCTGCCAGCTGCCTGAGAATCTATTTCACATGATCCTTGGAAGTGCTGTCCTGGTGTCCTCCCTATCCAGGACTACCCCCAACCTTTAAAATGGGGTCTTATTATGTCTAATTTTCCATGATTCCCTTTAGAGGTCTCCTTTAGAAGTATCCTCTCCTACCCAAGCTAATTCCACACATCCTCCATAGCTGTATCTTCAAGCATTCTGCACACTAAAAACTCATTCTCTCTCCCTTCCAGTCTTCCAAGTCCACCATAGTGACCAAAATGTTCCCTAACAGAGAGTGCTATGATCACAGAGTCCATCAATGAAATAAGAAAAACACCTATAGTGGCAGCTGCACCAGCTAGGCATTCAGGCACAAGCAAGGTGTTGAAATTTGAAGCCAAAGGGAAAAAAAGTAAATTCTGAAATTCTGTGTACAAGAAGGTTGATTTATTTCCATTTAGTCTTTGTAAGGTTGCTATATTTTGTTTTTCTAAACAGCCAAAGTGATCACTTTCCATTCAAATAGTGCTGAAACTAACAAGAATTGCTGCTAATGTTTATCCTCACCTATCCCTGAATATTTTGAATCTTCTGCAAAAGCCAGAGGGTGTTTTTCCCCCTGGGTAATTTAAGAAGTTGATAGCTGCCTTGGAAATGTTAAAAGCAAATGGAATTATAACACAGTTTCTCAACCTCATCTTTTACTCATTACATAAATGGGTTTAATCCTATCTGCTCTAGAAACAAATCTGTCATTTGTTAGTGAACTCATCAGTCAGGCAACATGGCATAGTCAATAGAATACCAGATTTTAGACCTGAGTTCAAATTCTACCTCTCATCTGGACCAGCTGGGTACCTCTGAACAAGATTCTTTACCTTTGTGTGTCTGAGGAGATTCTCTAAGATGTATATACTAAATCCGAGGAGGAGGTGGAGGAGGGGTTTCCTAGAAAAGGAACAGTGACCAGACCTGTGATTTCATTGGAATAGGGGTCTCCCAGGTGAGGAAATTCCCTCTACCAATGTAATTGGTACCTTCTCTATAATTTATAATCAAAGATTAAGAATTGTCTATAAACCCGAGAGCTTACATGATGTGTTGGAAATCACACAGCTAGTATGTGTCAGATGAAGGACTTGAACCTTTGGCTTTGAGGCTGGCTCTACTCACTGTGCCATAGAGTTCTCTATTCTGAGGAAATCACAGATGTCCTTGTATACAGGGAAGGACATTCTTCTGGCTACCTGCTAAAATGGGCCCATTCTGTGTTTCCAATACCCTTTTTACCTCCAGGGTCCAAACATAAAAACCATAAAGGGAACCACAATTGAAAGAGGAGAGGGTGGGAGATTAGGCTGGAGCTGCCCAATTATCTGGGGCTAGATAGAGATTCTGTAGTTGAGTTTCCCTCAAAAGAAGTACAAAGGTTCCAATTCTCTGTACAATTGTAGGAGTCCAATGAAGTCCATCATTCTGAAGATTAGTCATTCAAGACATTTTCTTAGTAAAATAGTCATCTCTGACTCAAACCTTACCCACTGCTCAGTTATATTAGTCATAAGTAGTTATTGCTATAGTTTCAAGAATTCTAACTACGTCAATAAGTATAATGAAAACTTCCTATACATAAAACTCTATGTGAGGCCCTGGGGCTTCAAAAAATTCCCCAAAGAGCTTAAAATTTAGTAGAGGAAACAAGATTTTATATAGGCAAATTCAATTCAACAAACACTTATTAGATGCCCACCTTGTGCCAGCCAAGCAAGCAGGCAAGCAGAGTAGAAAGAGAAAGGAAGAGATCAGAGAGTGGGAAAAAAGCAGAGAAATGGTGCAAAACTCCTCACTACAGCTGAACCAAATCAAAACATAATTGGAAGATGTTTAACAAAATAACGAAAACATCATACAATACAGAGGATGTTAATTTGTGATTTTCTAACTCAATATGCCACCCACAAGGATTCATTTCTATTTGAGTTTGACTTTACTGATGTAGTGGATAGAGTGTTGAACTTTGAGTGAAGACCTGGTTTAAAATCCCAGCTTTGAGTTCCTGATTTGTGACATTAGCCAAGTCATCTGAATTCTCAGCAACTGGAGATTTCACCCTGACCCCTGTAGCCATCATCCAGGGAAGCAACCTCTGTGGAGAAGGTGGGGGAAAGGAGGAGAGCAAGATGCAGCCCCTGCCTCTTCAATAGGAAAAGAAAGTTCTCACTATGAGTTCTTAGAATTGTAGAATGATTCAACATGGTTTTTGCCACTGCACCTCAAGGACCATGGGAGCTTTCCATCTGACTTGCAGCTAAAAACTCCTCTATGTACTGTCTCCTCCTATTAGAATTCGAAGTCCTTAAGAGTAGAGGTTATCTTGCTTTTCTGTTTGTATCCTTGGCCTTTAGCACAGGACTTTGCAAATAGTAAGTGCTTAATAAATGTTTTTTTTTCATTCATTCATTGAGGCACTCCCTTGAATTTATCTACCAAGTCAAAATTAATTCAATAAGCATTTATTAAGGACTTACTGTGTTAAGTCCTGAGAATATAAAGAAAAGCAAGAGACTGCAAGTCCTCAAAGGGCTTACAGTCAAACAGGGGAGAAAAAAA
This sequence comes from Gymnobelideus leadbeateri, assembly GCA_011680675.1. Taxonomy (NCBI): domain Eukaryota; kingdom Metazoa; phylum Chordata; class Mammalia; order Diprotodontia; family Petauridae; genus Gymnobelideus; species Gymnobelideus leadbeateri. The sequence goes on from WOXC01010939.1 coordinate 158,307, forward strand.
TGAAAAACAAATATGTACAGGATAAATTGGAGATCATCTCAGAGAGAAGTGTTTGGTCAATCTGTGATGTGTCTTCTTTAAGACAGTTGCCACACTACTGACAAAATCACAAATCTTTTACAGTATTTCTGTTTGCACTTATCACTGGGGATACAAAAAAAAAAAAAAATGAACCGGGGGCAGCTAGGTGGCACTGTGAATAGAGCACCAGCCCTGGAGTCAGGAGGACCTGAGTTCAAATCCAGTCTCAGACACTTGACACACTTATTAGCTGTGTGACTTTGGGCAAGTCATTTAACCCCAATTGCCTTCCAAAAAACAAAACAAACAAACAAACAAAATGAACCACAGAATCCCTGCCCTGAAGGGTTTTACAATCCAATGGGAGGGCTCATTACAAGTTATGTAATATGATTTGGGCAAAAGGGAGGTCCAGACCAAGAAATTTAGGGAGATTTTGAAGAAGGAGAAATTATTTCTGGGTAGGGGTATGACAAGAAGATGAACCATAGCTCCACGTAATAAATATAATACAGGAATTGCGAAAGTGATGATAAAGACAAAAATGCTAGAGTCTTAATTCAGCAAGTGCTTAATAAGCATCTATAGGTGATAGATGTACAAAAACAAAATACGAAACGGTCCCTGACCTTACGTGTCTTAAGATTTTACTAGATGTTACTGAGCACCACATGATCAATAGCCAAGTGAGTGGGTGCACATAATAGTGGCTATGAGCTAGAAGAAGAGCTCTAGGGAGCCTCTTCTAGCAGAACTGTGAGGACATGGAAGGGAAGTGCCTTGGAGATCCTGGAGCACACATGAACATTCGGTGATTGCTTCTAGGTGGCTAACATCATGATTGAGGGGAGGCTCTTTGCTTGGTTTTAATAGCATTCAAGAAGACCTATTAGCTTCAGCGACTGCTTCTTTTCCATTATTTGCTTCATTGCCTGGGCACTAATGGATGATATACAGGTATCCATGAAGAGACTGTGCTATAAATCGAAGAGCTATGAGGCCTTCTTTCCTCACCAAAGCCATCTTTACACACACACACACACACATACACACACACACACACACACACACACACACACACACACACACACACACATGGAATCTCCTTGACATTTCCATTTATTCTTTTTCATTATAGGTTCAGGAAGTGGAGTCTCTGACTTAAGAGAGTGAGCTACATTAGGCCTGGTGTTGCCACTAGCCCCGCTCAGGGTGTTGCCTAGAGGAACACGGTGTAATCTTTGAGGCTGACCTTCAAGACTCCAGTCTAGAAGCAGAACTCACTTGGTAGTCATGCCACAGTCTGGATATGAACTTGGTGAAAACAATGCCATAGATTAACTGAGCTAAACTTTAAGGTTATACCCTGCAAAGACCAAGATGATGGAGAGAAAATTAGGTTCCCAGGATGTTAGGGGAAATGTCTCTATGTTTGTTCTTGCTATAGCTGAAATAAGCCATAACTTCTCCTTTTGGAGAAGCTAGTTAATGTGAAGTGATGTGAGTGAGTGCTAATCGTTGATCCCTCAAGATGGAGGGAATATAGCCAGCCAGTGACTCAAACAGCAAAGGAAACAGACGTTCCCTAGACTCCTTACCTGAGAACCCTGAGAGGGAGTTATAGCCTGCCTGGCCTTGAGAGGACAAGAGCTATATTTGCTATCTATTTGCTATATATATTTGCTGTAGAGAAATGATGCAGAAAATCGGGGATATGTGGCTATTGATGTTCTGCTTATGAGACCACTAATAGGAAGTAGCAGATAGATGAGAAAATGGAATAGGCCTATTTTTGCATTTCTTTTTATCTCCAGCACTTAGTACAGTCTCTGGCATATAGTTTTATGGCAGTTAGGTGGTACATTGGATAGATAGCTAGAATTGATGTCAGGAAGACTTGAGTACGAATCCTGTCTTAGACACTGTGTGACCCTGGCAAGTCACTTAATCACAGCCTCAATTACCTCATTTGTAAAATATGGCTGATAACAGCATCTATCTCCCAGGGTTATTATGAGGATCAATGAGACAATATATGTAAAGTATTTTGCAAACCTTAAAGCATTATATAAATGCTAATTATTAGTGTTTAACAAATGCTTGTTGACTGATTCTGAAATTTTAAAAAACCTATAAAAGGAGAAAGGGAAGCTGGCGAACTTGATTTAAAAAGGTGGGACTTCTAGGAAGGGATGAGTATTAGGGAGGGAAGGAAGGGATCAGAACAGAGATCTAGATAATGCAACAGAGAAGAAATAGGAAGTTACGCAGAGATCTCAAGGTGGGGCATGACTCTGGGAGAGCTGCCCTGAACCCTCAGGCTCCTGACTGTTCCTCCAACTTTCACTTCCAATTTTAGACCTTGAGATGTGATGCTGTGAATACTCCCATGGGGGGAAGTGATAGAAGCTCTTACCCTGTACTCTTGCATTTTGACTCATGCGCCCCAGCAAAAGCTAAGGCCAGAGGAAGCAGCAGGGAGTGAGAGCAGCATCAGTGAATATACCACTGCAACTTCTATTGATTTTCTAGCCATTGAAAGCCCTGCTGGTTCCCAGGGGCTAGAATCAGCTCAGTCCCAGTCTTTTCTCCCAGCAGAGGCTTTAATCACAATAGACATTAGATCAGGAGGTCTAAACTTTCTTTGTGTCACAGACCCCTTTGGCATTTTAGTTAAACCCATGGACCCCTTCTCAGAATACTGTCTTTAAATCATAAAATAAAACACAGAATATTAGAAAGGAAACCGATTACATTGAAATAAAGATGTAATTTTCACTCACTAGCTGTGCGACCTTGGGCAAGTCACTTAATCCAATTGCCCTGCCTTCCCCCCTCCAAAATGACAAAAAAAAGGTGTAATTTTCTTTTCCTTCTCATCCAAGTTCATGAACCCCTGGTTAAAACCCCCTGCATTAGGACAATGAAGAGATGGTACCTAGGCTCCTATGGGACACATTCTTCCCAGCTGTGTCAGTAATCTCAGCAGCACTTAGTAGGTAGAGAGGCCAGCCCAGCTAGCAAACCCTAATCACTCTGATTTATGTTCTTGTCTAGAATTACAAGTGTTTTTTTTTCTTCATGTAAGCCCACACAGTGCTTCATAGAATCACAGTGGCTCACCAAATACAGTTTGAGAAATGCTGCAATGGATAATTACTGTCATTTCAAGTCTAAAATATTATAATTGTATTAAACTTTTTTTACACTATGAAAAAATGTATTTCATTTTATTTTAATAATTTGTCCCTTAAACTCACAATATAAATAACAATTCTTTTAATTGTTTCAAATTTGTTTTTTTTTTGCCCAGTTTCATTTATTCAGTCACTCTTTCAAGTAGTCATTATACAGCACTGTACAGACTGAAGAATTTTTTTATCTTTTCCCCCCAGTTTGTTAAATTATTTATTTTTAGTTTTCAACATTCACTTCCATAAGTTTTAAATTTTCTCCCCTTCTCTTCCTCCTCCCTCCCCAAGGGGCTTGCAATCTGATGTGGGCTCTACATATATATTCCTATTAAGCACATTTTCACATTAGTCATGTTGCATAGAAGAATTATAACAAATGGAATTGTATTAAATTTAATTGTGGGATGAGAGATTGAAAGCTCAATAGGACATAACCGTCATCTAATCCAAGTTCAAAGAGGAGAGGACTGAGGCTTATAGAGGTTAATAAGTGACTTGTACAGGCAGAACCAAGACCTTATGAGTCCAAATCCAATACCCTTACTATGAAGTTCCTTAACATATTATCATGGCTTCTTAACCTGGGATCTATAAGCTTTAAAAAAAATTTTTTGATAACTATATTTCAATTGTCTTTTACCAGGTTACCAAAGAGGACACAACAACAAAGGTTAACAACCCTTTTACTAGATAATTCTATCACACCTAAAATGTAAAACACCCTGGTTTCTTAATTTATACCTTCATTTTCCCCTAATATTTCTTTACTTACTTCCTATAAATAGTTTTTTAACACAATCATCTTTAGATAATTAGGAATTAATTAACTTGCCTTAGTTCAGTAGCTTAACTATCTTAAAATCAACACTTATTTCACACTCCATTTCATCTTTGACAGATTTGCTTTCTTACTAATTTTTTTTTCTCCTAGGAGATTTGTAAGAACAATCCTCTTAACTTTATCATTTTGCTTTTTCCATAGTCTTTCCTACTTCCCACCAACTTTTCCCTTTCAATAATTCCTACGCTTACCTCATCAGGCATCTTAATCCTTCATGGATTCGTGTACATACCTGCCTTGCCTTATGAGTCCTTCATTTCCCCAGATTTATAACTGCCTCTCTGAAATATATTTAATGTGTTTTCCATTGATTTATTTGTTGACACTTAATGTGTCAATCACGTGTGTTATATTGGGCAAGTCACTTAACCACCTTGGGATTCAATTTCCTCTTCTTTAAAATGAGAGGGTGGATTGCATGACTTCTGAGTCCAGTTCTATATCTATGATCTTAAATTTAGAAGAAGGGTAGATTTGAGAGGAAAGATAATGAGTTCTGTTTGGACCTGTTGAGTTTGAGATTCTTATAGATCATCTAGATTAAAATGTCCATCCAATAGGCAGTTGGTGATGTTGGACCAGAGCTCAGGAGAGGTATTATGGTTAGATACATAGATCTGGAAATTCCCAATACAGAAATGTTAATTAAACCCATATGAGTTGATGAGGTCACCAAGAGACAGATTATAATTAGATATGGTATCACATATAATATATGTATATAACATAAATCGATATAATTAGATTATAATTTCCTTGAGGACAGACTTTTTGCCTCTTTTTGTACCCCCAGCACTTAATGCCTGACCCAAGTGCTTAATAAATGTTTATTGTTTAATTAATTGATAGCCTTTTCAGCTTCTCACCAACTCTGCCTTACAATTTTTCATCAATGGAGTTGCATGAAAGCATCCTAGCCCCTAAATCAGACAAAATCACATATAATACATATTTAGTTTTCAACAATTAATTTTATAAGATTTTGAGTTCTAAATTTTTGCTCCTCCTTCTCCTCCCCTTTCCCTAAGTCATCCTGCAATCTGATTTAAGCTACACATGTACAGTGATATCACACATATTTCCATGTTAGTCATGTTGTGAGAGAAGAATCAGAACAAAAGGGGGGGGGAAATGACAAAGAAAAGAAAGACGAGAGAAAATTGTATATTGTGATCTGCATTCAGACTCCATAGTTCTTTCTCTGGATATGGATAGCATTTTCTACCATGTGTCTTTTGGAATCATCTTAGGTTATTGCATTGCTGAGAAGAACCAAGTCCATCAAAGTTGGTCATTGCACAATGTTGCTGTTACTGTGTATAATGTTCTTGTAGATAACTTTAATATATTAAAGTATATGTTAGAGAGTTACCAAAAAAAAGTATTATATGATGTCTAAGAGAGAAGGTCATTACTAACCAGAGTATCAATGAAAGCTTCTTAGAAAAGGTAGCATTTGGGACTTTCAAAGATGAGTAAGAAATTTGACAGACAGAAATAGGGAGGAAAGGTATTTGTGTAATAACCTTAGCAAAACAGTGGGGGCCTGAGAGCCTAAAGCAAGCAGAAGATTGAAAATTTTCCAGTTTTGCTGTCATATTGAATGAGTGGAGAGAAGCAATACAAGACTAAGTGTCACTAAATTGTGGAGGGCCTTGAATGCCAGGCAAAAGAATCTGAACTTTACTAGGTATGTAATAAGGAACCAATGAAGAATGATATGATCAGATCCATGCATAAGAAAAATTATTCTGGTATGATCTGGAAGATGTAGAGAGTGAAGGCATGAAGACCTCTTCTCAAAAAGCAATTGCAATTGTCCAGACAGATGGAGATAAAGACCTATTCCAGGGTAGTGGCTGGGAAAATGGAGAGGAAGGGGCAGGTATGAGAAATATTGCAGAGGTGAAATTGAGAGGGTCCAATAAATTCTTGACTCTGAGAGTGAAGGGAGAAAAAAGAGGTTAATCTAAAATTATAAACATGGGATACAGTGTATGTATGATTCTATCACAATTAAAAATAGTAAATATAGTTTTAGACAATTTGAATTGGAGGTGTAAGTGGGACATTCACTAGAAATGTTATGTAGCTAGTTGGAGAGATAAGTTGGAAGTTGAGAAGGGATGTCAGGTATGGTAATATAAACTTGAGATTCATCTGCAAATATGTGGCAGTTGGAGTGGAGTGATCAAATGAGATAGCCAAGGGAGAGAATGTAGAGAAAGTGAATTATTATTCCTTGGAGAATACCAGTTTTAAGAGATCAGTAAGAGAATACAGAGCCAGTCAAATCAAGAAGGAGTAGCTAGGAAGGTTAGATGATAACCAGGAAGTATGGTGTCTCTGAAGCTAAGGGAAGAGAGAGTATTCAATAGGAAAGGATAGTTAATGAAAAGCTATAGCTAGAAATTCTAGTAGAGAGCTCAGAAGTCGGGACTCAAGAAAAATTTTGGAATTATCCACATAGATAGTTGAAGCAATGGAATTGGATAAGCTCCCCAGGGAAGATGGTATGGAGAAAAGAGAAACAGTTCAATTACAGAGCCTTGGGCAAATCTTGTGTTAAGCAAATAGGGCCAAAACTGGTAGCCAACAGAGATAGGAAAGGAATGATCAAAGAGATAGGAGAAAGAAGCAAGTGTGGTACTGCAGAAAGCACGGGAAGAGACGTAGGCTATAGAGAGACAATGAGTAAAAATAATCTGCCCCAGAGCAGGCCAATGTTCATCTGGCAATTTAAGTTTTATTCTCTCATTTTGCTGTTGTGTCATTTCAGTAATGTTCAATTTTTCATGACCCATTTGGGGTTTTCTTGGTAAAGATACTGGAGTGATTTGCCATTTCCTTCTCCAGCTCTTTTACAGATGAGGAAATTGAGGCACACAGGGTTAAGTGACTTGCCAGGGTCACACAGTTAATGAACATCTGGGGCCAGATTTAAGCTCAAGAAGATGAGTCCTCCTGACTCCAGGTCCAGTACTCTATGCACCGTGCCACCTAGCTGCTCTTATTCTCTCATAGTTCTATGTTTTTTCTTAATCTCTCCCTATGTTTGGTTGATTAGTGGTTAAGATGGGCTGAATGGAAATGTAGCTAGATAGATACAGAAATGGCTAAATAATCAAACCAAAAAATAATTCTAAAGGGGTCAATAATGGCATTCCACAGGATTGTTTTCCCATTCATAAAATGAAAGGGTAGGTCTAGGGACCCTAAGAAAGGCCTTATAGGTTAACATTCTTATAAATTCCACAACCCATTTCCCAGTTTCTTTCTTGACTTGGGTATTCATTTTGACATCAAACAGATTGTCTAAATTTGCTTGAGATTAAATACTTCTAAATTAGTTATCCTTTCAGTTAAGGTTTATTCTATTACCTACCAGGTGCCAGATCACTTTGAGACAATGTCCAAGAATACAGAAGTGTAAGACACTATCTGTCACCTAATTAAGGAGTTTACAATCCAGCTTGAGAAACTGGTCACCTACACATGAAACATTAGCCAGCTCTGCAGATTATGCATAACTGTGCTAAATTCTGAGATGTAAACACTCAGGGTTTAGCAGAAAGGGAAATTCTCATAGCCTAGAATAGCCAAGGAAGTTATGGAGGAGGGGAAACTGGAATTGCACAGAATATCCTAAAAGTCTGCATGTTGTTTTAAGCTACTAAAACTAAGCTAAGACTTTAGGGTTACCCCATAATTCTGAAAGCTTTAGAGAGAAAAAATGAAAGCGTTCCAAGTGAGAGAAGAGGCAGAAACAAATATAGAGGAGTAAGGAATGAGCTCATCACATGGCAAGGGACAATGAGAAAAGTCAAGGTGAAATGGAATGTATGTGATGGCAAAGGGTAGAAAATGAGACTTCAGTTAGGATGGGTCCGAATTATGAAGGGTCTCAAAAGCCAGACAGAGATGTTTGAATTCTCTAAGGAAAAAAGGAATCATTTGCATTGGCTTCATCTGGGAAGCAACAGGATGAAAGAGGTCAATATGTTTGGCATTAGTGTTCAGGAAAGATTGGAGAATAACCATGGACTCAGACTTTACTATACAGTCTGAATCTCCCTTTGATCCTATAGTGTTTGAAGTTCTCACAATGAGCTTCAGGGACAGTGTGATTTTGAGACTAGCTCTTTATGCTGGGTCCACGTTAATAACTGCTGGCTTCCTTGCTACACCCTTGGAGACAAATACCCACAGGTGGTAAACTTCAAAGCTGGAATTTAAAACAGGCCCTTTGACTTTAGAGCCACTTTCTTTTTATTTGACCAGTCTTCCAGGCCTGGCAGACTTCTGCTCTTTGAGCTTTGGTTTCTTAATTTGTAAAATAAGAGATTAGACTGTATTAGCTGACCTCAAGTCCCTTCCAAATCTAATGTCCTTTGCTTCTGCCATTGGTCATTTTGCAGGGGTTAAGGCATCGAATACTCCTGATTGTATCAGTACCATTAGTATCAGTTGATTGAGAAAATACGTTACCAAATATAAACTCCTCACAATAATTCTGTGGCCCTTCTCCCTCCAAGGGGCTTGTGGCTCAGAGGTTATAAACCCCTGGGCTATGAGGTGAAGCAGACAGCAGAGGAGCCAGGGTACTGGCAAAGCAACCAGGATGGGGAAGGGCCATCTATATCAGATGAGGATGGGTTGAAGAAACAAAGATTCTTAGAGAAAAAAAAAAAGGACTGGAGGGGCAGGAGCAGGTATAATAGCTGAATTGAAGTATGTAAAGGGTTATCACTTCGAAGAGAGATTAAGCTTTCTCTTTGACCCAAGGGCAGAACTAGCCTCAGTAGATGGAAGTTGCAGACACTTATTACTCATTTCAGGAAAATTTTCCTAACAAATAAGAACTGTACAAAAGTGAAATGAGCAGCCTAGAGAGGTAGTGGGTACCCTCTCCTTGGAAATCTCCAGGCAAAGGTAGGATATGCTGTGTTTACATAGTTATTTATATATTGTTTCTCCCCATTAAAATGTATGCTCCTTGAAGGTAAGGACTGGGTTTTTGGGGGAAAGGGGGTATCTTTTTCCTTCCTTCCTTCCTTCCTTCCTTCCTTCCTTCCTTCCTTCCTTCCTTCCTTCCTTCCTTCCTTCCTTCCTTCCTTCTCTCCTTTCTATCCCTAGCACTTAACACACTATGTGGAACATAGAAAGCTCTTAATAAAGGCTTGTTGACTAACTGACTTTGTCTCTTTTATGTTACAGCAGGGATTTCTTTAGAAATGGGTTGAACTAGATACGGAAATCACTGAAGTCCCTTCCAGCTCCCAAATTCTGTGATTCTGTGAATTGTCCATTGAATTTTCCATGGCAACTGACCCACAGGAAGCTCACTCCATCACATTGTGTACTCCAGATAATCTTCCTTCAAGGACTCTATAAAGTGCTGGTCAAAAAAAAGGCCCAACTGTTAGAATTTACTCTATCATTTTTTTAATCCTTTGCTACCTACAGACCTTGTTGCAAGAATGTATTATCCTTTCAGCAACTCTTTGTATCTCTTTATCTAACCATCTAGTCATAAGAGAATCTACATTTGCTTAGCTATAATTGATACTAAAGTTCAACCCAGAGATAGTAAATGTAGCCAGGCAGAAATGACCACCTTTACCCCTCAGGTTTGTTGTCCTTGGCTGTGGTCTACTCCCAAGCCAGGCATTTCCTGACATCTTAAGCCAGTTTCACCTAGAGGCCTGAAATGTATGTATATAAAATGGACCAGTTTTTCCCTTATCCAGCTGGCACTTTCTTTCTTGGGAGGAGTCATTTCCCCTTCGGGAAAATACAAAGGGCACTCCACACCCATACTAAGACACACGAAGTCTGCCGGTATTTAAAGGCTGACAGATTTAGCCTGCTGATCCACACTTGTTAGACAGACTGAGCGCACCTGATATCACCAGGATGAAATTCCCCTCCCTCTCCAGCCTACTGTATATCTTGTTCTTGTGTTTGCTGGTCTTCTCTACAGAAGGTATGTATGGCCTTACTCTGGGAAAGTGGGTGATAAGGCTTTGATTTCTTTTTCAGCTTGGCCTTTTTGGGCAAAGGCATAACCAGGATAAGACAACTGAGGCTTTGCCCCATGGCACCGAATTTAGAGTCTGCCAAAGTTAAGGCATCAACAATACTTGCAGGATTCAAAAATAATTAGTTGAAATAGAAAGCTATCAGATGGTGGGTGGGGGTCCTTTTGGGCAGGGACTGTCATTTGTCTCTTTTTGTAAATCTAATGCTTAACACTGTGACTGATACTTAGTAGGTTCATAACTATTTATTAATTGATTAATTGATTGAGGTGAGCTCCCTTTTCATCTAACTCTGTCCTTCCTCACCTACTGCCAGCCCTGCCACCATTTCTTCCCCTATACCAGCCTCCCCAGCAGTGGCTAGAATGCCAGTATGTCCCACCTTCTCCCCATTCCCTGGCCCTCTGATGGCAGTGTCTCTTGAAAAGGCTGGATGGTGACCAGTTCAACACCATACCACTTACCTGAAAGTAAACTTCATGCAATTTGATCCTGGTGTGGTTCATGGTCCTTAGTCTGGGTGCAAAAATTCCCAGTTTCAGTTATAGGCTCAGTATCGGGGGTGGGGAACCTGCAGCCTTGAGGCCACATGTGGTCCTCTAGGCCCTTGGGTGAAGCCTTTAAACTGAGTTCAAGTATTACAGAACAAATCCTTTTATTTAGGGGATTTGTTCTGTGAATTTGGACTTGGTCAAAGGGTCATACTTAAGGACCTAAAGGGCCACACGTGGCCTCAAGGCTGCAGGTTCCCCACCTCTAATTGACCATTCTACAGAGATAGTCATGTTTATGTGGTCTTCTGAAGCTTCTAAGCATCTACCGGGTCCCTATTCTTAAGCATCACTTGGGCTTTTCCTAAGAAATACTACAAACTTCCCCAGACAAAAAGCTTGGGAAGACAGCAAAGGGACAACAAGAAATTGTCTGACTTGTCCAGGATAAAGGCACTGCTTCTAGACTCTGGGGATCCTTTGAGAATGGAGTACTTAGAGCTCTGGCTATAGAGACTGAATTTTCATAGCTTCCCTTGACCTGAAGAGCTAGATACTGAATTCCAAGGTTTCTCACCAGTCTAGTCTCTAGGCTGAGTCTTTTTCAACCTGGAATGAATGATAAGTTGTCAAGGTTTTGTTTGTTCGTTTGCTTTTATTTTTGTCCAGGCTTCTGACATCATTGGTACAGGGGACCTCAGGTAAGGAAACTCCCTCTACCAATGCAGATTGGCAGTGGGCTATCTGAAAGAGTTATCTGAGGTACCAAGAGGATAGATGACCTACCCAGAGTCATATAGGCAGGTCTTTCTGACCCTAAGGTCAGCTCTTTCACCATCATACCAATCTGCTCTCTGGAAAATGTTGACTTTTACTCAAAGTCTGTGAAATTCAGTCTTATAAGATTCAGAGTATATGTATGTGCAGAGAGCCTTCCAGTTTGTCCACACACAGAATGAATGGGCTAATTGTCCTCTCTATGCCTTGAAAAGGAAATGAAAATGAAAACTTGGCTGATTGCTAGTTCATTGCCTTGGGTGAGAGGGAGCTTATCATTTGTCCTGAGATGCCAGGAGAAGAGGACGGCAATGCGGCATTCTACTGCCTTTCAGAAAAGAGGGCCGTGGAAAACTCAGATTTTGCTCAGTTTGTTCTTTAATGCTCAAGGGAGCAAGGAGGAATGGGAAAGGGAAGAAAAGAAAATTAATTCCTGGTCCCTGCAAGTTTTCATTGTCAACAAGTAAGGATTTCTCTAAACCTTCCAACAAGAGATGGTGGAAAGCCTGTCTACATTGACTGCCCCAGCGCATAGTAATCTCTCCCTGCTCTGAGCTAGAAGGCATTTATCAGCCCTACCTTTCATTGAATACCTAATCATATCCCATTGTAGCTATTTAAATTTTAATGCTCCATCTCTCCAAATGGATGGCAAACTCCTCACAATCTGAGACCTGGTGTAGTGTAGACAATGTAGTGGACAGAATTCTGGACTTGGAGGCAGAATAATTCGGTTCAGATCTTACCTTAGACACTTACTAGCTGTGTAATTTTGGGGAAGTGATTTAACCTCTCTGAAATGAGGCCTCAAACCCAGTGCTTAGAATCTGCAGTTTTACTATTGGCTTTCATTCAACATGAGCACATGTATTTAGTGTGTGCACACAGGTGTACCAGTCATATTGTAACAGACTGGAAATGTTTCTGTCTATGTCTCCACAGGTGCAAGACGAGTTAGACACCAGAAAGGTCTTCTCTGCTGCCAGAACCCTCCAAACCATGCACGCAAGAGTTTGAAAGGTAACCAATTCAACCTCTTCCTTGGGGGCTGCCAAAAGTCTAGTGTTGTAGACATTTATTTCCAGGACCTCTGAACCAATCGTTCTGATTGGGAAAAGGGGGAGAGGGGTCTTTCACAGCTCCAAAAGCCCCCCTTTGGGTTTAGGAAGGTACAAACTTTGTTCCCTCCTTGAAACCCCACAGTCACCAGAGGAGGAAGAAGGGCAGGGTGAGGAGTAGTATGTACATTAGATCTGCTCATCAGAAGTCACTTAACATCTCAAGTCTGAAGAGCTTGAATTAGATCTGGAGTTAACTCAGAGTCCATGAACTTTACTGAGAAAGAGATAAGAGAGCTAGATATAGAAATACTGATATAGGTAGATAAATAGATCATAGCATTGCAGTATATTTGGTTTCCTTTGTAACCCTATTATTTTGTTTTATGCATTTAAAAATATTACTCTGAGAAGGCTGTCAAAGGGATAGGTAACACAAAAAATATGGTTAAGAACCCTTGGACCATATGATCTTGGGAAATGTAATCTAATCCCTTTGCTTCTCAGCTATGGAGGAGCTGTTCAGAATTTTCAGTCATTAGGAAAGTAGATTCAAGGTAGATCGGTAAAATAAGGAATTTAGAGATTATAGGGAAGCAGAAAATGATATAAGATTATCCCAGCATCTTGCTATTGGATTTTATCACCCCCCACTTCTCTCTCACTCCTTCCCAGTCCTTCCCCATTTCCAAGTTCACCAAAGAGCTGACCAGAAGAGGAATCTAGTGGGAGCCAGGGGTAAAAATAACTGTCACTAAACTGAAGTGTTAGCCACCTAAGCAATTTCAGAAAAAAAACAAAACATATTAATCTTAGACAGCTAGGTGGTGCAGTGAGTAGAGTGCTAGACCTGGAGTCAAGAAGACTCATCTTGAGTTCAAATCCCTTACTAGCTGTGTGACCCTGAGCAAGTCACTTAACCCTCTTTGCAACAGTTTCCTCATCTATAAGCTAGAGAAGGAAATGTCAAACCACACCAGTGTCTTTGCCAAGAAGACCCCAAATGGAGTCACAAAGAAATGGACATGATTGAAACAACTGATCAACTATGGCTAGTTTATATAAAGATTACATGATGTATGCATATATGTACAGACATACAATGCACAATATACATATATTCTTTTTTTTAAGTTTATAAGGTCAATGAAAGATAACCATGTTTCTTAACATAATGCAATAATTTTGTTGATGATAATGTGTCTTGAAGGAAGCTAGGGGTTCCAAGAGGCAGAGAGGAGAAGAGAAAGTATTCCAGACATGGGGGACAGTCAACTTGACAACACAGAGAAAGGGAGTATACATACGAAACAGCAAGTAGGTCAATTTGGCTAGAACATTATATGTGAGGGAAGCAATATACAAACAGCCTAGAACATAAAGATTGGAGGCACTCTGTGACGGGCTTTAAATACTAAACAGAGGAGTTGGTATTTGTCCTAGAAACAATGAGGAGCCACTGAAGTTCTTTGAGCTAGGTCAGACCTGTGCTTTTCCTCTTGGCAAGTAAAGCATAAACCTGCAAACCTCTTAAAATGTGTTTTCTTAAGACATAAGATTTCCTACACCTTCTGTTATCTACTAAAACAAAATTTTCACTTCTCTGTAATGGGGCTGGGGATACTGTCAGCCATGTGTTACTAGTTTTGGATTTTGTAAAATATGTCTGGCTTGGCCTAATTTAATCAAATTCTCTCTTCCTCTCTCCTCCTCCTCTCCCCCTCTCCTTTCTCCTCCTCCTCCTTCTTTTTCTTCCTTCTCTCTCTCTCTCTGTCTCTCTCTGTCTCTCTGTCTCTCTGTCTCTCTCTCTCTCTCTCTCTCTCTCTCTCTCTCTCTCTCTCCTCTTTGATTCTCTTCTTCCTTTCTCTTTCCCTCCATTTTCCTTCTTTCTCTCTGTACATCTTCCCCCCCTGTTTCTCTCTGTTTCTGTCATCACTCTCTTCCCACCCTCACCTTTTCTTGAAACATTATTCTTCCCACACCCAATCCTTCCTATTTTACTATCAGGGAGAAATTTCAAAGTGGGACCACTCACCAAATTTTGTAAAGGAAAAATCAATCCTCTTTGTAAGAGGATCCCTGGGGCGCTTCCTCAGATATAAAACACCAGAACCAGAGACCACAGGAGAAAGCAAAGACCAAGAAATCTTCTCTGACCTCCAAGTTAACAATGCTGCTCTTCAATTTCAACCTGAAGCCCCCACCCCCTCAAAGGAGATTCATCCCTCTCCAAGCTGCATCGTACTGACAAAGATCATTTGTGGATGATCCCCTGCACCCAACCAAAGGACAAACTGATACCTCATTCAGTCATTGAGTCTTTCAGACTTGTTCACCCTTTGGTCAGTTGTGTTTGTTCTGCCCAGGGAAAGCTTAAGACTGGAAGTATCTATAGCTGTCTGTGCCAAGGATACACAGATCATAGTATCTCTGCCCCCTTTAACATTGTCACTTAACTTATCCAGACCTTCTTTAAACTCTAAGTTTGTCATAGTAAGGCTGTAACTAATGAATGAATCACTTGTTGAAACTCTTGTGTGGTTCCTATTTGCTAAATCCCCAAAGAACAAGTACAAAGAGTTCCATTACTGGGCATGTGCATAGGACAGTATTAGAACTCACCTTATAGCTAACCATGTTTGATTTTACTTCCAGTATACAGAGCTGTGCAATTTTAGGGCTGGTTGAGGTCCTGGGAAGGGGACCATAATCTGAAGTTGTGCAATACAGTGGAATAAAACTCTGCCACTAACTAGATGTATGACATTGGACTGGTCTCATGGGTTTCATCTATAAAATGAAGGATTTTGACTTGGCCTTTTGGGTCTCATTTAGTGCTGAGGATTATTGATTTCAAGTCTCAAAGACAGAATTACAAAATCCTGAGATTTCAAGGCACTTGAAAAGTCACTTTTGTCCAAAGGAAGGAATCCTTGGGAAGAGAATTCTACATCTTCTTCATATGACATATTCCAACATCTAATAACTGTCGATGTAAACTTCATCTTTATGTCTTACTATATCTTTGAACAATAAAGATCTTTTCCAGTTGGTGTTGATCAAAAGCATTTATTAAGAGTTTGTTCTGTGTGAGGCACTATACAAATACTAAAGATACAGAGAAAAGTTAAAAACAGACCCTTCTCAAAAGGAATCTGTAATTTAACGAAAGAGGCAACATATAAATAATATAAGGAGAGGAGATGGATGGTAGAGAGGAGGTCACTAGAAGCCGGAGGAACCAGGAAAGGCCTTCTGCAGATTTCTATCCTCCAAAACAAGGCAAAGGAGAGTTAGGCAGAGAGGAAAAAAAGGGAAAAGGAAGAGAGGGAGGGAGAAGAGAAATGGAGAAAGAAGGAATGAGGAGGAGGAAGGAGTCAGTGCTAGGTCCTATGAAGATAGTCTGGTTAAAGAATAAGACTCCAAGCTCAACTCTTACCTTTTCCAGGAAACCTACCTTCCAAGAAGAGCCAATATATGTGAGCTAATTAATTTCTGAAGTTATTAAGTACCCGAGGAAGAGGCTTTCTGATGTAAGTAAAAACAGCCCCAATAAAAGATGTCAAACACATAACTGAAGGCATGTGGCCCACAACACTCCTGAGTGCTGCCAGAACCAGGTTAAAATATAATTGGGAAATATTTAGCAAATGAATAAAAATACAGTAGAACCTAGATATTGTTCATATGTGGTTTTCTAATTCAGTATGTATCCAGAAGGGCTTCTTAGGTATGATTTAATGCCTCCTCTTTCTATTTGCATTTGACACCACTGATATTTACAACACTGTGTATGTCTACACTTCCTTTGAGTGGACAGATGGTTCTGTCCTTAATGGGTTTATTTCTCACTAAATCTTCCCCAGTATGTTAAGGTAGATTAAATCTAGACTTCCAAACCCGCCATCTTGCTGCTTCCTGGGTATGTTTGTCCAGGGCATTTGCAATGACTCCCACCACCACATTTTAGGGGAGGTCCAGGCCTATGATTTCATTGGGATGGTGAATTCTACCTTCTTGGGAAGCAGATTATCATCTCCTTTTTAAAATTCATACTCTTAGAGACTTGCCTGGGACACTGAGAAAATAAGTGATTTTCTCAGTGGGCCAACGGTTAGATGGAGAATATGCACCAAATGCAGGAATTGGATCTAGATTCCAAAGCTGGTTCTTCATTCACTGCATGATGCAACTTGAATATATATATAGCACTTCACCTACCTTCTAAATTGCATACAATGCCATTTAATATGCTTGCCTATTTTGTGCCACTCACCCTAGTACTAAACTCCATTAGAGTACTCAAAGTACACATATGAGAAGACAGTACGGCTTACAGTAGCGGGGGGGCGGGGAAGGGACAGAATTATCCATGTCTCTTCCATCAGAATTGGCTTCGTGACCCAGGGCTAGCTGACTATGGAGCTTCTCTGGACCTCAGTTTCTTCAAGTGAGAGCAGAAATAAGATGATCTTTTCCTCTGCAATTTTATAATCTCAAATGGGAGGCAGTGTGGCTTAGTGAATTGAGGGCTGACTTTGAAATGAGGAAGACCAAGATTCAAATCCTTTGACACACACTAGTAACCACAGGCAAATTGTATGTCTTAGTACTCAGGCAACTCTTGAAGACTCAAAGGAGAGTGATCTCTGCAAGGGTGAGTGGAATTTCCCCCATACCAAAAAATCACATCTGGATCAGCCCTCTCTTCTCCCCCACCCCCAAAAGAAAAATCCTCTCAGAAGAGGTGTAACTGGAAATTCCTACAGCTTCTATACTTCTAATGCCAGAAGATTCCCCTGCTCTACCTTCTCTACCCTTGCCCTGCCCTCCCTTCCTCCCCCCTGCCCTGCCCAAATTTGCAAAATCAAATACCAGGAGGAAAACATTTCCTCATGATCCCACAAGACAAACTAAATAAAGCCATGCAATTGCTAGGCAGTTAGCAAGTATTTATGATATTCTAGTAAATGTATATATATTTGGAGTTGGGAGTTGGGGTGGGGGTTGGGGGAATTTCAAATAAAAAGCAGGGATGAGCTCTTCCTGTTGTATAGAATAGCTCTTCTTCACTTGTCCAATTACTACCTCAGTCCTTCGGAGTGGCTTGATGTTACAAAAGGGTTCTTTCCTTTAAACCTCTTCAGAGGCCTTGGGGAACAGCTCAGATTTAGAGATTTCCTTGAAGTTAGCCAAACCAAAGGGAGGATTATGAAGCAACATGGGGTGAGGGAGTGGGACAACAGGAACTCTTGCTTTTTAAATCTTTAAAGCTTCAAACTGTGCTAAAACTTTTGGGGCACTGTAGAGTTGTTCATTAGCATATGGACCACCAGTGACCTCACACAAAGAATATATGTACTTCCACCTAATGGGACACCAGCCATTGTTGGTCCAGTTCTGGGAAATGCAACATCTCACATATCTAACTCAAAGCAATGGGACCTATCTTAACTATAACCCAATTTAGAGCATACTAAAGTTGTTAAGCATTGTTATAGATTTTACAATGAGATTGAAAGAGGGAGCTGTAGCCTTTTAGAGTTTTTTTTAATTATTAACAAACATTATATACGACAAACATATCCCCATATAAAATAGAAGGGGAGAAAAAGATGGTAGATGAGGTTCTGAATCTATATTACATGCAGCTCGTTTTTCTAAATATATGATAAATTCAACATATTATTTTTCAAGCAGTACTGCTTTTCTGTATTTTATACTGAGCTTCCTTCTGTTCTCTTCTGTACATTTAAATGCCTCAATGACCCTCTATTATTTTTCTTCTTTTTATTTTCATAATGATAAGCTTATCACTAGCCCTACCTCCAACTCCCAATTGAAATAAGGACAGCCAAGAATTTGAAGCTTTCCAATGAGAACCAAGTTATGAGAGTATAAGCATTTGGTGAGACAGCTTCCACAAGTACCTGATATTGTGGAGGATGGCAAGGGGAGGGGAGCTCTCTACTTCAGTGCATCTGAAGGTATTCTGGAACTGTTTACTATATGATTACTCAGTTCTGGAGAATACATTTTGATTGACCACTGAGCCAGAACCAGGTATGTCTATGAAAGGAACTCACTGACTGACCAGATCAGTCTCTCTCTTCTGGTGGTGATTGAGACAAAGATTCCTGTAAGCCTCCAGGAGGGAAGAGATAGAGTCAGTGGCCAACTCTTGCCCACCCACCCCAACATGTAGCCACAAGCATGATGTGTTTGTTTGTCTGTCACTGCTGTGTCAATTTCCTCTTGATTTTAGGAGACCTGGTGAACTTTGAGGTCTTGAAATAGGGAGCTACCAGAGGTTCAGGAATTGGAGTCCACATCAGTTTTCTTAAAACCAAACCAAAGGTTTGATCACTGTGGTATGGACAGCCCCAAGAGCTGACCTGGGAGATCCAGTTCAACAATAAGGAGACCTGGGAGCAAGGGAGCAGCTCTTCATGCCAGGCTCTGCTGTGGCATAGAAAATAACTGCAAGAGGAGTTCCAAAACTTTTTTGAACATTGATGATCTTTTTGTAGTAAGTATTTGGTCTTCCAACGTGATTACTTTGTAAGAGGCAGCAGCGAAAGGGGTGTAGAAGACAGAATCAGGAAAACCTGGATTCAGATTTCCCCTTGTACACTTACTGGTTGTGTAATTTAGGGCAAGTCACTTAACCTCTATTGGTTTACTCATTTTACAAATGAGGAAATTGGCCTCTCAGATCAGATGAACTGCTTATAGGAAGCTAGTTAGTGTGGTAGATATAGGACCAGACTTGGGGTCAGGAAAACCTGAGTTCAAATCTGGCCTCAGACACTTACTAGCTGTGTGAGCCTGGGCTAACATCTGTTTGCTTTCAGTTTCCCTAGCTATAAAATGGGGATAATAATAACACTTATTGGTCAGCTAGGTGGTGCAGTGAATAGAGCACTGGCCCTGGAGTCAGCAAGACCTGAATTCAAATCTAGCCTCTGATACAACACTTACTAGCCATGTGACCTTGGGCAAGTCACTTAACCCCAATTGCCCTGCCTTTCCCCCTCCAAAAAAAAAAAAGCAAAAAAAGATTGCATTTATTTCCCAGGATTGTTTTGAAGATCAAATGGAGTAAAATTGTGAAGTACTTAGTATAGTGCCTGGTACATAGTTAGTTCGATATAAATGTTAGCTATCATCATTATCCTCATTATTATTACATGTAAGTCCCAGAATATTTGTTAAAAAGCCAACCTTGTTATTTAATACACTCCTAAATATTAAGTAATAAGACTTTATCAAGTCAAAGGAATAATATTTGAGATCTGAGATTTTGTTGAATTCAAAGGGTCCCAACTTTTTCCAGGTCAGGCCCACTTCCAGACCATACATCATGTTTTCACCTCATCTGACACAAAATGCATCATATAGTCTATTGTACCTAACCACAGTCTTGATCTTTTCCAATCAATTCAACCCATTGGTCATCTCAAGTTGTCCAAATCAATCCAACCCAAGATAATTTGAAGAGAAAATATCCCCACCCTTTGTCTGATTCAACACTTTATTGCTTGATTAATCTTCTTGGATGTTGCCATCAAATACAATTTTATTTGCCTCCCATCCATATAGTAATTTCTCTCTGAACTCAAAATATCATAAAACCACAGATGATGTGGGTGTGACTACCTCTTAATCCAGTTCTTCATAGTAATGGGGAAGAAGGGATTGATGTTTTACGGAGTTAGCTCCAATTATGTTATCTGCTATTCAAAAATGTTTAGTAGTTCCTCATTGCCTACAAGGTGAAGTATAAACTTGGTTTATATTTCCAGCTTTATCTCCCACTACTCTGCCTACTAGAATCTATGAAAATGAAAAGAACTGGCTGAAAACCTCCAGTACATTGAATAGATCCTCTTCAGAGGAATTAGGGAAAGATGTTATCAGGAATTACATAGACAACTTAAAGGAATAGTCAGTACTCATGGCTAAATGATGCCAAAATGATAAAAATGACAATACTGCAAAATTTAATTTATACTTTTAATGCTTTACCAATAAAAAATAAAAGAACCAAGGAGATATTTTATAAAACTCAATAAAACAATAATATTCATTTGAAGAAATAAAAGATTTAGACTAGTGAAAGAAATAATGAAGAAAAGCAAGGATGAAGGGGAAATAGCACTTCTAGACTCCAAACTATATTATGAAGCAGCAATTAACAAAATTATGTGATACTGGTTAACAAAAATAGAGGTCAGAAACCCTGCTCCAAAAGCCCCAAAGGAAAATATGAGGGGGTTACAGGCCATAGAGGACCTTAAGAAGCAGATAAGAGAAGTGGAGGAAAAATTGGGAAGAGAAATGAGAAGGATGCAGGAAAAGTATGAAATGAGAGTCAACAGCCTGACTGAGAAAAATAACACCCTAAAAATAGACTCAAATGGCAAAGGGGGCCCAAAAGGGCAATGAGGAGAAGAATGCCTTAAAAAGCCAAATTTGCCAGATGGAAAAAGAATCTCAAAAGCTCACTGAGGAGATTCATTCCTTCAGAATTATACTGGAGCAAATGGAAGCTAATGACTTTGTGAGAAATCAAGATGCTGTTAAACAGATCCAAACAAATGAAAGAATAGAAGGCAATGTGAAATATCTCATGGGAAAAACCACTGACCTGGAAAATAGATCCAGGAGAGATAATCTAAAAATTACTGGACTACCTGAAAGCCATGATCAAAGAAAGAACCTAGAAATCACCCTTCAAGAAATCCTCAAGGAAAATTGCCCTGATGTTTTAGACCCAGTGGGGGAAATAGAGGTTGAAAGAATCCACAGATCTCCTCCTGAAAAAGATCCCAAAAAGAAAACTCCCAGGAATATTATAGCCAGGTTCCAGAATCCCCAGATCAAGGAGAAAATACTACAAGCAGCCAGGAAGAAACAATTTCAATATTGTGGAAACACAATCAGAATAGCACAGGACCTGGCAGCTTCTACATTGAGGGATAGAAGGGCATGGAATATGATATTCCAGAGGGCAAAAGAGCTGGGAATGAACCCAAGGGTCACCTACCCAGCAAAACTGAGTATTTTGTTGCAGGGGAAAATATGGTCATTCAGTGGAATAGAGGACTTTCAAGCATTCTTGAGGAAAAAAACCAGAGTTGAATAGAAAATTTGACATCCAGACACAAGAAGCAAGAGATGCTTGAGAAAATAAACAGGGAAAATAAATCAAAAGGAACTTATCAAAGTTGAACTATTTACATTCCTACATGGAAAAACAATAACTGTGACTGATGAAACCTTTCTCAGTATGAAAATATTTGAAGAAGGGTATAAGGGTATGTGAATACATATGTGAATGTGTGTATATATGTTTACAGTTATACATGGATAGAGGGCACAGGTTGAATTTGATGAGAAGGGATGATACTTAAGTGGTGAAGTTATGAGGTGAGAGAGGAAAGTGGCAAGAGGAGATGGGGAGAGACAGGGTAGGGTAAAGTATCTCATGTAGAAGCAAGGGGAAGTGAGACAGGATCAAAGTAGGGAATGGACCAGGTGGGTGGGATGGGTGGGAGGGAATTATAAGCAGCCTTTTACAATATATCTACTATGGTAATGTTTTGCATAGCTAGACATGTACAACACATACTAAATTGCTTATCTTCCCAGAGGGAATGGGTAACAAGAGAGGAAGAGAATGGATCTGAAATTCGAGGCTTTAAAATTAAATGTTTCAAATATATATGAATACTACTATTAATACTATTTTGCATGTAATTGGGAGATAAGATGTTCAGGCATTGGGGCACAGAGATTCACCTTGCCCTAATGGTAAAGTCGAAGGGGGTATGGGAGAAGATATGGGAGAGAGAAGATTGGATGAGGGGATATCTTGTGAGACTGCTATTCTGGGGTGGTGGGTAGGGGAAAAATGGGGAAAAATTGTAACTCAAAATCCGGTGGAAATGAATGATGTAAACCAGAAATAAATAAAGCATGTGTTAGATATGTGTCATTATACCTTTTAGAGTAGATATACTTTTGAAAAAAAGTGAATCCAACTGTTAGTAGTTAAGAGGAATTGGATTCCAGGGAACTCATCCCGTATACTTGGAGAATATCTCTGATTGGAGCTGGAACCATTTGCAGAGGGCCTGCATCCACCAACCCCCTTAAGGATGACAGAGAATATTGAGTGAGGGCTGAAATGTAACAAACCTTGCCTTTAGAGGTGAGGGCCAGGGTAGTCAATGTTACACAGACAAAGATGGAAAGACAACATGAATGGGTGCAGACTGAAGTAAGCTGAGCCATGAAAGCAATGCATACAATGATTACAACATATAAATGCAAAGAACAACCACAAAACAATCAAAAGTGAATGGTACAAAATCAAAAAGAACATTCCATCTCTCACTTCCTAGCCTTCTCACTGTCTGTCTCCCACACCCAGAACCCCTTCCTTCCTCATTTCTGTCTCCTGGCTTCCTTCAAGTTTCAGCCAAAGCTTCGGAGATTGCAAGAAACCTTTCCCAGTCCTCCTTAATCTTGCTGCCTCTATGATTACCCCACAGTTTCCCCCATATAGAGTTTAATTTGTTCATAGATGTTTGCATCATGTCTCCCCTCACTGGACTGTGAACTCCTTCAGAGTAAAAACTGTTTTTTGCCTTTCTTTATATCCCCAGTGATAAACAAAGTTCCTGGAACAGAGATGAGCTTAATAAATATTAGTTGACTTTATTGATTGGTTTTGCTAATTTTTCTCCCTCTGCTTCCTCTTTTTCTCCCTTTTCAAAAAATATTCTTTGTTGTATAATTTGGCTCTCTGGGAGGGGATTCTGGGAGAAATGTAGCAGTGTAAATACAAAAGATATCAATAAACATTTTTTAAAAACTAAGTGAGGGGCGGCTAGGTGGCGCAGTGAATAGAGCGCCGGCCCTGGAATCAGAAGGTCCTGAGTTCGGAGCCGGCCTCCGACACTTAATCCGCACAAACAAAAAAACCTAGCCGTGTAACCTTGGGCAAGTTACTTAACCCCAATTGCCCGAAAGGGGCGGCTAGGTGGCGCAGTGAGTAAGAGCGCCGGCCTCGGAGTTTGGATGACCCGAGATCAGATCCGGCCTCAGAAAATGAGCACCCACGCATAAATCAAATGACTAGCGTGTAACCTTGAGCAAGTTACTTAACCCCAATTGCTTAAAAAAAAAAAAAAAACTAAGTGAAATACTGAAGATATGGGATTTGAATTACTTTGGCTCAAACTGCCTCCTAGATGCATAGTTTCAGCCAGCCTGCCCCCTCTTCATCAACTGCTTCCTACCCTGGACCCCTTACAGGTAAAATTTCTGAATGACAAATGAGGAAATAAAGATTGACTCTGGAGCATATAGTAGCCATTTGGAGTGAACCCTCTCTGTCTATATATAGACTGTCCACACTTGAACATGTGAGTAAAGTGACATTAAGCATTAATAGGCCCTTGTCTACTGCAGACATATTTTAAAATCAACTGATACATAGGTACTTGTGTCTGAATTATTATTAGATTGAACTAGGAAGGATCCAAGAAGTTTACACTATAATTTTCATTTACTACACAGCCAGCCCAGCTGTCAGAAATCCATCAGACTAAAAACAGTTGCAATATGACCTGGAAATGAACTGAGATCGTATCTCCTGGATGGAGAAGAAGGGCCCCAAGGACAGAAGTGGTGTTTGTCACACCTACCAGACTTCATCTCTTCCCATTGCAGGTGTGAGATCTGGAGTACAGCCTGAGCAATTCGCACTCCGAGGGTGCTAGATGTGCTGGCAAGAGCAAATGAGATTTCTCAAGTTGCAGACAGACCCTTTTTGCATCTGGCTCACTGATAAACTCAGCTTGAGTTCCAGTGGCTGAGCGTTGTCATATTTAAAGTTTGACATAAATGGTGCAGAACCACAATCAGCAGTAATCTCCCTGGGGACTAGGGATAAATCCTTATAATAGATAGAGGTTATACATTTTAGATAATTTAGAATTGTGTATTATATTAGAACTGTACTACATAATATATTGTAATGTTATATAATATTTTATAATAAAATCATAAATTATAGTGTTTTATAATTAAAATCTAGTGACCTAAGATTGCCTTCAATAGAAAGTAAGTTCAGGGAATTGAGATCATTCATCTTCACCTGGTAAAGAGAGATCTAAGCATACATATTAATTGATCTAGGAAATGAAAAGAGCCCCTGGCTCAGAGATCTAAGTCCAAATTCATCTTCTTATGAAAGAATGAGTGAATGAGCATTTATTAACCTCTCACTATGTTCCAGGCACTTTACTAAATGATAGTAATACAAGCTCAAAGCTAAGACAGTCCCTGCCCTGAGAGAATTCACATTCCGATGAGGGTGACCAGGCAAGGGATTTTGGGTTTGAGGAGTCACAGGGATGGTCAGTTGATTCATATGATGATAATATTCCTATTTCATGGGCTTGTAAGAAGGCTTCAAATGAAATAATATGAGATGACAGATTTAGAACTGGAAGGAACCTAAAAGGTTATTGAATCCAAATCCCATATTTTATAGGTGATGAGACCGGGTCCCCAAGAGGTTAATTTGCCCGAGATCACACAGGACAAAGGATTTGAAGGCAGAGTCTCTGACTCTAGAGTTCCTCTTTACTGCACAACTCAGCCTCCCATGAAAGCATCTTAGAAACTGTAAAACACTATACAAATGTATGCTTATCAATATTCAGGACCAAACAAAATCCAAAGGAGTTAAACACAGAGTTTACTCTGTGTTTAGATGAGTTCTGTGGAAGAATTGACAAAGGTAAAGAAACTTACATAATCAGTTGTGTCTATTCTAGGAGCAGTAAATACATAGGTAGTGAGTAAATATTGTTGATTGGATAATTGGTTGACTAAGGCTTTATTCAATACAAAGTGGATTACCAAACAAAGCCCAGGGCTTGTGTGCCTGGCTCCCCCTAATGGTTTCTTGTGGCCACCACCTCTCCTCCACTCCTGGATCCTTTCCACCTCCATTCTCCAAATCCACCAACTCACACACCCTCCTCCCCAGCTCCAGATACCGGACAAAGACTTCTTCCCATCTGTCTTCTGCTTGCATCTCTCCACAACTTTTAAAGTTGGGTTTATGTAGTTGTTGTTATGTGTGTATTTTAAAGATTTAATACTAATCTTTCAGGGAAACATAGATTAGCCCTGAAAGAAGCCTTAGAGGTCATTGAGTACAGATCATTCAATCAAGAAACTTTTTTTTTTTGCTTTTTTTGGGGGGGCAATTGGGGTTAAATGACTTGCCCAAGGTCACACGGCTAGTTTTTTGTGCTAAGTGTCTGAGGCCAGGCCAGATTTTAAGTCAGGTCCTCCTGACTCCAGGGTCGGTGCTCTATTCACTGCACCACCTAGCTGCCCCAAGAAACATTTATTAAATGACTACTGTATTCCAGTCACTGTGCTGGATTCACAGATGTACGGATGAGGAAACTAAAGTCCAGAAAGGATAACTGATTTTCTCCATATTAGATAGGCTGAACTGGGATTTAGATCCAGTTGTATGACTGTAAATCTAGCACTTTTGCCACTATAACACATCCTTTACAGGGTTTAAAATAGAAGCAAAGGCATATTCAAACTCTGCTGATGCAGTTAAAAATTAGTCCAGTTATTGTGGAAAGCAATTTGGAATTACATCCCCAAAGTCACTAAACTGTGTGTTCCCTTTGACCCGGTAATACCACTATTAGGCATATGCCCCAAAGAGATGAAAGGAAAAGAAAAAGATCTTCTATATACAAAAATATTTAGAGCAGTTCTTTTTACAGTGACAAAACCCTGGAAACTAAGGGGATGCCTATCAATTGGGAAATGGCTGAACAAATTATAGTGTACAAATGTCATGGAATACTAACATGCTGTAAGAAATGAAGAAAAGACGGTTTCAGAAAGACCTGAAAATATTTCTATGAACTGATGAAGAGTGAAGTGAGCAGAATTAGGAAAATAATGTATACTATAACACTGATATTGTTTTTAAAAATTCTGAAAAATGTAAGAATTCTAACCAATGTAATGATCAGTCACGATTTCAGAGGACTGATGAAAAAGGCTACCTATTTCATGGTAGAGAAATGATTGAAAAATATGTAGAATAAGAAACATACTTTTGGATATGGGAATTGTTTGTTTGACGATAGTTATATGTACAGAAGTTATATTTCTTTCTTTTTCTTTTTTTATTGAGTGAAGATAAGTGAGAGGACAAGTGCTTAATGATTTTTTAAAAAGAAATATTTATTTTTTACTTTATTAATTTTTTGAAATATTTTATTTTTCCCCAGTTACACATAAAGACAATTTCAAATTTCATTTTAAAAAATTTGAGTTCCAAATTGCCCCTTTCCCTCCCTTGCCTTCCCCTCCCTGAGACAGTAAGCAATTTGATATAGATTATACATGTTCAATCAAAACATTAATTTTTTAAAATGAAAGCACTTAATGAATGTGGGGGTTGTTCATGAGCCAAAGAAATGCATCCATTTGAGGTTTCATGTTTTAATTTATTCTTAGCACAGTCAGAGATTCAAAGCCATTAGAAAATATCAAAATAGGAGCAAAGAGTTTTGGCAGCTCACCCTGGTATTCTAAATAAAGGTGCTAGGATCTAGAACAGGAGTTCTCAATCTTTTTTTTTGTATCATGAACCCCTTTGGCAGCAATGGGCCCCCTTTTCAGAACACACACACACCTAGTTTAAAAATACAACAGATTACAAAGGAAACTAATTATATTAAAATGAAGTTGTCATTTTTTTCCCCTTCCAAGTTATTACCCCAGGTTAAGAACCCCCTGCTCTAAGATTTTATCTCCCTTGATTTCCCATCATTTGTTTTTCTGATCTCATTTTCCAGAGTCATCAAGCCTACTCTTCTCTTGTCTGAATGTTAAGATCTCATCTTAGGACTTCTAGTTGAAATAGATTCTGTTTGGCTAGGCTCGTAGGTAGGTGTTTTGTCTCTTGTAGAATCTACTTCCCCACCCTTAGCTCTCATCATCAGCACAGAAGGACAAAAGAGAAACAGGATACAGATTCCTCTTGGATGCCTCTGCTGACGCCAAGAAAAGCCAAACTCAGAAATAGGAGAAAAAGCAATGGACTATGGAATCAGAAGACCTGGGTTCCAGCTGTGGTTATACCATTTCCCTGCTATGAAATAAGCAGGTTGGACCAGATTAATGTTTCTCAAGCTTTTTTGTCTCAGGATCCCTTTATACTCAAAAAATTGTTGAAGGGGCGGCTAGGTGGCGCAGTGAATAGAGCTCTGGCCCTGGAGTCAGAAGGACCTGAGTTTGGAGCCAGCCTCCGACACTTAATCCACACAAACAAAAAATCCTAGCCGTGTAACCTTGGGCAAGTTACTTAACCCCAATTGCCCTAAAGGGGCGGCTAGGTGGCGCAGTGAGCAAGAGCACCGGCCTCGGCCTCGGAGTTGGGATGACCCGAGATCAGATCCGGCCTCAGAAAATGAGCACCCACGCATAAATAATGACTAGCCGTGTAACCTTGAGCAAGTTACTTAACCCCAATTGCTTAAAAAAAAAATTGTTGAGAACCCACAGAAATATGAAACAACTCCTCCCAAAACCATAATGTCTTTTGTTTATGTGGGTTTTATCTAGCAATATTTACTGTATTCAAAATTAAAATATCTTTGTATTGTTATGAAAATCATTTTGACCTTGAAGCCTCCCTGAAAGAGTCTCAAGATCCTTGGGAGTCTCTGGACCACATTTTGAGAACCACTGAAGAGGATGATTTGTAACATCCCTCCCAGTCTATGATTCTGTAAAGCTGATAATGCCAGTGTTTCTGTTAGGACATTTAGAAATGCCAAGTAATAGGAAGGGTTCTATTGTATGAGTGGATTGGTGGTAGGTGGAAATTGGTTTTGTCAGTAAGAAAATATGGTGGCAAAAGTGTTTAAGGAACTATTGGAGTGAGTGGTGGGGATAAGATTGATAGAGGCAAAGAGTCATAGTTCAGGCCAGCAGCTGTGACAATGGTTTCAGTAGAGAGCCTCAACCTTTTTTTTCACAGCACATAATAAGTGGTAAGATAATGACACAGGAGACAGGAGTCTCAGGCAAACACAAACAGTTGTAAATCTAAGTACTATGTAATCCATAGCAAACCTGGCCAAAACTCATGGCACACTCTTTGAGAAATAGCTATCCTTGTCTAATGTGAAAGTATTTGCAGATCCTATACTTGATTGCATGCCACCATGGCAGAGGGGGGAGGAGAAGGAGGGGGAGAAAATTTGAAACTCAAGGGATTGTGGAACTGAATCTTGTAAACTAAAAGTAAACAAACAAATTAATAAAGAGAAATACTTGTCCTGTTTCTCCTCTCTGGTGTGTTCAGGCACTTAAGGGTGTTTGTATCAGTCTAGGACATACTGTGTAAATTGGTGGTGAACCCACATACAATATGTACAGGTATGAGGAAAAAGAGATAATGAAACAGAAATTAGATGCAAGTGTTGCCTATCTGAATTATACCCACTGAACTGGATACAGCTCCCCTTCCCTGGACCAGTAGCCATGGGCAGCCATAATTCAGGCCACCTAACATCTAGGGTATAGGAGCCAGGCTTACAGCAGGCACTTTCCTCCCTTAGGTCCCACAACAAGTCCTCCCTTAGGCTTTGGGCCATCCAACAAGGACTCAAAAGCTGCCTTTTTCACCTTGAGTATGGAGTCAGTTCTGCCCTCACTGGCTTTCTGAATGAAAGTATTTTACATATAGTACATCATTTGATCCTAACAACAACCCTGTGAGTTAGATGATATTATTTTATAGACTCAAGGTTGAAAGATTAAGTGACATGCCTGGGATTACACAGCCAAATGAATATCTGAGGCAGGATTTGAACTCAATTCATCCTGAGTCTAAGATGCTTTTACCAACCTGGTCTCCAAAGATTCCTCCCCTGGGCTCCAGAGTTCCTCTGCTGCTATCTTCCAACTTCCTGGAGGTTCCAGTGACTCATTCTAGGAACTGCTCCATGTCACCTTTGAACTGTCTTCTTTGTCCTGGTTAGTTTTCCAGAAGCAAATTGATGTCAAATATGATTCCTGATTCCATTCTTTAGGTGACATTTTAGCTTTTCCATCTACTGTCTATGCCCATTCCTCTCTAGGATTCATGTGGCCCAGGTACAAGAGGACTTTTGTTTATGTTCAGTCATGTCTGACTCTTCATTGAGCCCATTTGGGGTTTTCTTGACAAAGATGCTGGAGGAGTTTGTAATTTCCTTCTCTAGCTCATTTTACAGACGAGGAAACTGAAGCAAATAGGGTCACATAGCTAGTAGATGTCTGAAGCAAGATTTGAATTCAGGTCCTTCTGACTCCAGGTGTAGCTGCCCCAAGAGGGCTAAAAATAATGTTATCCTCTTTCCCGTGTCTGACCTCTCCATGCTCCTTAAAACATGGGTTTTCCAAACTAAAATTTTCTATTATTGAAAACTTTCCACCACTACCTTCCTCCATCTTTGCACTACATACCCTTCCTCCCCAATTAAGTTCTTATTTCTAGGATTCCTCTGACTTTATCACTGGTTGAGCTGAGATAACAGATACATCCTAAGACAAATAAACATTTTGTACCCTTTTATGGATCTGTCTATTCCTCCCCTCCCCTCTTCTTAGATCTTTGCATCTACATGCCTCTTCTCCCTTCCCCAGTGGAGTAGTTTACTTAAATTCTCTTTAAATACAGGTGTTTAAAATAATGACACTTTACACAAGATAACAATAAAAAAAATCTACCTAAAAATTAAAATAAGACCATGGTACTACAAAAGCACTGGGCAATTTTGGTGTCCCTAGATTATTTACTGTGTATTCTATTCGGGCTAAGACTGGGTGGAGTCAGGTGAAACTTCAGCAGTTTATGCCCTGGGTTTGCTTAGGTTGTACTTTCTCAAAGGCAATAAATTAAAGGGGTCTTGTTTGCCCCTATATCCCCAGTTGACTTCACCTGAAAAAAAAAAGGTCCTTGCAACGTATAATCAAAAAGTTAAAAGGGATAATCCAGTCCAATTTCTCAATCAAACTACTCTTCAGCAAACTTGGTTATCTTCCTCTACTTAAACATTCATAGTACAGTAGGGAGAGTGAGATCACGTACTTACTACTCTTGTGACCTTGGGTAAGTCATTTCATGATTCTATGGCTTGTGGTTTCATCTGTAAAATTATGAGATTGAACTAGATGACTTCTAGGGTCCCCTCAGCTCTAAACTTTATGACTCTATAAACTTCTAATGACGCTGCTTTGCCAAATATACCATTCCATTTTGAGATATTTCCTATAGTTTCTTATGCTGATCCAAAATCTGCCTTACTCCCAACTCACCTCACTCTCTGGAGTTCTTCACCTCAGCATCTGCCTTGCTCACACCAACATTCTTCTATCCTGGGGCTTGCTCCCCTGATTGGTGAATACCTGACCTGATTTGACGTTTCAAAAGGGTCCCCAGACATGCTCACTTTCCTCCCAGCTTAGCTCACTCTCTGGACTGATCCACCTCCTCACCAGCAGTCTTGGGTACACTTCTCTCACCCTTCCCTTGCCAGTTCACCTTGACGTTTTTCTTCCTTAGAATATAAGCTCCTTGGGAGGAAGGGATAATATTGTTTTCTTGTATTTGTATGCACAGCACTTAGTATAGTGCTTGACACATAGAAAGCATTTCATAAAGACTTTATCTCTACCTACCTATCTATATATTATCTATCTTCTATCCATCCATTCATTCATCAATCTATCTATCATCTATATATCTGTCCGTCTTTCTATCTCTTTCCATCATTTGATCCCAGAACAGGTTAGCGTGCGTGCATCTGGTCTGAGTTAAGATGAGAACATGAAGTGAGAAAGGTACTTGGGAATCTGGATATGGAAGAGAATAATATGCCAGGGGCATGGAAATACAGGTTTAAACCAGATTGCAAAGGATGTTAAGTGTCAAGATGAGGAATTTGTATTTCATTCTAGAGGCATCATGGCGCCATCAAAGATTATTTAGAAGGGGTAGTGACATGGTAAGACTTGCATAATAGAAAGATAATTTTGGCAATTGTTTAGATGATTGGGAGGAGGCAATGAACACAGTTCCTTGATTAGATCAGTTCCTTATCTTAATCCAAGTCAAAGCTCCTTCAGCTACCCCCCAACCAATCTTGAGCGTGTATGTGGAGTGAGGGGGTGTGGCTAAGTGTCACACCAGGCAGCTAAGTAGTGCAATGGAATAGAGTGCAAGGCCTGAAGTTAGAAAGACTCATCTTCCTGAGTTCAAATCTTGCCTCAGACACTTACTAGCTATGCGACCCTAGGCAATTCGATTAGCCCTGTTTGCCTCAGTTTCTCATCTGTAAAATGATCTGGAGAAGGAAATGGCAAACCACTCTAGCATCTTTGCTAAGAAAATGCCAAATGTGGCCATGAAGAGTCAGATACAACAACAAAGTGAATCTTGACCACCAATGTTGTTAGTTTTGCTCCTGTGTGACTGTAGAACTGTTGGGAGTGGGGAGCTCAATGGGAAAGTGAGTAACTTAATTCTTATCTAGGATGCTTTAGCTCTAACACAAAACATTGCTCTCCTGACTCCCTGCTCTGCTCCTTAGCACCCAGGAGAGCTCCACTCTAAAACCTCCACATCCACACTATAACTGCTGGTTTTCTCATTACTCTTCAAACTAGTAGTTCCAATGTTTCGGTTTCTTATTCAGCAAACCCATCACATAATTCTTCCCTGAAGGATTATAAGGAACTACAGCTCTGAAGCCACATGAAAATAACAAAGTATTCTAAAGGCAGAGAAGAAGAGGGTGAGTTTTTTAAAAGTAACAGGGGAAGTGGGGTGGGGATGGAAGATATCTTCTCCTTAGTTACCTAGCTTTTCTGACTTTTGAGCTCAACTCAGTAGGTGTGAAGACTGGCAGATTCATTAGACAGGCTGAGCCTTCACAAACACACCTAGCCCCAAGAGAGTGGGGTGGATTCCTCCCAAGTTCTCTCCACTCAGAAACAAATCCCTGGGCTCTTTGCACAGTAATTGGTCTTAATTAGGTTGTGGGAAGGAGCTTCTTTAAATTCCTCAGAAAATAAGACGTGTCATCCTCTTAACATCTTAACATCTGTTCCTCTCGCCCTCTGCTGCCTTCCCCCTCCTTCCCTCTCTCACAATTGGCCATGGTAGGGCACTGAAGGACACGCTTCCATCCCCTCCAGAGGCCCATCCTTGCCTAACCAGTGCTAAGGAGTTGAGACTCCAGAGCAATGAAACATGGCCAGCACTTCCCTGTATCCTTGGTCCTGGGACTGGTGCAGGTTTGCTTGGGTGAGTACTGCCTATTTCTGAGGCTCTCAGAAAGAACTCCTGGGAGAAGAAGGAATTCTTCCTCATTATGGACTAGGGATGCCAGGAAATTTGGTAGTGTTGATACAAACAGGGTACTTTTGCTTTATTTTCACAAAGAGCAGATCTGGGTGATTTCATTTCAGATGGGTAATTGTGCTTAACTTGATGACTAATGACTGTCTTTTGCTTTGTTTTGTTTTGACCTTTTTTAAATGATGTCTCGCAGCAAGTAAGTGGTTATTTTCCTTCTGGTTCCTTGCTCCTTTGGTAGATGTAACTTCCAAACAGTTACCAATAAAAGGGGTTCTTTTCCCTGGCTTTTTTGCCACATGTATTAAATGCATTTCTATGCCTGTGTTTCTGTGGATGTTCATGCCCTTAGAGTGTCTGTGTCTGTGTTATTGGTGAGAACTGGTCATAATAGCTTTGTTAGAAACAGAATTTTTGGTCTTTTGAAGTCTGTTTCAGTGTCAATGTGGGCTAGGGAAAAGGGTAGTTGTCCTGGGCATTGAGATACCTAGGTTCTAATCTCAGAACATACTTTATGTTGCTGTGTGACTTTTGACATCATTGCACCTGGTTTTCTTATCTGTATCATAAGGGTGTTGACCTAGAACAGGAGGTCTTAATCTAGGATTTATTAATTTGGGTTTTTAAAAAAATATTTTCATAAATATATTTCAATATATGTTGTTTCCTTTGCAATCTGGGTGTTTTATTTTATTCATTTGAAATATTTTTTTTCTGAGAAGGGGTCCAGAGGCTTTTCTAGACTGCCTCAAAGGGATCCATGACACACAAAAAAGGTTAAGAATTTCCAGACTAAAAGATCCCTAAGGTTCCTTTCAGCTCGAACATTCAGTGGTGATGGATTCTCTGAGTACCTAGTTACTGTGAAACTCCAACATTCTTGTTGTCAGGTCTGATTGGGGGCAAGGTGTCCCTTTAGGGATCTGGTGTAAGAGATCCCTTTCTGAAAGGGTTACAAGTTCATTAGTGTCACTGAATATATTATGAGCTAAAGGGATTCCCCCAGGAATTGGTCAGAGCACAGGGTTGGAAAAAGCCAATTCCACTGGGGCTGAGATACAAAGAACTCCTCTGTGTTTTGTTGTTTTCCAGCCCAGGCGAATTTTGCTCCTTATTTCTTCGACAATGGAGCCAGCAGCACGAATGGAAATATGGCCCTTTTCAGCCTTTCTGAGGACACCCCTGTGGGTCAGTATGATGACATGATGGTTACAGTGTAATAGTTGTTATTTATATTTTACTCCCTTATATACTCTTGGCATCCAAAAGATATAATGGCTCATAATTAGCCTGAGGAGAGTGTGTTTAGGAAAGAGCTGCTACTCTCTGTATTGAGCCATTTCCTTCAGCAATATCCACTTTCAACAACCCTACCTCATATAGACCAGAAATCACATGTGTATTCAGGGGAGGGATAATGACATGTGATATAAAAGCCAGTGGTCCTTTGCCATATTTAGCTGTCTCAAATTTTAGCAATTGCCAAATGCCTCCAATGGTCTGAGGCACTGAGGGATTTGAAGAGTCTCAGAGGAAGATGGACTAGTTAATGGAATGCAATTCAACAAATGCTGATAAAGTGCATACTACATACCAGGTACTGTCCTAGGTGATGGAGATACAAAGGCAACACCAAACAATGACAAAAACCACCTGATCCTGCCCTCAAAGTGCTAAAAGTCCACATGGGGGATATGGCATGTACAAAGAGAAGGAAAAATCAAGTGGTTTGAGAAGGGTTTGAACATTAACAATTGAAAGGATCAGAGAGGTCTTGGCAGAGGACTTGTCACCTTAGCTGAGCAGAGAGAAGCAGTGTGACACTAAGGAAAGTGTATGGTCCTGGGAGTCAGAAGACTTGAGATTTAATCTTACTTCAGTCACTTACCAGCTACATGACAACTCATGGACAAGTCACTGAAATTTTTAGAGCATCAGTTTCCTTATCTGTTAAATGGGGATAATAATATTGCAATACCTACCTTACATGATTATTTTGAGGAAAGTGCTTTGTAAATCTTAAAGTACTAGAGAAATGTGTTATTATTAAAGGATAGTAAGAATGCAGAATTACAGAGAAGAGTATTTGATAGGGAAGGGACTGATCACCCAGCTATGAAAGAAAAAAAGCTTGCCACTTAACATCTTCTCCTCCATCATTAATTGTTGGAGAGGGTGGCAGAAATGATAGGGACTGGACCCTTCCTGTTGGAGGAAGAGAGAAAGGAGTAGCACAGGCCCATTGCCATCGCCACCGGCCTGATAAAAATCATTGAGATACTGATTTGTTTTTTCCCAGTCCTGGTTCCTAGGATATATTCTAATGTCAAATATTCCTTTTGTAGTTTTCCTAGGAAGTAAAGTCTTACTTGTGACCTTAAAACAAACCTCTCTTTGCTCATTGATGATCTCTGGAAAACTGTGTTATATGGGGTTAGTCCTCTTGCTCTTCTCATTCTCAGTGTAGGGGCATTTGGCCAACTGTTTCACTCCACTATCCCTGCCCCTTCCCTCTCACCCCCAGAACACCTTTGCCAGAATTAGTGTCTATTCTGTATTTACTTATATGTGCACTTATTGTCATCCTTCCCCACCCCCCTTGGAATGGAAGTTCCTTGAAGGCATGGACTATTTCAGCTCCTTCTTCATGTTCTCAGTGCTAGATTAGATGACTGGCACAAAGCAGACAGATAATAAGTGTTTGCTAATCCATTTACTGAAAACTGCAGTCAATAAATATGTATTTATTGAATAGCTGCTGTGTCTAAGCCTTATAGGCCACTGTGGGTGGGTGAGACTCTGAAGGTATGGACAGAGGCAGTAGCAATGATAGTAAACATTTCTGCATCTCGTTAAAGTTTATAAAACTCTCCTCACAACATTAGAAAACCATGCTAGATTTGGAGCTGAGATCACTTGAGCTCAAATTCTAGCTATGTTACTTACTGCCTGGGTTGATGTTAGGCAAGTCTCTTAAATTATCTGAGTCTTGGTTTCATCTGTATAATGAAGGGATTGGACAAGATGGTTTACTCTAGTTCAAGTCTATGAACCTAAAGATATAGATGGCACAAGTATTATTATCCCTTTTTATGGAGAAGGAAATTGAGGGTCAAGGAAATAAAATTACTTGCTCAAGGTCACACAGTTATTAAATGGAAGAATCAGGACTCCAACCTAATTCTCCCAACTCCAGTAGTTTTTCCATTATGCCACAATTGCCAAATATAAGGCAAAATGCTTGCCTTCTAGGAGCTTGCAATTTGGTTGGGGAGACTGGAGTAAAACCCATGGAAAGCTGATGAAAAGTATAAAACAACATTACCACAAGGTGGTCTATCTATGCCAAATGCCAAATAACTTTTAGTCATTAAGTACTATAGAGCTTAGAGGCAGGGAGGGATCGCTGTGGGCCAAAGGAGTCAGAGAATGCTTGATACCTCCATCAAGACACTACTCAAAATTAGTCTTGAAGGATGGATAGGACTTGGATACACAGAAGAGTAGGGAAAGTGTGTTTGAGGTATGGTGAAGGAATGTGTATTTATTTATTTACATTCTGTTGTGTTCTCTCCCCGCAAAAAATGTTTCTTGAGGGCAGATACTATATAATTTTTGCCTTTGTATTTCTACCTGAACGTAGTAAGCACTCAATAAATGTTGGTTGAATTAGATCAAATTCAGTGAAAAGGAATGAATATATAATGGGGATTCCAGATAGTCCAGTTACTAGGCTGGAGAAATAATTTCAAGAAGAGTTCTTCCCCAGTCCATTAAGTCATATCACACAGATGGCTGCCTTCCCTACTTACATGTCAGATTAACTTAGGTCCAGCCTCTCTTTCCTAAGAAGAAACTGTCTCCTCAGATACCTATGATTTTAAAGGTAGTCTGTTAAAAATTCTCTTTAAATGTTAATATGAAGCAATTAGTATAGAAAAGCATGGTATCACAGTAAAGGAGCTAGTCTTGAAGCCAGGGAGACTAGATTCAAGTCTTGGCTCTGACACATTGGCTGCCAGTAAGTGTTGTCCTGGATAAGTCACTTAACCTTCCACTTCTCC
The DNA here is from genome assembly GCA_011680675.1 of Gymnobelideus leadbeateri. Classification (NCBI taxonomy): domain Eukaryota; kingdom Metazoa; phylum Chordata; class Mammalia; order Diprotodontia; family Petauridae; genus Gymnobelideus; species Gymnobelideus leadbeateri. The sequence goes on from WOXC01010939.1 coordinate 195,267, forward strand.
AGGCATCTCTAAGACTATAAACTGAAAAGAAGCTTCCAATCTGAATTATGAGAGGGAGTTTCCTCTCTAGGGAGTTCCTTATTCCAATGACATTACAGGTTTAGCCCCTGTTCCTCCTCCTATAGGACATTTATAAACTTATTCCCAAGATGAATGGAAATATTTAGAAATTTATCAAATTTAGAAATTAATCAGGGGCGGCTAGGTGGCGCAGTGAGTAGAGCATCGGCCCTGGAGTCAGAAGGATCTGAGTTCGGATCCAGCCTCAGACACTTAACGCACAAACAAAAAAACTAGTCATGTGACCTTGGGCAAGTTACTTAGCCCCAATTGCCCTCCCCCCCCAAAAAAAGAAGCAAAAAAAAAAATTAGAAATTAATCAAATCATTATTTTCCCATTGGTATAGATATGCAAGACTCTCTCTTTCATGTTCACAGAGCCTGACTAACAATACTGATCTTAATTATTATAATAATCACAGTAGGTATGCCAGAACCATTGCTAATGAGAATCCTGAGAAATGCCTGCCTCTCTTTCATACAGGGATTATTTCAGCATCTCCCTATAAACCTGTTACTGGGGTGGAAAGAGATTTGGATTCTACTTCCATCTGGGGAGGGGAGGAGTGAAGGATAGGTTAGAATAGAGTTCATAGAGGATAATACCCTTGATTGGGGACTTGAAGAAAAAGGAGGATTCCAACGTGTGAAAATGAGAAAGGAGTATATCCCAAGCCAAGAACATCACCTGCAGAAAGGAGATTAGGCATTAAAGTGCCAGCTGAAATGAGAATAGGCAATGGTCCATTTTGACAGGAACACAGAGTATGGGAAGAGCAGTGGTATGAGATGTCTGGGCTGATAGGATGGAGGGCAAGTGGGGAAAGACTTTGAAGATCAGACTGAGAAGTTTGTGTTTTTTCCTACGGGCAATAGAGTCTATGAAATATTGTAAGCAGATATGATATGATATGATCCAACAGAAGTGGGTAGAACACTGGACCTGGAACCAGAAAGACCTGGGCTCAAAGTCTGCTTTAGACATTAACTAGTTGTGTGATTTTCAGCCACAGTTTCCCCATTTGTGAAATAAAGGAGTTAGGCTAGATGACTTCTTTTTGGAGGGGAGAAGGCAAAATGGTTGGGGTTAAGTGACTTGCCCAAGGTCACACAGCTAGTTAAGTGTCAAGTGTCTGAGGCCATATTTAAATTCAGGTCCTCCTGACTCCAGGGCCTGTGCTCTATTCACTGTACCACCTACCTGCTCCTTAGATGACTTTTAAAGTTCCTTCCAGCTCCAAATCTATGATCCTAACATATGGGTTTTGCCCCTCTCAAGCCAGCTTAAGCTTCCTGAGAAGGGAGCATATCTGAGAGGTGGAGAGTCAGCTTCTGAAGAAATTGGTTCTTTGCCTAGACTGGAATGAATGCAATGGCAAGAGCAATGCTGTGGCCTCCAAACCCCTGGGACTTTGAGGAAGGAATGTTCCTATTTCTTCTCAGAAGTGAGAGAAGCCCTCATGAGCTTGAGAAGAGACACAGATATATTTGTTTCCTTTAATTACTGAAAGAAGAGTTTTAATTGACCCTTCTCTCCATATTGGAAAATGCTAGGAAGCATGTTGCTGATATATGTACTAAAGGAGATAAAGGCACAAGCTATCCTTGTAAATCCACTGTAAGAACAACTCCTGTTTGGTCCAGGGGAAAAATCTCAGGTCCCCAATATTTCCTGAGAGTGTGGGTTCATGGCAGAGTTGTACTGATATATGTTTAACAACAGCTTTGGGGGGGAGGTGTACCCAAAATATACTTTTCAGTTTAATCTGCATTATTAACATTTTCTAAATTACTTCCTTAAGTCTTGGCAATAAGCAAAATGGTAAGTCAAGTCCTGATTTATAGCATTTGCCAATTTCCAAAATACAAGGTTCACACTGAAAATTTAATAGTTGGTTCTCTTGAGCCCTGACAAGATGGCTCAGAACACCTGTGGTTTATTGGGAGCAACCAGGATTGGGAGTCAGAATAGGGATTACTCTAACCTAAGGCAAGTTCTTCAACCTCTCACTTTGATCAGCTATAAAATGAATTTATACTCAATGCTGATTGTGCAGTCCCCCTTCACTGTTTAAAAGATGAGAGAAGCAATGTCTGTTAATGACTCTTATAAATAGAAGGGGGAAAAGGTGGAACTAAGGGGATAGGGGAAGTGTTAATTGGACATTCTAAGATTTTAACTATACTGCTCTTATAAAGGGAATGCAGTGAGGCACTAGAGGGCATACCTGGAGTCAGGAAGACCTTGGTTCAAAGCCTGCCTTGGACTCATACTAATTATGCAAACAGTTGCCTGTCTCTGACACATACTGGTTGTGGGACCCTGAGCAAGTCAAATAATCTCTGGGGGCCCCTAAAAGATTCTATATTGTAGAATAGGTTCTACAATATAGGAATTGGAAGAGGGAATTTCTTCTCTGGGAGTTCCCTGTACCAAAGAAATCATGGGTCTATTAAAAATGTTTAAACAATATTAACCATTAATAATAATAATGATTTAAAATGAACATTTAAGGGCTTACAAATTAAGTACTTTAATAAATTAGATAGCAAGATTTTGTCTATATTAAGTTAATTATTTGTGAAATGAATCAAGATTATTTGAAAATATATGCATAATATATATAGGTAGAAATATATTATTGGTAGAAAGAATTATTATTTAATTGGTAGAAATAATTCCTATTGAAGAAAATCCCTCTACCAATACAGATCATCCTCTACTTCACAACTTATAGTCTTGGGTATTTTCCTGTGGACACTGAGAGAAAAAAAGAGTTGCTCAGTCATATAACCAGCAAATATCAGAGGCCAGATTCAAACCCTAGGTCTTCCTGACTCTCGAGGCCAGATCTCTCTCTAGTAGGCATGACTGGGACATAGTAAGTCCTTAATAAATTATTATGAACTGGACTAGATTTGAAAAGCATCTAATCCTGATGTTAGAAAGGTTCTTGGAGGTAGTTTAGCCCATCTCCCTCCCTATCTTCTGCCATATAGATGTAAGCTACCCTTTTGGAGATAGTAAATCCCATACTCTTGGGAAATAAGTGATTTGTTCCAGCCCTATTAGACTATAAATTACAAATTACACACACATATATGTACGTGTATATATTCATTTATATATCTGTGTATAAAATACATACAAGTATTGTGTGTATATGTGTACACGCATATGTACATCCGTGTATATTAATATTTGTGTATATATACATGTATATTAATGTCCACTCACACATATGACAACATTGACATGTTGGGACTGGCTGACTAGACCACAACAAAATAGGCTCAAGACAACATGGCATAGTGGAAAGAGAAGCTGGAGCCAATCGCCCTGGCTTTAGCCCCAGTTCAGTCATTTCCTAGATGAGGGATTTTGGGTTAAATCAATTTCTCTCCTCTTTGCTTCAGTCTTTTCATCTATAAAATGAGCACATTGGGCATAATGATCGCAGGTCTCTTTTCACACTAATAGTGAATCTAGTGCACAGAGAGGCTGATTACCCAAAATGATCTAGTGCCCTTGGCCCCTCTCACTTTTTAAGTTAATTGACACAGTGTCTGATTCTATAGAGTAAAAGGCAAGCATATGCCTACTCTCTATTCAAGAAGCAATTTCTTCCTCTATTTTCCTTTTACAGAGAAATTTGATTTTTTTTTAGAAAAGATTAGGCCAATCAAGCTTCAGGAACATAGCAAAGTGGAAATTCCTTCTGTGCTCTCTGTACTTCCTGCGCCTCAGCCTTCGGTGCTTTCATGCTCCCTCCCCATCTCATCTAGCAAATCTTGCTTGCAGAACACCCAATAGTAGTCATTCACACTGTTATAGGAATGTTACTGAGCTCCTCTCCCTGGGCTGTTTGCAACTGAAAGCTGATCTCTAGTGTAGGATGAAATTGTTTGTATTTGTATAGCAAATTCTATGTATACAAATATAGAATTTATATATTCCTTGACACAATCTCTATGAGCTACATGGTGAAATGGCACATTATTATCCCTAGTTTACAGAGGAGGAAACTGAGGCTCAGAGGTGAAATGTTATGCTCAGGGAGCTAGATTCACTTATTTACCCAAAAGATTAATTTACCCTTGTCCAAAAGTCTAGTTTGTTAGGAGTGTAGTTGGGATTTGAACCAAAGTTTTCTGACCCCATGCTCAGCATTCATTCCACAATTCCTTTTGGAAGGAATTTCAAGCATCAGATATTTCCAGTGAGGGATAAGGGAGGGAGCTTTTTAAAAAAAAAAATCAGAAGGTTCTTTCTGCTATCTCCAGCATGTCCAACATTTTCCCTACTCCTTTCCTGCCCTCTGGCATGTCACTGCCCATATCTATAGGTCCACCCATCAAAGTTCTATCCATCTACCAAGATCTAGTTCCTTTCTTCATGAGTCCCTTCCATAACCTGAAAGTTATTTCTTCTTTCTCCAAATTACTAGACACTATATACCTCGTTAGTCTTTCAGACTTTTATATTGTACAGTACTTAATTCCCTATTAGATTGTAAATTCCTGAAGGGAAGCGACTTTGTCTTGTTCTTTTTATCCTCCATGCCTATCAGTGTCCTCAAATTATTTTTTGAGCAAATGCCTGAACCACATCCCATAGGCAGCCACCCAGTATTCCTACAGCTGTGGTTGAGAATAATCTGTTTCTTGCTTTTCTCTGTGTTCTGCTTCCCTTCCCTCCCCCACCCTACATATCCAGATTGGTTTGAATGTGTCTCAGATGAGAACCCAGGAGTAGAAACACAGTGAGAAAAGTAACTCATTGACCCACCTCATTAACCTTTTTGTGGCAAGCAAGGGAGATATCAGAAGTAACTTAGCTCCTGGACAGTTTCCCATTCTCTGACCACCTGGGGTCAGGCTCTATTGGTATTTGCATATTTAGGAGAGAAGGTATGCAGCCCATGCAAAGCCTTCATACCAGGAAACAGAATAAAGTTCTCAGTTATTCTGTCACTACCAACTCATTTAAAATCCAATGCAAGGGACAATGTTAGTATGAAAAATTTGTAGAGTGTTTAGAAAGTCCAAACTTAAGCAGCTTTGACTTTGATAAAGTTCACTAGGTGACTCGATGACTTATCTTTTTTCAACATTAGACCCTCTTACATTTATTCCTGCATTCCAGAGAGCTGGAACAAATCACTTATTTCCCAAGAGGATGGACTTATCTAGCTCCAGAAGAGTAGCTTGTACCTTTATGGTGGGAGATAGGGAAGGAGACAGATTAAATGACCTCTAAGTTCCTTCCCAATGTCAAGATTAGAAGGTAAGTCAACAATAACTTATTAAGCACCTACTATATGCCAGTTAGGCCTAGTAGATGAAGATCTGACCTCAGGAGTCAGGAAGACCTAGGGTTCAAGTCTGGTCTCTGACACATCTGCTACATGATTCTGAACTAGTCATTTTTTCTCTCAGTGCCCAGAGGAGAATCCACAAGACTGTAATTTGCAAAGTAGAGGATGATCTTTATTGGTAGAAGGATGTTCAAGAGGAATTCCTTCTACCAATTAAATAATGAGTCTGAACCAAATATAAACATATGTATAGATATATGTATGTATATACATATTTTCAAATAATCTTGATTCATTTCACAAACAACTCATTTAATGTAGACAAAATCTTGCTATCCACCTTATTAAAGCATTTCATTTGTAAGCCCTTAAATGTTACTTTTAAATGAATATTATTTTTAATTATTAATATTGTTTCAAAAAATTTTAATAAGGTTCATGATTTCATTGGTACAGGGAACTCCCAGAGAAGAAATTCCCTCTTCCAATGTAGAGTAGCACCTGTTCTACAATAAAGAGTCTGCTAGGATTTCCTAGGGACCTCAGAGATTTCTTAACTTGCCCGGAGTCCCACAAACAGTGTCAGACACAGGATTTAAATACAAAATTTCCCAACTCCAATGCTGAATATCTATTCATTATGCCATTCTGCCTTTCTTATAATAACAGTGATAATTATATAATCATCATAGTTATCTTTATCATTATTAATTAAATAATTACAAGCTCAGGAAAGCAAAAAGTACAAGACTGAATTCAAGCCTATTCTCCTTTCCCACTTTTCAGGCTCTCATGTATACACACTGAATGGAACTGACCCAGAAGGAGATTTTGTCACTTATGGCATTAGCTTTGAGTCCAGTTCAAGAAATTTCTTTTCCATTGATCCGCACTTTGGAAATATCACATTGATTGAAGAGTTGGACAGAGAGGTATGGTGAAGCCCCACTATATTAAGAAAACATAAAAGATCTGTTTCCTAATTGAAACATGAGCTTGAAGGAGTATTAAAGCCTATGCAGATAGGTCCCACTTTAAGCAAACCACTGTTTTTATAAAATTGTAATTTGTCAAACCAGTGAATTGTTTCTAAAGAAGGAATTTGAACCGAGGCCTTCTTGATTACATGTCCAGTACCCTTTCTACATTGCCTATCATGTACCATGATAACATTACTCATCAGAGGTAGAGTTTGACCCAGCTCCTCTGGCTTTAAAAATAGTTCTCTTTCTACTACTACTATAGTTGGGATCTTATTTGTAGTATTATGTTTATCAGGCAGAGACCAAGACTTCAAAAGTTTTCTTTCAGCTCTGACCTTGCTAAAAACTTGTGAGTTGGGAGTCCCTCTCCAAGGACCTGCTCATCTCACTTTATGTGGTAGATGTGTTCCTGAAAAAATCAAGCATAAATTTTTGTAACAATTCTAATTTTAAATGCCCTAAAGAATTGCCTGTTCTAAGGAAGACTTAAAGAACTCCTTCTGCAAAGTAAAGAGCTCTTTTTTACTACAGAGATACACCCCATTCCTCCTTATCAATATACCACCCCTTAATTCAGATATGGGGAAAGATTTCACCCTTTACAGAGACTTTTTCATGTTATGCAGGGGAGAGGAGGGATCCCAAAAGTAGCTACTTTTATTGTAAAGATTTCTCTGGATGTCACAGAACACAGTGACTCAGCAACACTATCAGAAAGCCCCCAACACAATCAGGCCAGGTTGTAGATCACAGACCTGAATTTCTGTAGTGCTGGCTTCCAGAAACACAGGGGGAAAAGAGGAGACAAAAGGGAAAGAATGTAGACAAACATCCTGAAGGAACCCTGATCCTGGCATATACCATATGGGTACACTCCATAGCTCTGAAGCTACTTAAAAAAGATACCCCCTTACTCAAGATCACACCTTCAGGAGAAAAACCTGGGTTTCACTAAGCTGGACTTGCCGCTCTACCCTTAAAGCCTGACCTGCTTAAGGTCCCACACACTTGAAGTCCCTTTAGCAGACATCAATTGTCAGGTAGAGGACTTAGCTTCAAAAGTCCTTGACTTTGGGAATGACTATGACACCTTAGCCTCTAGGCAACCTCCTTTCTTTCTTTGTTCTGATTTCTTTTCTTTTTTCTTCCTTTTTTTTTTTTTTTGCAGAGAGAAGATGAGATTGAAGCCATCATCAGCATCTCTGATGGCCTGAATAAAGTGAGTTCTGAGGGTCTGAGGGGCCAAGCTATCAGAAACCAGCATGTCTGAGAGTCTGTAGACTGCCCATAACTTACACAGAGCTGAGACAATTGGAGCTGCAGACATTTCAGTTGTCATTAGGAGTACTTTGGGTCCATTTTGAGAAAGTAGCCAGAGTCAAGAAGTTCCCTCCCCTGGAAGAAGTCTATGAAATCCAAATGGAATTTTGACCAAGGCAGATTAGACACTTCCCATAGAAAAGCAGATGTCTGTGGCAATTGTGCCAAGAAACCTGGTATGGGATACACTCTTACAGTCTTCCCATATCAGGATTAATTCCTGGCTACCAGAATATCTAGTATTTTAATGTGAACAATCCCCTGATTACAGAAATACAACATAACTAAGATCATGTGACAACTATCTATATTATTCATGTGACTGCCATGAAAGATTATAGAAAATAATTCATGCAGACAGTTTGTATTGTCCAGTTAGTTCCTTTGGTCATTGCCCCTCCATACCTGGTTTAAGATATGAACCCATCTATAGTTAACCCCAGGACATTAAAGATGTAGATTGGAGAGTTAATTTTATTTTTTATCTTTTGTTGATATCTCTTATTTTTATCTCATCTTCAAGTCCCAATTAAAACCCCACCTTCTTCTACAGGACGCCTTTCCATTCTCCATTAGTTTTAGTGACTTCCCTCCGTTGATTATCTCCAATTTATTTGTCTATAGTATCTGTATATGTGGTGTCTCTCCCATTAGATTGTGAACTTCTTTCCCCTTTCTTTATATCTCCAATGCTTAACTCAGAGGTTCCCACATTTATTTGGCCTACCACCTCCTTTTCCAAAAAAAAAAAAAATACTCAGTGCCCCCCTGGAAATCTACTTTCATTAACCCTTCAGCAGTTTTTTTTTAATTTGCATCATTTAAAAAATACATTTTAGTGACATCTTAAATGTAATAGTTTACTATAAATTTGCGGGGGTTTTTTTGCATCGAAATTTTGATGATGCAATATTGTGTCATGTAACTACATAGTATCATATTGTAAATATGTCATTACACACATATATTTCTGCCTATGCATGCTGGACTTTCTGACAACGCACAACACAGTCTCCTGCCAACTTGTTTGTTAAGACCTATTGGCAGACTTGACCACTGATCAGTTATAACTTATATTTTATGTGTTTATTTGGAAAACAATGTACTCACTATGACTAACTCTTTTATACAACAGAAGGAACATGTATGAATGGTTTTTCAAATTTTTCTTGTTTTTTCTTCTTATGCTTCCACTGCCCTCTTATTTTTATTCAGCATCCCCCAATTGTACCTACAGCTAGTACTGCCCCCCAAATTGTTCCAGTGCCCCCCAGGGACAGTATTGCCCATTTTGGGAACCTATGGAATGCATCACTTAGTACAAAGTAGATGCTTAATAATATTTATTAGCTAACTTCATTTCTAAATATAACCCTCCCCCTTTTCCTTACCCACAATCATTCCTTGTAACAATGAATAAAAAGAAAGAGAAAAAACTTCAGCAAAATTAACCAACATATCAACAAAGTATGACAGTATATAATATTCCACACCCTTGGCCCACCTTCTGGATCTTTTTTTTTGAAGGGGGGAAGGTAGGACAATTGGGGTTAAGTGACTTGTCCAAAGTCACATGGCTAGTTTTTTGTGTTAAGTGTCTGAGGCCAAATTTGAACTCAGGTCCTCCTGACTCCAGGGCTTCTGCTCTATTCACTGTGCCACCTAGCCACCCCTTGCCCCCCTATTCTGTAAAGAAGGGAGGAAGGTATATTTTTCCATCTCTTCTCAGGAGCCAAGTTTAGTCACTATAATTAGTGGTTATTTCTATGTCAGTCTGACAATTTATGGATCCTTATTCCATGTTCTCTCTGCCATTTCCAGGTGGCAGAGAAAGTCCTGATTCTGGTGACTGATGCCAATGATGAAGCCCCCCAGTTTATCAACACACCCTACATCATCCTTGTCCCTGAGGTGAGTAATATTTCACCCAAAGAGAGAATCAAGCAGTTAAATAAAGGGACATGGACATACTACCCTGGGCTTTGGCTCTGAACAGGGCGGGGCCTTTGGGTTTGAATGGGTTGGGGAATAACATTGGAGCAAGGAAAGTATGAAGGTTAAAAGATTTCCCTCACCCTTCTCCCTTGCCAGCTTCTTTCTATCCCTCTCTCATTCTTTCACTCTCATTCCCAGTCCCTCACTCATTCCCTGTGGGCATTTCTCTTGTCATTTTCCATGTCCTTTGTTCCTTCTTTTTCTTTCTTCTCATTCCCCTGCAGTATAATCATCTATTATAGATGAATCCTTCCACACACATTGGGCCTCCTTATCTGCCTGAGTTCTCTCACTTCAGGCTCCCTGCCCTTTCACTCCCTCTTTAGTCCTCTCTTTTCCCTGGGTCCAATGGAGAGGGTAAGGAGTCTACCCTAAAGCATAGTAGAACTTCTGGTACTAAGGCCCCATTGTGATTCTGTGACCTCTCCTATAGGACACACCTGCAGGGAGCAGCATCTTTAAGGTTCAAGCTGTGGACAAAGATACTGGATCTGGAGGAAGTGTCACCTATTTTCTACAGGTAGGATCTTGGGGATGGGTCAGAGCATTGGGCTTGGTCCATTTCTTTGTCTCAATCCCTAATTCTCCTCAAGTAGATGCTTCTTATTTCTAATATTAACAAAAATTCCAGAACCTTCCTTAGATGTACAAGAGGAAGATATGTGTCCCTGTAGACCAAAATGGAAATCCACATTATGAACTATTCAATGGGAAGGGAAAGGAACATACATTTATTAAGCACCTACTATGTGTCAGGAACTGTGCTAAGTCACTTTACAAATACTATCTCATCATTTGATCCTCACAACTCTGTGAGGTAAATATCATTGTTATCCCCATTTTACAGGAAACTGAGTCAAATATAGGCAATGTGATTTGCCCAGGATAACAGTTAACAGTTCTTAGGGTCAGGATTTGAACTCGGGTCTTCCCAACTCCAGGCCCAGTACTCTATCCACCATACCCCTAGTTGCCTCATAAGGTAACCCAAGAAGTACTGAGCTAGTCATCAAAACACCTGGGTTTTGGTCTCATCTCTGACACAAACCAGCTGCACAGACTCTAGGAACTTACAACTTTGCTGGACCTCGATGCAAAACAATACCACAATGTGAAAGTCTAGGAGTATAGGAGTCTAACAACCAAAATGCTTTAGACTTGACCTTGTATTTAGAAGCTGTGTGGTATGGTGACTAGAAAATCATCCTGGATGCTCTTGGCTTGAGCTAGTGTCAAAGCCCTGCCTCTGACACATACCAGCTGAGTGACCCTGGGAGTGTCACTTACCTTTTTTTTTTTTTTTTCTGGGCCTCTGCAGCCCCCGGAGCCTCCCGGAGCGCCAGCACGTTTATTGTGGGGGGGGGGGAGGAGCGGTTCACAGGTTCTTCAGCCACTGGAGGGACGGCCCCTGAGCATCCTGGGGGTGTCCAGGCACGTCGGGCATGTTGCCGTCATCTCGGATGGGGAACCGGATAGTTGTAGGGGGTCGCGCGGTTGAGCATGCCGGCGTACTTGGTGTAGGGACTCAGGGGGGCCACGAGCAGCGCCAGGATGCCGATGGCGAAGGACGCGGTCAGCACTGGCTCCTTGGCCCAGGCCTCCTTCAGGAACCGGCCCAGTCTGCCCGCCATGTTGGCCGCTTTCCCGTCACCGCAGGGGCAGCTGTGATTTTTCGTCACTTACCTTTTCAATGCTCTAGGTAACTTCAAGTTCAGAGAAGGTTACAACCTGTATTGGTAGAAGGAGTTTCCTTACCTATGGATTCCCTCTATTAGTGAAATCACCTTAGTCCCTATCCCTATAGCTGCTGTATGCCAGTCCCAAACTAATAAGTACTGGATCTACGATTTCACTTAAACAGTTCATCTGTAACTTAAAATCTCAGAGAGTTGCCTGCCTGGGGATGGACTGTCAGAGATCAAAAAAGAAAGGCATCCTTGTAGTTTGGAGTTCTCAGGGAAGGCTTTTGGGATGGGTGGGACTTCACCAGGACTTTGAAGACTAAATGGGAGTCAACCTACTAGGGAGAAGAAAGAGATTCAGGGCATTGGGAATTGTGTGAGCCAAGGTATGAAGGGGAGGGTGTGCCCCTAGCATGTTCCAGGAAATTAGACAAGAAGTCAACTTGTTCAGGAGTTCCCCTTACCCAAGTTAGATCAGTACTAAATAGTTTCCATAGTCCCCTAAAGCCCTAATCTCACTTCTTTTTCTGTATTCCTAATCCCGCTGGAAGAGTCATTATGAAACTTTCTCTCAAAGTCAAGCCTGGAGGAACAAATCATCCTGCATCCTGAAGTAAACCTGTGAAGGGAAAGGACGAATTGAGGAATTTGGGCACAAATTGGTCTGGACATACTACTAATGTATCCAGAACTACACCTTCCTTCTTTGTTAAAGACAGACTTCTTTCTTGTTTTCCCTTCTGCCCCATACCCTTAGTTCATGAGTTTAAGAGAAGAAATATTGTGAGAACACCTTTTTGGCTGCTACCCTTGTAGAAATCACCAGCCCATTCACACTGTGAAATTATGGAGTATTTTTTTTAAAACTTTAATCTCTTACAGCTTCAATTATTCCCCACTGCCCCTTTCTCCAAATAGCATCCCACTTCCATTCTGATTTTTTAGGCCTTGGTGCCATCCAGGATTAAGTTTATACATAGCCATAGGAGGTTAACCGCTACATGAAATTATTTGAGATGCACTGAAAACCCTCCCATTCCCAATACTGCCCCCAAATTATCTGTCTCAATGACCTACTAAAGAGCCGGAAATTCCCACTATTAGTTTCATTCCCTGGGATCTGTCCCAGGGCCCAATGCATTGCAAATAGCTCACTTGGGAGGGTTAGTATACTAACTCATCAGCATCCATTAACAGATTAGCAAAGAGCTGGAGGAAGCCCTGAAGCAATGTGACTCAGGATTCCTAAATTTAAGGGAAAGTCTGAATGCACTCTAAGTGCTGCTGTCAGGTCAAGCCAAGGTTCTGATGAGCTATTCCCTCTGACATCTTAAAGCAAATTCTCTTTAAACCATCTGCTCTGGCCCCAGACAGATCAAGATGATTCCCATCTATGTGCCTGAATGGTCCTCCTTTCAGCTATCCAAATCCTAGCCCATCTTTCAAGGCCCAGTTTAAGTACCCCTTTCTTGATAAAATTTTTTGTATCTTCAACTATGCTGATGACAATATCATAGAGTGTTAAAGTTGTCAGGTACTGTGAACCCCTTCCTTTCTGAGATAAGGACACTGAAGCCCCAAAAGATAGAGGCACTTTAAGAGAGATTGTCTGGACTTCTCTCCCTAGCTTTTAGGATCAAGACTAGACCCCTGATCACTTGACTCCCAGCCTAGGGCTCTTTCTAACACATATAGAATCTTAGAATCCTATAATCAGAACCTCAGAGGTCTTCTCAATCCTCAGCCAAAGTATGACTCACATCCATGACCTCTATGACAAATAGTCACGCAATCTCTACTTAAGAAATTCAGTGACGGAGCAATCTCCATCTTCCAGAGAAGTTGATTCCATCCTCATATAGCTGTTCTAAAGCTCTTTTTCCCCCTTTCATTGAATAGACATCTGCTTGCCTGTAACTTTGAAGTTTCAGCTCCCATTATGTCCTTTGGAATTAAGCAGAAGAGGCCCAAATCCTTTTCAAGATGACAGCCCTTCACAAATTTGAAGAAAGTCATGGAAACCCTTTCCTGAACTCCTACTGAATTATAGTAATGCTTCACTTATAAAAGTGCATTTCAGTCTTCAAAGTTTTCTCTTCTGATCCTCACAACAGCCTTGAGAAGTAGACAGAAATGGAAGGAGCCCTGGGAATTATCAAGTCCAACCTCCTCATTTTAATTAAAATTATTAAATGGTAGGACTTAAATTATTAAACCTATTTCAGGTGATTTTCCCAAGGTCACACAAAGTTAGGGCACTATCAGTACTCAAATCCAAGTCTCCTAGCTCCTGATCCGGGACTTTTCCCACTATAATGTGATGGCACTCCTCTTCAAGGCCACACAGATTCGCATTGATCAAATGAGATAACATTTGCAAAGTTCTTACACAGTCTAGTACATAATAGGTGCTTAATACATGTGTATTCCCTTCCCTCTTGATCATAGACCCTTAATTTAGAATTGGAAGGGAACTTAGCAAAGATCTACTCCATCACCTTAATTTTATGGATGAGGAAATGGAGGTCCAAAGAGAAAAGAAGGAAGGAAGGAAGGAAGGAAGGAAATAGGGAAGAGAGAGAGGAGGGAAGGAAGAAAGGGAGGAGGGAGGGAGGAAGAAAATAAGCATTAAGGAAGCACCTACTGTATACCAACCACTTTATAAATATTATCTCATTTAATCTTCACAATAACCCTGGGCATTAGACGCTATTATTGCCATTTTATAGATGAGGAAACTGAGACAGAGGTTAAGTGATTTGTCCAGAATCACAGTTAGTAAGTATCTGAGTCTAGATTTGAACTCAGGTCTTCTTGATTTCAGGTCCAGTTTTCTATATTCACTGCACCACTTAGCTGCCCTAGAGGGCCAGCATTCTTTCTATTCCATGTGGCCTCTTTTACTAATTGTTCCTTTTTCACTAACTCCTTCTTTTGAATTAACCAGTCCCCTTAAGGTAGGTCACTTCATTTAGCACAGTGTTGAGCACATAACAAATGCTAATAAATAATTGTAGATTAACTGGCAGATTGAATCTTATCTTAAATTCATACTGTACAAGCCTATCCAGAGCCATAACTAGCCCTGGGTGAACAGCGTTTTGCTCCAGAGCACCCACATGATTTCAGTCTCCATTCACCAATACCTCTCTGACAGATAATATAACCACCTACAGGCCACAACCCCAGGTCCTGTAGTCCTGGTACCCTCCTTGCTAGTGCTGTCTTCCCAACTGTCCCCTAATGCAAACACTGTCCAATTGTATCTTGTATTCTCACTGTCTGCCTGCTGCCCAACCCCCTGGCTCAACTGTATTTGATATTAGGTAAAAGTCTATCCAATTCTGCCTCCCAGACCTTTTTTGTCTTAGCCTCTTGAGATGGGTTTGGGTAGGCTTTTCTCTATCAGACATCAAGAGGAAACACTAAGACAGAAATTATTTGGAACCAAAGTGCCATATCTGAGAGAATTTGGGGGAAAGGAAACAAGAAAGGAAGATGAAGCCATCTATTCCCAAGTGCTCATGGAGAGCCCTAATCTGCCCAGTTCCCTTACACTCTCAGTAATCCCTGCTCAGCAATCAGAGCCATTTGGCAATCAGGGGCCTGGGGAGAGGGATGAGGGCAGGAACAGAAGTAGGTCAGAGCCTGGTAGTACAGTGCAGATTAAAGGTAATCCTTTAGATGAGCGAAAAGCCAGGATAGAGGCTTTGTGGACCAAGGAAAAACAGTTTAAAGGCACAGGCTGATGCTTTTAGTCCCACCCAGAAATTCAATTCAGATATTTGTTGAACCTCTACTGTATTTTAGTCTCAGCACCATTTTAGACATTGTGAGGGACTGTAACAGAATCTGGAAAGAGAAAGTAACAACAACAAAGACTGAGCAGTCAAAATAAGTCACAGAATGTTTACAATGAAGTTTGACTCAGGAAAGCCCATTCATCCCTCACTTAGAACCTATTTCTTTTTACACAATTGGAACAACCTGGGTAATTCGGCTGCCCAACCCACATAGCAAATAAAAAGCAACAAATAAAAAGGATGCCTGCAGGCACCAACAGCAGGAAGAAGTAAAGGCTAAAAGGCCAAAAAGGAAGTATAATATAAAAAGATGTCACGTCTGGGGACCCAGTTTGCTACTCTGTAAGATGAGGAGATTGGCCTGGGTCAATCATTCTCAACCTTTCAACTGTAAGGATGGGTTTTATTTTCAAGAAATATTGTGGACTCTGCCAATGATGGTATTGTCAGTTGAATGGGTACAAAAAGTGGCACTTTCAAATGAACACTTTTAAATTAATTTCTACATTATTCATCATCACTGCATCCACACATATTTGAAAAATAGTGGATAGAGCTCTGGGTCTAGAGGTAGGAAGACCTGAGTTCAGAACTGGCCTCAGACCTTACTCAGCTATGTGACCCTGGGCACGTCACTTAACCTTGTTTGCCTCTGTTTCCTCATCTGTAAAGTGAACTGGAGAAGGAAAGGGCAAACCATTCCAGTATCTCTGCTAAGAAAACCCCAAATGGGGTCATGGAGAGTCAGACATGACTGAAATGACTGAACAACAACTGGTGAGGGGGTTATAGCTATATCCCAGATGGCAGATTCAAGCCTCAAAGCTTCATAGAAAGCTTTATGAGGAAACTGAAGGTAGGCATGTCCTCTAAGACAAAGAAAAAAGGGGCATGAGAGCAGAAGAACCCATGGCACCAAGGGGTGAAAGTACCCATGATTACGCCTGAAAATTTGGTGATAAGGAACACAGAAAAAGGGATCATGGAGTAATGGCACTAGGCTAGGGACCCAGGCACTTCTCCTTCCTGCCACTGGGATGGTCCTGAGCACCCTCAGCCAGACACATACTGGAGTTCTCAACTAGATCCTTGTGGAAACCCAAGTTTCCCATGGGTGTTTCCTCACTCACTCTCTGCTCTAACCCTGGCAAGTGCAAGGGGCTATAGGTCCTCTCAGCTCTACTCTGTACAGGTGAGTACAAGCAGAGGGATCTACATAGCAGGTGACTAGCCCCAGTCACTTAGATGGTGCAGTAGATAGAGTGCTAGGTTAAGAGTCAAGGAGACCAGATTTCCAATCCTGCCTCAGACACTTAACAACCTGTGTTCCAACTCAAAGTCTGTGCTCCTAGCCTGGTAGCCAGACAAGAAAAGATTCCAATTTCCTAGAGGCTTGTAGAGACATTGTGGTAGAGTAGATAGAAATTTGAATTTGGATTCAAGAAGATCTGAGTTCAAATCTTGCCATCAACACGTATTAAATGTATTATAGCTATAAATCTCAAATCCTATCCTTATTGATCCAGTTTCCTCATCTGTGTAGTAAAAGGGTTGCACAGAATAGAATACTGGCTTGGGAGTTAGAAAGACCTGAGTTTGATTCCCATCTAAGACAATTGCTAACTGACTAACCCTTTGATAGTCTCATTTGAACGCTCTGAGCTTTAGTTTCCACAAAATGAGGGAGTTGGACTTAGTTTCAGATCCCAAGATCACATACCCTGGTATGCCTTGCCCAGAGCCTTTCTATGTCCTCTTTCTCTGTCCTTCCTCTTCCGTCTTTACTTTGATTAAACAAATGCCTTATTAACCTCTGGTTTACATCATTCATTTCAGCCAGATTTTGAGTTACAATTTTTCCCCATTTTTCCCCTACCTACCACCCCAGAATAGCAGTCCCACAAGATATCCCCTCATCCAATCTGCTCTCTCCCATATCTTCTCCCATCCCCCCTTCGACTTTACCATTAGGGCAAGGTGAATCTCTGTTCCCCAATGCCTGCACATATTATCTCTGAATTACATGCCAAATAGTATTAAGAATGGTATTTATATATATTTGAAACATTTAATTTTAAAACTTCGAATTTCAGATCCATTCCTTTCCTTCCTTGTCACCCACTCCCTCTGGGAAGATAAGCAATTCAGTATGTGTTGTACATGTATAGCTATGCAAAACATTACCATAGTAGATATATTGTAAAAGACTGCTTATATTTCCCTCCCACCCATCCCACCCACAAGCTGGTTCATTCCCTACTTTGATCCTGTCCCTCTTCAAAAGCAGGTACTTCCAACCTCCCCTCCCCCCAGAATGCACTCCCCTCCATCATCCCCTCTCTCATCCCCCTTCCCCCTACTCTCCTGCAGGGTGAGATATCCCATTTAGTATGTATGTCATTCTCTCCCTGAGCCAAATTCAATGAGAATATAGTTTTGCCTTTTTGCCTTCCTGTTCTTCCCCTCCCCTACAACCACTTCCCCTTGCCTCTTCTACATGAGATAGTTTACCCCACCATGTCTCTCCCCATCTTCTCTTGCCACATTCCTCTCTCACCTCTTAACTTCACCCCTTAGGTATCATCCCTTCCCACTAAATTCAACCTGTGCTCTCTATCCATGTATACCTGTAAACATATATACACACATTCACATATGTATTCATATGCCCATATACCCTTCTTCAATTATTTTCATACTGAGAAAGGTTTCATCAGTCACAGTTATTGTTTTTCCATGTAGGAATGTAAATAGTTCAACTTTGATAAGTTCCTTTTGATTTATTTTCCCTGTTTATTTTCTCAAGCATCTCTTGCTTCTTGTGTCTGGATGTCAAATTTTCTATTCAACTCTGGTTTTTTTCCTCAAGAATGCTTGAAAGTCCTCTATTCCACTGAATGACCATATTTTCCCCTGCAACAAAATACTCAGTTTTGCTGGGTAGGTGACCCTTGGGTTCAGTCCCAGCTCTTTTGCCCTCTGGAATATCATATTCCATGCCCTTCGATCCCTCAGTGTAGAAGCTGCCAGGTCCTGTGCTATTCTGATTGTGTTTCCACAATATTGAAATTGTTTCTTCTTGGCTGCTTTAGTATTTTCTCCTTGATATGGGAATTCTGGGACCTGGCTATAATATTCCTAGGAGTTTTCTTTTTGGTATCTTTTTCAGGAGGTGATCTGTGGATTCTTTCAACCTCTATTTCACCCTCTGGGTCTAAAACATCAGGACAATTTTCCTTGAGAATTTCTTGAAGGATGATTTCTAGGTTCTTTCTTTGATCATGGCTTTCAGGTAGTCCAATAATTTTTAAATTATCTCTCCTGGATCTATTTTCCAGGTCAGTGGTTTTTCCCAAGAGATATTTCACATTGCCTTCTATTCTTTCATTTGTTTGGATCTGTTTAACAGCATCTTGATTTCTCACAAAGTCACTAGCTTCCATTTGCTCCAGTCTAATTCTGAAGGAATGAATCTCCTCAGTGAGCTTTTGAGATTCTTTTTCCATCTGGCAAATTTGCTTTTTAAGGCCTTCTTCTCCTCATTGCCCTTTTGATCCTCTTTTGCCATTTGAGTTAGTCTATTTTTTAGGGTGTTATTTTTCTCAGTCAGGCTGTTGACTCTCATTTCATACTTTTCCTGCATCTTTCTCATTTCTCTTCCCAATTTTTCCTCCACTTCTCTTATTTGGTTTTTAAAGTCCTTCTTAAGGTCCTCTATGGCCTGTTAAGGTCCTCTATGGCCTGTAACCAGCTCATATTTTCATTTGGGGCTTTTGGTGCAGGATTTCTGACCTCCCAGTCTTCCTCCTGTTCCCTGCTTCGATCCTCTTTGCCCCCAAAATAGGAGTCTAATGTTGAATTTTTCTGTTTATTTTATTTCCTTTGCCTGGGCATGTTGCCACTTAATTACTTGACTTTTGGGCTTGTTGCCACAGTAGGACTCTGCCACCAGACAGGGGAGCTTCCCAACTGCCAGAGGTATTAGTTTGGTGGCCTCTGTGAAGCCTCCACATGCTCTGGCAAGCTGGATACCCACCCCGAACCTCCACCCCAGATTGCAATCCAGATTCAGGGAGGTTAAAGCAAGAGTGATTACCCCCCAAGACTGATCACTGGATCCCCCTCCAGTTCGCAGGCCAGGAGCTGAAGCTGCTACTGAAGCTGCAAAATGGCATCTGTGCTATGTCTCCTCAGCAGCTTCTCACCCCCAGGGGAAGAAGCCGAAGCGTTCCCCAAATACTGGTCCCAAAGTACATAGGGCACTAACCTCTCACTTTGTCCTAGGCATATCTGTGTTGATAATTCTGGAATTGCCACAGCTGCTGGTGTTCTGGGGTCCCTCCAGCCAGCTGCTGGCCCAGCAGCCCTGGGGCTAAAACCTATACTCAGGCCGGCCTGGGCTCAGCTCCCAGAGTGCTGCGCTGTTGGTTCCCAGAGCACTGTGCTGGCCATTCCCTGCCGGGCTGCGTGTCTGTCCTCAGCAGGAAGTTAGCTTCTCTGTGTCATTCTGTGGGTGCTGGGGTTCCAGAAGTTGTTCAGAGTCCCCTTTTACAGATGAGGAAACCAAAGCAATAAGAGGTCAATTGATTTGCCCAGGGTCACACAACTAGTAAATGTCTCAGGTCTTCTTGACTTCAGGTCCAAAGTCCTATGCACAGTTCTTAATATGTCACTAATACTTCTGGAACATCACACACATGTAATTTATACATATATAAAATATATATGCATATATTTGAATCTATATATAGATAAATATGCCTTTTTTTTCAAGTAAGTACTATGTCTCACACAAATATTTGGAGCAGGGGTTGCATCCATACTCTCAGATAACAAGTCATTGGACCATTTTCTGGGGTCAGGGCCATCCACAAAATTTCAGAGAAAGTTGAAGAGGAAGGGAAAGTGATTCCTATGGAGCTCTAGCTGCCAAGATAATATAGGAAGAGTAGAGGAGTAGTGGCCTAAGTGGGGGAAGGGATGTTTCCTCATCTGTAGAATGGGGGTAATAATAGTACCTATCTTCCAGTGTTGTGAGGACTTAATAAGATAATGTTTGTAAAGAATTTTGCAAACCATAAAGAAGTATATAAATGCTAACTATTATTATTACTTATCTATTCATAGGCTTTTTACTGAGATCCAGAGATTGGAAACTATTGAGCTAGATGATTTCTGAGCTACTTCTACTTCCCAAATTGTCTGTGATGAGAGGGAAACAAAAATTTTATATATATATATAAAGAAATCAGACATGAGGATTCACAATTCCCCACAGTCTGGGGCCATTTCATGTAAGAACAAATAACTCTATATATCTCAGTGGGCCCTGAGCTCATATCTGTATTTAAGACAGTATATTAATAGATTTTCATTAAAATGGCCTGACTCATCAAGAAAACAGTAAATCATGCCGTGTCCTCTGTTAAAGCTGCCAAGGGAATGTGTGTGATACAAGTTAGAAAAATAGTTGCAGTATTTCGAAAGGGTCATGATTTTATCAGCACTCTATGCCCTATTTTGGTTAGAGTATAAACAAAATTATTTAAAATGTTTCAAAGGTGTGGCCTTTAAAGGAAGGGAAGCTTTTAGCTGCTTAAAAAATATAGCTCACCAGAATGACAGAAGGCACAAGAATGAGTGCCAGATTTGAATTCAAGAACCTAGGTACAAATCTCATCACAGATACTTACTACTTCTGTGACTTCAGTTTCCTCACTTGTAAAATGAAAAGGCTGGTTTAGAGCAAAAGTGACAAACTCACAAGTTGAGAGCCTGGTGGCAAAACTTCTGAGTGTGTCCAGAGCCAAATTAAATGGGAAATATTTGACAAAATTAATAAAAATACAATGCAACATAGATAATGTTAATTTGTGCTTTTCTAAGTCAACACAGAATCCAGTTTCTATACCATTGGTCTAGATCATTTCTAAGGGCCCTTTTATCTGAAAATCTATAACCCACGACTAATTCCCTGAGGTTTTGGGATACATGAGATCTTACTGTACTTACCTGGTTCCTACTTTCCAAGAGCTTACAGTCTACTTAGAGCGATAGGTCTAGAGAGACAAACACATAGAATCATTGTGTTAGATTTGGAATGAGAGGATCCAAGGTGAAATCCTGACTCTGTCTGTAACCACCTGGGTGACCTTGGTCAGTGGTTTGATCTTGGCTATTCACTTGGCCTCAGTTTCCACAACTTTAAAATGAGAAGGTCATACTAGATGACCTTGAAGTTTAGAAGACTATGAAGTCTCCATTCTGTAAGAAATCAGAAAGAAAAGATTACCAAAGGCTAGGAAAGACTTATTCATGGGAAGAATATTCAGGTTGCATCACCAGCCCACTGATTTTAGTACCTGCGTTTCTTCAACAAGACTTTGCTGCAGGGGAAACGCTTGCCTGGCGCCAAGAGTAAAAAAAAGAAATTTTGTTCTCTCATTTAGTCATCACTGCTGACAGGGTGCAATGGGTGTTGTTTGTGAATTGTGAAAACCAACAGAAATAGCGGGTGGAATGGGTACTATTTATAGCTCTTTATCAAGCTTCAATTGTTCCTCTCCAATCTGTTTAGGACCCAGAAAAATAAGTCCATCCAGAAGGATGGATGGCTACAGTCCTGGAGATTAATCCCAGTCAACCTATTAACTAGCTGTGTGACCTTGCACAAGTTACTCAACCCCTCTTGACCTAAATTTTCTCATCTATAAAACAGGACTAGGTAGATTATAGTTAAAGATTTAGAACTGGAACCAATCTTCTAGATCAGAGGCGTCAGACACTATCCAGGCTGCATATGGCCCACAACACTTGAGTTCACAGAAACCAGATTGAAATGGAACTGGATAATATTTAATAAAAGAAACAAAATATGATAAAACATAGATGTTAATATGTGGTTTTCTGATTCAATATGGGATTTTTATATTGATTTAATGACCCCTGTTTCTATTTAAGTTTAATACTGCTGTTCTAAATAATCTAGTTGGACTTCCTTATTTTAGAGATGAAAGAATGTAAGCTCCTTGAGGGCAGAGATGGTTTCATTTTTGTCTTTGCATTCTCAATGCCTAACAGTTCCAGCTGGACACATAGTAGATGTTTAATAAATGTGCATTGATTAATCGATGAGAAAATTGAGGTGTAGTGCCTTGCCCAAGGTGACACTCTATAAGTTATAGGTCAAGACACATCATTAAGCATTTATTAAATGCCTGCTATATGCCAAGCACAGCGCTAAGTGCTGAGGATACAAAAAAAAGGCACAAACACTCCCTGCCTTCAAAGAGCTTACAATCTAATGGCAGAGTCTGAATTCAACCCCAGAGTTTCAGACACCAAATTCAATGATCCTTCTACTGTAATACACAGGGATATTGCAGCTGCCTGGAGGCAAGAAGCTAGGTCAAGTGACCTTGAGGTCACTTCCAGCTACATGAGTCAATCAGTTCATGAAATTACTGCAAGGCCCTGAATTAGGCGAGAATAATATCTGGTCCCTACCCTCAGACAGCTAAAAGTCAAGCTGGGGAGTTAAAGTAAATAGACAAGAAAAGTTAACAGGCAAGAAAAAAGCAGTTAATGATAAGTGCTATAGGAGTTCAGAGGAAGAAAAAAACTTTGGGATGGAGTGATCAGGGAATTCTGCATGTAGGAGGTGGAACTGTAACCAACAGTTAATGGTTCCTGACTACCCTGGGGGAAATGGGCTCTGGGGACTGAAGTGTTATCCACTGTACTTTAGAGTGTATATTCTAGCTGAAAGGTCCCTTTTAGTTCTTAAAAACTAGTTAGAACTATGTTTAGTTCTAACATACTCTGGTTCTATAAAGAGTATATCTAAAGGTATAAACTAGGATCAATCAATCACTAAGCTTTTTTTTTTTTTTGGCTTTTTGGAGGGAAATTGGGAATTAAGTGATGTGCCCAAAGTCACATGTCTAGTAAGTGTGTCAAGTGTCTGAGGCTGGATTTGAACTCAGGTCCTCCTGACTCCAGGACCAGTGCTGTATTCACTGCGCTACCTAGCTGCCCCAACAGCAAGCGTTTATTAAGCTCCCATTACATACCGGGATCATATACTTAAAGCTAGAAAGAACTTTAGAAACTGCTGAGTCTACTCCACCCCCTCATTTTAGAGATGAGGAAACAGGCCTTGAAAAGTGAAATGACTTGCCCAAGGCCATAACAGTATTAACTAGCAGACTTAGTATTTTATATGGGTCCTCTTTTTCTAAATCCATCACCTGCCCTATGCTGTTTCCCAGGCATTTTTTTCTTTGCACAGTTCACACTGAGGTCAATGTGGCCATGTCTTCCCAGGTGGGAGCTTTTTGGGTTTGAGTAGCCTTCCTATTTTAGCTCTATCTGATCCTCCTAGAAGGGAGGTGAGAGAGCTCCATGGTGGGGACCCTGAGCTCACCCAGGAATGTGGCTCAAGCTTCAGAGACTGCATTGTTCCCCTCTACCCACTCCTTCTTACAGAATCTCCATGCCAACAAGTTTTCAATGGACCGCCACAGCGGAGTGCTACGTATTAGAGCTGGAGCCACTCTGGACTACGAGAAGTCGAGGACTCATTTCATTACTGTTGTGGCCAAGGTAATACAGGGGCTTTCTTTGGAATTCTGGGGTGGCAGACCTGGGGACATAGAAAGCAGAGCAACCTTTGTCAGCGTTAAGTACACCTGCATCTTAAAGGAAGCAGTTTCTTCCTGAGATGGAAAGAGAGGAAACTGATCATCAAGGTTTTGAAGGATGGACATTATGAACTGAGGGAGCCACTATAGTTCTTCTCTTAGTTTAAATATTGCTTCCTCATTCAGAATAAAGGAAACTCACAGAACGACACAGTGGAATGCATATTGACTCTGGAGTCTGACTCTACATTCATGACCTTGTCCAAGTCACTTATCCTCTTTGGGTACCAGTTCCCTGGTACATAAAAGGAGGGCAATGAACAAAATGACCTCTGAGATATCTTCCAGTTCTAGAGCTACAATACTCTGATTCTTCCTGTTCCCTTTTCTAAAGCCCAAAATGGGGAGAACTAAGGCAAGCATAGTACTATGACAAATGCTAAAATTGAGTCAGTGAACCTGAGCCAGATCCCATCTCTGCTACATATCACCTGTATAACCATAAGCAAGTCATAACCTCTCCAGGCCAGTTAACTTACAAGCAAAGGCATTTAACAAAATAGCATAGCAAGAAAACTTGCAATAAAATGTTTCCCCATAAACCTGAGGTACACTCTCACAAATATACATGACATTGGTAGAAAGTGGGTACATCTACACATAGGTCAGGAGAAAGGACAATGGATATAGAAACTTTTCAGTATCCCTTCTACACACTGTGCCCATTCCTATCTGCATGCATTTACTTTATATATTGTCTCTCATACGTAGAATAAATTCCTAGGCTCTTAGAACTAGGAAGGACCTTGGAAATTATCTAATCTAATCCCCTATTTTGCAAGTGACGAAACTGAACCAGTTCTCCTGGATAGCTGCTTTGTGGCAGAAAACGAAATCCACCGTGTGGGTCATTTCCTTTCCTAGGGATGTTTCTTTGTTGTTCTACTTTTTAAATCTTTTCCCCAAATAACTGCTTTTTTCCTCTTCTTTATTTTCTTTCCCAAGAGGACAGAACCAAAGAATTAGAGTTGAAAGTGTCTCCAGAGATTATCTAGGCCAAACTCTCTCATTTTACAGATGAGAAAACTGAGATCCAGAAAGCTTAAGTGATTTGCCCTATGTCACATAGATATCAAAGTTCAGAGCTGGAATTTGAACTCAGGTCCTTTGACTCCAAATCCAGTGCTATTTCTATGGGAATCACTTTGCTTCTTTTCCCCTTCCCTCTTTCTTACCCATGAATATTTTACATATTCCTTCTCAACACTATCTCTTCAATACCAATATTCTCTTGGGGATAAAGTTTGATTGTGAACAAGGCAACACCATAATCTCCAAAGAATCCAAATTGTGGATGACCCCAATAGCTAAGACACAAGTATTAGTGTACATAGGGAGATTGTAACATCCTGCCACCTATGCCTTATTCTTAAGTAACATAAGGAATATCTTCCAGGAAATGTGTTGATTAGAAAAAATATGTCAACCAGTCATGGAGCAAGAACAAAGGATAAAAGGGGTTGCCCCTTTTAGCCCCGAGGGCTAAAATGATACACTTAGAATTGGAAGGGGAAAAAACTATCCTAGAAGATATCCAGCATGTCAAGTATATGTGAGATAAGATTTGTGAAGTGTTTTGTAAACCTTTAAATGCTATATAAATGGTAGCTATTGTTACTATTTAAAATATGGACAAAATCATGAAAAAAATAGGAGAAAGCATGAATGAAATCAGTAAAATTACCAGTGTGGTTACACTTGATGTTATGCTGATGGAAGAAGTCTATACATTGAAGATGACTGATCACTGAAGTACTGAATTCTAATTTATCCATATTTCTTCACTAATGCCTAATTTTTCTTTTCACATAGTCCTCACCTAAGCAAAGCCCACCCATTCCTCAAGACCCAACTTATCCCATGTCCATGAAATTTCCTCTAACTGCTTCAGCTCTGATATCTGCCCCACTCTCCTGATTTCTCAGCATTTATAGGCTGTCACACAATTAAATGCCTAACTATGTACCATGATGCTTTTTTAATATATAAAATTGTCTCATGGTAGAAATCACCTGCCTAACAAAACATTAAGCCTGCTTGAGTCTAGAACAATTCTGATTCTTGTCTCTTCCCCCAGGATGGTGGAGGGAAGCTCCGAGGAGATTATGTAGTATTTTCAGCCACTACTACCATCACCATCAATGTGGATGATGCCCAGGACACAGACCCCATCTTTGTTGGCACACCATATTATGGCTATGTCTACGAGGATTCCCGTCCAGTGAGTAAGACTATCTTTGGAAGGGATATCTGACCTGGGTAAAATCAGTAAGGAATTCAGGCTTGTCTTTATTTCTCCTTTAATCCTCTTTGAACACTCATACAGGCAGTTAAGACTCTTATCATATCTTTTGAATAACTACATCCTCTACTGTGTTGTGGCCATCCTATTCTTATAAGATCCTTGGAAGTTGTTTTGATTTTGTGAATAGAGCACAGGATTTGGAGTCTGAAGACCTGAGTGCTAGCTATGTGACCTTGGCTAAGTCACTTTCTCTGGGCTTCAGTATCTTATTTTATGAAATGAGGATGCTGAATTAGATTCTCTTTATGGTACTTTTTTTTTTAAAAGCAGTTGGAGTTAAGTAACTTGCTC
Organism: Gymnobelideus leadbeateri; assembly: GCA_011680675.1. Classification (NCBI taxonomy): domain Eukaryota; kingdom Metazoa; phylum Chordata; class Mammalia; order Diprotodontia; family Petauridae; genus Gymnobelideus; species Gymnobelideus leadbeateri. The sequence goes on from WOXC01010939.1 coordinate 221,726, forward strand.
AAAGTTACTCAGCTAGTTATTTTTTATGTGTGGGTGCTAAGTACTGAAGGTGGAATGGATCCCGGGTCATCTTGACTCCAGGACTGGTGCTCTTATTCACTGTGCCACCTAGCTGCCCCTTTATGGTACTTTCTAACTCTATAATTCTATGATTATCCCAACAAACTATCTATTTTTATTTCTCATCCTCCCAAGATCCCGCTCTGTACTATATAACAATGAAATAGTTCTTAAAGAGAAAAAATGAATAGGAGGAGGGAAGAGAAGGAAAAGAAAAAGGGAAGGAAAGAAAAGGAAAGGAGAGAAGGGGGGAGGAGAAAGGAAAGGAGAGGAGAGGATAAAAGAAAGAGAAAGAAATTGAACACATTTAGCCTAGAGAAAAAACTAGGAAGAAATATGAAAACTGTTTTTAAAATAATTGAAGGGTTTCCATGCAGAATGATTAGATGATTTTTGGATGATTAGACTGATTTTATTTGGACCTAGGAAGGAGGCCAAAGAGTGAAAGTTACAAAAAAGCTGATTTGGGTTCAACATAAAGAAACCTCCCCAACAATTAGAGATGCCCCAAACTGGAATGTTCTACCTCAAAAGGGTCCTGGTCCAGGAGATATTAATAAAAGGATGGACTTTTTAAGAATTTTGTAAAGGAATCCATGCTTCAGATTGAGGTCAGAAGGGAACATGAGTTCCTATTAAACTGAGATTCTACGATTCTATGACAATGGATGAATAGGAAAAGTCAAAGATTATTCCATGTTGCAATGATAGAAAAAAATTGTATGGTAAGTGGTGAGGGAGATAAGAGTTCATATCCCCTGTATATTGACTATGACCAAGAACAGGTGATCAGGCTTTTCCTTCTCTTGCATAGGGATGCTCTGGCAATGCCTGTTCAGGGCTGCACTGTATTATGGAATTCAGGAATCTCTTTTTCTCTCTTGTCATCATGTAGCTGATCTGTATTTTCTTCCAGGGTTCAGAGATCCTGACAGTGGTTGCTGTAGATGGTGATCGGGGTAACCCTAACATGGTCCTCTACAGCCTTGTGAATGGTGAGCTCCAGGGGATGTTTGAAGAAAGGATCCCTGGATAACTGGTCTCCCTACCAGTTCATAAACTCTTTTTGCCCCAACTTTCCATTTATAGAACTAATATACAAGGACAAAGGCAACACTATTCTGTGAAACATAAAACCACTCAAAATGTTTATTTCCAAACATTTTTATTTTCAACTCTATATAAAGATAACAAAAGGCTACCTCTTACTCAATCAACAAGCATTATTAAGTGCTTACTATATGACAGGCACTGTGCTAAGGACTGGGGATATAAAGGGAAGAAATGGTCCCTGCCCTCAGAAGACCTTACATTCTATTCTCTTTTCACATTCATGAGCACATACATTCATATCCCCAAATTGCTCTTACACTGTTATTGTATAATAATCTCATAATCTCACACAAACCACACCTGCTGGTATTCACTCTAATATAAACCAACAAACATCTAAGTGCCTATTATAGGATAGGTCCTAGAGCTGTGAAAATAAAATGAAAAATAATTCCTTGTCCTCAAATAGCTTCCATTCTATTCTTTGTTCACAAGTATGCACACACACCCACTCTCATACATAGCATGAACACACGAGTCTTACAGACACAAATACTACACACACACCCCAACTAGTGCCCCCAAATTATTTTCTCTATACTCACGCAGACACATAAATTATACTGTTCTATCTCCTCTCCTACCCCTCATCACATAACATCCGGTTCTCATCTAGATCTTTATACAGGACCAGACCAAGAGTCAGGAACATAAAAACTACCAATGATAAGCAAACGCTCAAGAAGGAAGTCAGTCATCCAGACTGTAAACACCGACAGGACAGGTAGAATCAAGTCACAGAGCACCATCTCCAAGGGTTAAGAAAAAAAAAAGCAGTTGATGGATTCTAACTTTGAATTCCCAAAGTTCTCCTATTGCAAGGTGTCATTAATGGGGTTCCAGAGAAATTTTGCAGGTCATGCCTCATAAATAGTGAATATGGTGTGAAGGAGAGAGGGCAAGGCAGCCAGCTGACTACAGGGTATCACAACCAACATTCCCATAAATACATACAACACACAATCACACAAGCTCTTTTCACACACACACACACTTTTTCCCCACAAGGAAGAAGATGATGATAGTATAGACACTCTGGACACCATGGTTTCTGCCTCCACCCTTATGTCTGAGGGCTTTTATCTAGGTTTATTTATTTGGTTTTGGGGTTGGGTATTTTTTTTAATCTATAAGCAGCCTCATAAAATAAAAGATGCCAGAGATCCCTCACAGTAAAGATTTATAAATCTGAGCCATGCACACAAGTACAGGCATTGCCATATTATAAAACCTTAAGCCTACAGAAGATGAACCTGTAGATGCCAGGAACCCTAGAGTGCCAACCTGATGAAAATATTTGGGTTTATTCTTGTTCTGGTGTCTCCTTCCCCTTGTAGCCCCATAGGGAACTGTAGTTTACCTTGTTTTGAAACAGGGAGTGATGAAGCCTTCAGGATCAATGAAACCACAGGAGGCATCTCTGTCACAGTGTCCCCCAGCCAGCTCAAGAAAGAAGTGTATGAGCTTAGAGTACAGGTATGAACTGGGACCTACTTCTTACTTTGGTTGAATTTCTGTTTATAGACCAGGTTCTGATGATTCTCCGGAACTTGAAGAAGGGTTGGTTGACTTGGTAGGAAGGTGAAAAGGTTCATCATTTAGGCAATGTTGGGGCATAGAACATTTCTCCAACCTATCACAAATACACGAAATTCTACCACTAGAGATTCTTTCCTTTGGGTGTGGTTGATTTGGGGGTAATATTAAGTACTCATTTCCTCAAAGCAAATGTGTTTAATCATAATGGCTCCTATTTATATAATTTTTATGAGTTTTTACAAAACTGTAAAGAGGCAGAACAAGTGTTTTTATATTCCTTTTACAGATAAGAAAATTGAGGCTGAGAAGGAAGTCATTTTTCTACTGATTACACAGCTACTCAACCTTGTCTTCATTTACAATGTTATCCCCTATCCCAACTAGAAACTAGGAGAGAAAAGGCTTTTTCCATTATAGCACTAATAGATGACTTTCCCTTTAATCAGGAAGGGTTGGGAAAACAGAAGGGAACTAGACACTTAGGGAAAAACCAGGTAGGGAGAGAGGGCACAGAGAAGGGTCTTCTGGGGGCCCTGAAGGCAAGTTTAACAAGGGTCATAATTCTGCCAAGCACCAACCTTTGATCAGGGATCTGGGAGGGGCATATCTTTTACCAGAATGGGTGGGGAACAGCAGCAGGGAGTCTTGTCCTTGCCTGTTGCTAACCTATTAAAATATTACAAGGTTCTCTTGACTACCAGAAAATCTGGCCCCCACTCAAGAGTCTGACTTTGGGGAAAGCAACCCAACATACACGGACTTATCATCTCTGTGCCTCTAGCTTCCTATCCCTGTTTCCCAGAAACTCCCTAAAATTTTCTCCCTTAAATCCTCCAACCTTTGATATTAATACCTGCTATCAAGAAAGGATCCTGTTCCCTGAGATATAAATGACTGATAAGACACAAGCTATTACCCTTCCAGAGGAGATCTGCATTTTACCTTGGATGGGAGTGGGAGGAATTATACATGAGATATTTAAGTTCCTATCATAGCCTAGAATTTCAGATATTAGCTAGTTTTGTGGTCAAGAGGTTTTAGATTTGTTTGTTTGTTTGTTTTTTAAGGGGAGAGTGGCTTTTAGGGTTTTATTAAAAATAATACCACATATACCCTTGTCTATCTGCCTGTATATAAAACCAAACAGGGAACTCTGCATGTATCTTTGTGTTTGGATATAGGAAGAGGGTTGGAGGGTATATGCTAAGGGATAGGAGGAGGGTTGTTGGAAGAAAAGCATTTGTGTGACTGATAAAATCATAGATATAAGCAACTTTCCCAAAGTCAAACAGCTAGTACATTACAGGATTAGGATTCACACTCAAGTCCTCTGACTGCAAATTTAGAACTGTCTCCACCACTACAAACTGTATCCTAATGTTTGAGGGTGACTTTATCCAGGGATATGGCGTAATTCATTCCAAATATATGAATAATATATATTAAGTTCTTACTGTTAGACACTGCTAATCCCTGAGGATACAATTAGGAGGAGTGACAATATTTGTCCTCAAGGAAATTGCAGTCTAATAGAGGAAGCCAACATACATAGGAGAGCAGTGACTAGGAAAGAGAGTTTGGGTCTGGTATATGGGGCAGTCAAATGCCACATCCTTTCCAGAAGTAGTGCCACTATACTCTTGATTTAATTAGAGCAAGTTAGGAGAGGAAGTCTGAAGGGCTGGTAAGTAGATGGCTAGATAGCTGGATGGCATGTGAAGATGAAACACTGTCTGGTGTCTGTTGCCAGCTGGCTTCAGTGGGACCAGCCCACTAGCCATAGTGGGTTAATTGGGTTAGTTCACATAACAGTTACCCATCAGCTGGGCTTAGTCCAAGAGAGAGAGAGAGAGAGAGAGAGAGAGAGAGAGAGAGAGAGAGAGAGAGAGAGAGAGAGAGAGAGAGAGAGAGAGAGAGAGAGAGAGATCTCAGTGTTTTAACTTTTCCAGGTACTAGAACAGCAGATTCTGGAGGTCCAGAGCACAGAGGTCCAGGTCCAGAGGCCCAGGCCTGGCATGGAAGGTGCTAGTGCAAGGAGAAAGAAGCAGCAGATGGCCAGATGGCCTGGGTGGAAAACTAGATGACTGGATGGAACATGAAGATGAAGCAGATGTATTTTTGTTTGTTTATGCATGTGAGGGTATATGTGTGTGTGCAAGTTGAAGGTCTGTAGGAACTAGACCTAGCTCTGCAGCCCTGAACCCCTGATGTTCCCTCATATAGGTGTCAGAGGTCAGTTCCAGAGGGACCCTAGCAGCTCAAGCTTCAACTACTGTGACTATCAGGGTAGTTGACCTCAACAACCATCCTCCAACATTCTATGGAGAGAATGGACTCCAGAATATGTTTGAGTTGACAATGTATGAGCATCCATCTGAGGGGGAGATTCTTCGAGGCCTCAAGATCACAGTCAATGACTCTGATCAGGTAGGTCAGAACACCCTCTGTCTTCTGGGAAAAATGTGTGGCTGTGGGGGAAATCCTAGGCAGCCACTACCTATGTGAGGGGAGGAGAGGTTTGAGCTGTGATACAGAGGGGAGAAACTGGGGCATCCAATTTCTATCTATGTTAATTAAGCATTTTTACTAAGTACTAAACCCAGTTTCCCCATCCTTAAAATGATGGGGTTCATCTAGATTGTCACTAAGGTCCCTTCCAAAGCTGACACTCAATGAAATGTATGAAATGTAGTCTTTACAAAACAAGTCGAGCAGCCAATGAGTTCCTCATTTTTGTTGTATCGTCCCTTCTCCCCCAACTCTAACTCTTATCCTCTGTTCCCTTGCTCCTGCTTCCTTTCCTTTTCTATCTTTCTTTTCCAGGGAGCAAATGCCAAGTTCAACCTGAGGCTTGTGGGGGCTGGAGGCATCTTCCGGGTAGTTCCCCAGACTGTATTGAATGAAGCACAGGTCACCATCATCGTAGAAAATTCAGCTGCCATTGACTTTGAGAAGTTCAAGTTGTTAACCTTCAAGGTACCATGAAAGTTTCCAAGTCCTGGCTCTTGGGACTGGAGGGAACTCCACAGTTGAGAAGGAAGGAATCAGGCTGGGGGATGGGCCCTTCCTTTCTCTCTCTCAGTTCAGTATTAACCCAACCACTGAGTCCTGATGCCCTATCCCTTCCTCATTTGTCCACAACTGTCCTGAATCTCCTCATTCATCCTTTCTATGCACTCAAGGGTGGTCAAGTCATCACAGCTAGAATGTCATTTCTCCATTTCTCTACTTCTCTCCAAGGGCATGACATGTAGCAACTCCCTTCAGAGAAAGGGAAACAGAGTCATGGTAACTGTTGATGAGATTATTTCTCCATTACCCAGTAAATATTGCTGTGTTTGAGGAATCTTCCTACAATGTGAAGGAATCAGGGAACCTGAGTTCAAATCCAGACTCCACTGCTTACTAGCTATGAAAACCACCAAAAAGTCACTTCACTCTGCTTGGCCTTGGTTTCCAGATTTGTGAAATGAGGGAGCTGGACTAGAAGGGTCCCTTCTGGCTTTAAACCCCGTAACTCCAAGGTAGAATGCTCCCTCAGACTTCAGGTTCCTAAGGAAGCAAAAAGATAGGAGGGGAAAAGCAGAAGGAGGGGGGCAGGGTGACCTTAGGGTGTTATCAGCTAATGTTTCAATGATCAACCCCATAGCAGCAATTAAACAGCCAGTTTGTCCAGCAAAGATTGCTAGAATAGGATATTAGAGAATCACCTAGGGAGGGTTAGGACACCTAGGAGAAGAAATGCCTTAGGATATTAACCCTTATACAAGGTGCATTGCAGGGCTCTCTGCCTTGGGAGCATCAAGGCCAAGTTAGTTCTATTGCTGCCTCAAGCTTCCTTCCCAGGTTGTGTTTATCATTTGGCAGCATTGCATGAATGCCCTCAACCTTCCTCCTCTTCGCTTGCCAGCTTCTGGCTGTGGAAGTGAACACTCCTGAGAAATTCAGCTCCACAGCAGACATTGTGATCCACCTCCTGGACACCAATGACAACGTCCCCAAGTTTTCCTCTGACTACTACATTGCTCGGATCCCAGAGAATTCTCCAGGGGGGTCTAATGTGGTGGCCGTCACAGTGAGTTGGGGATGAGCCTGGGAGCGGGGTAGAAGGAGGGCACAACTGTTACTGAGAGTTGAGGTGCTTGTGGTGAATTGATGGCAGAGATGGAAAGTTTATTGTCAAGGGTGGGGAGGTGACAAAAGTGGGAAGGGTCTAGGATTTGGAGTTTCTCAGGAGCTTGACTTCTCCATCTAAGACTGTATCTGAGAAACTCGGTTGGGGCTTGAGAAAGCATTGTGATGAGGGATGACTGGGGGAGGTTTTCTCATAGCTATTTTTTTTGCTAAGACTCCCAGGCATCACAGGAAAAGGAAAACGAAGGATGTTTGAGTTAGGAAATGGGAAGAGACAACACCTCCAAAGCCACCATCAGACCCCACGTGGAGGACCATGTGTTTCCTCCTTCTCCCGGCTTCCTAGTCCAACCCTTGTATATGTGTCAGAATCTTTTCTCCCCTCAGCCAGTCCAGGCACTGCCCTTCAGCTTAAAGGAAAATATCAAACCTGAGGGATCTGCCCCAGAACTCTAGAAAGGGCTCTGACAAATAGGTAACAATTCAACATAGTCAAGAGCAGGTGTTTTGCCTGGGTTTTTTCCTTATGCTTCCTATAAGTGAACTTTGTCTTTCTAAATGTCATAGTGGGATAAATGGGGATGGGGGTAAGGGAAAATTTTAAAATCATCCTTTTTGTGGGAACAACAGATCCTGGAATTGAATCCAAATCCACAAACAGATCCCCACTGGGGAATCATATCTTCCTTTCTCCCAGCTACTTTTAATTCTGCTCAGATCCTAAGCCTACTGGTCCCACTGATACCTGAGATCTTTGGGGAGGAAAACTATTGGTCTCGGGTCAGTTTCTCCATTTAAAGAGATTCCAAAATCCTCTTGTGAAGCAGTGGGGAGGATGTCCAAGTGGCAAGTGAGGAAAAGCTAAGACACTAAGTAATGGGGTACAGGTGTGATGTACCCACAGTAACCACAAAGAAGAAGAACAGAGCTTGGCGCCTATCGACATATCTAGTAACCACTTGTCAGGAGCGTCACAATGGGAATGAATCCTGGGCAAGGGCTGAGCTAGATGACCACGGAGGCCCCTTCCATCTCTCAAATTTGACACTTCTATGAGTTTGAGCTCTCTCTAATTCACTTTTCTAGGCAATGGATCCAGACTCAGGACTATGGGGTGAAGTCAAATACTCTATTTATGGGACAGGAGCAGAGCTGTAAGTATACCTGCAGGCTTGAACACACAATCCAGAAGATTTATCCCGCTGTCTCATGGCATCAGCATGGTGGAAGGAGCTGGGGAGCTGGTATAGGAAGGGTTAGTGCCCTTGGCACAGGCTAGGAGGAGTTGGAGAGGAAAGGAACATAGGGTGGGAAAGAGTGGAGAAATATGTGGAAAAAAGAGTGATGATCAATTATTTATATTACAATTTAGGGTTATAATTTAGAACATGTCCTCACAAAACCCTGAGAGATAAGTAGTACAAAGAACATTATTCCCATTTACAGATTAAAAAAACTGAGACTCAGAAAGGAGAAATTATCTATCCAAGGCTAGCTAGTAAGCTAGTGAGTGTAACAAGACTAGAGCCCATATCTTCTGACCCCCAAAATCCAAACCCTTTTCCAAAACCAGAAGAACTCTCTAGAGATCAGTCTTGATAAGATTTCCAGTTATATGGGAAAGCAGAAACTGTCTTCTTTCTGCTTCAGAGACCTTTCTGTGAAGACAGACCAAGAGTTGCTTCTTCCTCTCACATAGCAATTAAAAGCAGGGAGAGTAGTCAGACAGAGACCGAAAGCTTAACAAATCACATAATTAAACATCTGCTGCCTATACAATTTATTCTGGCTTCTACCCTTCCAAAAGTGCTTCATCTATAAATATAAATAAATTCTTAAGCTTCCAAGAGGAGTCTGGCAGTGCCTGATTAGAATTTCCTACATTCTCCAGCTTGGGAAAGGAAGGAAACATTCTGGGCACTGTGTTAAAAACTTCACAGATATTATCTTATTTGATCTTTCCAACAATCCTGGAAGATAAGTGCTATTATTATCCCCTATTTACATTTAGGGAAACTGAGGCAGGCAGGGATTAAATGACTTGCCCAGGGTCACATAGCTAGTAAATGTCTGAGGTCAGGTTTGAAGTCAGGTCTTCCTGACTCCAGGCCCAGTGCTCCAGTCACTTTATTCACTTTGCAAACAGAATGCAGGAAAGATTATCTCAGACACTTGGTTCCTCCCTGCCCAGAAGTCAATGGCTAACCAATCCGTGGTGCCATTTAAAAAGATGGGACCTTTGCCTGAATTAGGGTTCCACCCTCCTCATTCATATCATATCCTACTGTTGCTTTGCTACTCGGTTTTTAGTACATTTATTTTATATGGGGGCTACTCTCATATGATGAGAAGAGAAATAAAGACTCCTCCCACCAAGCCCCATGCCATGAGTCCTTCTCAAACCAAAATGCTGAATAGGCATCAAGGGCTATGGTGTAAGAAATAATGATCATTTGAGGCAGCTAAGTAACACAGGGATAGAGTGCTGGACCTGGAGTCAGGAAGATCCGAGTTCAAATCCAGCCTCATACACTTTCTGTGTGACCCTAGGCAAGTCACTTAACCTCACTCAGTCTCACATTCCTCATCTATAAAATAGGGGTAATAGTTGTACCCATGGTGACTTTGAGTGCTAAAAAGCACTCTGCAAAACCTTAGAGTGATACACACACACACACACACACACACACACACACACACACACACACAGACTTCAAATCCAGCCTCAGACATTTAGTAACTATGTGACCTTGGACAAGTCACTTAACCCTATTTGTCTCAGTTTCCTCATCTGGAGAAGGAAATGGGGATAATAATAGCACCTACCTGCCAGGATTGTTGGAAGGATCAAATGAGACAATGTTTACAAAGTGCTTACTTAGCACAGTGCTTGGCACATAGTAGGCACTTAATAAATATTTATTCCCTTCCCCTTCTTCCTTATCCTTAAGATCAGACACCAGGCCTTGTTTAGTTTTGTATCTCCCCTCATGTCTAGCAATTTGCACAAACTAAACACTTAAATAATCTTTGCTGAAAAAATGAATGGAAGGCCTCTGAAGTCAAGTTGTCATATCCCAAACAAGCCTGGGATGTAGAGGAAAGATGGAGCAGTGGGGATTCAGTTCTCAGAGGGCCTCTGACCCCCTACTGAGAGCTTTCACCTGAATTATTGCCCCAGCAGGAGGGTCAGTTGTGATCGTCAGACTAAGGGGAAGGGCATGGGGCAGAAGACTTGATGGGCTAGTCAACCAGACCTCTTGTCATAGGTTAACAGGCCTTTCATCTAGAAAGGACATTAGAGATTATTTTATTTAACCCCTTCATTTTGTAGATGAGAAAATAATTTTCTGAGAGGAGAAAGCTCACACAGCTAATAAGTGACTACTAACAAGTAACTTCCCAAGAACCATGGAATCTGTGAGGAGGGGAATTAGAATACAAGGTTCACTAAATTGAAAGTCCAGGAACAGAGAAGGCAAGAAGCAGGTCAAGGTCAGCATGAGGGTCCTATACAAATCCAGTAGGTTAGATGCTGCCTTAGTGGAGGGACTGACAGATCCTTCCAGCCCTCTCCAGAAGAATTGAGTCTGACATTCTCTGACTGTCTTAGTTGTCTAAAAGGCCCTTGAGCAACTGTGAGGTAGTGATTGATCCTCCTGCTGCCTACAGGGACTCAGAGCCTGAGATCCCCCAGAGGACAGGGACCACATAGCCTAGATTTGAAGTTAGAAGTTTGAATTCCAGCTCTGATCCGTACTGTGTGACCTTAGGCAAGTATGACACTCACCCTCTCAGGGTCTTGGTTTCTTCCTATGTAAAATGAAAAGCATAAATTATATGATCTCTAAAATGACTTCCAGTTCTAACTCCTATGATCTTGCAGAGTCATTGATCCAGCACCTTTTTACAGCACAGCCATAGAATTTAAAGCTGAAAGAGGCTTTAGCTGCTGTCTCCCTGATTTTACAGGGAAAGAAACCCAGAGAGGTTATAACTTAAAACTACCCAGCTGTGATCATTCCACCTTGTCTTGAACACTTTCAGAGACAGAGAACTCACCACTTTGTAAGGGAGCCTCTACCACTGCTCTGAATTTGTTCATACTTACTCATCCTGGGGCAAAATATACCTCCCTGTAACTTTTTTCCATTGTCCTAATCCCCCTGTCTGGAGCAGATGCCTTTTGACGTGACTTTTTTTTAGATAATTGAAGACATCACATCCCTGTAATTCTTCTCTTTGCCAGGCTAAATATCCCCAGTGCCCTTACCCATTTATCATGTCATGGTTTTCCCTCCATCAATTCTGATCACCTTCCTCTGGGTCTACTCATTTATCAGTGATGCTACATCGAAAATTTGTATCCCAGGACTGATTATAGTATTACAGATATGGCCTGGGCAGGAAGAGTCCAGTGAATCTATTGTAACTTTTCTTAATGGAGGGGTGTTGTGGGGGGTTTCCCTCCAACCTGGGATTTCATGGATCTGGGAAACTTCCAATGAGAAAATCCCATCTGCCAATGCAGATATGCACCTGCTCTGCAACACTCAATAAGTCAATCAATGAGCATTTATTGGGCTCATATACTGAACTAAGAACTGCAAAATAAAGTCTTAGGAACTTTCTTGGGGCACTGTGAGGTCAAGTGATTTACCTAGGGTCACATAGAAACAATCAGAAGCAAAACATGAACACAAGTTTTCTGATTCTGAGACTGTTCTCTATCTACTATCCTAAGATACCTCTCAAGATTCCATCACACACACACACACACACACACACACACACACACACACACACTTTTTTCAATTGACACAATGAGTACTTTAAAGAAAGAAGTGTGATATGGTTTAGGGTCTATTCCAGCTTGTATCTATCTAACCTGCTAGATGATAATTTTTCAAACTAATCTCCTCTCCATTTGGGGAGAACTAGAGATCCAAATTACACTGTATATGTCATATATATATATATATATATATATGTATATATATGTGTGTGTGTGTATGTATATGTATATATATGAGTACACATATATCTATATATACACACACATATATACACACACATACATACATACATACACATAGTTATTTGCATGTTGTTTCCCCATTAGAATAGGAATTCATTTAAGCAAAGACCTTGTTTTGTCTTTATATCCCCTAGCATTTTAGCACAGTGCCTGGAATGTAGTAAGGATTTAATAATGGCTTATTGATTGACCAATGGATTGACAGACTCCACTAGCTTTCCCATATGTAAGAGGTTGTTTGTGAGGCTTATCAGCTGATGATCTGGAGAATTCAAGTCTGGGGGTGTTGAACAACTTGCTAACACAGGGAATCATATTCCAAGAGAAATGGCAATATTAGTGTTTCTTTTTTAATTAATTAATTTATTTTTAGTTTAAAGCATTCATTTCCATAAGATGTTGAGTTTTAAATTTTCTCCCCTACATCCCCTATTCCTTCCCCAAGATGGTGTGCAATCTGAAAAAAACCAAACAAACAAAAGAAGAGCAAATAGTCTGCTTTGATCTTCATTCAGACTCTTATCGTTCTTTCTCTGGATGTGGACGGCATTTTCTATCAGTAGTCTTCTGGAGTTGGCTTAGATCCTTGCATTGCAAGAAACATTAATGTTTCAACCCCTCTGTCCCCCTGGGGAAGTTTGAGGAAAATATGAGTTGACTATCAGAGAAGATTAGATTGGTCCATATTTCAATTTCTTGCCTTGTTGGTTCCTGACCTGTATGTGTGTCATCTGGCCCTTCCAGATTCCTCATCCATCCATCTACAGGAATCATCTATACTCAGCCTTGGGCTGCCCTGGATGCTGAGGTCATCTCCAAGTACAACTTCTATGTGAAGGCAGAAGACACAGAGGGCAAGTACAGCCTTGCTGAAGTGTTCGTTACAGTGCTTGATGTCAATGACCACTCCCCAGAATTTGATGAAAACATTCAGGAAAAGACAATGGTCCTAGGAACCCCAGTAAAAATTGAGGTGGGTTGCTAGGTTGGCCTTTTAGGGGTCAGTCCCATTCCCTAAATGGTATGAATAGACTCTATGCAATGCAACCATTATCAACAGGGAAAATAAGAAAATCGTAGATTCCAAATATTAAGAATAAAAAGACACCCAGAAGACCAGCTAGCCCAATCTTTACATATCTTTTTTATTGGCTTTTGAAAAATGTATATAAGCATTTATTACCTTTCTTCTTCACTGTACCTCCCTTCAACTGAACAATTTTTTAAAAAGTAAAGCTATCGCAATAAACATGCATAGTCCAGCAAAACAAATTCCCACATTGGTCACATCCAAAACTGTACGTCTCATCCTGCGTTTCAAGCCCATCACTTTTCTGACAGGAAGTGGGTGGCATGATTCACCTTCAGTCCTCTGCACTGGTGATTCATGATTGCATTGATCAGTTCTATAGCCTTTCAACGGTGTTTTTCTCTTTAATGTTGTTATTGTGTGAAATATTCTCCCACTTCTTGTCACTTCATGCTGCATCACTGGTTCATAGAAGAATTCCCATATCCTCTAAAACTGTACATTTTGTCAGTTTTATGACAAAAATAAAAATCCATTATATTCCCATAGCATAATTTTAGCCATTCCCCAATTGGTAGACGCCTGCTTAGTTTACAATTCAGGACTACTACAGAAAGAGCTACTATAAATATTTGTGTTCATATGGATCCCTTTTCTTTCTTTGATCTCGGGTATTTAGGCTTCGGAGTGCTATAGCTGGGTCAAGGTTAGGCACAGCTCAGTGACTTTGGGGGCACAAATGACAAATTGCTTTCCAGAATCTAACACCTGCATCTTACACCTGAGAAAACTGAAACATGGCTTGCTCAAGTCATACATCAAGTTAATGGGAGAGGCAAACTAGAAGCCAGGGTGCCGGACACTCAGTTCAGTGCTATTTCTACTATGCTACTTTGTCTCAAATCCAGTCCTCCACATTCACTTGGTTTCTTCTTCCTCTGTGTCCAAAAGCTTTGGTGAAACTTCCTCGGGCCTGCACTGATTCTATAGAATAAAAGCTGACACACCAAAAGCCAGAACTTTAATCTGTTGGGGAAAAACAAACCCAAGCTCTCAGATTCATGATACTTAAATGGGGCTTCTTGAGATCTTCAATTGAATTCAAAAGCATTTATAATAAAAAGGAAATTCTGTAATTTCCAACATGCCAACTTTGGAACTAAAAATTTTTCTCTCTGGAAGCACCCGTATTTTGCCATTTACAAATAAACACAGCCCCCAAGGTGATTGCTTTGCATTTAAGTATCATGGTTCAAGGCATGAGATTCTCTCAAAATCCTCCAAATGAGTCATTTTAATTCATTTTGTTTACAAAAATATATAACACTTGAGCAGAGAGTGATTACTGTCATGAAACCAAAAACTATTGCTAGATTCCACTACACACACACACACACACACACACACAAACACATACACCACATATGCATGCACTCACGCAAACACACATGCATTCACTGTCATTTAAGACATGAAATCACTCAGGACTGCATCCTCCATAGGAATTATAGCACAAACTGCCTTCCCCAATTAAGTAAAAAACTACTTTTTAAATACCAGGACCTGCCCTTGAAAGAAATGAGAACTAGGTGAAATAAAGGGGTCTTTGGATCTCTCCCATTCTCCTTTCTGTTCCCTTGCTTCCTTTCTGCTTCCTAGTTCTCGCACCCCCATTAACAGGTGTTCAATGCCTACATCCTATCCAAAGCCCTTCACTGTAGCCACTCATCCAAGCCTCCCCCCTCCCTAAAGCACTCCATGATGCAAAATATTTTCATTTCCACAGTGCAGCTGTTCTCAGCCAACCATTAGGGAGAAATCAATCTGATTCTATTCATTTATACTAGATCATGATTACCCTTTATCCTCCCAGGGCTAACCTCCTGTTAACTCAAATGAATCTCTTATTGATGGAATTACATACTACTTCTTTTAAATGAAGAAATTCATAAACAGTGAGAAATACGTCTTTATTAATGGAGAGATGGTTTCCCTAGAACTCCCTAAACTGCAAAATGTAAACCATTAACTACTCTACCTACCAGTAAATCCAGCCCTGCTAAGTGCTTACTGTATGCTCTGCCACTGTCCACAGACCAAGGAAGTCTATCATTAGTGTTTCATCTGGCCCCCTTATAGGATCATTGCTTAAGAAATATTTGAGTTCCCAAGGTCTGATTCCACCTTTCCTCACGTGCAGGCTACAGACCATGATGCAGAAGAGCCAAACAATGTTGTGGACTATTCCATCATGCAGGCAGAGCCCGCCAATGTGTTTGACATCAATGAAAGCACGGGTGAGATCAGGTTGAAAGCCTTTGTTCACTCACTGGACATCATCCACAATATCACCAAGAACAGAGACTGCATCTGGTCTGTGCTGGTGCAGGCCAAGGACCGGGGCTCCCCATCCTTCAGCACCACAGCCGTGCTAAAGATTGACATCCTGGATGAGGTAAGCTGGGCAGGCCAAAAGGAGGAAGAAAGATGCTTGGGAAGTTTAAAAGGGAAGTTCACAACCATCTCACTCACAGGTTTGTGGTGGATAGGATTCCTGTATCGGGACAGGCCCCCAGTTCTGAGATCTGGTGGGCATAAGCCTGTCTGCATCCTCACTCACAAATCTAAACAATCATCTAGGCCTTCCTCTCTATGACCCTCCTCTGTAAGTTCAGTTAAAGAGTGAGCCATGTATTCCTTTCTCATTAACATACTACATACAAGTGATGTTTATAGTTTGCTCCCTGTGGAAATCAAGCTCATATTCCCCCTGACCCAATACCCCCTCTCTCTAGAGCTTGGTTTTATCTGTAAAAGGGAAAACAAGGGAATTTCAATGCTATACCCCATCCCATTTGTCCTGGCCTGCCTTGAAGCCAGTCTTTAGAATCCTAAATCAGATCTTACAATACTATAGAAGTTACAAGACCCCTGCCTGAGCCCCATGTGGATGGAGGCAGTAAAATACAAGGGAGAAGAACTCCAGACTTTCAGACAAAAGGGTCAATCTAGACCTGACTCTACCCCTTACTAGGTTTGTGACTGTGACGAAGTCACTGGTTTTCTATGAATTTCAGTTCCCTTGCCTATAAAATATGGATGCTAGCATTTGCACTACCTTCTCCATAAGGTTCTTGTGATACTCAAATGTATCATGTCATAGAACACTGAATTTAGAATCTGAGGACCTCAGTTTGAATCACACTATCCCTACTGCTACTCACTACCTTGGGCAAGGCTCCTGGCCTCAGTTTCCTCACCTACAAAATAGGGAATCGTGCTAGATTCTAAAAGGGCAGCTAAATGGATCTGTGGATAGATTACTAGGCCTGGAGTCAGGAGGACCTGGGTTCAAATCTTCCTCAGACACTTACTCGCTTTGTGACCTTGGGCAAGTCACTTAATCCTGTTTGCTTCAGTTTTTCCATCTGTAAAATGAGCTGGAGAAAGAAATGGCAAATCACTCCAGTATCTTTGCTGAGAAAACCCCAAGTGGGGTCATGAAGAGTCAGACACAACTGAAAAATGACTAAACAACTAGATTCTAAAATCCCTGGCAGCTTCAAAACCAGATGGTGAGTGTTAACCAGGGTTTGCAATGAGAAAGACAGAAGAACAAAAGAGTGTTGTGCTCAAGGGTAAAGAAAACATCATTGAAATGGCTGGCCAAGGGTCAGGACTGGGTAGGGATGGAAAGGACACCAGAACAGAGTTGATGAAATAGGAGAAAATGGAGGCATCAAGAGAAAGGATGTCATGATGAAATACAATTAAGGGATAGAAATGGAATCTGAGATTTCAATGATATATAAGGAACCCCCAGGCAAGGAAACTCCTACCAATTCAGGCTGGCTACTTTCTCTGCCATCTCTAGTCTTAGTAAGTTGCATAGAGATTAAGACATTCAATGACTTGCTCAGATCCACAGAGTGTCAAAAGCAGGCCTTGAACCCCAGTTTTCTTGGCTTTGAGACTGGTTCCATGCATTACATTGTGTTGTAAATTTACATACATACATACACACATATATACATACATGTATATATGTGTTATATATACATGCACACACATATATAACACATATGTATGTGTGTAGTAGACTGTAAGGCTCCATTTAAATGTCAGCAATTATTAGCTTCCCTTAAAGAAAGATTAGTTTCCAGTAGTCTGTCTATCTAGTTACAAATGGATTATTTCTTCAAGTATTTCCAAGTTAATTTAAAAGTAAGTAAAAGCCCTTTTCCCTTAATGAAAAGAAACGAAGAGTTTATTTTCATTAAGGGAAAAGTTCTTTTCATTAAGGGCAGAGTTCATTATTAATGTATCTAACCATGCCTGTAGCCTAAGGCAAAGCTTAACATAGAATCCTAAATCATGTTCTGATTTCCTTGCTGTGGTCTGAACTGGGTACTGAAGTTAGTGAACTTTTCTATTGCAACACAAGCTAACCAAATGACTCCGGCAAAGATCAAGGTGCTTCCTTCTCAACAGCCACCATTTATTGAGCTTTTACTGTGAATGGGCACAGTGTTAGGCACTGGGAAAGCAACTGTGTGTAAGAGACAGTCTCTGCCTTCTTCAATCAAATAGCAGAAGTGGAGAGACAGAACACGTATGTGAAAAGGTAACTAACAATACACCCACATAAAGAGAGATGGACAATGTGATATAGTGGAGAGCTAGCATCAAAGCCTGGATAACTTGAATTCAATCCCATTTCTGATCTATATTAGTGAGTGACCCTGAGTAAGTAAGTCACTTGACCTCTCAATGCTCTAATCAGCTCTCTAAGACTGCCTTGGGAGAGGAGTTTCACACTTGTCATTTTCTTCTATCAGACAAATCACAGGTCCTATTCCTATCCCTATAAGCTGATAAGCAGCAGAATTCTGTGGAAAGAACCCTGGATTTGGCACCAGGAGGCCTGGGTTCAATTGCTGGTTATGTTCATTATTGACTATGTAATGGTAATGAAATAATTTTACTTCTCTAAGTTTCAACTTCTTTATTTCTAAAAGTGGAAATAATATTTGAACTGTCCATAGCATGTATATAAATGTGTGTATATGAATATATATATATACATATAAGTTAGATGGGTATATATATATATATATATAAGTTAGATGGATATATATATAAGTTAGATGGGATGGATATATATATATATATATATATATATATATATATATATATATATATATCCATCCCATTTAACTTTCTCTGGTATTGTCAAGAGTCTAGGTAAGTGAAACTGCTACAATGTCCTGTCTAGCTTCCATAGATGTTCTGTTTATACTCCTTGACAGACCCTGAATAGAGGGCCCATGGCTGCGTTTCTGATGCAAACTAAAGACAATCCCATGAAAGCTATAGGTGTGCTGGCTGGAGTCATAGCTATCATGGTGGTCATTACCGTCTTCATCTCCACTGCCATGTTCTGGCGCAACAAGAAGTCCAACAAGATTTTACCGGTCCGGCGAGTGATCCGAAAGAGGCCGAGCCCGCCATCTCGCTCCATCAGGGCAGAGTGGCTCAAATTCAAGAGGTCTCATGCAGGAGACAAGTTTGCTGTCAAGGATGAATTGCCCAATGAGAACCAAAACAACAACAGCCTGATGTTCACCCCACCTCCTACTGCACCAGCCCTTCCTCCTCCACCCATCACTGTCCCCAAGATCAGTACCACAGAGTGGACAGTGCCCACAGTCTCAGGCTCACTGACTCCCAAGCATACTAATAAGCCGATGAAGCAAACGGCCTTGGACAGACCTGTCCAATCTGCCCTCGTTTCTGAGCTCAAGAAGAAGTTTGAAAAGAAGGCTGCAGATAACAAGCCTTATGTCTGAGAAATCTACTGTGGCCACTCTCAAGCCTGGCACCCACTATCCTCATCCCTAACAACTTAGAATCAGCCGAAAGCAGTTCAGATGGTATGATCACTCACTTTTTTGTACAAGTATTTACTGCTCATTTGCATGGATTCTCTGCCAATCTCCTTTTCCATTTTGCAGTGGTAATCATTTCTTCAGTGACCTAGAATGTAGGTGCTAATCACTATATCATAGTCTGACCATATGTACTTCCTTCTCTCCCCTGAAACTTTACCAAATGTCCCACTGCAAACAAAGTGTTCATTTGTTGACTGGTGTTCGAGTTGCCATTGAATGGGGGCTTCATAGGTCTTCTTGTTCCTACCCCCATCCCTGAAAAAACAGCTCATTTGGCCATTATTTCTGAGCAGCCTGACCCAAAGGATCCTCCTGCAAGATGTGGGGACATCTATAATGTGATGCCAGCTCAGGCTGTTATCACCAAACTAGCCTCCAAATGCTGGAAATTATTTGATAAAGGAGGTGGAGAGGGTCGTAATAATGTCTGGTCCTGACCTAAGTAAACCAGCTTCAAAAGAGGTATTTTGAGACCTGTTAGGAAAATAGACACAAAGGGAGGTCAAATGTGAGCTGAAAATGCTCATTAAACCATACACTTAAAGGAGAAGGGGGAAATGGGTAGATTATGCTTTCATCCTCTGTACCTTCATGGTTTGGAATAGAGAGTAAATTGACTGAATTTTCCCATTGGTGGAAGCAGATACTTAAGTATACGGTCCACTAGGGGAATGGCACTTTAGTGCCTGGGGATAATCCAGAAACTACAAATGTTGCCCAAGTTCAAATTCATCAGATTGAACCATATACATCTGCACATACTGCATCTCTATACATACCCACAAGTATTCCAAGCACTTCCTCTCTCCATGGAACTGTCCTGTAGTGGAAACAACATTGGACTACACCTTAGGAGACCTGGGTTCTAGTCCTGATTCTGCTAATATTCTGGTGAATGTTCTGGATCCTGCCATGTGACCTCAGGCAAATCACTTAACTGCTCTGTGTTTCAATGAACTTAGTGAAAGAGGTCAGTAATTTCTGCCCAGCCTAACTCATAGAATTGTGAGGATCGAATGAGTTACTAATGAATGGGAACATGCTTTGAAAGCGACAAGGCATTCTGCAAATATAAGGTGACAAAAATAGTGGTCTGAGATTTAAAAGAGCTGTATTTGAACCTTGGGTCTGTTACTAGCTGTGTTACCCTTAGCAAGGTACTTATCCTCTGAACCTGAATTTTCTCATCTGTAAATTAAAGATATACCATGCATTGCCTCTTTCACAGGGCTGTTGTGAAGAAAATGCTTTGTACACCTGAAAGTATCATGACAACAATCATTATTGTTAAGACTCATTCATTGCAACAGTTCTGCAAAGTATTGGGTGTCTCTTGTCTCTCATGAGTGCTGCAGTCACAGTGTTTGTGTGAAGTCAAAGTTGTTTGGTTTTTTTTTTCTCAAGAGGGTCACTCTCTTACACAACACTGTTTACACTGCTGTTCAGTCTGTCACTTATGTCAGTGTTATGCAAGAGAACAGCTAGGATAGCAATGGAAATTTTAGAAATAAGAAAGAGAATAGTCCTACTAGACACACTTTTTCCCATAGAATCAAAGAATATTATAAGCTGATTGGGCCTTAAAAATCATCTAGTTCAATAACTTCACTCTATTTATGAGGAAATTGAGGCCTAGAGATATGAAAGGACTATTCAGAGTCACATAATATTATTTAAGGACAGATCCAACATAAAAATTCATTTCTCTTGAGTCTTGACTTTTCCGACAACACTATATATAAAACTCAGGTTGGGTATATATTTTAAGGGTTTGACAATCTTTCCCTAAGAGAAAGGGAAGGAGGGTATCTATATCCTATATAGCTGGGACCTGTTTTCAGCAAGTCAACTCTAAAGAAAACCAGGAATACATAAAAAGAGAAATGGAGGACAGTTCCTTGCTTACTTTGAGTAATCAGCACCTACTCCATTTCATATGATTTTGTTTACTAAAATTTGACTTACATATAACTTTTCTTTGGGCAAATGTGTTATACAATGTGTTCCATTAACAATCTGAAGCATAGATATGCCATGTGTCCCTAGGCTCCATATTGGGTTTTTCTTCAAATGCATGGCACTGCAATTATTTAAGGTCAAGAATTATAACTAACAATTTGGAGACAGAGGAAAGACAAGCAGATCAAATGAAACTAACCTGGAAAGTCCAACAAACACCAGGGTGGGGTAGTTTTGTTCTATAACATGGATGTTTGGGGACTTTTTTTCATTGAATATTATCGTTCCTACCAGTTGTAAATGTATTTCATTTTTTGTAATGATGAATAAAACCCTTTAAATTGAAGCTATGTTTTTATGATATGTAGCATCTGATTTCTATCATCCTTTCACTCATCTTCTCTGTCTCTGGAGACAGTGAGGCAATAAAAGAAAATGCCTGAAGTTTCATAAGCAAAGGGAAATGAAAGAAGGAGGTGAAAAATTGTTGAAAACTGCATGTCTTCCAAACAGCTTGGCAATATAGTGGGTAGACTACTTGACCTGGAGTCAGAAAGAGCTAAGGTCAAATCCTGCCTCTGACATCTATTAACTCTATTACCCTGGGCAAATCTCTCAACTCTAGTTTCTTCATCTTTATGGGGATAATAATGGTGCCTACTCTATAAGGTTGTTATGAGGATGAAATGAAAAAATATACCTATTTAAAGTGCTTTGTAAGCCTTACAGCTCTACAGAAGTTCAATGTATCATTATGATGAGTTATTAACTTGTCACAGATAACATCTGCGAATAGCTTCTGTTTGTATTGGTACTTTGCTCTCCACCCAGACTCATTCTTATGAATTAAAGAAACTAAGCAAGCTTAAAAGAAGAAAGGAAACATTTCTATGGTGCCTACTATGTGCCAGGTATTATCCTAAGTATTTTATAAATATTCTCTCTTTAATCCTCACAACAGCCCTGGGAGGCAGATGCTATTGTTCTCATTTTGCAGTTGAGAAAACTGAGGCAGAGATAAAGTTACTTGCCCAGGGTCACACAGCTATTAAGCCTCTAAAGCTGGATTTTAACTCAGGTCTTCCTGATGCCAGGCATTGTGATCTATCCACTGCACCATCTCTAAAAGGAAGCAGGAAGGGAATATGCATTTATATGGCACTTACTATGTACTAGATCCTCACAACAGCCCTAGGTGCTGTAATTATCCCCATTTTAAAGTTAAAGAAACTGATGTTAAATGAATTGCTCATGGTCAAAAAGCTAGCGTCTGAGGTCATATTTGAACTCCGTCTTCAAGATCAGGATCAGTGTTCTGTGCACTGCTCCACCTAGTGGCCAAAAGGGGGAGGAAACCCAAGCCCAGCCTCACTCTTGAGTCTCAGCGACAGCCCAGTTTGCCCAGGGTAGTCAGTTATAGGAGCTACACACAAACACCTTGAACAAAAATGACAGAGAATTGAGGATCTTGCTTCTCAGGAGTATGGAGGTAAAGGGGAATTGTGAAGTGATCAGCGGAGAGCAGGCTATGCTGCATTTCTGCCAGTGTTGAATAACAGCTATATTTATACAAAGTATGGGCTGGTTGCCCCACTGGAGGAGAAGGTAAAAAAGCTAGAGGAATGTTTTGACATGGGCCCTGTTCTTAGAAAACATCTTAGAAAACATCATGTTTCTTTAAGGGACATGGAATGGAAGGAATACTCCTGGGTGGGGGGACAGGGGAGGGGGAAAATAGGAAAAATAAGAAGGAAGGAAGGAAGGAAGGAAGGAAGGAAGGAAGGAAGGAAGGAAGGAAGGAAGGCAACCAAAGGAAGGATTTTTAAGTGCATACTATATGCCAAGCACTGTGCTAAGTGCTTTACAAAGATTATATTTTATCATCACAACAACCCCAAGAGGTAGGTGCTATTATAGGTGATGCAGAGAAGGGAAGAAGTATCATCAAACATCTGGAGCAATGTTGTAGGTATGAGGTTTTTTTGAGAGGTGGCCAATCTGTTCTCTCTGAAGAAGCAATCTCTTGTGTTCCAAGTAATTATGATGTAGAGCCACAAGTAACATCACAAAAGAGGTTATCCAGTAATGGTCAGAGGGGAAAAGAGTCTATTAGTGGGGGTTGTTTGCTCCCTACCTTTGTGTATCCACAAAGACAAAAATTTCACAGACCATTCAGACAGAAGGACTTAGAATTTGAGTTTAGGAAACAGATTGTAATGATGGGAGACTTCAACTGTCCAAGCATCTGCCAACACCCTCTCTTTCTGACAACAGCAGAGCAGCTGATGCTTTCTTAGATTGCCTTAATAATAATAATTATAGTCTTCAAAAAATAAAGAGGGAGAGAGAGAGAGAGACACAGAGAGACAGAGGGAGAGAGAGACACACACAGAGAGAGACAGAGACAGAGAGAGAGAGAGAGAGAGAGAGAGAGAGAGAGAGAGAGAGAGAGAAAGGAAAAAGTCAGCCCACAAAAATTCATTAAGCATTTACTACATACCAGGTACAGTACTAAGTGATCAGAATACAAACAAGGGTAAAAAAAAGTCCCTTCACTCCAGAAACAACCTTTAAATAAGTGGATCCATACTACGTGTATGGCACACATACACAAGAAATAGGAGAGAATTTCCAAAGGAAAGTCACTAACAGAGAACTGAGAAAGGCTTCAAGTAGAAGGTGGGATATAAGTTGAGTCCTGGGGGAAAACCAGAAAAAGTAGGAGGCAGAGATGAGGAGGAAGAGCATTCCAGGCATGGGGGACAACCACTACAAAGGCAAAGAGATAGGAGATAGAGTGTTCTATTAAAAGCACTAAGTAGAGCAACATAGCTGGATTATAGAGTACATAGAGGGGAGTAAGGTGTAAAAAGAATGGAAAAGGGAAAGGGTTGAGGTTGAAGAGCTTTAAATACCAAATGGAGGGGGAGCTTTTGATTTGTTTCTGGAGGTAACAGGAAGCCACTAGCATTTATTGGAATTTTCATGGTCAGACCTCCACTTTAGAAAAAATCAGCTGTTAAACTGAGAGGGGCAGGAATTATAATAGGAAAAGACTTGAGTCAGGAAGAACAATTAAAAGGCTATTACAATACCCCAGTCAAGAGGTGATGAGAACCTGAATTAGGAAGGTGGCTTTGTGAGCAGAAAGAAGGGAACATATATGAGAGATGTCACAGAGGCAGAGATTTGACAGTGGATTGGATATGTGGGGTGAGAGTGAGGAGGAAAGGAGGACATCAAGCTTTCAAGTCTGGGTAATTGGGTAACTGAGTTGGGGTGCCCTCATTAGTAATTGGGAAATGCAAAAGGACTTGGAGAAAACATTGAGGAGTTCTGTTTTGTATATGTCAAAATCTCCCTCAATTCTAGTGCTTTCCTCTTTATTATCTCCAACTTAGCTTGTATATATCTTTTATGTACATAGCTATTTGCATGTTTTCTCCCCCATTAGAATATGAGCTCCCTAAGAGCAGAAACTGTCTTTCACTTTTCTTTGTATCCCCAATATTTAGTACAACATTTGGTATATAGTAGATATTTAGCAAATATTTATTGACTGATTGACTGAGATGACTATAGGATATCCAGTTCCATGTCCAAAAGGCAGTTGGCAACACATGATAGGTGTGACGTGATGTTAGTTCATCTCAAAAAGATCTGCAAGTTCTATTGAACAGCAGACTCAATATGAGTCAACAGAATGATGTGGCCTCCAAAAAAGCTACTTAGGCTCAAATTAGAGGCATAGTGCCAAAAAGGAAGTGATAGTCATTGCACCTCTGGAGCAAATGACCTCTAAAGTCCCTACTAGCTCTAAATCTATGACCCAATGGTCCTATTCTATTAGGTCTGGCTACCACATTTTACCAAGGATATTAAATTGGAACAGAATTGTGAGAGGACTTGTGATTAAAGGATTAATTGTAAAAATTAGGGATATTTAATAACTTATTCTACTTAGATATCAGCAAAATGTTTGACAATGTGTTTCGTGCCATAAGGCAGCTAGGTGGCACAGTGAATAGAGTGCCAGACTTGGATGCCAGAAGATTCATTTTCCTGAGTTCAAATCATTTACTAGCTGTGCAATCCTGGGCAAGTCACTTAATTTTGTTTGCTTCAGTTTCTACTTCTGCAAAATGAGCTTGAGAAAGAAATGGCAAACCATTCCAGTACCTTTGCCAAGAGTCAGACATGATTTAAACAACTCATGCTATATTTCTAGACAAAGTAGCCAGATAATAACCTAAATTATAGCATAGTTAGGAGGACTTGGAACTGATTGAATGATTAAGAACAAAGAATATTCACACATGGGCAATGTAAACTTGGAGTGAGGTCTTCAGTGGAGTGCTCCAGTGATCTGTCCTTGATTTTGTTCAACTCAACATTGTTACAGATTAACTTAGATGAAGTTGCCCCACATACCTTTGGTAAAACTATCAAATTTGCAGATGACACAGAGCTAAGAGGAATAGCTATTGTGTTGGATGACAAAGTTTAGATCAAAAAAGGATATAGAATAATGGGCTGAAGTGAATTAAAAGGTAGAAGTGTAACAGAGGTTAGGTTGCTCTGTGGAGAAAGAATGGGGATGGATCTGCAGGGAAAATCCCTGTACCCTTTCCCCCACCCAGACCACATCTGCGGACATATATGGTCAGTAATAAAGGACTTGACACTTTGGTATAATACTGCACTCATTGGTTATCCTGATGGCAGCAAAGAGAGAAGGATAGGTCAAAATAAGATAAGGTACTAAGCAATGAAGAGCTGCCCATTCAGTAGATTTTTAACAGAAGAGACAACTTCCATACTTGTTCTCTTCTCCTGTATATGTGGCTTGAGACTCTAACAGCTCTCCTTTAAGTTTCCTATGAGGGGAAGGGATGGGATTTGTTATTTCCCCTTACCCCCATCCCCATCAGTAAGGGTTGCCACTCACACATGACAGCTAGATCACATGGTTGGTCTAGATAAGCCTAAGACTCTCCCTAGAGTCTATGACTCACTTCTGGTTTGCATTTCTTCCCTTAAGCACAAGTGATTGAATAGTGATCTAAGATAGATATTTCCACCATTGGAGACAACTGGTGAATTTAAGAGGTTGGGAGATCCTGGGTCACTCAATAGGAACTGAGTAGAAGCAAGAAGTTTTCTGTAACTATACCCTTCCCAAAGAAGATGATCATCAACAGAACCAAGTCCTTCAGTGTTCCTGTTTTCTGGCAAGACATGGTCCATCACATATATATTGTCAGCGAGTTTGAATTCCAGAACTTTTATTCACAAATCTCTGTTACTTTAGTCAATATTACATTACTGAGGAGATGAGAAAGATCCCCAGAGAAGTTTGTTGTATTATTTTACTCCTTTATCAATTGTTTTAATACTGATTAAATATTTTATTTTAAAAAATTTTCAGTTCTTTGTCCCAGTCTTCTAAGAACATGCTATCATTGAATTTAGATGATCCCAGAGGTTGCCAAATATCTGAGATAGAAGCTTGAGCAGACTGAGGTACACTAATCAACCAAATTACTCTCTTCACTGAACCCAAGAATACAAGGTAATTTCAGAGTAAGTGGAAAATGAGGCACAGCTTTGAGTGCTAACCAGATATTTCTGACTTTTCTTTGTGATGAAATATCATATCTTATTTTAAGTATCATTTCTCAAATGTGGGATTTTAGACCTGGGAATTTTTCTCATTGCATCATTGCTTTACAGATTCAGGCACCTCGATAATGAAGTTAAAATATTAAGATAGAAAATTCCTTTGGACTTATGCCTATAACACTTGATTTCCAAGAATCAACTTCACAGATATCAGGTGGGTGTGGCATGTGATGAAGAGCTGGGGGTTTTAGCCACGACAAGCTCAATGAATCAACTAAACAGGCAGCCGAAAAAGCTAGTACTTTCCTAGGTTGCATTAAGAGGGACATAGTACCCATAATGATAGTTTTGCTGTATTCTGCCCAGATCAGGCCACATCTGAAATACATTATTCAGTTGAGGGGATCATATTTCTAGAGTAATTTTTAATATATTTTGTTTTTATAATCCCTAGATTTCTTAAGGTATCACTCCCTCCCTACCTCCCCCCACTCCCAGCTATAATAAAGAACAAAAAGGGGGAAGGAGGGGAAGTTCAGCAGAACTAACCAACATATAAGAAAAGTCTGATGATATACAGAGTGTTTCACACCTATATTGCCCATCTCTTCAAAGAAGTGGGAGGAGAGACCTTCTCATATTATTTCTTTGGTGTCAAGCTTGGTCACTATAATTTTGCAGGACTCAGTTTTGATTATTTTATTATTTTTCTATTTATACTACATACAAGCTTTCTGATTCTACTTACTTTACTTTGTATCAATTCATGTAAGTCTTCCTATGTTTCTCTGTATTCATCATATTCATCATTTCTTATAGCATAATAATGTTCTATTATGGTCATGTACCAAAGTGTATTTAGTTGGTTTCTATTCAATGGGCATCAATTGTTTCTAGCTCTTTACTATTACAAAAAGTACTGTTATAAGCTTTTTTATATTGGTAGGATATTTCTTTTTGTTATTTACTTCCTTGGGGTCTTTCTTTTTGTCATTTACTTCTTTGGGACCTTTTTTGGTCATTTATTTCTTATGCTTAGCAGAAGAATTTCTGGGTTGAAAGGGTATGGGTATTTTCATCACACAGAAGCTGAATAACTACTTCTTGGTTGGTTAAAGGCATTACAAGGGTTGGGGGGATGGAATCATGTTCAGATGTGGGTTAAACTGGTTGATCTCTATGGTTTTGCCAATTTGAGATTCCTCATCCATCTGCTCCTGTAAACATTTTGTTTTTGGAACACAGCCAAGTCTCTCATAGATCGAAACTCTTTAGGTGAGTCATCATCCATAGCCTGGGCCCTATGGGACCTCAACAAATCTCAGTCAAAAGGAATGCAAATGTTATTC
Source organism: Gymnobelideus leadbeateri (assembly GCA_011680675.1). Classification (NCBI taxonomy): domain Eukaryota; kingdom Metazoa; phylum Chordata; class Mammalia; order Diprotodontia; family Petauridae; genus Gymnobelideus; species Gymnobelideus leadbeateri. Next base: position 249,521 of record WOXC01010939.1, read on the forward strand.
CTTCTTATCACAACACCCAACCATAGCTACAGAAACGATAACAAGCACAGCCAGAGACAAGAGAGAATAAAACAATAGATTTTCATAATCAGACAAATCCACTCTGCAGATCTGTCCTTGGGAATACAATCTCCTTAAATTCTGAGAGAAAGCGAACACTAGCCAATTAAGCATTTATATTTAAATATCCATGATATGATTTGCATTGGAAAACAAGCATGTTGTGAGAGAGCTAAGCCCAGAGGCTCATATACTGTCTCTGACAACCAAAATTTAAGGAGATAATAATACTTGGGGACTGGCTCTTGTGGTGAAATCAGGAGGTAGCAGTGGAAATTCGACTTTAGTTTATTTCTCTCACGTTAAATGTATCATGTCTAACCCTAGCCCAGGAAGATGAACCAAAAAGGACTCCCTGTCTACCAGGAGCCAAACACCACATAACAGTAAACAACCAAGGAAGGTGAAGTGGCTCAAAGTGCTTGATAAGAACAATCAGATAGTCTTGTACTCTGTTAGGAAATAACATACAGATTTTGGGTTGTATTGCTAGTCTTTGGTGGCTATTTCTTCCTAGATGATTTTACCTGCAATTCAGGGAGCTACTGTGGGATATGGGCATGTGGGAAAAACAGCTAGATTTGCCACAGTTGTGGTTAACTGAATTTAAAAAAAAACAGGTTCAGGTGTGGGTTAGCTAGTTGACCACTAATGTCCTGCCAACCCTGAGATTTCTCATTTGCTCCCATAAACATCTTATGTGCTTCTAAAGTGATTCTTAAAAAACCTACTGAAAATGAAGGATTGTGATAGGGAGGGGGCATCATTGGAAAGTAATAAATATTAAAAATAGCATCAGTAAAACATTAAAAATATGTTAACAGGGCAAGGCCATGAATGTATCCTCTGGCTCCCTGAGGATGGATACAACCTCTGTTCCCTTGCTAAAAAGGGCGTGTGCTATCCAATGGCTCATGGTTGGTCCCTGTGGTAGGGCAATGCTATGTCAAAAAATGAGTGATAACTGAATTGAGTAGGGCTTCCAAGGAGAAGGGGAGAGAGATGAGGAGAAGAGAGATCCCCTCCCCTCTTCACTGAAAGTCCAAGAGAGAGCTTGTGTTAGTTGAGTTCCCACAAAGAGGTCTCTGAAAAAGAGGAAGGGACTGTTCTCTTTGCTCCCTTATCTAGCCCACTGAGGAGGTAAGGCATCCTGACTCGGTTGCCAATCATCTTTGACAATAGCATTCTGTGACCATAGCCAAGTGATCAAGCAGAGCCTCTGTACATGTTTCTAGCAGGGAAGCAGAGCCTGTGTCTATCCTTATAACTAGAACACGTGCTCCTAGACTTGTCATTGTTACCACACAAACACACACACACACACACACACACACACATACACACAAACAACATAATGAAATAGAACGAAACAAGAATGTTAACCTTAGATATAAAATTTTTACCCCCCTCTCCTCCACACCTCAGTTCCTCATTCAGCATTTTACAAATAAGAATACAAAAGCCCAGAGAAAAGAAATTAGTTACTCAAGACTGCAGAAGCTAGTACAGAGTGTGATTTAAAACCCAGGTCCTCCAGCTCTCAGTCCAGTATTGTCTCCACTATGTAACCCTTGCATCAAAGATTCTCACAGGACACAAAAGGGCCAGGTAGACTTTAAGGGAGTTATCACTTTTCTGGCTTATTGCCAGATCCCAGATAATTCAGAAACTGCATTACCTGGCACCAGCTGGAACAGAATTACCAGCTCCTTGTAAGCACCTGGCTTAAAAAGTTTAAGAATGAATGTTAGGGGGCAGCTAGGTGGTACAGTGAATAGAGCACCAGCCCTGGAGTCAGGAGGACCTGAATTCAAATCCAGCCTCAGACACTTAACACAAAAACTAACCATGTGACCTTGGGCAAGTCACTTAACCCCAATTGACCTCCAAAAAGCAAAAAAAAAAAAAAATGAATGAATGTTCATTTATAGATCAAAACAAATAAGACTCATGGATGTCATGGAAAATAACAATCCTAATTAATAAATTATGGTCTCTGACTATTGTGGAATATTATTGTAACAAATACAAATGATTTTAAAGAAATATGGGAAGACACATTTGGTGATGCTGGGTAAAGAAAGCCAAGTCAAAAGAATAGCCATGTGGTTTTAAATATAGCTATGTGATTAAAGAAATCGATAAATCTATGTTAATCACATGGAAAGATGTTCAAAAAGGGTTATAGAAATCAGCAAAGATTTAGCTACTCCTGTGTTAAAGATACCCTGCAGATCTCTTGTTCCAGTTTTACCAGTCGTTTTTAGGGGCATATGGGGTGTTCAGGAGGACTAACACCTCTGGTGTGAGGACTTGACAATCCCTTTTAAGAGCTGTTTATTATCCATTGTTGGTGTCCACGTTCACCCAACTCACCTGTACCTGTGAGAAGCTGTAGCTGTGGTCACACCCCTGTGAACTCTCTTGTCAAACAGGCTAAACCAAGTTGAGATTAACTGACTGGCCTCAAACACATTGGTGAGGTAGGGGAATGTCTACCCTAAGTATGTGAAAACTCACCGCCCCCTCAGGAATGGATAGAGAAGAACAATGTATTTCAATTACCATGAAGGCAAATGAAGCAGGCAATATAAAAGTGCTTAGAGCTTGGTTAGACATTGAAGACACCAAGGCTATATGGGACAGAAAATTCCAATCTGTAACTGAGACTTCCAAGAACAATGAATAAATTTGTTAGGGAGTCTGAGGGCCACTAATTGAGTCCAATAACTTCCTAATAATCAGGGGCTCCTCCCCTTGGGTGCTAGCTACTTTTATATATTGGGAAGAACACTAAAAATAGGAGACATTACAATTCACTGACTGGTCAATTCCAGAAGTGGGGAAGTGTTATGGTTAGCAATAGAAATGTCCATCAATCATAACCACTTGGTCAACAGACCTTCCATGGGTCATGAGACCTTCCAGGAATCATCAACTCCAGATCGTCTCAGCAGGGGTTTTCCAAGCTCATAAAACCCTTTCAACAACATCTCAGGGCCTTCCACAAGTCATAAGACTCTAGTGTTTGACCAATAGTTTCCTAGGGTCTAAGGAAGTTGTGGTTTTGAAGCAAATGTCACAAGGCAGTAGACAGTAGTGATTCAAAAGGGTGAGGGGGTATTATATAAGCAAATTGACCTTATTACAGCATGTTATGGACTGGGGGGAGAGGTAGTGCAGAAATTACATTCTTATTACATTTCTAATTAACAAGATGAAACTAGCTGATAAATACAAGTGATATAATCATCAATACATGGTAGAGTAATCATTGATAACTCTTATTCTAACTGCATCAACATATATAACTAATTTAAACTTTATCCTATTCTGCTTAATTCACTAATACAATCCCTGGTGCCCATCAAATCACAATAAACTGAATAAATACTGATTAATTTGAGTAGGGGGTATCAAAATTGTCATCAGAGTCATCTACTGCATTCTGGGCCACCACCAGTCATCCTGACTTTTATCATGCCCCTGGACTTCCATGACTCTGTACAATTCTGCTTCACTTAAATTCAAGTCCTGCACAAATCAAGGCATCACCCTGTGATGTCATTCATACTAACCCTAAATCTTTACATAACGATAGTTTGCAAGCACAATGCAACCATTTACAATCTTTTTTTCTTTGTCTTGTTTGTTTTCCTTCCTTTTTTTAACTGCTCTTGTGTCTCTATTTGAGACTTTTTAAACTTGTCAACTGAAGTTAAAATTTACAAAAATAAGGATAACTGCCTGCGAACAATCCTTCTCCAAGGTCTGTATAGCCTTAGGCAATTACAGTTCTGACTTGGCAGACTTTGAAACAAGTATTGCCTCTAGTGTGGATCCCTGGAAAATGTCTCTTACTGAGGCTTTCTCTGTAACTCCTGGTATGTGGTAGGATTTTCACTTCCCATCATCACTTCCTATTACAAATTCACCACTGTGGGTATAAGAAAGGTCTCATAGAGAAGGTGTTATTTGAGAAGAGCTTTGGCCACAGATGGACTTCTCTATGGGAGAACAACAAGAAAGTCAGTTTCTCTGACCCATACCATGTGTTAAGGGGAATAATTTCAATTTAATAAACAGTTGTTAAGCACTTTCCATGTACCATCCACTATGCTAAATGCTTGGGATATAAGTAAGTAAGAGAAAGACAGACCCTACCCTCAAGGAGCTTATAATTAATAGAAGAAGAAAACACACAAGAGGGAACTGGAAAATGGGTACCTGATCTGGGGCACTTGTTCCATGGAGTTGAAACCAAGCAGAACTATAGATGGAAAGCAGAGTAAGCTGAGAATCCCAATCCTGGCTTCTCCAAAGGAAAGTCTTGGAGGGGTTTGATGTTCCACCCTCCAGCCCTCCAATCAGAGGGAGAAGAGGCTGAAGGTGGTGAGGAGGTACTGTGTATCCACAACTGGGTTATCATCATAGTGAGGAGATTTGAAATGATTGGAATATGCTGGGAAGAGCATCTTGTTCTGTGGAAAGGTAGGTTGGATCCAGGCTGTGAAGGGCATTAAATACCTAGAGGAAATAGACAACTACTAGAATTTATTGAACAGGAAAATGACATGGTCAGACCTGTAGTTTAGAAATAGCACTTTGGCAACTGTAGGGGAATATAATAGAGAAGAGAGGGAGAGATTTGTGGCAGGGACTTACCTTACAAGATGTCATGGAAGTATAGGTTGAAAGCTGGAAGGAACTTTAGTTTATCTATTCCAAGCCCCTCATTTTATCAGTGAGAAACTGAGATAAAGGTTAAATGTACTGCCCAAGGACACATAGGTAGCCGGGAGAGTCTGGATTTAAATTCAGATCCTTTGCCTCTATGTATCGTGCTCAAATGAGATAAAGCATGAAAAATGCTTTAAAAACCTTAAAGATATAAGTTATATAGCTTAATAGTGATATCAATTTCAGCTATTTTTATGCATACACGTTCTATATTTGAATTGGTCATATGGTAAGCATAGATCCCCCACACATATCTCCTCAGTCCCCTCTGCCGTTCTGATTAGACTCTCCAACTGGAGGCCAAGGCCTGTATTTAAAGATAGAGCTCAGCACAGTTTCCCCCCCCCATCTCATTTCCCACCAACTACACTCCTTTTGGACTTTGGGACCCTCTACTATCTTCTCCTATTATATTGTGAGCAGAAGCTCACATGATGGCAGAAGCTGTCTTTCTTATTTGTATTTTTATCCCCAGAGCTTAGCACACAGTGCCTGGCACATAATAGGTGTTTAACAAATGTTTACTGACTGATTCACTGACCAATAGGATTTATATTTGTGAAAATGTCTTATTTTAAGGTAGGGATCAGGCCTGTGATACTTCCTATTTGTGTATATTTGTACGCATATAGACACACATATTAATAAATACATACATACATGCATACATGTTTACTTATTGCATATGTGTGCATGTAAATAAAGATGTACATATATGCATAGAGATATATTTCCTTCCAAAGGCTCTCTTACAAAGTAGTGTTGGATCACCGAAACACTGACCATCAGGACCCTGAAATCTGACCAGAAATGCCCGACCCACCCCCTCCCTGCCAGTCAACAATCAGTCAACAACCATTTATTAAGGGCTAGACTGTGTATCAGGCACACTACTAAATCCTAAGAATACAAATAAAAGCAGAAAGAAAGACAATCCTTGCCCTCCAGAAGCTTACATTCTAATGAGAAAAAAAAAGGAGGGGAATGAACTGAAAGTTTCCCAGCAAGGAAGCATGGTAGAGAAAGTCCTGTGGAGATAAGTCAGCAGCATGGCCTGGAGAGGAATGAAGACATGGACCTTCTCCAGGTTGCAACCATCCTTCTTCCCATCTCTTTGTGAAAAAAGGAGAGGCAGCATGAAAACTGCTCAATAGCTATGATAGCTAAAAACAATAGTATTGGGAGGGAAGTAAGGATTGAGAGAAGGTGGGAGGGAGGGAGGGGGAGACTAAGACAAAGAAGAAGAAGATGAAGAAGAAGACGAAGAAGAAGGAGGAGGAGGACGAGGAGGATGAGGACGAGGAGGACGAAGATGAGGAGGACAAGGAGGAGGAAGGGAGAGGGGCATATACATGTAAATATGTGCATAGACACATGTGACTGAGTGTGTACACATATGACTATGTGCATTGTGGAGCAGTTTGGCATAGCAGAAAAAGCAATGTACTTGGAGTCAAAAGTTCTGAATTGAAAAACTCTGTCATTTACTACACTGTAACCACAAGCAAGCTCCTTTATCTCTTTGGGCCCCAGTTTCCACAACTGCTGAGGCAGTTAGACCATATCCACAGTACCTTTCAGCTGTAAATCCTACATATATAAAAATAAGTGTTTGAGCATCTATGAATAATGAGGACATTTTTTTGCTGTCATATTTTCTCCTTAAAAGGCAAAATTCCAATAAATATACAAATGCAAATCATTGATTGTATAGTCTTTATTGAATCCTTAATAAGGAAATGTATTCTTGAAAAAGTAAGCACAAGTGTAGAGATGCAAGTCTCTAAGTCTAGGTGAATATACATTTACATGAACATCATCAATGGGTGTTGTATATATGAATATGTTCAACTCACTAATTCACATGCGAATTGTACATGACTATATCTTTATGTACATATTCCATAAGAAAATGGTATTTGATGTGTATATGCATATTTATTCTGTGTAAATATACAGAAATGAATCTATTCATATCCACATAAATATAGATTAACTTTAAGACTTTTGAGATTAACTTTTAAGACTAACTTTAGACCAATTTCTTTTTTTTTTTTTAAGCAATTGGGGTTAAGTAACTTGCCCAAGGTCACACGGCTAGGTTTTTGTTTGTGTGCGTTAAGTGTCTGAGGCCGGATCTGAACTCAGGTCCTTCTGACTCCAGGGCCGGCACTCTACTCACTGCGCCACCTAGCCACCCCTTAGACCAACTTCATAAATGGAGACCAAGAATTGACAAACTGAACAGAAACATGGAATGTTCAGACTTGCAAAGGTCCTCGGAGACCACATGATCTCTCCCCCCCCACCATATCTGAACAAAAACCCTTTCCACAACATCCCAATAAACAGTCATCCAGGCTTTGCTCAAAAATTTCCATGGAAGGGGGAACTCCCTGCCTCCCAAGACAGCCTACCCTCTATGAGGTGGCTCTGGTTGGAAGAAAATTTCTCCTTACATCAAAGCCAAAACCTGCCTCTCAGCAACTCCCAGCCTTGCTCCTACTTTTGCCCTCTGTGATCAAACAGAACAAATCTATCCTTCTTCTGCATGACAGCCCTTGAAATACTTGAAGAAAGCCAATGTGTCACTACTAAGGCTTCTCTTTCACAAGCTGAGCCTCCTCATTTCTTTCAAGCAATATTCTTAGCATTACTCAATTCTTAGCATGATCTCAAAGCCTTTTGTCATCCTGGTTGTCATTTTTTTATGTTCTTAAATTTATCAATATCCTTCTCAAACATGGCTCTTAGGACTGAATATAATAGTCCAGACGTGATCTGATGAGGGTACAGCAAAATAATCACCTTATTATTCTAATCTTGATGCAAGCTAAGATTGCACTGGCTTTGGGGGTTACTGTGTGACACTGCTGACTGATTGATCTTGTTATGCTTATAATATTATCACCAAATAGAAATGTCTACAGATGTTTTTAAATTAAGATTTCTTTACTTTTTTAAAGACTAGGTCCCTTTCCCACCAATACCAGAAGTGCAGAGGCTATTGCTTGGCCTGATCCATTACCAGAGGTTTGATCTGTTCCATTTCCAACATGGGTTTTAGTTTGTACCTCCTAGGCAATGTGTATTGATCTCCCACTCTCAGAAGCTCATCATATTAATATTAAACTTGTTGTGGATATCCAATCAACTCAACTGTCTATGAGCTTAACAGTTCCACCAATCTGTCTCACTGGTGGCAGGGATTATATAGCCATATACCACCATACATGGCAAATATAAGATTTCTTTTTCTTACCATAGTCATCATTGCCTGTCAAAGACATCGCCATCACCTTCTATTTCCTTCAGTCAACATTTTTATTTTTAATACTAAAATTGGTGAGCATCTACAAAAAATTCAGATTAACAAGATAAAAAGTGATCTTGTAAAACAAACTGTAAGTTCCAAAATATTTACAACCCTAACATGCATACATTTGCTTTAACAAAATAATAAGATCTTGTTTACTTGTATTTCCCCTTCATTTTGTGTCTTTTTCTTGGGTTTTTGGTACTCTTTCTATGATGGGTTTTGCATAGTTGCAGTGTGTATGTGACTGTTTGGATTGGGTTATCTTCATTCTATATCACTTAATATGGGTGTCTTCATATTTCTTGCTCTTCACACTGTCATTTATAATGGTCAGTCAATAAATATGGTGTAACAAAATTCCATCATGCTCATGTACCACGATTTGTCTGGCAATTGGCTAATCATTATGCCTATGGCTGTTTTTCTTTTTTTAAAAACATCTAGCTTAAATAATGCTATTATTAATATTTTGGTACAAATAAGTCTTGTTTTTTTTTCCTTTCAGTGGCATCCTTAGGACATGGTCCTAGTAAGACATCATAGGCATAAAGAGTTTTATAGCTTTTACAATCCATCAAAACATTTCCTTCCCAAAGAATTGTAAGCATTCACAACTCCCTAACAGTGAGGGAGTCATTATGCTTACAAAATGGTCCTATGTATACACAGAATAGCATTACTTACAAGATTATTTACAGGATGGCATTAATGAATGATTGCATTTCACAAGAGCACTACATAGAAGAACCAACCTTCCTCTCCCCCATCCCCACACACAACCCATTAGTAAAACTAATAGTAGTTGGTTTCTATAACATACTTTGAGAAATTTTCTTCCTAACAGACACACTACAAAGGATAAGCTGGTGTGAAGACCATAGGTGCCCACAAAGACTCCTAAATAGGCTATGCCTTGAGGTCAGTTAGATATTTCTCTGAGTGATATTCTCACTCATTAGGGGATGGCACTCAGGTACGTTTGTATCATAGACAGGTCTGCTTCCTGTTAAACTAATAAAGAGCATACTGTTACCTGCTTTATACTAAAAGACATATAATGAGTGGGCCCCAATGGAGAATTTCAGAGGAAAAATAGACAAGAGTCACTTAGGATAAAAAGGCATAGATGCGTTACAGTTTGTGGATGGTGGGAGGACTCCTATCGATGAGATCTCAGAGCCACTGCTCTATCAACAATATTCCTGAGAATACTGAGCTTACAGTTAGAAAATGAACCATGCTCACCTTCTGGTGGTTCAGCAATATCCCCAGGCCAAAGGGGACCATAATGTTGACAGAAATATGATTTTCACTTCCCTAATTCTGGTAGTTTGAATGACAGGATCCAAGTCAACCTTCCTTGGAATTAGTCCAGCTATAAAAAATGAACACTATTTTGACTCTCTGTTTGGGATTTATTGGAGGCTCTCTCCTTCCCATTTTTCCACCTTTGATCCTCCCTGATCTCTCCAAGACAAAGGCTTTCTTCAATGCCAGTTGTCAGGTTGCTGAACATGATATCCCTGCTCTCAATGACAGTGCTGGGGCATTTGGATCCATTCCTTCTCTGAGGACAGTGACCCAAACAGTGGCTCAGGCAACCAAGATGGGCCTCTGAGGCACAGACATACATGCCTACAGGTACTGCCAGGAGCATCGCACATACCACAACAATGATGTGGATGATCTTCTCCCTCTTCTCTAGCTCACTGATGTCATTTCCTGTTACAAAGATGATGCACTGATCTTTGCGAGGTGGCTGGCTCTGTAAGCTGATGCATGCCTCATATTTGGTGGCTGGAAGCAGGTCATTCACCCAGTATGTGTTAATCCCAGGACCAATAGAGATGATTTCTTTCTTGACAGCGTCATATATCCCGAAGTAGAGTGTGAACCAGGTCTCTGAAGGGTTATCTGTTACTGCGTACCACTCTAGCACAATCCCATAAACAGTTTGCTTGGTAATTCTCATGTAAATATAGGAATGCTCCTCTGAGGAAGCCAGAGAGGACGAGGGCACAGCCTGAGGAAGCTGAACACGAAGGGAGATGGGGATAGAGCTGCTGCCTATGGAGTTTGTGGCCACACAGGTGTAGTTGCCACTGTCTGTCATATGGGCTGAAGGTATCACCAACTCAGACTGAATAGAGTCTTCCCCAGTAGGAGAGGTAGACACTGTGGATTAAAAAAATGATTATTTAGGTCAAAATTTTGAACAAACTTCATTGCTGGGGTGCAATGATGCTGACATCACCTTAAACTCAACTCATCCCAATGATTATAGGTAATTGCACTGGGTTATGATATATGGTGCTATTTCTTTAAATACCATCTGACCCAGTTGGATGTCACTTTTCTAGAGGCTAGGAAATAACTAGGCCTGATTCCTACAAATATTTCGAAAGTCTGAAGAATTCCTGTATTGTAGATACTCCAACTTCCTCATTCCTTATCAGAATTCTTAAAATACTTAGTTTCCTTCTAAGTTCGGCTCATATGCCACCTTCTACTCCATGAAGCCTTTCCGGATCTACTCACTGGCTACCAGCTCCTTCCCCACTTCAAAATTACCTTTTATTCATGTTGTATATATTTTATCAATACTTATATGAATACATGTTGTCTCCCCCTATAAAATGTAACTTCTTGAGAGCAGGAACTATAGGAGTATGCTGGAACCAACTCTAACCAGCTTTTTCAGAGCTCTATTGTTAAATTTTCAGTGTGAGCATTTACAGCTTCAAAATCTTATCCAAATAAAGGCTTCATAAATTGTTTTTTAATTGTCTAGACTTTATAAAATGTTAATAGTGCAGATTAAATTTTTCTTAAAATGTGTGCATACTTCTTCTCCCAGAGAGCCACAGATATTAAACATTTACCAGCACACCCTATACTTCTCTATCAATATTATTTGAGCTCAGCAGGAGTATAATGTAAGAATCAGAGAATGAAGTCATAACCAGATTGAAGGCCTGATGAATGTAGGCTAATAATAACAATGACTAGTATTTATTTTGTTTTTAAGGTTTGCAAAGTGCTTCATATCCATTATGTCATTGGAGCTTCAAAATGTCTGTAAAGGACTCATTTTTTTCTATAGACAATGAACAAATGCTTGTTAGTTGATTAACTGACACATGATCCTGAGATAACGTTCTACATGCTAACATGAGAATATAAAGCAAGAAAAATCAAGTATCAATATGTTCCCAACCATCCAGATATCTGGCATTATGTAAAGCCAACATGGAGAACTAATTGAATTTTGCAGATTTCACTCAGATGTTCTAGGTGCCATATAGCAACAGGCTAAGAATATACTGTTTCTGAATCTACTGAATATATAGGCATGAAAAATTAGTTGCACAAATCTGTCAAATCAACAACAGAGGCCAAAATACTCTGGACAGGAGCCCATGAAGACTAGGAAATAGCTCTGGCTTTACATGAAACCTGTTGTTTTCTGTCTGTGACTTGATATGTATATGGTATATAGAATTAATCTTATGTGTGTTTATATGTACATATACATACATGTGTATATAACATATATTTACATATATATGCCCTAATAGATATTTTTGTGCACCCATTCAATAACATCGATGACAATGAAACATTCTGAAACTCTGAAAACATTATATGAGAAGAAATAAGGGACAAGGAGGAAGGAAATAGGAAAAGAATGAAAGAGGAGAAGGACAAGGAGGAAAAGGGGAAAAAAGGAGAAAGGTAAGGAAAAGGCACATTTATATATCAGTTCCAAATTTGATACAAGAGGCAGCACTTTGGAGTTGACTATATGACATGGGAGACACTGGCAAAGGGCTGCCTAACATGGCATACCTGCATCAAAGAAGGAACTGTACTCTCTGAGCAAAGCAGAATTGAAATAGCTCAAAAGAAACATGAGATACACAAATTTAGAGAATCCATCCCAAATGTTCACATGGACTATTTGTTCCCTATTTGTGGTAGAACATTCTGAGCTCGTATTGGTCTGATCAATCATAGATACATTGTAACTTGACTCTAACATAATGATGCCATTTTGATTCTCTTCATGAACAAAGGACAACAACCAACCATGCACCACATGTAGCCTTTATGTTTTGCTCTTCTGCTTTAGTTTTTGCTTCTCAAGAATCAGATTCCCCCATCTCCTGGCTCTTCCACTAAAGGTGGAAAGTCATATAACACTTAGGCTGAGCTAATTTCCTGCAGATGTCCTGAACAAAGCCAGGTAAGGAGGTTTTCAATTTGCAATAGAAGGAAACTAATACTTTTCATTTTGCAAGGCCAGCATGGCAGGATCAACTATATTCTTCCAGTCTGTGGTAACTAGTCACAGAAGTCAGGGGTGGGGGTGGGGAAGGAATAAGTTGTGTCATTATCTTAACTATCCTTTACTTTATAACTTTTATAACTGAGAAGACTGCCTACTCCAACTCGACAGTGAAAAATACTCACTGCTAATGAGACTTGTGGTTGACACTATCTTTAATAAACTTTTCTCCATTCCATAACTGTAAATATCTTACATAATCATTTTCTGTACCTAAATTTGAGCCTAAGCACTAATTATCTTGTCCATCAGGCAGTTACTACAGTTGTTATTACTCTAAACATTCATAGAATTAGGCAAAGCCTTCCCTTGCCCCTGAGAAAAAGAATTAAGGAGTACCATAGCTTACCGTCAAATTCCCTCAACTTCTTCAGTGGATAAGTCCACACAATGCTTGGTAAGGGGCTGGCCTGAGCCACGCAGCTTAGAGTGATGTTTAGCCCCACTTGGATAGTAATGTTAGAATTAGGGGTTGAAGTCTTAGGCTTCATGCAGCTATTCAGTTCTACTTCATAGAAAAATTGCCCAGCCTTTGACAGAGGGCCCCGGCACAGTAGGTAGGAGTTCACTAATATGACAGGGGGTCTGATGAATTTGAAAAACTGGACAAGCCCCTTTAGATGGCAGTCACACATCCATGGATTATTGTGCAAAGCCAGCACCAAATTGGAAATGCCTTCGGCCCTACTGGTGAGTTGCTGGCTTTTCTGGTACATTGGCCACTGGATGAAGACATCCTCAGACATCACCATAAGTTCATTAAAGGATAAATCTAAGTAGGTAAGGTTAATCAAATACTGAAGTGCTTGCTTGGGTAGAACATCAAGCCTGTTGTGTTTGAGATCAAGGATGTTTAGAAGTGGAGTGGCTTGGAACGCTGTCCATGGTACTGTACACAACCTGTTCCCCTGAAGTCTCAGTTCTTTCAAGTCTCTCAGATGCTCCAGGGCTCCTGGGTGAATCACTGTGATATTATTAAAGTTGAGCCAAAGGAATTCCAAGGCACTGTTGTTGGAAAAGGACCAATGAGGCAGTTCAGTTAGGTGAGAGGAGTTTTCTATTCTAAGCTTCTTGATATCTTTGGGGATATTTCCCAGGATCTTTCTCAAAGAAGTATCCATGCACAACAGAGACCTGCAGAAAAATAAGCAAATCTTTAAACTGACATAGAATTCCTACCTCAAAGTAACACTAGAGGGTATCTAGTCCAAATCCCTCTCATTTTACGGATGAGGAAACTGAGGCCAGAGAGTAATTTACAGAAAATCACATAATAGGTACCAGAGCCATGGTTAAAACTCTAATCCAGCACTCTTTGCATTTATACCCCCTTGCTCCCTGTGACAACTGGCCTATTCCTGGGCCTTAGCTGACAGAACAGTATATTTGACTGACCCATCTATATACCAAGAAGTTCCCTTGTACCCAACAACTGACTCACTCATTATGTTTAGGGTTAGTATTACAAAGTTAGCAAACTATCAGCTTAGCAAACTATATCTAATTCAGGTATGTAAAGTTAGCAATTGTTACTAGTTACAATGTCCTTTCAGTTAATTTGGGGAAGGGAGAGCTTACAGTGCAGATCATCCACTGATTGACAGCTCCTAAAGTACCCCTCCCACTCAGCCCTGTTGAACTGCCCAGTAATAAAAATCAGATATAAGGGCAGAAAACTAAAAGATTTGGGATCTCAATTATGATACATAGCCCATTGTATGCCTGAGCCACTGATATGTGCTTATGGGACTGAAGGTCAAGGGAACCACAAACATTTCCATGCCTGTGAGTAATAAACTGTCTGATTCATAATCCTTTGAGCTCTAATGTTCTTTCTCAGGAACCTCCTCACCCAAAATCTCCTCACAATCCCCCAACTAGCTATTAGAATATTTATAGGTAAAAAAAATGAATACTTTGAAGAAGAATGTTGTATTTCCTGCAAAAACTCCAGTCAATGTTAATTCCATTTGGGTAAAATCACATAATTCAAAAAGAAGACATTTGTAACATTAACTGAAATCAATGTCCATAAGATATTATATTTCTCTTTTAAAATGCCCCCAAACTCCCATACAATAAAATTCCCAAAGTAAATCAATCTTCTAGGATCGATCTCTTGGGGACCCTGCCAACATTTCCATACCTGCCAAAGTTGTCCTCTGAGCATATACATTCTGGGTTGCATTCAGGGTAAGCTGGGTTTGCCTCCAGAAAAACCAAGACTAAAAGGAAAAAGTGACAAACTGGGCCCATATTCCTCTGTAAGAAGACACTCTATAGGTCTGGGATGAGACATGCTCCTAACTTCTAAGTAGAAAATCCTATTAACAGTAATCCTCTGTGATGTGGATGTCAGAGCGATATGTAAACAGTTCTTACAGAGATGTTAGGTCCCAAGAAGAATCCCTCGATCACTAGCCCAGAAAAGACTTTAAAATACTTTTTAAAAATTTCAAATGAGAAATGTTTTCTTTTTTGCTTTCATTTTACCCGATTTTCTTTTAGCTTTAGATATAATTGATATATTTCCTTCCTTGCTACTGTGACGCTGCTTTCTCTGGGTAATTGGATACTGCCTATCTGACTGCCCCTTCTCAGTCCCCCTTCATTATAATCAGTTCATCATCAATTCCTATCCCTCCTAAACATAGAAATCTCTAACACTTTTTTTTCTCTAGCTACACTTGCTGGTCTGATATGCTCCCGTGAGTTAAGTGATCACCTCTATGCTGATATTTTAATTCCATATGTCCAGTCAAAATATATCCCCCAAACTCCAATCCTTCATCTCCAGCTGTCTGCTATACATCTCCACCTGAATATAGCACCTCAAATTCAATATTACAAAAACTTAACTCATCTTCTTCCCTCCAAAACCCATGGCCCTCCTCTAAACTCTCCTTTTCTGTTGTGGGTACTACTACTGTGCCAGACAACCAAATCTGAAACATCAGAGCCATCTCTGACTCTTTATTCTCTTTACACCTTATATCCATCCAGTCACTACATCATAAACTGCGTAATCATCAGACCTAAACTATGTAATTGTCTCCTGATTGGTCTCTCTCTCCTGCCACTTTTTCACCTTGATGCTAATCCATCCTTCATACAGCTGCCAATATAACCTGCCTAATGTATAGATCTTATATGTTATTCCTCTGCCTTAAAAGTTTTAGTGGTTCCCCATTGCCTTTGGGATGAAAAAAAAACTCCTTAACCTGGTATCTAAGGCCAATGTGACTCCAACATAATTTTCTAGCCTTATTTCATATTATTTCCCTTTCTTTAAGGCTCATCTTAGATTCTACTTCCTCCATGAAGACTTCGCTGATGCCCTCTCCTGCTGTTAATGCTCTCATTCTCTCCTCAAATAAGTTGTTGTCCTCAAGGAGCTTACACTCTACTTTGGAGAATGTGATTGTATACACAGAAGAGTCATACATGGAAGGAGTAGTGGAGTCAAAAGAGAAATTAAATGCTCTAAAAATATTTGAGGAGAGAATGAGAGCATTAACAGCAGGAGAGAACATCAAGAAAGTCTTCATGGAGGAAGCGGTTTGGTGGGCTAGATGACAACATACCTGGCTCCATCTAAGACCTTCCTTATTCATGGCTAAGTCAGGGGCCATTGTGGCTTCAAAACAAACCCATGCTTCTTAAATAGCCAATGGTGGGTGATTAGAAAAATATATTCCTTTTTTGTCATTCCTCTCAAATTTGGAATGAAAACTTTAGTCTTTTGCCAGATTCTAGACTTTGCTATCACTGAGCAGCTCCCAAACTCCCTGGACAATGGAACAATCTCAATTAAAGTTTCTGGTCCTTTAAAGCATTAGTTTCTCTTTACTGTTAGAAGCTGAGACCACCTCTCTATAGAGTGCCAGAAGACTATTATACATTCTTCTGGGGCCCTCTAGTGCTCACAATCCATCTGACACCACAGTACAGACCACAGAGATGAACAACAGCTCAATTCAGGACACTGTCAACCAGTGAGATCCTAACTAGGTTGCAAACTAAGCTACTTACCTTCCATCTTCTTAACCAAGAGGCATAAGCTGTTTCAGAGTTTCAGGGTCAGACTACATCAATAAAAGCTATTTAGTTAGTAGATACACCCTAGTTTGACAAATGATGTCCTTGCTACATCATTCATAATTAGCAGGATCATAGAACCATAGAGATGAAAAGTTAAATCATATAGCTATTGAGTGGAAGAGCCAGAACCAGAACTCAGTTCTCCAGATTCCTGGTATAGAAGTCTTTCCCTTGTTTAAGATATATCTTCCTGCTGATGTACTGAAATCAAATTTATACCCTTCAGATTTCCTTAAAGTGCCATCTGAGAGGCGGTAGGATAGGGTAGTGGATAGAGTACTGAGCTTGGAGCAAGAAAGACCTGTGTTTGAATTCTGATCACTTACTTGCTATATCACCCTAATCAAAGCCCTCAACCTCTCTGACCCTCAGTTTCCTCATCTCTAAAAACAGGATAATAATAACACCTACCTATAACAGGGACAGGAGGGAGGCAGCTAGGTGACACAGTAGATAGTGCCAGGCCTGGAGTCAGGAAGAACAGAGTTCAAATCTGACCTCAGACACTTACTAGCTGTGTGACCCTGGGTAAGTCACTTAACCCTGTGTGCCTCAGTTTCTTCATCTGTAAATTGAGCTAAAGAAGGAAACAGCAAACCATTCCAGCATCTTTTCTTTTGGGGGGGGTTGTTTGATTTGGAAGGGGGAGGGCAGGGCAATTGGGGTTAAGTGACTTGCCCAAGATCACATATCTAATAAGGGTGTCGTGTCTGAGGCCGAATTTGAACTCAGGTCCTCCTGAGTCAAGGGCCAGTGTTCTATTCACTGTGCCACCTAGCTGCCCCTCCAGTATCTTTTCCAAGAAAACCCCAAATGGGATCACAAAGAGTCAGAAATGACTGAACAACAACAAATTATAATAGCAACTTCTAAAAGGGGGGTAATAGTAGTATCTTCCTCACAGGGTTAGTGTGAAAATGAAATGAGGCAGTGAAGTAGTGAAGACTTTGCACTTTCAAAACACCATATAATCAGGGCAGCTAGGAGGCACAGTGAATAGAGCACCAGCCCTGGAGTCAGGAGGACCTGAGTTCAAATTCAGCCTCAGACACTTAACAGTTACTAGCCATGTGACCATGGGCAAGTCACTTAACCCCAATTGCCCTGCCCTCCCCCCTGCAAAAAATAAAAAAAAAAAAAGATCAAAAAAATACCATATAATCATCAGCTGTGACAATTCCATACACACATTGGTGGCCAGTAATGTTAATAACTGTTCTTCTGTGCCTATAATGACCTCTAGCACTGTGCTAGGCACCAGAGGAATTATAAAACAGGAGGGCATTGTTCTTTCCCCATAGGAATATTCACTCTAAGTGGGAAGGCACACTCTTGAAACAACTGGGAAAAAAATCACTTGCTAGATCACATGATAGTGGTCAATAGGAGTTCAGAAAAAAAAGAGATTACTGTGGGCTATGGCGGTCAGTCTAGCAAAGGGAGTTAAGCATCTAGTGTGTGCCTGACACTGTGCAAGGTGTTGGGAATACAAAAACAATCAAGGATCTGATATTTCATGCCAGTGGGACTTGAAATGTGGCCAGGATTTCGGACAGCTACAGAGGAGGAGGGAAGTCAGTCCAGGAGAGGAAACAGCATAAGCAAAAAGCATGGAGTGGAATGTGAGCCTGGTGGGTATAGAGGACAGTGAGACCACTAGCCTGGTTGATTAACAGCAAGCAGTAGGAGACAAGGAAATAGTGCTAGAGTGGGAAGAGGTTATAGATTTTGAGTTAGAAGCCCTTGCTTCCAGTCCAAGTTTGGCCATTTTACCATCAGCTGTGTGACGATGGGCAAGTCACTGGCTTCCCTAACATTCCCCCTTCTGTGAAATAAGGACAGTGAGTCTTATTTTTTCTGCTTTATCAGATGATTGCAGGGAATTAAATGTATGTAAATTGCTATATAATTTTAAGCTAGTTATATAAAGGCTGAAAATGTAGAGGAGAACTCAATTGTGCAGCACCTTAAATGCCAGGCTCATTTTTCTATTTGCAGGAGAGCCCTGATGGACCTGCTGCCCCTATTCTGTCCTCCTTACATGCAGTTATATGCATGGGGGGCCAGATTGCCACCATTTCTTTGAAATTTCTTCCCTTCTACCCTCAACCAAACAACAATCTCTGTATTCCTCCTTAATGACAAGACACCCAGCAAAACAGATCCATTTACCCTTCAATAATAGGCATGGCTGTCCTGGAAAATACCAGAATCCTGTGTCTGAGTTACATCATCCCCAACTGTTCTGATTCTGCTGATGATTTAGGAGGCAAAGGTCCAACCTGAGGTTACTATCAACCCAGAACAACTTCAAGTCATCTATCCCTTAGTTTCCTTCAAAGTGCAACACAAATGCCACCTCCTACAAAAAGTTGGTTCCCTCTAGTTCTTAATGCTCTCTCTCCTTGAATTTTATTTAACTGTTTAAATGTTGTATCTTCCAGGAGAATAGAAGTTCCCTGAGGAGAGGAGCTATTTTTTGTTTTGTCTCTGTATCCCCAATGCTCAGTACAGTATCACACACATATGATTGATGAATTCCATTGAACTTAGAGTTCCAGGCTCAATTGAGACAATGTAGCAGAACGCCATATCCCAGAAGATGATGCAGAGGGAGATAAGGCCACAAGGCTTGACTTCCAGAAAGCTCTTGGTCATGGTGAGAATCAGCTGATCATCAGAGATGCATTTGATTATTTACTAACCTGTTTTTTCTTGGAAACTCCTGAATCCTCAGCATGTCCAGCAAGGGGCAGCTATATGAGCACAATCTAAGAAGGACCTTGAATTATATGAGTTCAAATCTGTTCATCACTCAGTGGGAACCTAGAGGCAGTGAAGGGGAGCTCTAGGAGGAGGTGCAGATGAAGGGGATTTGGAAAAGTGACAAAGGATCTTTTCTGAGAAAGGTGCATGGCCCATGGCTAATGCGGTCCCACCACCCATATTTTTATCCACAATGCCTACAGAACAAGAAATGCTGAGGCCTGAGCTCTCCTATATGAAGTACAACACCTGGCACCAAGCAAAAAAAATGCAGCTGACAAAAGATGGATGTCTGGGCCAGACATGTGAACTACTGCCCCAGTTGCAGAGATGCTAGAGATTCACAGCACCAGAAAGAACCACCTGGGCTCAAGTTACCATATCACCAGGAACCAGAAGGGCAAAAAGTAAAGTACAACCTCTCTATGTCTCCGTTTTCTTGTCTGGCAAGTAGAGATCATGACATCATACATTTAGAGTTGGAAGAAACCATAGAAATTATCCAGACATACCCCTTCATGTTACAGGAAAGGAAAGCTGAGCTCCTCAGGGGTGACATGCTTGCCAAGGTTACATAAACAGTACAATAGTAGTAGTAATTGACAGATAAGTATTTGAACCCAGATTCTCTGACTGCAGATTGAGTGCTCTCTGTACCATACCATGCTGCCTCAGATAGTAGTAATTTCTCCCCAACCTCAGAGATGGGAAGATCAAATGAGAGAACATACTTTAGAACCCTAAGATATTGTAGAAATGTAATGTCATACAAGGGCACTGAGATGGACAACTTATATGGACATCTGTATGTTCCTCCGCAGTGCATTTTGGGAAAGGATAAGAATACTTATATGTATTAAGTAGACAGAGAAAATTCACTAAGGGAAAATTTATACACTACAATCCAGGGATCTAGCTGCCTGTGGAATCTATGTAAACTCAGACTTTTAAAAATTCTCCTGAGGGATCCCATTTTCTTACTATTATCTCTGGCTCTGAACATTAAAGGAGCATGTTAAAAGAAACATGCCCAACAATGCTGCTTCCAAATAGCTAGTATTCGTGAAGCTAAGATTTGGAAAGTGCTATGTTTGATCCTCACAACAACGCTGTGAGATTGGTGCTATTATCATCACCTATATTTTACAGATAAGGAAACTAAGACAAATAGAGATTTAGTGACTTACCCAGGGTCACACAGCTAGGAAATGTCTGAGGCAGGAGTCAAGTTTCTTGACTCTAGCTCCAATTCTCTCCACTGTATCACTTTGCTGCTTATTGGGTGACCTTAGAAAATTCAAATCCATTCTAAAGTGAATAGGAAACTGATAATAGGGTCAGACAGCTCTGCCAACTCTTCTTGGTCCTAAATCTCCAGCCCACTACCAGAACAGTTTCCCTTGACTATACATTTGCCTAAATGAAACTCCCTGAATGAAGGATCCCTAGAATCACCCCTAAAGCAGGGATAAAAAAAAGAGCAAAAGCTGTGATAATCTGAGATGCCTTGTTGGGAGGGGAAAGGTTGGATTTTAAAAGAGGAACAGGCAAAGCTAAGGTTGGAAGCACGTGCCCTGAAGTTAGATTGTTTCTGACAAGGCCATTACTGGATTTTAGGGAAAGAGCTAATAGATGTACTTTAAAAGAAATAAAAGGATCTACAAATATCAGGAAGGATGTTGATGCTGGTAAGGATTAAAGCCTTGGTATAGCCCTCCTCCTACATCATTAACCCATGAGGTTGCCTTTTATTTGTTTTTGTTAAACCAAAGGGAGGCAGTGTGGTACAGTGGAAAGAGCACTGGCCTTAGAGGTCAGTTCAGATCCATCCCAGCTCTGCTTACTATGTGAGCCTGGGCAAACCACTTAACCTCCCTACATTTGAATTTCCTCCTCACTGAAATGATGTTGCTTGTCTCTTACCAAATATATTGAATGTGTCTTTTGTTCAGCAATAGTATTAATGCAGGTTATTGTTGGTGTTGTTCAGTTATGTCCAACACCATTTGAGATTTTCTTGGCAGATACTGGAGTGGTTTGGCATTTCCTTCTCCAGTTCATTTTACAATGGAGGAAACTGAGACAAACAGGGTTAAGTGACTTGCTCAGGGTCACACAGCTAGTAAGTATCTGAGGCCAGATTTGAACTCAGGTCTTCTTGACTCCAGGACTGGCACTCTATTCACTTCACTACCCAGGTGCCCTGGCTGGTAGTTAGTCCCGATCTTGTGCAGTGCTTCTCTCTTGACCTTCTGTGTGATGGGGAAAAGACTGTAGGCAGGCAATAGGAAGTTGGGTGATATAGCATACAGTCCATGGGATTGGCTTTCAGAAGACCTGGGCTCTAGGCCTGGCCCCATCACCTTCCTGCTGTGTGACCTTCAACAACTGACTTTATAGCTCCAAGCTTCATTTTCCTCATATGTAAAATGAAAGGAAGGGCTGGAATAGATGTTTTCTAAGATTTGTCCCAGCTCTATGACCTCTATTGCATATATATCTTAAAAGATGAAGTGCTATAAGGGAAAAATGGTTTCCAAAAATCATATGAAGAAATCTAATTGTTGTACACACAGAAGAGGGTTCAGTCAAATTAATTTCACCTACTATAAACTCATGGTCAAGAACCTTGACTGGACCCTTTCAGCTACTCAATAATCCCATATCGATTCTTTGTTTTCTCCTAAACTGAACAAAATATTTCACATGCAATCCAGCCAGGGAAGGATGAAAGGAAATTATTGTCTCACTTGGCTGAGATGTTACATTAACTCATATTGAACTTGCAGTCCACTAAAACCCCCAGATCATTATCAGATGCTTTGAGATCTAGCCATACCTCTCTTATAAGTATAAGGATGCTTTTATAAATGCGAGTATAAGATTTTACATTTGTTTTGATTAAATAACATCTGATTAGATTCATCCCAGAATTCCAGACTGAGATTTTTTTTAAAATCCTGGCTCTGTCATTTGACATGCTGGTTATCCCTCCTATCTCTTGGTCACTATAAATACGACAAGTATGCTTTCTAGATCTTTATCTAAGTCATTGGTAAAATACATATATAGATTAAAATGTGGGTATAGAGATAGATGAATATATAAATATACTCTGTATATACAGCATGTATAATAGCACAGGGGCAAGGTCTAGAGCTAGATTTATATACAGGTATATAAATATCTGTGTATGTACATATATATAATATAAATATGTGTGTGCATGTGTATGTCTATTAGCACAGGGTCAAAGACAGCTTCCAAGGGAACTCCACTAAAGAGCTCATTCCAAGTTGGCATCAAATTATAATAATTACTCTTTAGGTTTACTAAACCAGTTCCAAATCCACTTAACTGTATTATTATTCAGGCTGCCTCTCCCAATTTTGTCTATAAGGATAGTATGAGAGTTTTTCAAGTGCCTTGATAAAATATAGGTAAACAAGGGTTTTATTTTCCTTTTATCGTGGCAGAGGGGGAAGTGGAAAAGAAAGTGAATGCTTGTTAATTGCGGGGGGAGGGGAGGAAAATATAAATTTGAAGAATGTCTAGATAAGCTCTACCTGTAGTACTCTTTTCATCTACCAGTCTAATAGCCCATCCCAAAGGATGTCAGATTAATTTGACATGATCTTTCTCCGTGAAGCATGATGGTTCTTTGTGATCATGGTTTCTTTTTCTAAATGATCATGAAGCATCTCTTTGATACATTCTAGAATTTTGCCTGGAATCAAAGTCAAGTTCATAGTATGCAGACTCCATTCTCTTTCCTTTTTTGATATTCAAGACAGTGTTTTTCTTTCTCTGGTTGTGCAGCAACTTTCTTATTCTGCATAATCTGTCAAAGAGCCTTGCCTCTAGAATAGCTAAGGGGCTTTAAAGTCCCTGAGGGAACATCCTGAAAGTTCTAAGACCACCAGCTTGGAATGAATTTCAGGGACTAGTTGGTTTCCCAGGAAAGACAGAATCCAAGTTCCTCCTATTATAGAATAATAGAGGAAGAAATAACATTAAAAGATAATCTAATGCCCGGAGTTCTTAATCTTGAGGAATCATGTACTCCTTTGGCAACCTGGTTCAATCTATGGACTCTTCAGAATAATGTTTTAAATGCTGTACATTAAAAAAAATACATAGGACTAAAAAGGAAACCAATTATATTGAAATACACTTATCAAAAACAATTTTAAATAACTTCATTGAACCCCAGGTTAAGAACTCTGAGGTCTATTCCCATCAGTGTAAAGGTGAGATTAAATAGCTAATTCGAGGTCACAGAATTAGTGGCCAAGTCAGGCCCAGATGCCAGATCACCTGACTCCGGAGCCAATGCTCTCTCCACAATTACACGTGAGATGTTCTGATTCTCTGAGAATGCCAGGAAAAGATTTTGTGGCCTGCCTTAGTGGAGCCCCACTCTGCATCCATATCATTATATTTGGTATTTTCAATGCCAGGTCCTAAGGCTAGGATTTGTTATTTCAGACAGACAGATAAAGAACAATTGGTAATGTTATTGCCAGACAATTGATAATTCCCTTTCATACTCTCAGCTTCAATTCTCCTGACTAGAGTATTTCCTTCCTCATTTCTGTTTCTCAGGCTCAAACAGAAGTTCTGTGTTTAATTCTGAAAGGGAGGTAGCATTTTGTCTTTTGGGATCTTTTAAGCAGTGCTCCTTAGACCTAAATTCACTAATTCTTGAAGGGAAGAACTTGTTTTCATTGTGTCTTTGTATGCCCTGAGCCCCATTTAGCACAGTGCCTTGTACGTAGTAGATACTTAATAAATACTTTTTGGATTGGATTGGATCAGACAAGTACTTTACCCCTGTCTATAGCCCAACCATTCTTAGACCACTTGGGGAAATCCTTTCCCTAAAGTCCTTTCCAAGGTTTTGCCAAAAATAGTTCGCTCTCTTTCCCTCCTCCCAAACCATCCTCAAACCAGAATATAGACTCCTTTCCTACTACAGTGTCACCAACGGCCAATTAATATGAATGCCATAAGCTGAACAACCACTATGTTCAAGCAGTAAAATAAACCTTCCTTCCAGAAGCATGTCAAGAGACTAACTGACCATGCAGAACACATTAGGTTGACCATCACACATGAACATTTCCTGGGCTAACCCACCCATTTAACCAGCTATTTCTCTGTCATCCACTAATGGAGATAGGATGATACTGAGGAAGAAATACAGAAAATGAAGATGAGGATATCTGGGCTCTAGTCTTCACTCTGTGTAAATCCTAACCATGATGACAATGGACAATTCAATTAACCACCCTGAGGAGTAAGAGTGCCTGTTCTGGCTAATTATTCAGGGATTTTTATGAAGATTAAAGGATGTAGATTTAATGTAGATGAAGGAGCATTGTTCATTGAAAAGAACTATTCAAATAAAGAATCATTAACCTTAGCAGAAGATTCAATGCCCTGCATAAAGTGGCTTTATTTGACACATAACAATAAAAAATTACTTCTTTGGGTTCCCCAGTTGTCTGACCATTTTCCTGGGTGTCACTCAAAGGCTCTGCCCTGAACACCCTGGCTTATGTCCCACACAGCACATTAGTCTTGTATAACTAGTACAAGGTCACTTCTGTGTGGGGTGCCCCTATCAATTATAGAGCTGCCATCAGAGAGCCACCACTCCAATTATATGGAAACCATGATCCTTGCAGCTGAGTTTGGAGGGTGGCCTACCTCATTGAAAACAGGCTTAGCAATGCCAGCAAATATAGTAGTTTTTAGATGAGAGATGTAATCAGCTGCTCTCCATCTCCAAGGCAGACTCAAGAAGAAGGAGGCTTACAATGAGATATGTTTGATTCAGGTTAGACATCAGAGAAAATATGTTTACATTGAAAATGTCCTTGTAAACAATGGAGAGGGCCACCAAGGGAGGCTGTGGAATCCTCTTTTTTTAAAAGACAGATTCTGATAGAAAACTAAATGTGAGTCAGCTGTAAGGCCAGAGGGCTTAACATCCTCCCAAGGTCCCCTATAGGCTTAATAATTCTATAAGTCAAGAATTAGTTTCTCATGAGATTTACAAAAACCTTTTGGAATCTGTTGGAACTTAAAAGATGGTCTGAAAGGAAAAAAAAACACTCAGTGAGTATGACAAGCAGGCTTTGTATATGTGCACGTGCAAAAGGGTAAGACAGAAAGTGAAGAAAAGGGAAATGCCACAGTGTATAAGTATGCTTACATACGAGTTCATGAGAACCCTTGTGTGGATTTGAGGATAGGAAAGTGTGTAAACACCAGTGTGTGAACAAGAGTGTTTATGTAAGCCACCAGTGATCCCAGGAGCTTCTCCTAGCAGAAGTACTCATTGGCTGGGCCTTCTACCTTGGATAGTGCATGTGAATCCATGCTCGAACGTGATGAGAGTAGCCTGTCTCCCTCCTCAGGGCTGTCCCTGGCCAAATCCTCCACACCATCTTCACCAGGACCCAGTCTCTCAAATGTGACATATGAACTCTGGGTCTCCTCACTCTTCCTCAACCGGAATTTCTGGTAACGCCTCTTTAGGGACCCACAACAGACAAGCAAGGTCAGAGGCACAGCAATGATGGCCGCGATGGTAATCACCACAATGTTGATGAGTCTCTGGGTGCCTTCAGCATCGACCACCTCATCTGTAGAGAAGATGATACACTGTTCCTTCTTGGGGACCAGGCCACGCACGCAGACACAAGCTACATACTTGGTTTTTGGCATAAGACCTTCAATGGTGACCTTGGTTTTCCCAGGGTCCACACTGACCCTTTTCATATCCTTCTCCCCAAAGATGGCATAGAGTACACTGAACATGGTGGTGTTTCCAGCCTGGGGGGCTTTCCAGACCAAGGTCACACTGTGGTAAGTGTCCCCTACCACCTTCACTGATCTCACCATTTGAGCTGGCTCCAGCGGATTCACTGGCTGGTCCTTAGCTCGATCAGCCTGCTCTGCCCCAAGGCTCCCCACAGAGAGTTCTCCCAGGGCATTCATCTGGAAATGTTGAAGAGCAGGATTCTTCTCATAGCTGGGGAGGGTGGGCCTGGCCACCACAGAAGATAGCCCTGAGGTAGTGGAGGCATATCTTGCCACTAGCTCATTGTATGCGGCAGCCTCTACAGCCTCGGCCTTCCCGGGCCACTGCCTAGTAGTGGGCTGTCGAGGATCCACTGTGGTCTGAGCCTCTGTGATGATGAGGGAGATGAATGCCTCAGTGGCCCCCAAAGAATTTTTGGCTTTGCAGACATACTCTCCAGAGTCATGGTGGGATACTTCGGGCAAGCCCAGAAGGGACCAGCTCATGCCATCACTGGAGGTTTCTTGATGCACTAAAAAATAAGAAAAGCATGCGCAGTAGTTCCACAGAGTAATTCATTCAAGAGCAATCTGGATTACTGCCAGGTGAGACCCACTCCTAAGCGGCACTGGCCTGATTCCCCCCAGTGATGTCATGGGTCATGAGATGGTGAACATGGAAATCAGAAAGCCCAGCACAAACCCAAGGTATACAGCTAAAGAACAAGAAGAGTCAGAAGATGGGTTCTAGTCCCAGCTTCGCCATTTGCTATCCGCCATTTGCTATCCACCATTTGCTATCTGCCATTTGCTATCCAGGTGACCGTGGTCAAGTTATTTAACCTCTCTGAGCATCAGATTCTTCATCAATAAACTCAACCCATCTACCTTGAAGAGCTATGAGGATCAAATGAGATAATGCATGCAAACTGAATAATATTAGTACAATGTGTCACAAACTGTCAAGCTATACACTTGTAAAGAAGGGGTTTTTATTATTGTTATTATAAAGTCAATTTTTTTTGGTCATTCTCACCACTTGCATTGTCTCAGAGCTATGCTTAACCAGATGCCACCATCTTGAACATCTGGACCATCATTGTCATAGCCAGATTTCATGGAATTCCTGGAACCTATATGACTGTCAAGACTGCCTCCAAACCCTTCCCAGGTACTTGGGGGTACACCTAGCACAAGGTTCCATTTCCCTCATTGGCAGACTTGATCCTTACTGAAGTTCAGCCCCCTGAACCTGGCCCTGCTCACTTTCCGAGGCTAGGGGTCTGAGAACATAGAATTATCTGGCTATTGTAACTCACCTGTCCCATTGAGCTGATGCCCATCAGCTCTCCTCCAGCTAAGCTCTGGACTGGGTATCCCAGTGGCCCCACAACGCAAAAACACAGTGCTACCCAGAAGAGTCTTGACCTTGGCCACTGAAGTATAAACCTCAGGACGCTGGCATTTCCTGAGTTCCAGTTGGCTGAAGGCAACTCCAGCCAGGCTCCAAGGAGTAGAACACTTAAGCCTTGGCTCAATGAAGGCCATATTTGGAGTTGGGAAGTTTAGGATCTGGACCATTTCATACAGGCTACAGTCACACACCCAGGGGTTGTCCTGCAGACCTGGAAAGAGAAAATGAAATGAATACCCTATCTTCTTTCAAGACTCATGATGTATTACCTCCTATCCTCTCCATTCAACACATTCTATAAAGGTAAGAGCTTCAAGGAGTTATAGTCACTTTTTCAAGTCTCTGGCTAAGCTCCAAGCATTGTAGGGGGTGCTATTGTTGTAGTAACTGACATTTATACAGAATTTTTTGAGATTTGAAAACACTTTATATACAGTATCCCACCTAAACTTCACAAAACTTGCTGTGAGGTAAGTCCGATTGTTATGCCTATCTTACGGATAAGGGAACTAAGGCTCAGAGAGGTTAAGTAACTTTCTTGTGACCACATAACCAGTACATAGCAGATTTGGGACTCAAGTCTTACTGACTCCAAATCTGATGCTCTATTCACTACACTTATGTGCCCTTTATCCTATAAGATATTCTTAACCCAAAGTGCACACTTAAAGAACTACCCTTTTTTCGTGTTTCTCCATTCCTAGGGTGGTACTGAACCATCCACATTCTTCCTCCCAAGAGAATATATTTGTCATAGGACTGCCTCAGATTAGAGTTGGTTCCATTCTGTGGAATATGTATACATATACATATATATGTATAGATATGTACACATATGTGTTTCCTATATTTATATATGTAAATGTATGACATGTAGATATATATGTATGTAAATAACAATATAAATTCTAAATAATTATTACATATGTATATATTATTATTATATAGTATACCCCAAAAGTCTTCATGAAGTTTTAATCTTTATTAGCACACATGTGTGTGCACGCATACAGACATACACATACACACACACACGCATACACACACACATCCCATCCTACCCTCAACCCATCAGCCCAACCTTCACAACACAAACTTTTTATCCGGAGGAAATCAAATTAAAATGGACGCTGTAAGCAGACTTAAGAGGGAAAAGAATCACGATATGACAATATGCTACCCAAAGAGTTCATGTGGAAACAGGGGTGGTGAGGTGGGGGGAGAGGGAAATGTTTTGCCTTCATGACAGTGATGGGTGTTAGAGGATGATTTGACATGAGTGAGCCTCAGGCCTCATTTAACAATGACAGAAATAACCTCAGCCTACTCCCTTAAGAGTTTCCCTGGGTCACTGTCCCTCTGTCAGCCAGGGATCTCACATCTCACATAGCACCTTTCCACCATTCCCAGAGGTGACTCTTCATGCTAGGATGGAACCCAAGGACTGTGGTTTTACAATATCATGGTCTAACCCACTGAGCTAAGTAGCCCAAACACCACAACAAAAGGTGGCTGAAAAGAATCAATGTTTCTCCTCAATACCTTTGTGCTAAAAATTACCCAAGCAAGGGGAGGAAACTATGGCAAAAATGCCTCAGTAAGAGGGCAGAGTGATTTGCCTAGGGTCACACAGGTAATAAATAGCAGAGCCAGTCTTTATATCATGTGAGAGGGTGCAGACTAACATTGCAAAGTAAGCACTAAGTCATATGATTACAGACTCGTGGGTCTAGATGAGGCTGTTAAGGGAAGTCAATGTTTCCTTCTATGTGACATTTTCTTTCACAAACTCATTTGTACAGACCCTCACCCCAAACCACTCCGGGGTGGTCTGTGTCTTCTATTGTGAAAGGTCACTGGATTCATCAACATCTTCAGAAGTACAGTCCAGCATTTCCTACCTCTTATTAGGAGTTCCTAACCTCCAGGTCACCAGCTGGAACATCTTATCTTTTTCAACTGTTCTATGACACTTCTTTCTTCCCTGGTTACTCCAGCCCAAACTGGAATGTCCCTCCTAATTCCTCCAGCACAGATGACTCAGGCTCCCTAAATTAATTTAGAACTTAATCAAGAATAAGTTCTGTGAGACTCCATGTTCTCTAACTAAACTGAAGCTCTGTAGGAGGCATTAACTGCACTGTAATAGAAAGGTTACTAGTTTTGGAGTAAGGGAACTCAGGTTCTAATACCAACTATGCACAGGCAGTAAATATACCACTGGGGTGACCTTGGGCAGGCCAATTACTTCTGGGCCTCACTTCTGGCAAAATAAAAAATCATTTCTGAAGATCCTTCTAATTCTAAGGCCCATGAGCCTATGAATGAGAGGAATATTCCTCAAGAGATAGCATGATGCAGTGAAAAAAACACCTCAAGTCAAAGGACATGGGTTCCATTCCTGTCTATGCTAAATAGCTATATAACTTTTGGCAAGTCACTTAACGAGTCTGGGGCTCAAGTTCTTCCTCTGAAAAGTGAAGGGTTTGATCTAAATCAAGGAGTCTTAACCTGGAGTCTGTGGACTTCTTAAAAAATTCTTTATTTTAATATTGCTATATTTCAGTATAACTGGTTTGCTTTGTAATATTATGTATTTTATTTTATACATTTAAAGACACTTAGCTTCACCCAACTATATAAAAAGGGTTTATAACCTAAAATAAGGTTAAGAAGACTGGGACCAGATGATCTCTAAGGCTTTTTCCTATTCTAAATTGTGTGAGCAGGGATTGTTTTATGCTTTGCCTGCACCCCCCAAAGCATCTAATACACAGAGAGACTTACAGAAGTAGGTGCTTAATACAGACATGTCAATTTTCTACTTAATAGAGAGCAAGATGAATTCATCCATTTGGCAAGCATTTATCAAGGACCTACTGAGCACAGTGATATTCTCCTAGTTCTGTCTCTTTATGTGTTTGAAAAATCCCTGAGTGCCTCTGAATGTTATTCTCAAGATTTGGACTAGACAGCTTGACCTCTCTTACCCAGAATGATCTTGGAGTTATCACTGGAGGAAGAAGGACCAGCCCGCAGGTGAGACCAGGTGATAAGAAGCTGCTGGGGTAGACGCATCAGCTGATTGCTAGAGAGGTCCAGGAAGGTGAGGTTCCTTACATAGCGGGCAGCCTCTGCAGACACCGATGAAAGGCGGTTCCCATGCAGATCAAGCAGCCGAAGCTGTGGAGTATCCCCAAGAGCTCCCCAGGGGAAGGACACCAAGTGATTCCCAGGGAGGCGCAGCTCTTGAAGCCTCCGCAGGCCCCGCAGCATGACAGTACTGACACTGGTCATGGAATTATAGGGCAGCCACAGGTACTCGAGGCAAGTGAGTTGGTGGAGGGCATCCCCCGGCACTCTCCGGATGGACGTCTTCTCTATTCGGAGCTTGGAGGTATCCGATGGGATCATCATGGGAGGGAGGGTCATCTCGGGGTCATTGCACACAACCACCCTGGATCAGATATAAAAGGGGAAAGGGCAAAATACCAAGATTTAGTGATGATCCCATGCCATCCTAGCTTCATCGACACCAGCTTCCAATGACATAGCCAACACATTGTACCAAGATTCATTTATTTTTCTCATAGTCTGTACAAAAGGTGTGAATAGTTTCAACCATTCAATAAATTCCACAAATATTTATAAAGCACTTACCATTTGGTAAGCATCATGTAGGATTCAAAGAAATAACATAAAAACCCTTTCCTGAAGGAGCAAACAGTCCCTTCTAGAGCTAACAGAATCACAGAATCTCAGAGATAGAAAAGATATCCAAGACCATCTATCTAGTCCAAATCTTACCTGTATAAGAATCCCTTCTCCAGCAACCTTCAACACATCTTTACTTGATGATCTCCAGAGAAGGGAAAGTCACCACCTCCATATACATATTCAATATATATCCATCTTTATTCTTTCTCAGACAGTAGCCTCCCCTGAAGCACTTTCTGGTGCCCTAGAATGGGAGCCAATACACTGGGGTGTCTCTTCTATACAAAGGCTCTTGTTCCAATGATGGTTTGAGTGGGCACATAATGCTGCTTGCCCTATGGATCCCAAATTGCTAGGGAACCCAGGTTCAAATACCAGGGGAGACCATTCCACTTTTGGACAGCTCCAAATGGTGGAAGTTCTTCCTATCATCGATCCTAGATGTGCCTCTCTGCCCTATCTGGCCGTTGTTCCCAGTTCAGCCCTTTGGGGTCAAATTGAATAAACCAAATCCCTCTTCCACATGGGAGCCTCCAAATCCCTGAAGACAGTTATTGTCATCTCTGTCTTCTCTTCTTCCACATAAACATCCCCATCTCTTTTAGCCAATCCTTTCATGCTATCTGGTCACTCTCTTCTAGACAATGTCCAGATTGCCCAACCCCTTCCTAAAATATGTTTGCACAAAGTGGTTCATATGTAGTCTGACCTGGCCAAAGTACATCAAGACTTTAACCTCAATCCTTAAGAACATGATCTGGATTGTATACATAGTAGATGCTTAATAAATTTTATTGAATGAAGTAAGTAATGAATGTGTTCAAGATATCTACATGAAAAGTTGAATAATGTAAAATAACATTCAAAGAGTTTCCAACTTGCTAAATGTCAAGTGAGTAGAACAGACAAAAAATGATACAGGAATTCCAAAGAAAGAGAAACCACTTGGGGCAGCTAGGTGGTGCAATTAATAGAGCACTGGCCCTGGAGTCAGGAGGACCTGAGTTCAAATATGGCCTCTGACACTTGACCCTTACTAGTTGTGTGACCTTGGGCAAGTCACTTAACCCCAATTGCCCTGCCTCCCCCCCTCCAAAAAAAAGTAAAAAGAAAGAGAAACCAATGTGGGCTAGGGATCTTAAAGCTACTACTATTCTCTGTGCTCTCTCCCTAGGGCCCTTTCCAGCTTGTAGCCATGTCACTTTTCAATCCTTCATCAGCTGTATGATACTCAAGAGTCACTGTGCCCATATAGACCTGCTAGATTTTCATGTCTTGGTAGCCACATGACATCAGAACATAAAATTTGGCTGGGAGTAAACAGACCCATATTTTAGTTTTGGCTCTGGCACTAATCATCTGTGTGGTACTAGGTAAGTCATTTCACTTTTCTGGTTCTTAATTCACTCCTCTGTAAAAAGAAGGGGTTGAACTCAGGGATTTTTGTTGACCACACTCCCTTCTCCTAGGTATACTCTCCACCCTTGGTATCCGAAACACTGCTCTCTCTTGGCTCTCTTCCCACCTGTCTAAACACTCCTTCTAAGTCTCCTTGGATGGATCATTATCCTCTCACCCACTAAGTGAGGGTGTCCCCCAAGGTTCTGTCCTGTGTTCTCTTCTCTAAATTCTCTCCCTTGGCCATCTCATCATCTACAATGGATTTAATCATCATCTCTAGGCAAATGACTCCTAGATCAATATATTTGGCTCTCAACTCCAATCTCTCATTACCAATTGCCTGCTGAACATCTCCACCTAGATGCCCCTTAGTCAAACTCAACATGTTTAAAATAATATTCCTAAAGTGAGTATCTGACCATGTTGCTCCCCTACTCAAAAATTATCTCAAGGGTGTGCTAGTAAATGTTTAAAAACCAGCTCTTTGAGGGGCAGGGGATGATATCCCCATGACACACTTTTATGTTTAATCTTAATTGACATTTCTTCCACCATCTTAAGTCTAGAAACCAGCAAAACAAACAAACAAACAAAAACCATGATGTGTAGCATTTGCCAATTTCTAAGACATAGATGCTCACATGAAAATTTAACAATCATTTTTGGAAACAGTCTGAGCTGGCTCAAGCACATCACTCCAATCAAATTGGCCTATTAACTATTCTCCATGTAAAACATTTTCTCCATCTTCTCCCTGAGCATCTTTGCACAAAGTAGCTCCCTTGTCTAGAATGTTCTTTCTTCTCACTTCCCCCTCTTGGAATACCATTTCCTTCAAAGCCTTTCCTGATATCATTAGCTATTAGTCGCTCTCCCTGAAACCATTTTATACATACTTTGTGTTCACTTATCTGTGTCCAGATTGTAACTCCCCTGTCACCAATAGACTATAAACTCCTTGAGGGCAGGGGCTGTTTCATTTTTTTCTGTCTATTCTATCTTCAGCATAGTGCCTTGAACATAGTACATACTAAACATATGTTGGCTAGATTGAATTGAATCAAATTGAATCTGAAGAATATTCCACATATAAAATTCTGTAATCCTAAAATTCCATAAGGGAAATATCTCCCAGACTCTTAAACACCAAAGTATTGTGGAAAAAACATTAGACTCAAGAGTCAAACTCAGTCCCAGCTCCTTCCCCTCACTATGTGACTATGAGCAAATCACTTAGTAGTTTTCCACCTTTTTTTACTTATCTGTAAAATAAGAATTAAAAAATATTTGACATGGCTAGGATATTTTAAGTGTTTCATGTACATGTGAATGATTAAGAACAGTAGCTTCTTGAGTCCACTGAGGGCTCACACTTGCTCATTACCGATAACCCATTGCAGCAAAAGAATCAAAGGTTTCTTGTAAACACCTGGCTAAGTGCTTTTGCCTACCCTTCTCCAGGCCATGCTGGGAAGACTCTGAACATCACAGCTACATTTTCTTTCCCTTCCTTTCATTCCCCTCCCTGGCAATTTCCAGGACTTTGAAGAGAGAGAGGATAATAAGATTTCCTAATCTTTCCAATAATTTTCCTGAAGTAAATTAGGTGTATAAGCAGTAGGAATTGCTATCATCATAGCAGTAACTAGAAATTTGGGATCCTTAGGGCACTATGTTCATATCATCCCTGGAACATGGACCTTTATGTAGAAGAGACACCCCAGAATATTGGCTCCAATTGACACCCAAAGGTGCTTCTGGAGAGGCCACTGTGTGGGAAAGAATAGGACAGAGTTGGACAGCTGATAACTTCCTAGTTTGGCTAATTACTTTGCTAACTTGTTAATTAGTTTCTAGGCTAATGAGGGAACAAAGGTTCAAAATGTAAATGGAGCATATTTTAAAATTGAACAATCTTTTTAACTTAAATTGTTAGGCTATTATTTTTGTATCTCTAAATTTCTGCACCCTAGGAAAAAGTGCCCTGATAAGTGTCTTGGTAGAATTATGATTCTAGGTTTCATAAACTCTTCCAGGAAGGTGCATTAAAGTAAAAGATGTTACTTTGTCTTAATAAAAAAAAACATCTCTCCCCTTGGGAACTTCCAGGAGGAGGGAGAAAGAACTAGTCTGATTCCCTTCTGCAACCAATAAGAATACCAAAGCATTCCTTATTTGTGATGTTCTAGCAAACATTTTAGTTAAAAGGAAATGATTGCAGTTTAGTTTCACAATGAAATGAGGGTATTAGCAAAATTGAGCCTGAGAAATAGAATTGTTCAAAAATGGAACAGGCCGCCTCCTGAAAGAGTGAGCTCCCAATCACTGGAAGCATATAAGAGGTTAGCTGACCATCTGTTCAAAAAGCTACTGCACAAGAGATTACTTAATGGACTGAATGGGTGAGAAACAGGACAAAGCACCTCAAATATACCCCCTGAATCTCAGAATCTAGGATTTCATGATATTCCCTTCGCCCCCCTTGCTTGAACAGTTGATATGGGAGAGGGGCTTAAACTAAAATACAATCTCAGGTTTCCAGAACATGTGCAATGTTGCTCCCAAGGAAATTTCTCCCTGACTACTTCAACTATTCTCTCCAGAGACTTTTATTTGTAGGACTGGGTATATGGAAACATGGAGAGTTTTCCATGGGACCTGGAGTAGCTCCTCCATAAGCTAAGGATACCTAAGGAGCAGAGGGAGGGTAAGAAGGACCATTACCTCGGAAAAGGGGAAGATCCAAGATTTTCATATCCTTGCCCACACAAACTGGAGAGGGAGGACACAAGCCTTTACCAAACCTACTAATATGCCAGACATTGTGTTAAGTGCTTTACCAATAGTATCTCATTTGATCATCATGAAAAGTTTCCTAGATGTTAGGGTCTCTAATATGAATTCAAAGATTATAGGATATGGAGCTATAAAGGACCTTAGCAGTCCAGTCCCTTCATTTTATGAATGAGGAAACTGAGACCCAGAAAGGTTAAGCAATTTGCCCAAGGTCAAAACAGTATGAAACGGAGGGGAAACTTTAAGCTAGCCATATAGAAAACCACTCAGTAAAAGTAACACAACCAAGAAAGGAGGGGCCCTTCTATTCCGCCCTTGCCCTGACATAGGGCTCTCATTCTGAGAAGAGAAGGCGGTGTCTGAGTGTTCCACTTACCTGTTTTTGGTGCCATCGCTGAGGCTGTGCAGGCTACAGCTACATTGGGAGGGACAGGAGCCAAGCACGTGGGGAAGACCCCTGAGGGCCAGGCACCAGAGCACTCCCATAGCCACCCACATGGCTCCAGCCTCCCAGATTCAGGCCCAGGACAGAGGGGCCCCTAATGTATCTTCCCCAGGGTCGCTCCCATCCCTTGAATTCACAGTCCTTTCAGCCCAGCTAGCGCAGCTTCCCTTCCCCCCTCCCTCCTCTCTGGCTGATGCCATCGGATAAAAGGATAGGCTGAGGATTAAGGAGAGGGACTAGAGCTATTTTCACTTGGGTGCTTATTGCTTCCTGGAATATCCCAACTATGGTGGAGGGGGGGGGTTCCCTCCTCTCGGCAAACAACTTCAGCTATCCTGATAGAGATTTGAAGAACTTCGGTCTTGAGGGAGGCAAGTAGAAGGTGACAGACCGTTGGCTTCATGGTTTCCCAAGTAGGGAAACCTCATGGCATCATGGGACTTAGAGCTGGAAGGAACTTCTCAGATCATCCAGTTCAACCCTTTTCAAATTTGCAAATAATCATTCTGAGGTTTAGAAAGGAGAAATGACTGTGGGAGAGCCTTCCAGGGGTGGGACCCTGTACAAGTGCATAGAGATGGCCGGCCAAGTTCAGGCAGCGGCCACTAATCCAGTCTGGCTGGAATGTAGATGAAAAGGAAGGCTCTTAGACAGGGTGGGGATCAGGTGGGAGCCACATGGTAGGCCAGACCAAGACCAGACCAAGCAGCTGACGAGTTATCCTGAAGGAAAAAGGAAATCACTAAGAGTTATTGACTAGGGCAGTGACATTCTATCACGATTCAATGCAAAAAAATGTTAGTAAGCATCTAGGAAGTATAGGGTCTTATATTATGTACTACAGACATTTAAAAATGTAAATGAGTTGTAACTTGGGTTTCCTGCCAAGCCTGAAACATTTTTGAATAAAATTCCACTAAGTGATTGAGAGAATGTTGAAGCAACATTATAGTGAGGGGTGGAATTAGTGTGAGAGTTTTGAAAAGGAAAGACATTCTGAGAGACAGACAAAGATAGAGAGACAGACAGGCAGAAAGACAGATATATGGTTCAAGACTCTCTTTCAAACATGTAGAGGAAGTCAGCTCTTCAATATGTGCATGATTTCCACATTGTCTCCCTAGAGACTTTGAGGAATTTCCCACTGGGTGAGGTCAGGGCCTCCCTTAGTTGAAAGAATAAAGAAAGTCTCTCCTCTCCAAAGCTCACATCAACTCTACCCCTCACAATAGTCATACAGGGAGACTTCAGAATTCTTCCCTTCAGTCAGGAGAACTTCATGCAAAATGCTACAGGTTTGACTCAATGGACAACTCAGTAGGGACATATGAAATTGATAGAGATAACAGAAATGTATTACCACATGACAATCATGAACTTTTTTCTAGATAGTATGATTATCAAAGTACTTTCAGCATTCCATAAATACTGAAGGACTTAATATTTCAGTAATATGATACAAAAATGATTGAGGATTATTTCCAGAGTGTATTCACTTTCTGGAACCACTGCACATAATGCAAAAGATTGCCCTACCCAAGCTCTGAGCACACCTAGTATTTTTCCTGAGCCTCATCTTCCCCATATGTAGAATGCGGATAACAATTCTCACCTTACCCTGATCCTCACAGGATTATTGCAAGAATCACATAAGATAATTTGAAAAATTAATTTTAAAAATAGCCTAGTCTGAAAAGATAAAGTAAGCAAATAGACAAATTATTATATATACAAATGGGTGAAGCGTTATTATAAATGCATGATTGATCAAACCTAGCCAATCCTGAAAAAGAACCACAAAAATCACATCATGAAGGCCATATTTCATGAAAAACAGCATGATGTAGCAGGGGTAAGGAACCTGTGGCCTCGAGGCCATATGTGGTCTTCTAGTCTTTGGGTGTGGCCTTTTGACTGAATCCAAGTTTTACAGAACAATCATTTTATTAAAGAGGATTTGTTCTATGAAGTTTAGATTTAGTCAAAGGGCTTCACTTTAGGACCTAGAGGGCCACATGTGGCCTTGAGGCCACAGATTCCCCACATGTGGTGTAGGGGAATGAACACTGGTCTTTTAGTCTTTATACAGCAGCTACTATCCTCCATTTTCAGGATGATTGTCATTGCCTTCCTTAATGTATGGTACACAGAACAGTGCATACTATGTGTTATAAAGATTGAATGAGAATATATGTGTGTATGTGTATGTGTGTGTATCTATACATATATACATGCATATGTTTTATATGTGTATAAACATGGAATGGCATATAACCTTATACCAGATAAATCAGTCAAAGTTCATATCTAGGCTATAAATGCAGGGAAAATAGTTAGCTACTCCCATGACCAGGAGAAGCAGTGTGATAGCATCTTGGGCATGGAGTCAAGAAGACCAAGGGTCAAATCTAATCCCCTGTTCTTACTAATTGGGCAACTCCAGACAAGTCATTTAATTTCTATGTGTGTCAGGCAACACTCTAAGACCTATCTACTGTCATAAATAGGTTGCAATATACAATGGAGGATGGAGTTACCAAGCTGAGATTCCTCCCATGCTAATGTACAAGAATCAGTGACCAAGAGCTATAGTTGGACAGGTTTCAAAGGTGGAAGCTTTCTTGGTTTGAATGAGTACAGAAAGTACTGTCTGATATCAGAGAGCACAACCCAGAGCAATGGGTGGACTGAAAGAAGGCAAATTAGGCTTAATGACAGGAGAAGCTTTCTAACAGCCAGAGCTGCCCAAGTGGACAAGGAGACCTTGAAAGGTGATGGGTGCCCCCTCCTCAGAGGGCTTCAAGAAGAGGCTGGACAACCATTTGACCAATTATGTTAGATTCCGTCTGTGTATCAGATGGATTAGGTGGCCATTGAGGTCCCTTCCCATTCTCCAGTTCTGTGATTCTGGAATGACACAACCAGAAAGCTTTCATTCTGGGAAGGGTCTGAAATGTCATATAAATAAGGCAACATCTATAACTGGGATAAGATCCAGAGACAGAAAACTGTGTAGAGTGAAAGCAAGGTCAAAAGCAGCATTCACCAAGTAGAGGGGACCAGTGAAGAGACAGGGTACAGAGTCAGGCTTTAGTAGGGATTTAGTAGAAGGAAGTCAACAGGAGCAAAGAATTGTCTCAATTTGCTACAGTCAATTTCATGCAGATACACACACATTTTAAGAGCAGCCAAGTGTCTTTCAGCTTCCTCTGAGTCCAATCCACCAGAATAGCTCCCACTGAAAGTCCTCTCATTTGTTTCTTGGCAACATCTGTCTCTAGGCAGCAGACATGACCCTGACTTTCCACTAATGTTATCTCTATAAAAGACAAGTAAATCCCCAGGCCTGAAGAGATAACTTAAGTTTAAAGTCCCCTTTTTTTCCTCCTCCCTTTCCAATGAGGAATAGATACACTTTAGTTGCACAACTCAGTCCTAATTTTTTATCAGTATGGTCCCTGGACTCCAGTCCTTAATCCTCTGCCCAATCAGGATAAAATGAACCAGCATTCTTCTGTCTATCCCCACAGATGACATATTATCAATTCAGTGAGTGTTTTCCTTCTGCTAAAGAGACACTTTATGCAGTGGACATGTGGGGACTCCCCAGTTTGTTCCTGGGAATGTCGGCATCTGCAGGGCATGGGAGAGAGAGAATAAAATCTAAGATTTTCTGTAATAGCCTTTGTCTGTCTGCATATAAACTGGATTTTTGACAAGGAAGTTAGTCCAGTGTCCTGGGAAAAGAGAAAGAAGCCTGAGAGGCAATGAAAGTTAATGAACTGGTGAGGCAGACTGTAAGATGGCATCCCATACTCTGGCCACTGGCTTTGCGAAACTGAAGTATTTGCCTTCAGTACTACCCTTGTGGTGATACAAAATCAGAAGCAGCAGGAAAAAAAATGAGAGGCTTTGCACTAATCTCCAACCAACACAGGCAAAAAAGGCAATATTTAAACTGAGAATCTCTTCACTTGGGTCTTAGTTTCCTTATCTATAAAATGAAAGGGATGAATCATATCAAGGGTTCTTAACCCTTCTTGTGTCATGGACCTCCCTGGCCATCTGGTGAAGCCTATGGGCCCTTTCTCTGAACAACATTTTAAATAACTGAAGGAAATGTACAATTTCGGTTAGAGGTGAGAGAAAATACAGATAGAACTTTTTTTTTTCATCTAAATTCATGGACCCCTTGAATTCTATCCACAGATCCCTTGGGGGCTCATGGATCCCCCAGTAAGAACCACTAAACTAGAGGATTTCCAAAGTCTCTTTAATTCTAGAATGTTATTTTCTAAAGGAATAATCACAGAATCTCAAATTTAGAGCTGGTAGTAGGAGCAATAACCTATCCCTCTACTCTTGCAGGTTAGATTAGTTTTTCCTTAAAAAGAAAAGAGACATACCTAGAGACTTGGTTAGGTCAGAAGATTGTCAATATCGCTTCCATGAGGGCCTGAGTTTTCATGACTGGTAGATTGGAATGGATAACACTGGCAAGGGAGGGTCACTCAGCTGATTCAACTCAAGGTATTCTCAGAACCTATCCTTAATGCATAGCCTCCTACTATGGCTAAATGTATCTTCATTAGTTGACTGTCAGCTTCCAAGTGCCTCATTTTGTCTGAATATTCAGCCTAAACTACTGGGGAACTAGTCAGAGTCAGGTTGAGCCTAAAATAATTGACACAGGCTTTCAAGACTGGAGTCTATGAGATCATGAAGTAGGTAGTCCACAGGAAGATCAGCCCAAATGACCTTTACGCTTCTGATAGTACATTTTCATGATGCATCTAGAGATGCTGGGTCCTTATTGTTAGCCACTCCCCTAGATTATACCTAGATAATGAGAGTAAACTGCCCATGGCCATTTAGAAAGTAAGAAGAAAAAACAACCACATGACTATGCTTTATGTCCTTCAGAAATGTTTGTTGTTGTTCAGTCATTTCAGACTCTTTGTGACCCTATTTGGGGTTTTCTTGGCAAAGATGCTAGAGCAGTTTGCCATTTCTTTCTCCAGTTCATTTTACAGATGAAGAAACTGAGGCAAACAGAGTTAAGTGACTTGCCCAGCATCACACAGTTAGTAAATTTCTGAAACTAAATTTGAACTCAGGAAGATGAATCTTCCTAACTCCAGGCCCAGCACTTCATCCACTGCACCATCTAGCTGTCCCTTTGTTCCTGGGAATGAAATGTTAAAGGCATAATAAAGAAAATAAATGGAGGGAATTATTATGAGATTTAAGTTTCTATGGTACAAATCCTCTCTATGGAGGGCTTAAAGGACCAAGGAGTGGCATTGTTTGGGAAGGACCTTGCTTTAAGGCAACAAGAAGATTAACAAGTCTAACCAGCCCCCAAAGAAGAGAACAATCCTTTAGGGGCTTCTTATGAGGCATAGGTTTTTTGTTGTATCCCCACCCCATCAAGCTCTATGAAAATGGGGAGATTATGGATGGTGTGCCAGAGAACACTAGGTGGGTGGCAGTACAGGGCAATTTTCCCTGACCTGTGATGATGCAAAAAGTATCACTGTCTTTGCTGCAGCCCTGCTATAGTTGGTCCTGCTCCTACTTAAGATCATCTTCTTTTCATTAAGACCTACTATGAATTGCAAAGTGTTGTTGTTACCTTCCTTCCTAGGAATCTACCAGATTTAGTCACTCTTTCAGAAAGCTGTTACATTATTTCTATTTGTTTTATCTCTTTCTCCTTTAGTGCTTCCTATAAAGCATTTCTTCAATATCCAAAATCAAAGTTGCCCAGGAAGCAACCTAATGTCACTTAAAGCATTAGAAGGTCTTCTAGAAAATATTAATGACCTTACCACCAAGAGGTGGACTACAGGATACCACCTTAATCTTTTCCCCATGCTAGTTGGACTAGTTTTTTCTTAAAAGATTTTGGGACATTCCCCAAGACTTTATTGGTTGATGGGACTAAGAGCCAATGGTGAGAATTGATTTCACTTCCTCTTCACCTTACTACAAATTAGACAAAAGGACTTGCAGGGGTCTACCATCTCTAACATTCGGATGGTGGATTATGATCCAATGCAGACAAGAAAGCTTAACTCGGCTGAACTGACTAGAGGTGTATTCAATATTTATCAGTGCTGAATAGCCTGCTGCTAAATCTCTTTGTTAACTGTTGAATGACTTGGGAGTTTCCAGTTTTGTTCTAATATTGAACCTAAGCTGTCAGACTGAGTCTCAGACCAAAACAGGGCAGGATCCCAAAGACCTTCTAGTCCAACCACATTAGAATAAAAATCCTCTCCTTAACATTCCCAGCATCTATTTAGCCTAGATCCTGAATGATGTACTTCTTGCCTACATAACTGCTGACCCATAATCGTGACAAAACATGCCAATTTCTCACAATTTGTGGGCATAGTTATTTAAATTACCCCAGGCTGCTTTCCCAGATATACAGTAGAGAGAAAGTGTCAGGGGAAGCCATGCACTCGCCTAGATTTACCACATAAGGAAAGAAAAAAAAACCCTTTACAATCCTAGACACATGTGAGTAAGTGATTTGGATATGGAGGAATCTGACTATCAGGCATGACCTCACTTGCTCTGCCTGAACCTTGGCACAGACAGGGTAGGATGGGTGCCACAAATCCAACTATGTCACTCCCCTAAAGTCTTCAGTGGCTCACTGTTACCTGTAGATTAAACTACAAAACCCTTAGGTTGGCATTTAAATCCGAGGATATAGTGCCCACATATCTTTATCCTCTTATTCCACATGAGTGTCTTTCACACACTCTCAGTTTTAGTCCAACTCAGTTGGTCTCTTGTATTCCTGTATATGACATTGTACCTTGAACCTCTGTGACTTGGCACAAATCAGTC
Source organism: Gymnobelideus leadbeateri (assembly GCA_011680675.1). Lineage (NCBI taxonomy): Eukaryota > Metazoa > Chordata > Mammalia > Diprotodontia > Petauridae > Gymnobelideus > Gymnobelideus leadbeateri. The sequence goes on from WOXC01010939.1 coordinate 292,302, forward strand.
CCTGTGTCTAGAATGCATTCCCTCCTTACTGCCCTTTCTGAATCCCAACCACCTGCCAAGTACAGCTAAGTGCTACCTTTGCTGGCAACCTTTCCCAATCCCCACTGCTGTTAATGCTCCCTCCCCCTTAAAATTTACTTTATGTAAGTTATACTTACTTCTCTGTATGTTGTATCCTCTTAATTAGGTCTGCTTGCCACAGCTGAGGACTCCATTTAACTGCAAAAAGCCCGAATAAGTGTTTATGCTGTAATTCAGTGTACACACTAGGGTAGAGGGAAAGGATTAAATCTATTTCCTAGAATTAGGTGTCCCAAAGAGAAGTATATATGCTCTGCATATAGAAGGATATATGCTCTACAACCAACCAAGTCCTCAGGATAACTAGAGAAAGGAGGAAGATGCTGCAGTCATCCAAATCTCTGGCCAGATTGGGATGAAGGGATAGCAGGTCCAAAGGTGCCGTCACAGCTTTCCCTTTTTGTATAGAAATAGCCCCATCTCTGACACATTAGAGATGGACCCTACTTTTCAGCTGCTCTATTATTGTGGCTTGTGGGGATCACGGTATTATCTGCTACCCCTATTTCCAGTTGTAGGTTTCTTTGAGCACAGTAGTTGATTGAGGGGTGAGATGTGTATGGAACTGGACTATTTCCCAGTTACCCACAGTAGGATAATAAGGGTAATAGAAAGGATCTTATCTATGATCCTAGGTGCTAGAAAGCTGTTTCAGCCCACTATATCTATGAAGTTTGGGGAAATGACTCCTTCAGGACTGAGATCAAATTCCACCTTCTGCAGAAATCATACCCAACCTCCTCCAACTATTAATGCCTTCCCTTTTAGACAGCTTTCTATCTCTCTATATGTATCTTATATGAACCTGCTTATTTTCACACTGACTCTTTGGACATGAGCTCTTGAGGACAGGGACTGTGGGGAAATGGGGGAATGCCTTTCTTTATATCCCCAGAGCTTAACACAGAGCCTAGTTTAAAGTCAGCACTTAAAAAATGCTTGTTGACTGACTGATTTACATCCCCCAGAGTGAGGAAGAGTAACATTCTAGGACATAAATATATCCTTGTAAGTATCATACAAAGAATCATAGAAACCACAGACTAGACACTCTGAATTCGATTTTGGCTGTCAGCATTTAAATACCTCCCAGCAGAGCAAACTGAAGCTCGATACAGACAGGTTCTGTTCCGCTTTTGTCTTTGCAAGTGCCAAGAACTTTCCATGCGTGGCTTGTCATGGGAACTTGCTGAAATGAAATGAATTCTCAGACTTCCCAGGCTTCAAGAGTCTTTGGACAGTAATTCCCCAATGCTGCAATTGCCTGGGCACCTGATCACGATTTCTGTGGAGTTGTGCCATGATACTTCCTGGTTCTCAGGGAATCTGAGTTCTCAGGAGCAATGTCCCAGATCAGAAGCAAACTAAGCACACACACACACACACACACACACACACACACACACACACACACACACACCCATACCGGGGAAGGGTGAGCAAGGAAGGGGAAGGTTATGTGTAGGGCTATGTGGATAGGGGTGGGAAAACATGTAAATGCACTGCTTGTAGGTAGATTAAAATATGTAGCATGCAGGTTTACAAGTTTACATAGTTAGGTCTCTGTATAGCATGTTTCTTCAGGCACACATGTTACATGAGTAGGTCTGCTCAGCAGGCAGAGACATGGTCAAAAGCAGCAGAGAGTGAACAGGTGCCAGAACATGGCATTCGACCAACATATGGGTGGAGGCTCCATGCATGGTTAATAAAGGAGAGCCAGCAGTTGGAAAGGTACTGGTAACCATAAGCAAACCATAAATCATAAATCCATAAATAAAGAGGACTTCCTGTAACACAATTAGCAGGAAATCTAAGCCTTTTATAGTCAATGCTCTTCCCACTCTCCAGAGTTGATTATGTTACACATAATGGGCCCTTAATAAAAGATTGCTGACTTGACTGAAGGGCAGGGATCATCCCCATTTTCTGTGAGAAATCTAAAGGATGGAAAGACTAAGTGTTTTGTCTACAGTCACACAGGAATTCGATGTTCCACATGTGATCTTATTTTTATGTACCATAAATACAGAAATGCACATGGTTTTATTTTTGTTTTTTTTTCTTGGTATTTAAGAATTTTAAATATTAAAAAGTCATAAAGGAAGATGAGAACTGGTCTTACTTAGCTAGAGTCCTAGGACTATACTTTCTTGTCTCCCTAAAATGAGCTCTGTCTCTGAGGACCACTAGGAAAAAAAAGAGTATTCTTAGCCAACCACACATGCTCTTCCTTTCCATTCAACCTTATATTAGAGTCACTAGCATCTCTTAGAAATTTATTGGTCCTCCATATTTGTTACCAGCCTCTGCCATTCTTGGTCCTGAACACTTTTCTCTGAGATAATCTTTGCTTTAATAAACTTGCTTTGTGACCAATAATTTACAGGTACCTTAGACAACACAAATACTTTTTAATAAGCGTTAATGTCTTTTTCAGTGGGTTACAGTGTAATCTAGGGCAGGATCCTTCTTACGTGACCTCAGAGTTACTTCTAATACAAACAGCCCCAGCTATGAAGGGCATAGAATACCTCTCACTATCTGGCCCCTTTCCTCCACCCTTTAGTCCTATCCCTAAGGTAAATTCGATTTGGATTTTCCCATCTCTATTTATTATTGTTGACCTTGTGGTCATCCTCCCTCCCCAAAGAGGTAACTACGGACTCTATGTCCACTACTGGATCCACAACCATCTCTGATTCTGCCTCTTCTTCTGTTGCTGGTGTTGACCACATCTTTGGATCAATCCCTAATCTTCTCCTTGTTAGGAGAATTTCAGTGGCATCCACATCAGAGGGCAAAATCCCAAAGGTTTTGTAGTTGAAGAAGGAGATAAGCCCTAAATAAAGAGGAAGAAGTCAGTGTAAGGTTCAGCTGGTAGGTTGCATTCAGTATTAGTTACAAGTGAAATACAAGGAACTCCACAGGGCCTCTGGATGATTTTGTTATCATAAAATTTTGTTCATTGTGTGCCCAACCTGCAAGATCTAAAGATCAAATATTGGTGATGCTCTCTGCCTTTCTGTTAGTAAAGTAGCAAATGTGAGCTCTTCTGAGGGAAGGAGACTATCTCAGAAAATACTCACAGCTACCCACTAATCAAGGTTGATCATCCTCACGAACCTCTCCCCCTGAGGATGAATGCCCAGCGCACTCCTGCGACATCACAGACCAATAGAAGGTGAAAGACAATAGGACTCACCTAGCATTGAACTTCTATACCAAAAAAAACCACAGGAAACCACACACAAAACTCACCTGTGAGATAAGATACTGAGCAAAACCCAATCCAACCAAAGGCACAGAAGCTCCGCTGCTCCCTCAGCACCATCTTAACCTAATTTACCCCAGGGATGTTGGAATGATCCTGGCTCTCCAGAAGCAATATGGCTGGTTTTGAAAATCATCACTGGCAGAATTTTGGACCTGCTTTTGATTTTGTTGTTCAGTCATTTTCAGTCACATCCAACTCTTCCTGACCTCATTTGGGGTTTTCTTGGCACAGATAGAGGAGTGGTTTGACATTTCTTTCTCCAGTTCATTTTACAGATGAGGAAACTGAGGCAAACAGGGTTAAGTGACTTGCCCCGGGTCACACAGCTAGTGTCAGAGGCCAGATTTGTTCTCAAGAAGATGAGTATTCATGACTCCAGGCTCAGTGCTCTATCCACTGTGCCACCTAGCTGCCCAGAATATAGTAGCAGAGATGCAAGTGATGTTTGATATGGAAAGGATGTATAAGAATAACTGCTATCCTTTAGTAGAACAAAAGAGTTGTGAAGAGTATAGATGCTTGCTGCCTATCCATAAGCAGAGCTTTTCATTAGAAACCATTACACCGAGAGAATTCATAGGAAGCAAAAAGGGAGGCAGCAGGGTACAAGGGAAAGGATGCTGAATTTATAGTCAAGGACCTGCTTCAATCTCAGCTCTGTGGCTCCACTATCCATAAGACTTTGGACAAGTCACTAAAACTCTGTTTCCTCTTATATAAACAAAACAGTTGGCTAAAATAGCCTTTGAAGTCTCCCCTCACTTGGAATCTGTAACTGTTTTTGTAAAGGATCATTTGCTAACATGGAAATTGTTTGTGTTACAAAGGACTTGTTAATCAGCAAGAAGACCCAGAGTAGCTCCATCCCTCAGGACAGTGGATTTAGAACTAGGCATCTAGTCCAACCCCTTCACTTTAGAGATGAGGAAACTGAGGCCCAGAAGGTCACACAGGTGCCAGTGGTTGAGCTGGGATTCTTTGCCTCACAGTAATCTCCCATGCTGCCACTTTTCTCTGGGCTCCATCATTCCCTTCCCAGAAGGGTTTCCCTCTCCTCTCCCTTTGCCACTAACTCACCAGCCACCATGTAGAAGAAACTCCCCCACCAATTGAAGTAGAAGATCCAAAGGTAAGATGAGCCCACTTTGTAGCTAGTGTAGTTTTTGACTTGCATCAGAAAAAACACAAGACAGAAGAACAGGCTAGCTCCTAGGAACAAGAGCAGAGAGAGAGTCACCCTCTGGAACTACTGTCCTGCCATCTCTCACCCCTTCCTCCTGCCCCCACCCCAGACTGTCTGTGTCCCATGCCAGGGGCTAGCTGCATAGAACAGAGTGCAGCAGAAAGCAATGGGACTGGGCTTGGAGATGATCAGGTCTGGCTTCCAGGGCCAGCTCTCTGCCCCCTACCAGCTGCATGACCTTGGGTAAGTCACCCATCCTTCAGGGATCTCACTCACCCAACTCTAAAGTAAGGGCAGGCAGCAATACCTGCTCTACTTACTTCATGGTCTGTCTCTCATAAAAGAGCTTTGTCAACTGAAAACACTTTACAGATGGAAGGGGGCAGGGCTCCATAATAAGTCCTCTGGCATCACAGAACTATGAAATGTCAGAGCTGGGAGGACCATAGAGACTAGTCCACCTTGCTCACTTTACATTTGAGGAAACTGAGGCTCACAGAAGCTAAGAGCGTTGCTCAGGTAATTTATAGTGTAGCTGAAACCACAGTGCAGACTTCCTGGCACTTAGCCCAGGGCTTTTTCTCCTATGTTGTTATTCTCCAGGGAAACTTCCTTGCCTCCACCATCACCAGCAATGGCCTGCCAGGAATTTGAATTTTCACCATGAGAGCCTTCATTCTTTTGAAATGAACATTGCCATCCTTAGGCTCCTATTTTGCCATTCCAATGCCTCCCAGCTCTAAACCAGGTCTGGGTAACCCTTCCACATGAATGAGTTTGTTAGAGGGACATAGGACCTAGAAAAGCCTGTTGTGAAAAAGGGTGGGGGCGGAGGGAAGAAGGGACTAGGGTCAAGGGAGAGCATCAGAGGTGAACTTTGAGGACTTCAAAGTTTTTCCAGAGGCTTAGCCTGCTACTATGGGTCTGTACCTGAAGTCAAAGAGAGGATGGCTACTCCCCGGTCCAAGTGAGTACTGGGCTCTTTCACAAGCCGGCAGGAGCTGATGACCCAGGCGAGGATAAAGAAGGTGGTGAAGGCAGAGAGGAGAAAGAATATCCTGGAGATCTGGAGGTAGTCTAAAGAAAGCAAGAGGCCAGGGTAGGGATTGGGGACAGAGGACTAGGGACAGGAGACAGCCCCACTCCCACCCCAAGGATGTTCAGGGACTAGGGAAGAGAAGGGCAAAGAGGGACAGAAGCAAGACCAGCTATACTCAGCCAGAGCTGGTGGCCCCCCTGTTTCAAGAACATCAGGAACATCAGCAAAGTTCTCTAGCATCCTCCCAAATGCTCATTAATGCCTAAACATGGAGAATAGTGCCTTCCTTTCATTCACAATGCAAGAAAAGGATAAAAGCATGACTACCTCTGGGATGGGAAGCAGACTGATGTAGTTTCACATTACAACATTACAACAGGTGACTATAAAGTAAGGAGGCTAGCATTTCAGTGAGCCTGACAGAATAAGTCTGGCCCTCGACAAGAACTGACCTTGGCTGGCACCTAGCTGGGCACAACATGGTCCAATTAGGCTGCCATGGTTGAAATATTTGGGGAACCAACTCTATATTTGGGAATTGCCTTCAGAACCTTCATACACTTTTTGATATCTCCCAGAGCCACAAATATTCAAAGCATGGATTTAATTTTTGGAAAGGTCCCTAAGTCAGTAAACACCGACTTTGGTGATTAAGGTAATCAAGCCAAGTAATTCCATTTTTGGTCTAAAATTTGTTTCGGAGAAATTTCACTGTGAGCTAGAAACATTAACATAGTAAAGAAGTCAACCTCTTGATCACCTTTTTATGAGCTATAGAAATCAGTTCAATACATGTAGGTTCTAGGGCATATGAAAATGAAAAACAGTGTAATCCTTGCCCTGTCCTCAAGTATCATACAATCTAGTTGGGGGAAAGGGGAGGGAGGGATGCAGTGGGGAATAAGACACACAAATAATACAGGCCAGAATGACACGAGTGAGTGCCTAGGAGTTGGGTAAAGTGACATCTCCTTTGTCATTTAAGGATATTTTGGCATTTGAGAAGGGAGGGATCACTGCAGCAGTGGGGTTGGGGCAGGTTTCATGGAAGAAATGACATTTGAGTTTGACTAAGCCAAAATGTCAGAATAGGAAGAAGCAGTTTATTCTAGCTCCCCCTACCACTGTTCCAACAACAATCTGAGAAGAATGCCATACAAAGAAATGATTGGGAAATCAAAGAGAAAACTAATAGTTTTAATAGTTTAAGATCATAAATTCCACCCACAGCTAAGTGACCAGGGCAAGAAACTAGGAACAAAGTTTGGGGAACAAAGGCAGGCTGAGACTCAGTGCTAGGTCAGAAGGGGAGAAACAGCAGAGTCTCTGCCAAGGGCCCAGCCCAACAGCAGAGGGTGGGAGGAAGGTGAGGGTGTCTCCCAGGGGGAGCTGCAGAAAGGACTAGGCACCCAGAGCCTCCCCAGCATGGGGGAGGGTGGGGCAAAAGAAAACAGATATTGGACTTGGTCCCTTGCCAAGTAATGGGAAAGAGGAATCACCCAGAGGGGCCAGGATTACAAACTTAGTCTACAAAGCTCCCAGCTAGATGAACAAGGTTGTCTGGCGCAAACTGGTGGGAAAATAGGTAAACAAGAAAGATAAAGAGCCACTGAGATGCCAGGAATACCCAAGATACAAACCCTGAAGAGGAAAATCATTCCTCCAGGAGGGAGAGGAGAGGAAAGGAGGGAGAAAAAATAGAAGTTTGATCATTGAAAAACTAAAATGTAATTTTGAAAAGTGGAACCTCAACTGGGCCTTAACAGAAGAAGGCCTGAGGAAGACATGCAGAGAAGAAACACAGAGGTGGAAGAAGCCAGGGAAAGGTGAGGAGCCCAGCTCAGCTACAAGAGAATCGCTGAAATGGAATAATGGAGTCAGATACTGAATGTTAGACTCAACAGACAAGGGGAAAGTAGGAGAGATTTTTGAGCACAACAATTGTGTAATCAAAGCATTAAAGAGATTAGTTTGGCAAAGATGTGAAGGAAAGATTAGAAAGGGAAGAGACTGAAAGCAAGGGAATCAGTCTGGACACTGGTACAATAATTCACCCAAGAGACAGGGATCTGAACAAGGAGGAAGGAGTTGATGATGGGAGTGGAAAGAGAGAAATCTAAGAGGAATTATGAAGGCAGGATTGAGAGAGTTTAGCAACAAAGATGTAAGAATGGTGAGGTAGAGAGGTGGTGTCTAGCATTTTGAACCTAGGCCCTGGGAACAATGGAGATCCCATCAATAGAAATAGAATTCTGAAAAGGAATAGATTTTAAAAGAAAAATTAGTTCAGTTTGGGATGTAATGAATTTGAGATAATGGGATTAGAGCTGGAAGAGATTTTAGAGACCTCAATTGAGTCCAACTCTCTCTTTTACATATATGGAAACTGAGTGAGGTACATGAAGGTTAAGTGACTTGCCCAGAGTCACACAACTAATGAGGGTCTGAGGCAGGACTTCAACAAGTCATCCTGACTCCAAATCCAGCACTCAACCCACTGTGTCATCTCGCTGTCTAGGAAGTCAGTGGGATACCCCTGTGAAGATGAACCTCTAGCATCTGTGGTCAGGAGAAATATTAGGGCTTAAGATAAAGATTGTGAAGTCTTAAGCAGAGAGGTGATAACTGAGTCTAGGTAAGTGGATGCGAATATCCAGGGATTGAGTAGAGAGAGAGAAAGTGACAGAGGACAGTTCATAATATGGTAACCAGCTTGGCAAAGAACTGAAAACTAAGAAGGTGCCAACAACTGGAGAACGGCTGAACAAATTATGTTGTAAGGATGGAACAGAGTGCTGCTGTGACATAAGAAGCTGTGAAAGAGATACTTTCAGAGAAGACTTGAAAGACTTCTAAGAACTGATACTAAGTGATACTAAGTGAATCAGAAGAATTATTTATCCAATAACAACAAACAAGTTTGAAAATTGAAGTATTCTCATCAATGTGATGACTAATGATTTCAGCAGACTGGTGATGAAAAAACACTACCACTTCTGCTAGAGAAGTGACAGATTTAATGTGCATAAGGAGACACATTTTTAGATATGACCAATGTGGGAATGGTTTTTTTCTTGATTATGTATAATTTATTATAAGGGTTTGGTTTTTTTTAAGGGGGAAAGAAAACAAAGGCTTGTTAATTTTTATTTTGGAGGGGGGAAAGCTGGGCAATTGGGGTTAAGTGACTTGCCAAAGGTCACACGGCTAGTAATTGTTAAGTGCCTGAAGCCAAATTTGAACTCAGGTACTCCTGACTACAGGGCTGGTGCTCTATTTACTTACTACACCACCTAGCCACCCCTTGTTAATTTTTTTTAAATATAATTTGCACAAAAAGGAAAAATCCCTTTCCAAATATTAAAAACAACAACAACAATAATAACAATAATGTAACCAACTTTCTAGACAGACCCCTGTAAGCAAGGAGAAGTGTTCAGAAAGTAACTATGGGAGTTTCTGGGAGATGTAATTTTCAAAAAGCCAGTACTGACTTCTTCACAGCCAGGAAGAAACTAGGATAGTATCAAGAGAAAGGTGAGGAATGAAAAGGACAATGGTGAAGGCAGTAGCAAGTGAGGCATCTGCATGTTTCCAAATAGTCAAGAAGATGGTATGGAGAGGACATGAAATGTTGACTACAGTGGGAGCCTAGGGCCTATGGAGACCACTGTCAGGACCAGCAAACCACTTCCAGCAGTCAGAGCCAGAGTCAGAGCCAAAGTCACTGCTTTCTGACTTTCTGTTTGGTTGAACAGATACCAACAGGAAAAGTGGGTTTTTCCCTCTGATCTCCTTGCTGCCTGAAATGGAAGACATTTACCCTAAAGGTCTTCAGTTCTTCGAAGCTATGTTTATATCTTCTGTTTTAAAAGTACCCAGACCAACTTTGTCTAGATAAAAAATAAGATTGCTCCTAACTGCTTTGAGGTTTGTGTCAATCCTCAATAGCAAACATGGGGCTGTAAGCTAAAAATTAGAGAGCATCTTAGGGGGTGGGTGATTAATAATTTGTATAAAAGGCAGCATTAAACTGGGTTGGAGAGGTAGTCTGCCCTGAGGCCAAAATGAGACTATCATCTGCTATCTGGCCCAAAGCTGGAAGGATCCTGATTCTTTATTCATTCATTATCCCTCCCCTTGTATACATAGAGAAAGATGTCTGCCAAGGTAAAGCTGAGAGCCAAGACTGGGTAGTACTAAGGAGAGATGGAAGAAGGAAAGGTGTGACCTGGCCTACAGTGGGTACATTACAGAGGGAAGAGGGAATGCTCCTCCCTTTTGTTTTCACCTTCAATCTCAAGTTTATCCTCAGGAAGACACAGTAGGCTACAAAATCATAGGATTTTAGATTTAGAGCTGAGAGCAACCTCAGATATTCAACGCCTTCATTTTACAGATGAGGAAACCGGCCCAGAGAGGAAATGATTTGTCTTCAGTTATGTAGATAGTAAGTGACAAAGCCAGAATGAAAATACAGGTCCTCCATCTCCAAATCCAACACCTTTTCTACTAGTTCACACAAGCTTATTTGTGAGACACACCTATTTAAAGGATGGGGGGGGTGTGAGGGAGGGAAGTGAAGGAGAATTAGAAGTGGTTAGGACTTTATAACCAAGGAAGGATGATGCAATGGAAAACACAAGAGGAGAAGGGATCAAGTAGGGAGTGTTTAGCAGGATTAAATGCTACCAAGAGGTCAAGGAGGATGAGAACTGAGAAAAAAAGCGGGGAAAATGGCCTTTGGATTTGGCAAGTAACACCTTGCTTAAAGCAACTTCAGTAGAATAGCCATGACTGATGCTAGATTTTGAGAACAAAAGCAGCCCTTCCCCTTCTCCTCCCCTGCTCAAAAAAAGCTATTAAGTCATAAGCCTGATCAAACTTTTGACCCTATGAATAAATTCTGCTTTCAGAACAATGCTAGTGATGGCAAAGAAACAAATCAACAGCACTTTCCTTTGGGGTGCTGACACAAGTGCTTTCTTGGGTTTTAGGTATTTGAGAACTTTTCCACTGCAGACTTTGATTGTGGGCCCTACTAGAAAAAGTATGTCACTGTTAACTGTTTCCTCAAAACTGTGGAGGTCCCCTGAAAAATAAATGACAAGTCTCCACTGTCTCCATTTATCCCTCAGTGCTCAACATAATCTGCCCAGAAGTTTCCCTCATCTTCAAGTTTTCCTTCACCATGAATATATTCATCTAAATAAATTTCCTAAGCCTCTGAGCTCCCAGTGAAACTGTTTATTTAAAAAAACCAAATCTGTGTCCTGTGTGAGATAGTAAGCTCTTCATCATCACCATCTCACCTCACAAGCTCCGCTTTTCTGGAAGCACTTCTTAGTATACACTGTGTTGACAAAAGCCAGGGCCTCCACCTGACTGTAGGAAGGAGTAAACAAGTTGTCTCAGGATCACTGAGATGATGATACAAAGGTGTGAATGGAATGGTGGAAGGGCTGATGAGAAATAGGCAGAACTCCTTAAGGAGGGGATGTGAAGACTACTAAGATGCAACTAAAAGACAAGGTTCAGGGATGTGCTGGAGCCAGCTCAAACTGACTCCCAGAAGCTACTGCAAAATTTTCAGTGTGCACCTCAGAAATAAGCAAATACTGCAAAATCAGGGCTTGATTTATTGTTTTGTTGATATTCTAGACTTAAGAACGAATTAACAATGCAGATTCAACTTAAAAGTGTGTCATGACTACATTTTTTCCATAAAACCAACTGTTGAACATTTACCAATACATCCCTGAACCTCTTCCTACCATTCTATAGTCAAAAGACCCAAGTTCAAATCCTCACTATGCCACTAACTAGCCACGTGTCTTGGGCAAGTCACTAAACTCTCTAGGCCTTGGTTTCCTCCACTATAATGTGCAAGGGGGTTGAACTAGATGATCTCTATGGCTCTTCCAGCTCTTCACATATAACCCATGAAGTCCCTCTCAAGCTCTTCCAATGCACATCCCTCCTCTTTGATTCTTAGGAGCAGGAGCCCATAAAAACTTCAGTCTGTTCTGATGAAAACTGCTCTGTGTAACCTCATGGGCACTCTCCCCTTTCTTAATCACTCTCCTGGCCTGGTGAATGTCAGCTACACGAGGGGAAGTGGAAGGAGTTTTCCAATAATATGAACAAGTCAGAGGCATGATATTTTCCAACATGTGGCCATGAGGTGAAACCACCAGAATGCACCTTGTGCTCTTAGGAGCTTTGAGAAAGGATCTTCCAGTTAGCCATCAGAGAGTCTACTGTAGAGAGGCTAATCATAGGAAAATATAAAAATATGAGAAGGGTTTTAGGGAGAAGGGGGAAAAAGAGAAAGGGAAGGAAGGAAAGGGGAATTTATATAATGCCCATTATGTCAGACACTGTGCTGAGCACTTTTTTTTTAGGGCAATTGGGGTTAAGTAACTTGCCCAAGGTCACACGGCTAGGTTTTTGTTTGAGTGTGTTAAGTGTCTGAGGCCGGGTCTGAACTCAGGTCCTTCTGACTCCAGGACCAGCACTCTACTCACTGTGCCACCTAGCCGCCCCCTGAGGACTTTTTTTACAAATATTATCTCACTTGATCCTCTCAATGACCCTCCAAGTTAGGTGCTGTTATTATCCCCATTTTATAGTTGAGTAACCTACGTAAGTAACCAGCATCACAAGGCTAATAAGTGTCTGAGGCTAGATTTGAACTCGGGTCTTCCTGACTCCAGGCCAGCACTCTATCCACTGAGCCATCTAACTGCCTCCCTGTGACTCTGTTGTTGTTTAGTAATTTCAGTTATGTCTCATTCTTTGTGACCCCATTTGGGGTTTTCTTGGCAAACATACTGGAGGGGTTTGCCATTTCCTTTTCCAGCTCATTTTATAGATGAGGAAACTGAGGCAGAGTTTAAGGGGCTTGCCCAGTGTCAAAGCTGACAAATGTCTGAGTCTGGATTTGAACTCAGGTCTTCCTGATTCCAGACTCAGCATGTTATCACTACATCACTTAGCTTAATTAAATTGAGATCCATATGCCAAGTCTGGGCAGAACAGAAAGATATGCTGAGTAGGAACAAAGGGTAGAATTTAGCATCATATATGCCAATGTCACATATAATCACAGGATCTTCAACTTTGAAAGTGTTCCTTAAACAAGCAGAAATATATTGCAACACATCCCTGCTGTAAAAAACTGGAACCAAATAGAGTGCCCATCAGTTGGGGAATGGCTGAATAAACCGGAGTCTGTGAACATCATGGAATATTAGTGCCTCATAAGACATAATTAATATGAGGAACTGAAAGAAACAGGAGGGGCGGCTACGTGGCGCAGTGAATAGAACACCAGCCCTGGAGTCAGGAGGATTTGAGTTCAAATGTGGCCTCAGACACTTGACACAATTACTAGCCGTGTGACTTTGGGCAAATCACAACCCCAATTACCCTCCAAAAAGCAAAAAAAAAAAAAAAAAAAGAAGGAAAGAAAGAAAGAAAGAAAGAAAGAAAGAAAGAAAGAAAGAAAGAAAGAAAGAAAGAAAGAAAGAAAGAAAGAAAGAAAGAAAGAAACAGGTAAAGACTTAAATGAACAGATGTAGAGTGAGCAAACATAACTAGAGAACACTACACATACCAAGTCACTAAATAAGTCACTAAATAATAAGCAGAAGTCACTAAATAATAAGCAGAAGATAACACATAAAGCTAAAAGCTGAATAACTATAAGGACCAATCTTGGCCATAGAAAAAAAGATGAGGAGCTACTTCCCTCCTGTTGCTAGACAGGTTGGGAACTATGGGTGTGAAATGCTGCATGCTGCATGCCCTGTAAAATCTAGTCACTCTGTCCCTTGGTTTTTCTTTGTGATAAAGGAGAGCTTATTATGGGGGTAGCTATGCCCCAAAATGACTGTTTTATGAAAAGAAAAGGCATCCAAAAGAGTTTATTTTTGAAAAGCATGTCCCTGCTATGATTACACCTCCCCAACTTCAACAAACCAGTCTCCTTACTCCACATTTGTAAATAGTTGATATCAGCTCTTTTACTATGAGCAAGTGACAAGAGATCAAGGCAGAGAAAATTAGGCCCTAATTACCTAAAAGGCAGTAGGGCATATGCTAGAGGGGCAGGAAGGATGGACAGGCAGAGAGCATAGATTTAGAGTTTAAAAGGATCTGCAGAAATCATCAAGCCCACCCTCCTCGTTACTTTACAAATTAGGAAACTGAGGCCCAAAAAGGCCTTGCCTCAAAACACACAGTCAGGATGTGAACCCAGGTCTTCCTGACACATCATCAATCACTCTATTCACTGCACTGTGCTATCTTCCAAGATAAATCTGGCCAGTTGAAGAAGAAAAACCCTGAACATTGGGGAGAAGGGGCAGGGAAACCTTAGAAGGAGCAATGAATGCAGTAAGGGAACATGGAGCCCTGGTGTTACAGGGAACTGATCTGAGGTGTTGGTGAGGGGTTGAGGGACCCTGGGAAAACTCACAGGGTGGCCTGGGTTCGTGGCTCCAGCAGAGTTGGTGTTCACACACAGTCCAGAGTCCCACATGGAACTCAAGGCCATTCTTTGCCACGAGGAACTGTACCCAGGGCATCGGGGAGATGCAAAGGAGCAGGACCAAAGTGAACCCACACAACACAGCACAGAATGTTCGGATATAGAGATGGGTCTGCTTCAGGAGATGCTGCTGCTGCCATGGTGACAATAAGGCAACCCAGTGGTTTTGGGTAGGCAGAATTCGCTGTGGAAGGGAACATCATTGAGAATGTTTCACTCCTCCACTCAAATAAAATCAATCCCACACACATACCCATAAAGACATAACTCCTAAATCCCACAGAACTAGGGCCTCTCTCAGAAACTCTTAGATTTCAAGGTCCCAAGGCCTTCCATGAAGGTTTGTCTCTTACAGACTTCTATCTACCCCCTTCTCCCATGGGGAAGAGAAACACATATCTCTAAAGAAAAAAAGAATCTTCAAAAAATCTTCAATAAAAGACCCAACTTCTAACAATCCCTGCCTAATTTCAACTTCCCCTCCAAGCAAGCACCTTCCCTAAAGGGCCCTCTCACCGTCTGATAGGAGTGATCTCCTTTGATCTTCTGGGTTCGAGGGGTGTGAAAAGTCAGGACCGTGGGTCCCAATGGCTCTTCTGTGGCTGGCTGACGGCCTTCCATCACATCTCCTAACTGACATGGAACTTTTCTGGGGGCAGAGCTGAGAGCATGGGTTCTCTATTCCCTCTCCAAGACCCCACACACTAAGGGCACTGCCACCTTTTACTAAACTTATAGAACTCAGGTGTCCAATCCTCTCTCCCTAATCCTCAGTCCACGCTCACTCATTTACCACCTAAAGGTCATATATTATATGTTATACATATTATATATGTTATATATTATATGTTATATATTATAATATATTCTATATTGTGTTATATATTATATTATAATATATTATACATTATGTTATATATATTATATGTTACTAGTTATAAAGCTCTATCCTCCTGGTCTCCCAAGTCATTTTTTTTTTGCTTTTTTTTTTTTTTGAGGGCAATTGGGGTTAAGTAACTTGCCCAAGGTCACACAGCTAGGATTTTGTTTGTGGTGTGCCTTAAGTGTCTGAGGCTGGATCCGAACTCAGGTCCTTCTGACTCCAGGGCCCGACGCTCTACTCACTGCGCCACCTAGCCACCCCTCCCAAGTCATTTTATAAAGGCTTCCTTAATTCTAGGAATTCTTCTCATCTCTTGCCTCAGAGGATAGAGATTTTTTTTTAAAGCCAGTGGTACAGAGAGAGATTAATAAAATTCATAAAAAGTACTGAATGTACTTGCTGATGCCTTTCAAATGAGATGTTTGTAAAGCACAAAATACAGTGCATAGCACATAGTATATAGTTAAAAAAGAAAATGCTTGTTCCCTTCCCCCTCCCTCTTAGTTTCAAGGCAGACTTGCTTGTGGTCCACTCTGATCTCATGCCAAGTCTGACTTCTTCCTGTGGTTCCTTTGACTCTTGTTCTCTCAGTCCACCAGAATCACCTAAGCACAGATTCTTCTCTTAGAAAGAACTTCAGAGGTCATGGAGCTCAATTTATAACTTAACAAGAATCTCTCCCCCAATATACCTAAAAAGGCTTTGCTTGTAGGCCTCCAGTGGGGGGCATCTACTACCTCGAGGCAGCTGATGCCACTTCTGGATGCCAGTGATTAGAATCTGATTCAATCCTCAGTTGTTCCTAGTGTACTTCTCTGATGCCAAATGCCCATTCTTCAGGACCTCTGCCTAGCTTCCAATATTGATCAGTCAACAAGGATTCACTAAGTCCCGACTATGTACTAGGCACTGTGTTAGGCACCAGAAATACAAATACAAAGAGTGATACTTTCAAGGTACCTACAATGGGGGAGACAATATGTACATCCATAAGTATATACAAAATAAATGTATTTGGAATAAATACAAAATAAATAGAAGTTAGTTGGGCAGGAAGGCATTAGCATTTGGGAACATTAGGAGAGACTTCATAGAGGAGGTGGTACTTGGGCTATATCTTGAAGAAAAATGAGGATTATGTGAAGCAGAAATTAGGAAGGAGTACGTTATAGTCATGGCCAGCTGCCAGAACAAAGACATGAAGACAGGACATGGAGGAGCAGAGAGAAGGTCTGTCTGATCAAAAAGTATAGGAAGGAGAGTAATGTATAATGAGGCTGGAAAAACAGGTTGGCACAAAGTCATGAGGAGCTTTAAAAGTCCAAAATGAGGAATTTATATTTCATTCTAGAGGCAACAGAGAATGACTGGAGTTTACTGAGCAGAGGAATGACAGGGTAAGATTTGTCCTTAATGAAAATCATTTTGGTCACTGTGTGGAAAATGAATTGGAGGAGAGAGAGACTTGAAGCAGTAAGACCAATTAGGACATTGCTGTACATGGGATATGCAGGGGGATCTCTGGTGTGAGCACTTGCTGAGCCCTTTTACCTTTGGTGTCCACCTGATTCACCCAACTCTCACTTGTGGTTCCAAGAAACTGTAGCACGAAGCGGCCACACCCCAATAAACCAACTTGGCAGACAGTCAAACCGGGCTGAGGGTAACCAACAGACCTCAAAGCTGTCGCTGAGTTAGGGTATGTCTACCCCAAGCATGTGAAGCCTTTCCCCTGCAGAATGAGTGAATGAGAACAAGGTCAGGCATCGAAGAGCCAAGATCATCCACTGCACCCTGGGGTATGGTCAGCAGTCTTGACTTTTGTCCTGCCATGGGATTTCAATGAGTCAAGAAGAGAGTGAGGCTGACAACTTGGTGCAACTGTGCTTTACCTAAATCCAATGTATTCACAAGTTAAGCCATCACCCACGATGTCATTGGTTTTCTTCAGAAACAAAAGACAAACAACAACAGTCTAAGTAAGGGGAGATCGGGGCCTGAACTAAGCTGGTGGCTATGCGAGAAGAGAGAAGCGATCAGACACAAGAAACACTGGGGATGTCAGAAATAAAAAATTTAGCAACTGACTGGATACGTGCAAAGGAGAGTAAGGAGTCAAGCCTGGCACTATGGTTATAAACCTAAGAGATTGGAGAGGAAATAGAGAAGTTTGGAAGAGGAATAAATTTTAGAGGGGAAAAAATGAGTTTTGACACTTTGAGTTGAAGATGTCTATGGGAGATCCAGTTTGAAATGTCCAGTAGGCAGCTGGTGATGAAAGGCTGGATATGTAGGTAGGAGCAACTCCTGTAGAGATGATAATTAAACCCATGAAAGCTGATCAGGTCAGCAGAGAAGATAGAGAAAGAAAAGGAGAGGGCTCAGGGCAGAGCCATGAGGAGCACCACAGTTAGAGGGCATGAAACCAAATGCCTACCTGCTTGAACATATATCACTGCCAATCATTTGTCCTACCCCTATGTGTCTTTTCTCTGGGTCCTGGATAGTCCCCATCTGCCTTTCCTTACCTACCCAGCTAAGTCCCAGTCATAACTGTTTCCTCCTACACAAACACCATTTAAAATCTTTTCTTGGGATGAGGGAGGATTTAAGAGAGAACAAATTGGGGGAAGGAGTATTTAATAGGCTTCCTATTTTGGGGTGGCGGTAGGGAAAAGATGGGGAGAAAAATTTGTAACTCAAAATCTTGTGGAAATGAATGTTGAAAACTAAAAATAAATAAATTGGGGAAAAAAACACAAAAAACCTTTTCTTGCTAAGTCACTGGCCATCCTCAAAAACAATGAAAATTGGAAATGCTTTCCTTTAGTGTGACATTTTCACATCTGCTAGTCGGTGACCAAAATAGATGTAAACAATAATGCAAATGGAACACCGGCAAAGGTTCTCAGCAACATCCTGGGTTTGTCTGAGGCAGGTTAACTTTCAATGTTTATAATGCCTTTATCATTAAAAACTGTTTCAAGTGTCACTTTCTGTGGCTCATTAATCTTCTAACCTTGGACAAATCACCTAACTTAGGCAAATGATAGATTGATCGATGCCTGTCTTGACTCCCAAGGACATACAGGGAGTCCAGCTTGGGATGAAAACATTTTACATTTTACAACATTGACATTTTACAACCAGATAATGAATTCTTTTTTTTGGCTACAGCAACTCAAGGACTAAAGAAGATGATATGTACCTCAGCAGAAAGAGTAACATGAATATACTGGAGTATTTCAATTATTGTACCCTCATGTATGGCCTCATGTCTATGGTTCAAAGACATAAGCACTGACATGGAACAGTTTTTAACCTGAACCAGACCTATAAAACAACCTTCTTCTCAAGGTCTTGTAACAGAAGTGGATAAAATGTGGCCCAGTTAATTCTAAAGTCATTCTCCTGTGAGGCAATATATATTACTAGTGAAGTTAACAATCAAAATGTTTGGTACTGTTGTTATTCAGTCGCTTTTCATTTGAGTCCAATTTTCCATGACCCTTTCTATGGGTTTTCTTGGCAAAGATACTAGAGAGGTTTGCCATTTCCTTCTCTAGTTCATTTTACAGATGAGGAAACTGAGGCAAAAAAGGGTAAGTGATTTACTCAGGGTCACACAGTAGTAAGTGTCTGAGGGCAGATTTGAATTCAGAAAGATGTCTTCCTGACTTCAAGCCAGGCACTCTACTCACTGTGCCACTGAGCTACCCAATCAAAATGTTCAAGTCACCCATAAATCAAGATCTATCAGAAACTTTAGCCAGAAGCATGATAACAAGGTAAGTTCATGGCCAGATGCCATATGCTGAATTTCCTTGACATCAGCTTCAATGCAAAGGTCATGCTTATTATATCTGATAAGGAACTAAATCTATTCCCTATGAACATACAGAAGTAGAGTCACAGGTTTTAGAGACAGAAGGAATATAGAAATCAACTAGGGGCATGGCATGGGAGAGGAAAGGTGCTATAAAGATGGGAAAAGGACAGGCTTTGGGTGGGAACCCAAAGGGGAGGAGCAAGGTAATGGCAAAAGTCACATTCTTTTCCCTTGGGAACTACTAGATCATGAAGATATGATGGTCTCCTTATTTACAAGAGTCCCAGTTGCACAAGCCTAGAGCAGACTGTCTGGTGCCTGTCTTGACTCTCAAGGACACACGGGGAGTTGGGTTTGGGATGCAAACAACAAATTATGTCAGCTGGTGGGGAGGGGGAACAGTTGTCCTCCTTGACACATTCAGTGCTTCCTTCATAATTTCGTCCAGTGTTTCTGGAAAATATGGTAACTCAGAATGACAAGTTCAGGAGACCCCTTAACAGTCCTTAACAATACACACCTACATGTATGTGTATGTATGTCTGCATATGTAGATATGTATTTATGTATACATGCACATACATAAAAATATATCTTAGCACATGGTACATAGTAATAACAGGTCCCTATGCCTGTAGGATCAAATAGAACATGTTCTGTTTGGTATCCCAAGCCCTTCATAACCCAGCCTCACCCTACCTCTCCAGTCTTTTTATGCCTTACTCCCTGACTTGTATTCCTAAATCCAGTGACACTGGCCTCCTGGCTGTTTCACAAACAAGACCCTCATCTCTCAGCTTCAGGCCAGCACTCAGCACAGTGAATGGCACATAGGAGACACTTAATGCTTATTGACTGATTAATAGCTAGCATTTATATAATGCTTTAAGATTCACCGAGTGCTTTACAAATATAATCTCATTTTATCTTCACAACAGCCCTTGAAGGAAAGGGTTATTATTATCCCCTTTTCACAGATAAGGAAACTGAGGCAAACAGAAGTTAAGTGACTTGCCCAAGGTCACAAAGCGAATGTGTCTGTGGTCACATCGGAACCAGGGTCTTCCCTACTCCAGGTCTAGGATTCTATCCACTTCAACACCTAGCTGCCTCTTCATTAGGCAGTTAATAAATGTATTTTCATTCATTCATTCTTCTTCATTTTGCCTCAGTTCATATATGCCTGCCAATTCTCCTCCATATTCTTCGTATCCATCATTTCTTATAGAAAGAAAATATGCCTCCTCCCGCCCGAGGCGGGGCCGGCCGAGGGGGCGGGCCCTCCCGAGGCGCGCAGGCGCAGTCGGCCAGGCGTCATCCAATCCCGTGGCGAAGCCCGATGGGGTAGCCGCCTGACCTGGGCGCTCATGTGACTCCCTCCAGCTTTTGGCGGAAGGCTGAAAGGCTGCGGGGTGTCCAACGTCTCCCAGCCGCGCCGTCTCTCCCAGTGGGCGCTCCGTCCACGATGGCCCGGCCGGGGCATGTTGGGGCCCTGTTGCAGCTGCTTCCCCTGCTAGCGGTGGGGACGCTGGCCGAGACGTCGGAGGAGTTGGGGGCATACGTGTGGCCCTGGCCGCAGAAGATCTCCGTGTCCCCCAATCAGACCTTCGCGCTGAAGCCCGGCTCCTTCCAGTTCCAGTACGCGGCCTCCTCGGCAGTGCAGCCCGGCTGCTCGGTGCTCGACCAGGCCTTCGTCCGCTACCTCGGCATCATCTTCGGGCCCGGGCCCTGGCTCTCCCCCGACCGCCCAGGTGAGCCTCCTGCCCGTTCCCCACCCTCAGCCCTGTACCCTCCGAGGCCAGTGCCCTCCGGGAGGTCATCCTCAGCCCCTCTGACTTCACTTATTAAGCGCCTGCACTGTGCTAAGCGCTGCCCCTGCCGGAGCTCGCAGTCTCTTTGGTTGTGCCCTGAATGACCCCAAAGCCCCCCAGCCCTCTTCCCCACACACAGGCACAGACGCGCGGCCGTGGCCCGAAGCCCGGACTCCAGCCGCCGCCTCCTTTCCTCTGGGATGGTTTTACCCACAGCTTGTTATCCCATACAGTGAAACCTCAGAACAGTGTTAGGGCCAAGATACCAATGTACTTGCTGAACGTTTACTGTGTATCTAGCCCAGTGGCTGGAAAGGGAGATGTGGCCCCCCTGCTTTGAGGAACTTAAAATCTCTGGGGGAGAAAAGATAAGAAAATGATATTAAAATGATTACAAAGCGGTGTATCCAAATGAATACAAAGCATTTGCAATGAAAATGAAGACTGATGTGAATTGAATTCCTAGTTACTCAAACAAGAATGAGAGTTCAAAATCTGACCAAATTATAAAGTAAAGACTACTTGGAGAAAGGGAATTTTGACGCTTTTCAAGGAAGGAATGGGCATGAAAAAGATAGAAAGGAGTTTGAGCAATGGCCAACAAATTAATTTGGGTAGTATGGACTACTGGTGTAGGATGATGGAGAAATAGGGAGGGGAAACATGAGGGAACCAAGTAAGAGAGGTGAGGTGAAGATTGGCCCTAAGTGCCAGACAGAAATTACTAATAATGGTAATGGCCTATGTTTACATACTGCTTTAAGGTTTGCAGACTACTTTACATGTTCTTTTTTTCTTTTGATCCTCCTTACAACCCTGTTGGGTAGGTGCACTCCCCATTTTGCATATGAGAAAAGTTAAGGCTGAAGAGTTCAAGTAGATCTGCAGCTAGTAAGTGTCTGGGACAAAATTTGAACTCAAGTCTCTCAAAAGTAAAACTATCCACCATTCTATCCACCACTTTACCTAGACATTCTGTTCATGGAAGATTATTTCAGGGGCAATGAGGTGGCACAATGAATAGAACACCTGTGTTGAATTTAAATTCATCCTCAGAGCTTGACACATTTACTAGCTGAGTGACCCTGGGACGATTATTCCAGCAGCCATACATTGAGCCAGCATTGCTTTGAATGAGGAGGGGTTGTTTTGATGGAGAAGTCAGTAGTATGAAGGGGAATTGAATTCTGATCTTTTCATTTAAATTCTAGAACTCTCTTAATTAACTATTGCTGCACCTTAACAGTGGTTGTACTGAATAGGTAAATTTCTTTTTTGTTGTTGGTTTTGTTTTTTGCTTTTTGGAGGGCAATTGGGGTTAAGTGACTTGACTATGGTCACAAGGCTAGTTTTTGTGTTAAGTGTCTGAGGCGGCATTTGAACTCAGGTCCTCCTGACTCCAGGGCTGGTGCTCTATTCACTGCCACCTAGCCGCCCTGAATAGGTAAATTTCTAATGTTAGAAGCCTATCCAGGAACTTCTATAGAGAGGTGACAATTATGAAGGTACAGAAAAAATGATATTTTACAACTCCTAATAATTAATTATAGGTTAAATGTGAAACATAAAACTTTAGAGATGACTTCACTGAAATTAAACATGCAATTATTTTGTCTGATACTGATAAAAGGAATTAAAAGTAGAGAGGCTCAAAAGAGACTTTTTGTAATAAGGACAAGAGAGCATTAACTTTTTGAGATATGAAAAATTCAAACATTAAGAGCCTACTGGATCAGCTTTAAGTAAAATGAGATATCTACCTTTATGGAACTGACAGCTTAGTCTACAAGCCTTCCTCTTCCCTTTAATCGCTATTTTAGCCCCAATGAAAAAAATATAACATTCAAGTAGATACATTTTGATAAGTTTGCCAGTTAGTATTGTTTGTAGCACTTCAGAAAAAAAAAAAGGCACTACATAAATGTTTGTCTAGCCTTGAGATTTGGACAGGACCACTTCTGATGAAAACTTTTTCCATAATTTTACCAGATAACTGGAAATGGAAAAGTTAGTTAACAGATTTTATACTTTTATAATTATATATATAAAAGAAATATAAATATATAATTATATATTATATACAAAGTGCTACAATGTATACTGCGTAGTCACTTATGAAACACAAAATTAAGTCAGAATCCAGCTTCTCTTAACTTCCTGTTGCTACCCATCTCTTTTTGTTCGATTGAGTTACTTATTGATCAGGAAATGATTAAAACTGCTTTTAATGAGAATGACCCAGACATTGAAGCAAGCTACTTCTCCAGAAAATCATATCTGAGCATTTTAGAGTTCAAAGGGACCATGAAAATTATTTCATCTAAACCCCTTATTTTCCAGATGTGGAAACTAAAGAGATTAAGATTTTCCAGGGTCACAATGTAGCAAGTAGCAGGAACAGGGATTCACATGCAGCTGCTTGGATATTGCTATGACTATTTCCAATGATTTTCCTTTTGAATGTAATTCCTATGTTGGTTTTCTTGTGGCTTCAGGATGCAGCTACATATTTCTGCAAAAATTCAACTGAATCAGCCAAGGGGAAAAAAATATTTTCAAGTTAAAATACAGGTAATTAAAGTAATTGCATAGTTAATCTTGATTTGTGCTGTTACATCATTAAAATATCAGAATAAAAAAACATTACAATCAAACATCACCCTAAGTAAGAAATAAATACATTTATAATATAGGTTAACCAATCCCCTGAAACCAGCCCACCATCTAGTTTGTCCTTTTTTTTTTTATTATTCTTCAGCCTTATGAGTTTTCCATCCAAATGAAAGTTTCTTTCATGAAATGGCAGTTTCTTGTAAACAGCTTCAGACAAAAATAAACAGAAAGATATTGTAAAGCCTTCCATATAACCAAAAAAAGCTACTATGGTAGGAACATTAAAAATACAAAGTGGTATTTAGCACTTATACAGATAGTTCACTAAGAGGCTAGTGTTCATTCCAGTTCCTTTTTCATTGGTACCCACATTTATAACAAGGAGCCATCTAGTTAATGTTCTTCTACCCAGCCACTTCTAGATCACAAAGGAAAAAGAGATACCACTGGCCCTTGTCTATTCTGTTTCTGGATTTCATCCAGATTCTTCAAGGTACTGTCTTCTTGTTGCCCGTATTCTCCAAGCTCTTGGAGGAATAGAGTGATTTAGAAATTGAACTTGGCTCCCTCTCCATTTATTTATCCTCTACCTTTCATATGCTCTGATTGGGTTTAGCGCCTGATCTGTTCCCCTAGGGTAATGGATTGTTCAGTCCCTAGCAATAGATAGTAGTTGGGAGAGGAGGGATAGTTATTTTGTTTTATTAGAAAAACAATGTCAAAATAACCCTGAACTATCATCTCTAGATCTTAAATTAGAGAGTAAGCATTTTATGAGGAAGATCATTGACTAATCTTCCCATTCTTCTTGTCCTTGTACTGTCTGATTCCATATATGCTTAGCTGTTGCTTGATCTTTTCCATTCTATGTTCTGGTGCTCCACTATCCAAATGGAACTCCCACGCACCCTTCTTCACTAGCCACTGAAGACCTCAAGGGGCCATATATGGCTCTGTATCTCTTAGCAAGCCCACCGGGTCTTGCCCTGCTTTGTGGAATGTATTCCTCTGTGTTCTCTGGTTTCTGTACATACATATCTCCCACTTCTAATATGATTGGCCTCTACAGCATTATTTTATTTAGTTGGTTTCACAAAAGTATGAACAATAATGATAATAACAACAATAGCTAACATTCATTTTGCACTTTACCATTTACAGAACACCTTGTTGTGGTCTCTTTTTTGGTCCTCACAGCAACCTCTATAATGAGTAATACAAATAATTCCATTTTACAGATGAGGAAATTGAAACCCCCAAAATACTGGGACTTGTCCACTGTTAGCTTTAGGGACAGGATTGAAACACATACCTCTGACTTCAGATCTACTATTCCTTCAAATTAATGACATTAGGCTACTCGGTTTACTCTTGTTAAAAACCATCTTCTGAGTAAAATCCTGTGTTAGATTTTTTTACATCTCTTCAGCCCCACCCCTGCCACTGTAAACATCCGGAGGACAGGTACAGTCAATTTTCTTATAAGGCCTCTTTCGGCTTTAAATCCATGAACCTCACATGAAGAAATCCAGGAACCAGAAAAGGGAAGGATGAAAGGATATAAGAGAAGCTCAGCAAAATCAGAAGCAGAAGTGATAAACCACCACCCCACCCCGCCTCAACAGAGGTGCATAAAGGGTTTGGGGAAACAAATCATAAGCCTGAAATGGAAGTGTGATGTAGAAATGTGTGATAAGAAGTTCGATAGGAAACCTTTGGTTATACAAACATCCCCAGGAGTCCCCTCTCTGACAAAAGCAGAACAACTGATATTTCACAACTTGCCTTAATGATAATTTTATCCTTCAAAAACAGTAAAAGCACCAAGGGAAACTTCTACTGTAGACCTGATCTCACCAAGGAAAAGCTGGTTGTTGGAATGGAAATGGTGGAAGCAATGTGGGGAAGTGACCACTCAAGTTTTGAATTTGTGGTAGATAAGAGAGATTCTAGGCAGAATCTTAACGTGCATCTTAGAGGAGAAATCAGGTTTCAGAGAGTTCAGAGAAAAGAGAGGTCAAATTCTCACAGATTAAAATTTACCATATAACCAAGTTACATGCACTAGGATATATGTCCTATCTCACGAATGAAATTCTGAAAATACAAAGAGAAATTATCCCAATTTGGAGGAAAAGAAATTGTCAAAATCAGATACTATGCATGCACAAGGAACTCATTGACAAATTTAGATTTTTCCAAAGACACAAGGAAAAACAAAAGAATGAATACAAAGTCATGGCACATTCCTGTAACAGTAGTATCAGAAGCTTAGAACTCATAAGGAAAGTGAAAGACAACAAAAGGATTTTTAAAAATATGTTTTGGAGAAAAGAAGGACCAACAAAGGGATCGCTCTTGGGAGAGGTAGATGAGAACATGAAACCACAAGATGGAGTGGAGGCTGAGTTGAGGACAGAACAGAAAGCACTGATGAGGAAGCTGAAACTCTAGATAAGTAGGGAGATGGTAAAGAGATTACCTAGTCACCTTTGAATTAAAGTCACCATTTCAGATGGACTCCAGTATAGGGTCTTAGGATACAACTGGTAGCTGTGATTGCCAGACTTGTCATCAATGGTCCAAGGGGGCAGAAAGAGAAAAAGGGAATGAAGGGGAGAAAGAGAGAGAATTGTTGACAGGAAGATAAAGGAGCACTCCTTCAGGCTTCCTTTCTTTTTAGCTGACTCCAGGGCTAGATTGAAAGTTTTGTGCTCCCTTTTACCACAGAGAATGACTTTCTGACCTGGGGCATGTGTTATCAGGATCTTATATGACCTAGATTAGAGACACATAGGCAGTGCACCTTGGTTGGGTCTGTGCTGTAGCATAAAAGCACTTTTTGAGGCAGTAGAGTACAGTGGGAAGAATACCAGCTCTTGAATCAAAAGACCTAGGTTAGAATCCCATGTCACAACTTCCCTGGGCCACAGTTTCCTCATCTATAAAATGAGGTTGAACTAGGTAGACTCTGAGGTCCCTTCAAATTCCAGGTCCACAATTCTATGATCTTCCCAGATGCTGGCCAGTAGTGCTTTTGGAAGCCTGGGGTCCTGAACTGGTCACTAGACATGGCAAAACAAAACAGATATGACCCTTGACTTCCTATAAACAAGTTTCCATCTAGAACATGCATGTGGATTAACATCATAACTGACATTTGTTTCAGTAGTTTAAAGTCCACAAAACACTTAATGAATAATCTAAGTATGTGTAGGATATATACAGGTAACAGAATAAAAAGAATAGCAGAGGAGTGAAAAAGATGCATGGTCCACAACTAGATACTGCCCTTTGACCCGAGGAACATAAGACCTTTATTTAACCATGTGTCCCTGGGCACCTTAATCTCCCTGAGCTTTAATTTCATCTATAAAAAAATGAGGGGATTAAATTAGATGGCTTCTGAGGGCCCTTCTGGTTGTGTATGCTGTGTTGGTGTGTCTGAGATTCTTGAATTTCTTCTCTTGCAGGACTGAAGCAAACAGTAAAGAATTCATTGGAAGTCTTTGTGGCTGTCCCTGGGTGTGACCAGTTTCCTGAAATGAACTCTGTGGAGAACTGTAAGCACAGTCATTGGGTTGAATATCTTGTGAAAGTGAAAACTTGACCAGACGAGCAGACAGCTCAGCCCTGCCCCTAAAGGATTTCCTAACTATTGAACCAACTAGCCATTCCCCCGGAAGCTGTCAAGGCACTAGAGGGGCCACAGCAGGGGGTGTCAGGTGTACAGAGTATATCCTTGTGGTCTTTAAAAGTTCATGCCAAATTCTTACTGTTTTAAATGCCAAGGAACCAAAGGTTAGTGTTTTAGATGCTACATGAAGTTTAGACTTAGAGTCTTCCCATATAGAAGAATTGTAGCAGAGTTTCAGGCTCCACCAGATAGAATATCTTCTTACAAGTAATGGCAAAGTCCACAGAATGCCTCTGAGCCTTAGGAGTATTTTCAGTCCCTAAATTAAACAAAAAGACCTGATCTCCCTTTAAACCTGGCACCCAGTGGATGGGGAGAAGTGAATTGGGAAGGAGAGAGAAGGAGCTGGCATAGTAGTACATCCTGAGTCCTTATCCATTATCGAGCCAAGCCTTTTTATGTTCCATGATGAGGTTTAGCAGGAATTCCTGTCCCCAAAAAGGAAACTAAGGCATTAGTAAGCATCAGAACCTGTCAGAGGCAACAAAGGTGATTTTAGTAGAACCCATGGTCTCTCTTACACATACACACCCCCTGCCACCTATTCATCTGAGGCTCTTGATGACTGTTGTGACAGATATACACAGGCTGCGGCTAAATATTTCTCTAGTCCATTCATGTGAGGCTATGTGGTTTCAGTTTCCCAAGTTCCCCAGCAAGAGCCCCAGAAGCCAAGTTGCTAGTCCATAGCTGCCAGAGCTAGAAGCTTCACCTTTGAAAAACAAAAATGGTTTGGGGTTATTTTCATTTGAGACTGAGGTGCAAAGTTCACTTTTTCCAAGCCCTAAGCCCGCAGACTCTTTCTGTTGTCATTTCAGACACCCTGACCCTTAATGATGACCATTTCATCCTGAAAGCTGTTACTGTCTGGGGAGCTCTCAGAGGTAAATGGCACAGGGGCTCACATGAAGTGGGAGGCTGAGGGGTTGGGTGACCTTGATTTTTCATTGGTTTGTTCTAATAGGAATTCTCTGTACCTGACTGCTAGGTCTGGTGGTTGGGAGGATTGGAAATTAAGGCCTCTTAGAGTAAGGCAGATGAACCAGCTCTCCCAGGGTGACCAAATGAGCTATTCACAGGTTTCCTCTCTGTGAGATGTGTCCTTCTGTATACAAAATTCAGTAGCAGTTTCTCTTCCAGAAAAGCCTCTTGTGAAAACAGTTGAGGATTGTTTAGATGGAGGGACCCTTAGTAATGGTGAGATAATAAAAACTAGCAGTTCCCATTTATGTGAGCTAGTGGACCACAAAGTTTCCCTAGCATTTATGGTTCAATAGTGCCAACATTGTTACCTCCTTTTTATAGACTAGGAAACAGAGGCTAAGAAAGATTGAAGGGACTCAGCTGTGACCACAGTGGTCTGGAGCCACAGTCTGGTGACATGGAATCCAGTGAGCTTTCCCAGGGTGCCGGGAAGTAAAGTCAGTTGAGGCCTTGCTCCACAATCTTGGAGAAGCTGGGCCCTGTTCAGCATCATGCTGATAGATGCAGAGGGAGGATAGTGTGGGAAGAGGTACGATGCTGCTTGCCCCTGATGTGACTCTTCTTTTGAATTGGGTTAGAAACAATTTTTTTTTTAGTTTTTTGAAAAGAAAAATAAATGTAGTAGAAAAACAAGACTTCTGAATCTGTGGCATTCCAGAGTGATGTTAACCCAAATTCATTCAACATATATTTATTTGTCACTTCCCTATTTAGATGCAAGATCCTACGCTAGGCACTATGGGAGATAGAGACATGAAGAACACAAGAGTCCTTAGTGATTACAGTCTACTTATGTATTAAATTCTGAAGTATACTAAGGGCTAGAGGGTTCTTAAGTTGTTGTAGAATCTCACAAGGTCCCTTTTAACTCTAAAAATTCTTTGGTTTTAATTCCCCAAAGAGGCAGTTTTTATCTGTCTTCTTCCCCTTAGCTGCCCTGTTCACTAAGAGCTGAAATCTGAGAACTTGAAGAGACTGCAGACAATACAGAGCTTTCTAAGGTGGCTAGTCTGGCAGGCTAAGGAAAATAACACAGCGGGCCTCAAATCTCCTTAGCTGGCTGCCAGATATCCGGAAGAAAGAGGCCCCAGCCAGGAGCTAGGGCTTGTTAGACACCTTGCCAATATCCTGTCTACCCCACACAAGCATTCAATGATGCATGGTGTCTGACCAAGAAAAAATGGATAAAATGAATGGGTAGATGTCTCTGGTTTCAATTAATTTCTCTCAATTATTTCACTATGGATCAGCTAAATATCCCCAAAATATGTTAGAAATGCTTGTAGAATTATCTATCTCTGATTTTTCGAGAAAAATCGAGCATTGACCTTATCTCCCTCTCTTTCTTTGCCTAAGCATCACACCCTCCAACAGTGGGCACCATTCTAGCTTGGGGCAGTTTCTTCTCTCACTTCCCTCAGCCCTCACCCTGCCCCTCTGGTTCTCCACAGGCCTAGAGACTTTTAGCCAGCTCATTTGGAGATCCGCTGAGGGTATGGTGAGTGTGTGTCCAAGTAACTGAAGGAAGTTTATAATGTAATAATGCCTTCTTTCTTTCATAAGTTTTTTTCTGGTGTCGGGGTGGTATGAGGCATTCCCAGCTAGAAAGGATTTGGGAGGAAATGCAAAAGTTGGGAATGTAGTTGGATTGTGACTAAAGGTCCTTGTTTGATAGAATGAAAGGTTACCTGAGATAACTAGAGTTTACCTGTTCCCTAGGGCATATTAAGCCACGTCAACTAAAAAAAAAAAAAATAGAAACAAAGGCATTCAGATAGAAATAAAAAACTAGAGGGATGTTTTGCATGACTGCATATGTATAACCTGTATCAAATTGCTTCCCTTCTCAAGGAGTGGGGAGAAGGAAGGAGAGAACTTGGAACTTAATTTTTTTTTTAATGTTCAAAAGTTTGGTTTACATGTAATTGAAAAATTAAATGGAGGGTAAAACTAAAACTTAGTGGTCAGCTTGCTTTTGTGTAGCCTTTGAGTGTATGGCTTTATACTGACTGTTCCTAGAAGATAGTGCACAGGGCCTAGGTTCTGGGCCCCTAGGATACATCCAAGTACAGCTTCACATTTTGGTATTTGTGAGATAGTCAGCCAATAAACATTTGTTAAGCTCCTGCTGTGTGCCAGGCACTATACTAAGTACTGGAGATAGAAAACACTACAGAATAAACAGAAAGGATCATGGGAAAGCTAGAAAGATCAGGGGTGTGCTCTTGTCCAAAAGGGGTTTGTGTTGGCCACCACTGGCAAAGTTTTTCTTAGCCCACTGGATCTCTTCTTAGGATCTGTTCATAGACTTTGGGAATGGGGAAATGAGTGTCATTGACACCTTTCATGTTTGTTCTGCTCAGTTCTGTGTCAAGTGGACGGAAATTGTGGACTTTCCCCGATTCCCTCACCGAGGCTTACTGCTAGACACATCTCGTCATTACCTACCACTGCAAGCCATCCTGGAGACATTGGTATGAAGTATTTCCTTATATTGGGATCCCAAGGCATTAGTGTGGCAGGCTTTAAAACTCTTTCCTGAAACACTTGATTTTATGATTCGTCACTAGTCCCAGAGAGGTGACCTACTTGGAAAACTCCAGAGGGAAGGAAGGACAGAATTCAAACTTTGGTAACCATTAGGCTCAATGCCCAGGTCATTGGGGAGAAGGAGTCAGAGTAGAAGTGTATGCTTGACTGACTTTGGCCTAACCATCCTGAGGTTCTCCTGAAGGTCCTACTTGATTTCTCCAGGCCAGTACTTCTGCCTCCTCCATAACTGTGCTTAGATGGAACCCTGGGAGTTCTCCCCCTATTCTTTGCTTACTGAGATATATGAGGTCCTATCACACCTCACCTGGCAAGATAAAGTTGGATTTTGGTGTTGGCTACCCTCTTGTGTACAAGAATATAAAGTAGTCCCTGGACTCTGCTTGGGTTTTCATGAGTCTGGAGGAAACTGTTCTCTGCCCCACTTGGGCCAAGCTGACTCTTTCCAGGTATACTGTTTGTGGTGTCATACTTCATGTTACAAAACCATAAAATCTCATGCTTTGGCTGTAAGACACAGGGTACTAGCAGCACACCCCAGCAAGAGGGGCAGGGATTTGTGTCCAAATTAAGACAGAGCCGGGAGGGGCACTTGAAATCCTGGCATTGAACAGCAGGAAGCTGTTTTCTAATACTTTCCCACATCCTCAGTGAGTAGAGGGGAGCTATCTTGGGGTGTTTGTATGTCTGAGTCTCACCATGGATGGGGGGTAAGTTTTATATATATGTTCTGCCCCCAGGATGTCATGGCATATAACAAATTCAATGTTTTCCACTGGCACATAGTCGATGACCCTTCTTTTCCATATGATAGTGTGACTTTCCCTGACCTCAGCAGAAAGGTATGTTTTATCCTAGCCCTTCTGTACTTGTGGGTGGGTAGCACCAGGCTCCTCTGCAGGGCCCTGATAATGGGAACAGGAGCCGCATATTAGCCACATGTAGCTTTGGGTAGTGGAAAGAGGACTGGACTGACCTTCAAGTCCCTGCTCTGTGTCTTTGGGCAGCATTTCAGCTTTCTGATCTGTAGTTTCCTTATTTGTTAAATGGTATGTTAAAAAAACCACTTTGAAAAAGATCAGGGACTATAAAAATGTGAGATACTATTTTAATTGATTTTTGTCACTGATCAGTCCCTTCTGGCATTCTTGTCTGAAGACTCCATCAACCTGTCCAACTTCTGCTGCGCAGGCAGTTACAGTGAGGATGGGGTGGGGTAAGCCTATGTGCTGAGCATCGGGAGTTCATCCCCCTCTAGTGTGGGCAGTAAGGGCCTGTTTATGTCTTTCAGGGATCCTACAACCCTGTCACCCACATCTATACAATTGGGGATGTAAAGGCAGTCATTGAATATGCCCGATTGCGAGGCATCAGAGTCCTAGCAGAGTTCGACACACCCGGGCACACTTTATCTTGGGGAAAAGGTAAGAATGGCACGGGGAGTGGGGGGTGGTCGTGAGGAAGCCAAGTACCTTCTTTTCAGTTCTTGCCCTTGGCAGCATGGTTTTAGTGTGTAACTCATAGGCAAAAACATGCCACACTCCAGTTTTTCTTCTTTTTCTGATGATTTTTTCCCATTTGGACAATTGGAAATACAAAAGGATGTAGGATAGGGAAGACATTTGAAATTTATTTGGTTTGGGCCCATGAGTCTCCTGACGTTGTTAGGAAAGCCACCTTGGGTTTCCTCAACTCTAGCTTTGGTCCCCTATAGAATTAAAGAAGCAGAGTTCCATATGTTCTCAAAAGAGGGGCTATGGAGGGGAGACTATGAAGAGGCTATGGAGTTTTAGAGACTAAAACTCTTTTCTAAGAGCTCAGTAGATTTGAACCTCTGGGGAAGGAATAAGCATTGATTAAACACATAGTGTGTGCCAGGCACTAGGCTAAGCACTTTACAGACATTTCATTTGGAAGGAGTAGCAAGTGATCTCGGTGCCCCATCAGTGTAAGCCCTAAATCGGTACAGCATTCTGATTTCCTGCTTAAGGTGGAAATAAGCTATTACAAAACAGCCCCAAATAGTTGATCAGTAGAGCTATTCTTGGGCTAGGGCTAGTGTCAGTGGGCCAGAGTGACTGTGTATACATCTCTCCTGGCCTAGGTGTTCCTGGATTGCTGACCCCTTGCTACTCAGGGGCCACTCCTTCTGGCAGTTATGGACCAGTGAATCCCATCCTCAACAAGACCTATGAGTTCATGGCTTCATTCTTCCAGGAGATCAGCTCAGTTTTCCCAGACTTTTACCTTCACCTTGGAGGAGATGAAGTTGATTTCAGCTGTTGGTATGAGCCCTCAGATCATCCCATATCCCTCTTGATTTAATAAGTCAGTCTAGGAACAGCAGTATCCTGAGCTCTTGGAGGTGAGGTCATATTTAGAGAGGGACTGGTGTTCCTCTCCTGTACTACTCGGACATTGGGGGTAGGAAAGAAGGAAATAGGAGGGTTGAGATGTTGGAATTCCTTGACCACTTAGAACCAAGCTCTCCCATCCTAATAGAGCCCACACAAAAGGAAAGGAGGATTAATAACTCCACAGCTTTTATTCTCTTCCCATCCCTGCCTACACCTTATTCTCTCTGCCTATAGACTATTAGCCTTATACCTCTCCCCAATCCAGTGCACACATTTTGTTCTAGCTTCCCTTTGCCTCAGTCCCCCTCTCCCCTCCACAAATCTTAGAGGCCAGACTGACCAAGTGGAATATTAACTGAGCTTCTCCTGTGTTCCTAACTCTTTGCTAACCAGAAAGGGGGGGAAGATCTGATATTATTCTGGTTGAGATAAAAGAACTAACAGCACCACCAAGTATTTAAGAGCAATGTTACCAGATGTAATCTATTGGCTTTAAGAGAGCTAAGAAAGGAGGGAACTAGCTCGATGAGCAAAGTCAGGGATGGTTCTATGGGACGGCTCATGTGGGACCTTGCAGGGAAAGTCAAATTTGGATGGTGGTGGGAGGGAGGCATTCCAGGCACAAGGAACCCTGAAAAAAGGAGTAAAAGAAGGCTTGAACATAGGGTGGGCTGGGAACAACATAAGGCTTACTGAGAAGCAGCATTGGATTTGGAGTCTGAAGACCTGGTTCAAATTTCAGCTCAGCTGTGTAATACTTGTGTAACTTTGGGCAAGTCACCATCTCTCTGAACTGTAGTTGCTTCATCTTTAAAAGAGGCAGTGGGACTAGACAATGTCTCAGGTCACTTCAGGCTCTAACAGCATCTGCTCCCCCCTTGGGGAAGCCAGGGAAAGCTGGGAAGGTTGGCTGAAGCCATATTTTAGAAGACCTCAAATGCCGTGCTGGAAATGTCAGCCAAAAGCATTGGGCAAGACCATGGTGTAACTCTCCTGTGCTCTTCAGCCCAGGACCAGGGGCTGCTTTTTGGTTCCCTTTTTTTTTGCTGGGGAGAGAAGTAGCAGGAAAGGTGACTTTTCGCATCTCCCCAGTGTTTCTGGGTCCTGTAGATGCAGAAAGTGGGAGAAACTCATTTTCTTTCTTGCAGGCATTCCAATCCAGATATCCAAGCCTTCATGAAGGAAAAGGGCTTTGACAGCTATGAGAAACTGGAATCTTTCTACATTCAAAAGTAAGAATCAGGGTGTATTTACCTCTTACTGAAGTTGGAGTATGGGGGCAAGGGAGAATGACCTGGGGCCCTTCTAAACCCCAGTTTTCACCTTCAAATCTCCTGTCTCCTTCTATAAATTGGGCCCTCCAGACTTCCTCTACCCTCCAGGCTTCACATGTGAAAGTGAAAAGCCTTGCAACACCCTGGCCACTCCCCCATCCACTGAAACACTTTTCCATGGCTCTGCCTCTCTCCATCTTCCCAAGGAGTTCCCCTGCCCCCCTCCACTCGCCCACTCATTATTGGCCAAATTTGTGATGGCCTAACCTGGAGCAAGGAAAGAAAGTTGTGTTGTAGGGATTTCATGGGGGGGTCCTCTCGATCCGTGTCCAAAAATGAAATCCCAGGCGTTCTGCTGAGCATAACAGGGAACTCCAGCCATCCCCAGAAGAACTCTGGCCTGCCCTTCACTTGTGGCAGCAGCAAGTTGGGTTTGTTGATTTCTCTCTTCCTCAGGCTACTGAACATTGTGTCTTCCTATAGAAAGGGCTACATAGTGTGGCAGGAGGTGTTTGACAATGGTGTGAAGGTAAGAGATTGAGGAGAAAGAAGGACCAGATGGGTTTGCTTTCTCAATCCTTTAGGACCTTGGGCAGGTGTCAGTGGGTCCATTTTTCCTCCATGCCCCTTGCCACTCCCAGTATCACTTGGAGCCCCAGAGGCTCTGGAAAGAGGAGGTCTTTGCCTCTACTCCAATACCACCTCCACAGTGATGATTTTCCCCACATGCCCTAGATTTCGTTTTTAATGAGTTAAAGAGAAGACCTAGGATTCATTTCCATAGTCTTCCCAGCTTTACTTTTTCCTAGGATATTTCCAGAATCGAGATCCCATTTGATCTAAACCTTAGATTTCAGAGAGGTGGGAACAGTTTTTCTGCCTCTCCACCTATTCCTTGCCAACTTGAAGGACTTTCTGTCCTTACAGAGCCTCTCATAGCTGCTGGGCTTTGCCTGTTGTATCTGGGACTAAGGTTTCCCATGTCTTCAGAGACAACTAAGTGATACAGTGAATAGAGGCCTGGACTTAGACTCAGGCAGACCTGAGTTCAAATCTAGCATCAGACACTTCTAGTTGTGTGACCCTGGGCAAGTCACTTAATCATACAGCTTCAGTTTTCTTATCATTAAAATTGGTTTTGTTGGGCTTTGGGTTTTTTTTTTTTTGGAGGGCAGTTGGGTTAAGTGACTTGCCCAAGGTCACACGGCGTGTGTGTGTGCGTGCGTGCGTGCGTGTGTGCGTGTGTGCGTGTGTGTGTGTGTGTGTGTGTGTGTGTGTGTGTGTGTGTGGAGTGTCTGAGGCCGGATTTGAACTCGGGTCCTCCTGACTCCAGGGCCAGTGCTCTATTCACTGTACCACCTAGCCGCCCCTCATCACTAAAATTGGGATGATAATAGCATATACATCACAGGGTTTTTGTGAGTATCAAATGAGGTAACATATTGAAAGCACCATATAAATGTGAACTGCTGCTGCTGCTACTCCTTCTCCTCCTCCTCCTCCTCCTCCTCCTCCTATGGTTGTTGTTATGTAGTGTTCACAATAAAGGTCTGGCTAAAGCCTTCTCCCTCCACCCCAGAGACACAGCCACCTATCTCCAGGAGCATTTGGAGACACTTGGACGTCTGAGCTGCCCATGGTGGGGGTCTCCCACTACCCACACCCTTTGACTTATTCCCAGTACACTTCTGGGTGCAGTTGGCCTGGCTTTTTGCCACTTAGCTTTGCTTCTTTGACTCCCGCCTGCCCTCCTTTCTCCACACATCTCCAGCCAAGTTTTGATGTGGGGTTAGAAAAACCAGTGTCTTCTGTATTCCTGCATCCATCCTCTAGCCCCAGGGGCCCCTCAGCACATGTAGGATGAGGAGGTTGTCACAATGATCCTAGGTCTAAGATTTGGAAAAGAGAGACGCCCAGCCCTGACATCTGGCAGCCTTCCCTGAGATATAAGGGACATAGCCACAGGGCACCAAGGGGAGCTTGGGCCATTAGAGGCACTCTAACATGATCCCTTCTCAGGATCATGGTTTTGCAGTGAGGGGTAGAGGTTGGGACAGTAAGGATATTGAATAGGTTTTGGTTCTTTTTGGAGGGCTTCTGTTTTGGCCTATATGAGGCTGTGAGTTCTTGTGAAAATGACTAGATTCTTTCCCCTAGTAGTAGGTAACATTACTACCCAGCGTGTCTTTTTTTGTTGTTGTTTCTTGTAACCAGCTGAACCCAGACACCGTGGTACATGTCTGGAGAGAAATGAAACCTTGGTTGTATGTCGTGGAAATGCAGAATGTCACCAAGGCAGGGTACCGTGTCTTGTTGTCTGCTCCTTGGTACCTGAACCACATCTCTTACGGGCAGGATTGGCAGCAAGCCTACAAAGTGGAGCCCCTGGACTTTGAAGGTTCGATGGTGTGGAAGGGAGGATATAGGCCACTATTTCCCTGAGGAGATCCCTGGAATCTTCCTTATAGAGTAAATTTGGAAAATGGGAATCCAAAGGGTTTAGTCTGGAAAGGGGGCTGGGAAGTAAAATCTTCAGCATTTCTTGAAGCTGCCCAAAAAAGCAATCTTTTCATCATGCCCTGACATTGTGGAGCTGTTGAATAGCACTTTCTCCTGATGGACTTGTCCAGGGGCCCTGGCATTCCCTTCATGTTGAGAGCTTGTGTTCCCTCAGGCAGCCCTGAGCAGAAGTCTCTGGTGATTGGAGGTGAAGCCTGCATGTGGGGCGAATACGTGGATGTGACAAATCTGACCCCCAGACTCTGGTAAGCAGTGAAGGAAGGAAGCAGAATGGGCTGGAGAAGGGGGAGGGAATAGTGGAGAGTAGTAAAGAGTGACTGGGAAACAAGGTGTTCACTGGGGGTCAGAGAGATGGAGCACAGCATGGCAGAAGGGGTGCAAGCTCTTCCAACAGGCCCAGGCTTTCCCAGACTTCTGATGCCCTCCAGATATTTTTTCCTCCTCCCTTCATCTTCTGAACCAATGATCAGAACAAGTGTTAGCCTCATAATCCCTTCAATTTGTATAACCTGTCTTTCATGTCCTGTCTTAACATCCTGGGCTGGTAGTTAAGACAGACATTTTCTCATTAAGAGACTTAAGATGGGCCCAAGTCACTTCTCCAGGGTCAGCCAATGGCAGAGCCAAACCTCCGGCCTCACACCCTGAGCCCTGTGTGTTCACCACCTTTGCTTATCCCAGGTGTTCCCAAAGCCTAGGGCATTGTCTCACGTCTAGTTGTCCTGTATTCCACTACCTGCTGCTACTGCCCTGGATGCTTAGTAGCCCAAGACGCCAGAACCACATCTCTGTGTCACTACCTCCACCCCTGACCCTAAGAGGGGAACATGATGGTGGGAGGCATCCTAATGCAGGAGAAAGCTCACGGGCTCTAGAATCCCACCTCTGGCTGTCTCTGATCTTGGGCAATTCCTTTCACACCCCTTCATCTCAGTTTCCTCATCCATATAATTGGGGGAGCAGGGCTGGACTAGGTGGCCTCTGACATCCCTTCCTGTCATCCTCTAAACCCCTCATGCCATTTCTTCCAAAACCGTTTTCCCATTTGTTGTCTTCTTTTGTCCATGAGATAGAGAGAACAGGATTTAGTTCAGCCATAAGACTCCCATCCCCAGAGCTCTCCGGGGCACATGAGCTTCGCCCATCCCAGCTCCAGTCGTGTACACGGTGTGTCCTCACAGCCCAGCTGAGGAGTCTGACCAGGGGCTGGGTCTGTGCTTCTTTCCAGGCCCCGGGCAGGAGCTGTGGCAGAGAGGCTTTGGAGCAGCCAGTCAGTGCACGATGTGGATCAGGCATATGACCGATTGGCATACTTCCGCTGTGAGCTGCTCAGGTAGGAGCAGGGCACGCTCCCCTGCACCTTTGGCTCTGACTTTTTAACCCGACCAAGTTACTGGGGAGTTGAGAAGATGGGATTTGTAAGTTCTTCCTTTTGTCCTTTGGCTTCAGTCCAGAGATGTAGATTGGGAATAGTGCCAGCCCTCCTAAGAGGCTCTTTGTAGCCTACCCGCAGTCTCTCTCTTCAG
This sequence comes from Gymnobelideus leadbeateri, assembly GCA_011680675.1. Classification (NCBI taxonomy): domain Eukaryota; kingdom Metazoa; phylum Chordata; class Mammalia; order Diprotodontia; family Petauridae; genus Gymnobelideus; species Gymnobelideus leadbeateri. Next base: position 330,480 of record WOXC01010939.1, read on the forward strand.
GCATTCTTCAGTTAGGTTGTTTGCAAGAATTTTTTGCAGAAGGCAGGAGGTTCCCTGAAGCCAAGAGTTACTCTTCCATATTGTGTTCCTTCCCAGATTGATTGCTCACCTAGCCATGCAAATGGTCATTGTAAAAAGCCCACTAGGTCAGGAGTAAGATCAGGCGTCCCGTCCAGCCACTGGTCTTGAGCATGTAACTTGTCCCTGAGCCTCAGTTTCCCCACAAATGAAACAAAGTGATTAGACTAGATGATCTTTAAGGTCTTTCTGTTTTAAAATTCTCTGAATCTTCCATATCTGAAACTGAGGCCTGAGATTTTAGATCACCAAGTCACGACGAATCTGTGGCCCCTGACTTAGTTCTAGTACCTTCATGCTCAAAGCTGAGACTTCTAGTGCCTAGAGATGTATGTGATGACCAGGCAAGCTGGCCTGAGGTTGTACTTGGCATAACCACCCTCCATCCCAAAGCCCTGGTTGTGATCACAGTGTCTTCACACTTCGCATACCTGGACTGTCGTCCCTCCTAAGCTGGAACTCAAATGATCTTCAGCTTCCTTCCATGCTTGGCTTGAGTGCTCTGTCCTCTGGGCACTCTTCCCTGGTGCCATTTCCCCCCAACTAGTGCTTGATCACTCCTAAAATTATCTGGTTTTTACCTTCTTTGTGTACATGTTGTCTCCAACAGCAGAATGTAAGTTTCTTGAGGGCGGGCACTGTTTTAAATTTGTATCTCCAGTCTGTTCCACATAGCACATGCTAAGTAATTGTTGAATTAAATCGAATGGCTCAGTACCAAATCATGCCCTTAGATACTGATGAAACATCCAGCTGGTTGAGTTCTCCAGGGCCCTTCCTTACTCCTTTTCCTTTCCTTCACCAGAGGATGTTCAAGGGCAGAGGACAAGGTCCTTACAGTCTTTGGGTTCAATACTTATTCCAGAAAAAGTGGATGAGAAAGGGAAGCTAGAACGGTGAAAATCTCAAGCATCTTTTCTATGCTTTCTTCCCTGCTACTATTCCTCTCTGTCACCTCCTTCCCAAGTGACCCAATTTCTCCTGTTTATCTTCTTACAGACGAGGTATCCAGGCCCAGCCTCTCTATGTAGGCTACTGTGAACATGAATACTTCCAGCATTGAATGGAGCAAGGTCATCCAGGAACTCACTCTAGGTGTATTGATCATCCAGGGAATTTGGTCATTCCAGGCTGGTTCTCTAGCTTAGCCCAAATGGTGAACAGACCTCCATGTGCATCCCTGAGGGCCCCCTGGAGGGGAGAAGGGTGGAGGTCATGCTGTCATTCAAGTCCATTAAAGGATTTTGTGACAAATTACTTCTGTGGGCCTACAACTGTGACTGACTCACTAATCAACCATAGTAACTCCAATCCAGACAGCAGTTCTACTATTTCTCCTCCAACCTCAGGAAAGCATTTAATAGTACTTTCATTTGAGCATTTTGGTGGCTCAGAATGAATCGTCCTCTGAACTTTAGCAGTCTCCTACCCAGTTTTTGGACTGACCCCCTATTACTGGCCATGGGCTAAAACCAGCCAGTCTTATCTGTAACCCCTGAGGGAAAGGGACTCTTCTTCCCGAGATCTATAAGAGGTCTTGCATCTAGCTCTCTGTTCCTAACATTCTTTTTTTCTAGAACTCCAGGTGGTCTCTAGGGGAGGAAAGGGCAGTGGTTAAAGGATCCCAGGCTGCTGGAGAACCACAGGACCTCAAGTATATCCCTGATACATGCCATAGCAGATGGTTCACAATCCCTGGCTCTGGCAGCAGGTCTCTGCTAGCATCAGAACTTGCCCTACGACTGAGTAAAGTAGGTGACACTCCCTCCCCACCAAAAACTACCTTGACCACCTGCCTGTCAGAATGTCTCCAATTTTACCATTAAATATTAAGTCCTTTGGGGATTTTAGAATGCTGGTTATCTTGGATAAAGACATGGGGACTTAAGGACTGAATATTTAGTGACATCTCAGTTTCCCCTGGGGAACATTACAGGAATTTGTCTCAGCTGAGTTAAAATGTGGAAACTCTAGTATAAAGTCTAATCTTGAAGGCAGAGGCTATTACTTTTCTTGACTTTCCAGTACAGGGCACTGGGGCACCCCATATATATTAGATGACTGAATATTAAACTCCTTTGATATTTAATATGAATGCATAAATAGAGCCTATATCAGATTGCATACCATTTTAGGGGGAGGGGAGGAGAAGGAGAAGAAAGAATTTGAAACTCAAAATCTTATGGAAGTGAATGTTAAAAACTAAAAATAAATAAAATTAATTTAAACTCTTCCCTGGCCCAAATAAACCTTCCAGGAGTGCCCTAGTGTCAAGACTTTTATTGAAGACTCCTTATGGGCTTGGCCCTGGGCTTGGGAGGGAGATAAAAGATGTAGGGTTTGGCCTCCAGGGAGAGACCAGTCTAGATGAGATAGAAAACCCACATTCAAAAAGAGGAACCTTTTATTGCTGGCTATGGAAGTGCCAGATGAATGATACAGAGTATGGAGAGTGATTCTTCCTTTGGTGGCTGGGGGGCAGCATCTACCCAGACTGAATGCTCCTGTCAGTCTCCACAGTCTGGCTTCTGTTTAGAGCCTCAGTAGTGACCCTGGCCGGTGGTGCCTGCCACTCCGCCTTTACCCTTCCCTCTTCTTTTTGCCTGTTCCCTTCGCTGCCTGGTAGCTGGTACTGTCCCCCTGCCTTTCCATTGGGCTGAGGCCTCATCAAATCTTCAGGCACCCCAAAGGCTGTGACTTCTGGGGAGAGGCTTCCAACAGCAGGGTTAACTTGGCTGCTCAAGCCAGGTAGAATGCCTCCAAGTGAACAGATAACTCCAAAGACCCCATGAAGGCCCATCCCTCCTCCACATATTTACTTCTCTACTTCAGCCTTTCTCAGGCGGGAGCAACTGGACTAACTGCCTTGTATTTGAGGGATTAGGAAATGCTTGTAGAATCCTTAGTGCGACGCTCTCTTCTCTTCCCCGCCCCCCACCCCCACCCCAGCCCCCTGCTATCCTGATACCTTGGGAAAGGCTCTTTCTGGACCTCAGATTGTAGACAACCACCCACGGAGCCAAGTCTTATAAATATGCTCCATCTCCCACTTGGGAATTTTCATCAGCTGTCCCCCTTGCCTGGAATCCTTTTCCTTATCTCTGTCTCTGGCTTCCTCCAGGTCCCACTTCAGGCCCAATAAAGCCTTACCAACCTCCCTTAGTGTTAGTGCCTTCTCCGAGATTTCTCTCCTAATGTCTATACATGTCCTGTTTGTACGTGGTCATCTACATGTCATCCCAATGAGACTTGAGGGCAGAGACTGCTTTTTACCTCTAAGTAGAATGCTTGGCATAGTACATGGTTCTTGACTTGGCATCAGCACAGAGGGCACAAAAGAAATGAACTGCATCCCTAAGGTGTGAAGGCAGAAAAGCCCAGCTGTGCCCTCCCAACCTCCAGTCCGACAGGGCAGTCAGACTTCAGAGTGATTCCTCTTCATTCACAGAGGCTCTAGTATTTGGCGAGTCAGTCATCAGCTTCAGTACCAGATTCATCCATTATATCCAAGACCTATTATATTTGTCTTTTTGAAGGACAGCCAGTAGGGGGAAGTGTTGCTCTAAACATACTATGGTCCCATGGGGAGGGGTTAGGGGACAGATGGCTTAGTCCTTGTCTTTCCTTAGATGGCATATGAGAGTGATGTATAATTGGGAGTCACCAAATTTGAAAGTTGCAAAGGTTCTCTAGTCTGTGCCATGCCTCCCAAAAGAATCTCTACTGCAAGCCACCTGACAAGCAATTATCTAGCCTGTGCTTGAAAGTCAAGGCTTTCCCACAACAGCTGGAGCCCTTGGGGTCCTACCCTGACCCCAAACACCCCTGCTTCCAGATGCTCTCATACACTTAGACTTAGCTGGCTTGGGAGGCACAGACTGCTCCCCAATTCGTATATACCTGGCTATCCCACCTCCACTCCTGGGCCATGGCTCCCATCCTAGTCCACTCTGTGTAGAAGCAGGTACCCCAGCATACCCAGGGTGGCTGTCAACACAGGTTCCCACATCATCCCTGTCAAATCGTACACAATAGCATTGAAGAGTTATTGGGGGAGGGGGTGTCTCTAAGAGTCCTTTATGAGAGTACAAATTACTCTTGATCAGATAGTGGAGGAGGAAGGCACCTAAAACCAGGGGTGTGCCAGCACCAGCTGGTGCAAGCCTGAGAAAGCCATCCAAGTGAAAGGTTTTCAGTGTGAGCACTTATACCTCAGAAAATTGGCCATCACTACAAATCAGAACTTCATTTATTGTTTTGTTGATTGTCTAAATTTGAGAAAGTGATGGAGAAAAATGTCAGTGATGCAGGTTAAACGTAAAAGTGTGCCGTCTGTATATTTTTTCTGAGAGCTACTTGTTAAACATTTACCAGCACACTCCTCACTTCAGTTATCACCAGCCAACAGTGCTGGGTTAGTGAAAAGTATCTGAGCTCTGAATTTGGAATCAAAAGACTTAGATTCAAATCCTAGTCCTGCTCTGCTTACTAGCTGTGTCACCTTGGAAGGAAAAAAAGCAAGCAAAGAATTTAATTAAGTGTCTACTATGTGCCAGACCCTGTGCTAAGCACTTTACAAATATTATTTTATTTGGTCTTAACTCTGACCCTGGGAATTAGGTACTGTTACTATCCCCACTTTATGGTTGAGGAAACTGAGGCAAACAGGGGTTATGACTTACCCAGGGTCATCCAGCTAGTGTCTTAAGGCCAAACTTGAACTCAGGTCTTCCTGACTCTGGGACAAGTGCTTTATCCCTTATGGCATCTAGCTCACTCTCGGCAAGCTTCCCTGGACTTCAGTTTCCTCATGTACAAAAGGGGTAGGGTGATTTCTAGGGTGCCTTCTAGCTCTATGAACCTGTGTAAAAATGATTTCTTTTTTCATAGTAAAGCATAGTATAGATATGTGTCCTTTTAGTGGTAACAGTGCTGTCCCCCTCACCCCAACCCTGGGAGACAAGGCATAGTGCATTAATACAGGGAATTACTTGTCAACAATTTCCTAGCTTCACAACCTTTTTACCCTCCTCCTCCCACCCTGGCAGAAGACCTTCCATGCATCTGAGGTGCAAAAACAGTAAACTGTATACCAACTGTATATTTCCCCCTTGATTGGGGGAAAGAAAAGGAGGAGTAAGTTGGACCCCACTGAGACCACTGTTGGCATTTACTAAGGTGTTCACAAAAAAGCAAACTAAAGGCATAAAAATGGCCTTAACAAGAAATCCATTAACTAATTATCAGCAGCTCTGATTCTTCTATAATCTTAAAGGCTCCACTATAGCCATCATCATGGCCCTAAGGAATTCATCTGATTATTGAAACTGTCTCAAGAAGATACAGAGGAATGGGAAGGACTAGAGATGTAGCCAGGAAGTTGGTGGCAGGACTTCTCTAAAGACCACCACCCCCTCTTGTATTTCTTCCTTGAGAGGACTAACTCCCAGCTGATCGATCCCAGGCCTATTTAAGGCCCTTAATGCAAGGTCCTTCCTTCTGTGATTCTCTCCAATTTATCCGGCCTGTAGCTTGTTTGTACATAGCTATTAGCATGCTGTCTTTCCCATTAGACTGAGAGCTCCTTTTGACCTTTTTTGTATCCCTTAAGATACTTAATCCAAAGTATATATTTAATAAATGCTTGTTAAGTTGTTGACCATTAAATCACTCATCTCCCTAAGTTCAAATCCAGCCTCAGACACTCACTAGCTGGGTAACCCTGTTTACCTCAGTTTCCTCATCTGTAAAATGGGCTGGAGAAGGAAATGGCAAACCCTCCAATGTTTCTGCCAAGAAAACCCCAAATGGGGTCATGAAGAATAGGACATGACTGAAACAACTGAGCAACAACAAACCACTTAGTTAACAGGAAAACCTACCATGCAAATGGACCGTTCTAACCAGCGTTAAAACAGAATGAAAAGTAAACAAAGCCCAGCCAGGAAAATGAAGCAGGCTGCACATTCACTTGAAATCACTTTTTAGGGGGGTTCTGTTTGTTTAATTGAAGGTTTCTTTTTGGGGAGGAGGATTGTTGGGATTTGGGATTACTTGTGTTCTTGTGTTTGCTTTCTATTGCCTTTTGTTCTTCATATATGTAAATGCTTATTATCAAAAGTTGAAATGAAAATTTATTAATAAAAAATTTCTTAAAAGTGAAAATGAAAGTCTGCAAGATCAGTCTGTTATTCACACCCCAGAATCTGGCAGAATATGGCTCACAATGTATCTTCCCAGGGATCTTCTCCCTGCTACATTTTGTTCTCTGGGTCCTTGAAGATGAAAAACTCTATAATGATCTTTTGTGAGCTGAACTCATTTGTCCATACAAAAAAGAAACAAAATGTTTGTAAGGCTACACTGAGGCAGAAAGAGATATGATAAAAGACAGGCTTTCCGTGGGAAAGCAAGCATGCCAATAATAGCTTGGGATTTTGCCGTTTGGAATGACGTACACGGGACTGAAGCTGAGAGCTGGGGGCTTGGAGAGTGCCAAGAGTACTTTCCCTCTGTGTGCTGGGCTCAGAGGTGCCCACTCTGAGTGCCTAAGCTAAGACATTTGCAGTGGGAACAGAGAGGAGGGAAGATATGAGAGACTATGGAGTCAGAGTCAATAATACTTGGCAACATCAGATTGTCACTTTAGAAAGAACAGTAGATATGGCCAATAAGAATCTAAGTTTACATTCTGACTCTCCCATTTGCCACCAGCATGATGTTAGGCAAATCAGTTCTCTACTCTGGCCTCAGGTTCCTGGTCTGTAAAGACCAAATGGCCTCTTAAGTTCCCTTTCATCTTTAAGAGCCTACATGAGTCAGTTGGAAGAATCAAAGATGGGAGGATGATGGCACCATCCACATGGACATGTTCAGAGGCCACTGGAATCTGAGCAAAAGTCTATTCTGTTATAAAAGGTGCCATTCTCAAGTAGGCCAGAAGGGGTGCCTCATGTCCCAAAGCATGGACTCTGAGCTTAGTAAAACATGGAGACAATGCAAGGCTGGGCCCAGAGAACTTCATCTAGGAAGTTGAATAAATCTGGATAGTCTACTAACTACCAGGTTGTTTCCTAGCATACAGTTTCTCAAGCAGTCTCAGGGAACAGATTAGTGAGCTAAATGCCTTGAGCTAGAGGTTAGCTAGAGTTGGGCTTGATGGCCCCTAAGGTCTCTTCTTTCTCTAAACTTATGGTCCTATGATGTTGTCCAAGCCAAGGGCTAGTACTTGGAAAGCTGTCCTATGACATAGGATCTTATCCTTGAAGGAAGTAATAGATTTCTTAAAAAAAAAAATTAAATGGGATGGGAAGAGAAGGGAACTGCTGGAAAGGATCCACTTTACCCAACAATACCTCCTTTTCCCTGTCCCCAAACTGTACCCTAAATTTAGCTACAATAGAATCTGTAATCTTGATTGATTGATAAAACAAGCAAGTATCAAAGAATCAGAACTGCTAATGATTAACTATTGGATTACTTCTCAGGTCTTTAGAAACAGGAGGCTCTGTGGTCCCATGGAGGGAGTTGAAGGAAAGGGACCATAGTTCTCTGACCAATCCAGTCTTTGGGTCCCAGACCCAGAAAAAACTCCTGTGCTACCTTTGTTTTCCTTCTCCATTCCATAAACAATCTTCTTGCTCTTTTTCTTCCTCCGTCATCACTCACCACTATCTCCAAAGATCTTCCTCTTCCTGGTCAAAATTAGATGATATTGGTAAAGCAGAGTATCAGGCACATAGTGGAAGCTTAATAAAATGCATTCCCTTCCTTTATTCCCCATCCCCACCCCAATCCCATCACTGTTCTAGAAGGTGGTTTTCAGCAAATTAATGCCCTAACCTTTGAATCATAGGCATACAGTCGTTGACTGAAGTATTTACTTGTAGAGGCTGGGAGGAGAGGAAGCCCAGAGTAGAACAGATTGTCCTGGGTTATTGAGTTGGATTGAAGTTCTAAAATAAGCTGGCCGTATTTGTTCTGTATCATAAAGAGCACTGGTGTTCTTTCAAAATATTCAGAATCTGAAACATGGAATCTCCATCCTCCAAAGGCATGCAACCAACATGCCCTTGAACTAGAATCCTCTGGAGAACATTCTCCAGCGAGCTCATATGCCCTTTATTTGAAGACCTCTAGTGACACAGGGCAGGATTAAATGCTGGAGACAATCCCAGCAGTGTTCAGCTTAGTATGTATAAGAAGGAGGAAATGCACTCCATTTTCATTGAGATGGGAAGGAGTAAGACCTTTGAGCCTTTCAACTATCGTCATCCCTAAAATAGGGAATGGTATTCAGGGTTTCTCTCCCAAAGCTCTTAGGGAAACTGAGCTTTTATAATTAGGTTTAAGATTTTCTTCAAAGCTTCTACCCACTCCCCTCAAGGATCACACATAACAAGGGGACTGTGCTAGACATGGTAGGTTAGGAGTAGGCAAGGCAGAAATACATAGAAAACAACTTCAAGGTAGTTTGGGAGGGAGGGAACAGATAGTGAGGGGGATCAAGAAAGATTTCATTGAGAAGGTGGTACTTGGTGTTTGAATTACAGAGGGACTCTGTGAGGCAGAGGTAAGGAGAGAGTGCATTCCAGGCTTGAGGGATGACCAGAGTAAAGGCAATGAAACAACAAATAGAGTGAAATGAGAGACAGGGTGCCATCTATGAAGAACAGTTAAGAAATTCAGTTCACCTGGACTGTGGAGTATGGGAAGAAGGAAATGTAGAATGATCCTGGAAAAGAGATTGGGACCATGTTATGAAGAGCTTTAAAGCCAAACACTAGAATTTATCCTGTTAGCCTGTTTCTCCCTAATGAATTCACTATCTCACTCCCCCACAGAAGTTATTCCAAACCTTCTCTCCCAGTATCCTTTCTGACCTTCCCTCCTAAATCACCAAATGCACATTGGAGATCTCAATCTACATGTCCCAACAATACCTTGAATTTAACATGTTCAAAAGAATTCATTATTTTTCAACAAAATCAAACCCTCTTCCAAACTTTCCTAATTTAGTTAAAGGTACCACCATTCTTACATATCATCTTAATATTATCCTAAAAAAAAAGTATCCTCAGCTCCTCACTCTCCTTCACTGCAAATATCCAATCAGTTAACAAATCTTGCCATTTCTGTCTGCACAACATATCTCCAATCCAATTTTTTCTCTCTACTCACAGCTTTGATTTGAGCTCAGGCCCTTATTGCATCTCTCCTGGACTATGGCAGCAGTTCCCTACTTGGTCTCTGCCTCTAGTCTCTCCCCACACCAATGCATCCACCAACATCCCTCCCCAGCTCAATTTTTGTAGTTCCCAAACTTCTCTGTTTGGCCTTTAAAGCCCTTTAAAACCGGGCTCCAAACTAGGTTTCTGATCTTTTTGTCCATTATTCATCTTCCCACACTGTGGACTAGATAAACTGACCTTCTCTGTCCCTCATCCAAAACATTCCATCTCCACTTTCCTTGCACTGGCAATCCTCCATGTCTGAAATTCACTCCCGATTGCCTTCACCTCATTAAATTCTTCTCTTCCTTTAAAAAGCTGTTCAAACACCACCTTCAACAATTAGGCTTTTCCTGATTCCCCCAACTGCTGGGATCCTCCCTATCTTCTATTTGTTTCCATTTATCCACTATATATTTATACGTGTAATTTTTGTCTCTTCCATTAGAACATAAGCTCTGAGTGTAGGCTGGTGGAAGGGCATAAACATCTATTTAGCACCTACTACAAGCCAGGCATTGTGCTAAGTACTTTACAAATATTATCTCATTTTATCCTCACAACAACCCTACCAGGAAGGTGCTACTATTTTCCTCATTTACAGTTGAGGAAACTGAGACTGACAGGTTAAAATAAGTTGCCCAGGGTCACATAGCTAATAAGTATCTGAGGCTAAATTTGAGCTCAGGTCTTCCCAACTCCAGATCTAACTCTATTTACTTCACCACATTAAGCATTTAATAAATGCTTACTGATTAATCAAGCTTGTCCTTGAGGCAGAAGGAGGAGGAGAAATCAGGGAGCCAGGAGGATGTTTATTGTTCCCTAGAATCAATGGACAGAACCGCTGAGATAAAAGGGATGTCAGAGGTCATCCAGTCCAACCCATGACCAAGAGTGCCTTTTTCAGCATCCTCAACAAGTAGTCATCTAGTCTTTGCTTTATGTCTCATGCCTTTTCCTTGCTTTAGTATAGCCTAAAGCTTTTCCTTTTCTCTTTTGGCCTTTTCCTTCTCTTCTCCCTGTGTCTGTTTCTGTCTCTGTCTCTATCTCTATTTTTCCCTATGTCTCCTCCTCTTCACCCACTGCACCACCTATCCACCCCCATGGCTGTGTTCTCTCTCTCTCTCTCTTTTTTTTTTTTGTCTTAATCCCTATCTCCCTATTTCTCCCTTCCCAAAATGAGTCCCAGGCTCGAGTAATTTTCTGACTATGTCTACCAACTCCCCCCTCAGGCATCCCCCCCAAAAAACAAAACAAACAATGGCCTCACAGATGGTATAAACTCCCCTAGGGGCTCTTTCATGCTTGACTGGAAGCAGGAGGGAGCTGAGCAGTGGACTAGATTCCATCAAACTCATTGGCTGTGTGGAGGTGTTAAACACTTAGCAGTGAGCATGAGTGAATTCGTGTTTGCATGAATGTATTCATTCTTCTGCCTCCCAAACTCCAGAACCCAGTAATCCTCATCATGGGAAAATGTGGATCTCTAGTTCCCTCCCAGAGGTGCCCACCCCCACCCCATACCACAGACATTTTTACAAATACCCAGTATCATTGAGAGAAAACTACTGTTAAAAAGAACAAAGTAGGGAGCTGGGTTATAGCTCATAAAGAGCCCCTCAGGACAAAGACTTCCCTCCCTCCCTGTGGTTGCATGAAACCCACATTATATCTCCCCGAAGAGGTCCCTCTAGAGCAACATACAGCAGAACCCTAGCTGTGGGCATCTGGGGACATCAGAGGAAGAAAGGGGAGACACCAAAGCATCTTAATCCTCTGTTTCCAAACCAGAGCTTCTAGCCCCCGTTCTTGGGCACAAAAAGAAAATCCCTGGTCTTAGAGCAGGACTCTTTCACTGGGGGGCTCCCTTCTCAGTCAATACATTTTTGCTAAGCACTCCCAAGGCGCCCTTTTCTATGATTGGCTACCCTGTGGGGGAGACAGAAAAAAGTTTCATACCGGTCTTCGACTTCCAGGTGCACACAGCCTAACTGGGAAGACAAGTGTCATGAACACGAGAGTAGTAGCAGAAAGAACAGTGAAGTGTGGGTCAAATAGAGAGCCAACCTGAAAGTCACCAAGTTCGAGTGAGTTTCTGTGTGTGTGTGTGTGTGTGTGTGTGCGCGCGCGCGCGTTCTAAGGGTGAGAATTGGGGAGAGTCAACCTCTCAGTGCTCTAGAGACAAACTCTCTAGGGCATAATGGTAAGGAAGGAGGGTGCTTATCTGCAGTGACAAAGCGGTTCCCTGAAACAGCAGTTCCCTATATCATTGAAATCATAGGTATCACCTTCCTAATGTCATGGTTCTTTTAGAGAATGAAGGACAAACAACAACTTGGGAGTAGCAGGAGCTGCTCCACTGAGTATCCAACTGGCCAGTTCCAATTGGGCAATGCAGGTCCTTAGCTCCTTCCTTCCTCCCTTCCTCCCTCTTCCCCCTCCCTTCTTCTCTCCCTCTCTCATCTACCTCTGTCCCCATAGGGTATCATCCCCTTACCTGCGGGTGCTGGGCCCAAGGGAATATAAATATTGATCCCTGAACCTCACAAGATATATTGAGGTTTACAGCCAAGATTTTTTTAAGCACCATGCCTTAAACCCAAACCACTCTGGCTATTACTCTCATTAACTGGCCAACAATAGGTCCCAGCTCAAGCCTCATTTGTTCATTGTCAGGGCTCTGAGGACTCAGAATGACTGTACTTAGCAATAGTTTCTCTTTTGGCCAGAAATTCTGAGGGTCTTCCTCTCCCAGATTGATTTTTTTTTACAAGGAAAAAGAGGTCACTCTTGGCCTCATTTCTTCTTACCTAGCCTTAATCAATGAATTGCCTCAGAGAAACCAAGACCTAGAAAAGACCTTAGCTTCAAAAAGACCAAGATGTCCCACTGCACTGGGGCCATCCCCGGTCATCCTGATCTATATCTGGCCATTGGACCCAGATGGCTTTGGAGGAGAGAGTGAGGCTGGTGACTTTGCACAGCTCTTCCTCACTTAAATCCAATTCATTTGCAAATCATGGCATGACTTTCCTGATGTTGTGGTACTTTTCAAGAATGAAGCTTTTCTGTGGTATTTCTTCATGGAATAGAGAAGGGCTTTTAGTAGAGGTATTTACTATGTATGTCTAGGTAGGCATAGGGGATAGGAACTAGATCTGTGATTTCATTATTGTTTGTCCTTCATTCTTGAATCACAATCTGGGTTGGTGGAGACAACACCCTTACTAGTTCTTTTTGACTGTTGGATTACTCATTAAGTGACAAGCAAGTCACTAAATGACACTTTGTGCAATAGCTGATAGAAGGAAGAGATCCCTGTAGGAAGGAATGATCTAGGATGACAGTATGGGGGAGGTAGAATTGAGCTGGCCCTTAAAGAATGAATAGAATTTGGAAAGACGGAGATGGTGGAAAATGCATTAGAGTGGGGAGGGTGACAGACATTATGAGTAATATTATGGAGGAGGAAGTGAATGATGAGTATGCTACCTGGATGGGGAGGAGGGTAGCTGGTGGGGAGAGTGGGGGGAGGGGTGGAGGTAAGGAAACAACTTAAGCAATCTTGCTTTGTTTTCGAAAGGCACTAACTCTGTAATGTGCCTAATCCCTCATCCTGGCACTGCTTGATAAAGGCAGAGGTTCTCAGAGCATGCCAGTGTTTCCCACTAGGCTTGCCCTGAATGGTATGGAATTTATGCTTTCAATTATGTTCCCATGCCCAAGTCCCCCAACCCTTGTGCCCCAATTGTTTATGGCAAACACTGTACTGAAAGGGGAAAAGTGATAGCCACTGTTATAACAGAAAGAACATTGGATCTGAAGTCAAAGGATCAGGATTCAATTTCTACCTCAGTTATTTACTAGCTATGTGAGTTTTTAAAAGGTTCAATCCATTTGTTTGTGCCTCAGTTCCCTCAACTGTCAAATGAGACCTAAATAGTACCTCCTCTCTCCCCACAGGATAGCTGATTGTCAAATGAGAGATTTGGATTAAATGGTCTCCCCTTCCAGTTCTATGATTCTATATCCTTAATGAAGGACAAAATTGATGACAGAATTAGACCACAAGGTAAGTCCTTCCCCTCAAACAGGAGAGAAGACTGAGTACTATTGCTCCAGCCTAAGGTTCTATCATTATAAATGTAATGATATGATTTTAGGAAAAGTTCCATTCCTCCCCTAGAAATACATGATTGTTGAAAGAGAGAATCTGGAGTAACAGCAGAAGTGGAATAAGGTTTAGAATTTCAGCCTTTGAACTTGGTTATTTATTGAATTCAGATGATGTCAATCATATATTAGATATGAAGAAACAAAGCTTGAGTCTGAGCCTTGTTTTTCTACTTTCTGCTTTGTTTGGGCAAATAACTAACACTGAGCTTCCATTTGTTCATCTCTTAATGAATATATAGATCACCTCTATTGTCTAAATGAGCTTTAAATTCCATGTTCCTCTGATCTCTGTTCTGAATAAAAAAATCTCTTGCAATCTTTGTAGATAATGGAATTCCAGGGCCTATATGAAAGTACAACTGAATGAATTTTAGACTGATTGAATAACTGGACCAAAGGAAGTCATTAATGGGGCAGTGTTCTTGGTGAAAAGTCTTTAGTGGAGTGCACAGGTGCATCCCTAACCCTGTGCTTTGAACATTTTTATCAATGATTTGGATAGAAGACCCACAAAGAATGAGGGGCCAGACTGAATAAGAGATAATGTAATCAAGATAGAGCTAAACTATTGCTAAGCCTATACCCAAAAAGTGTTCAAAGAAAGAAGAAAACAGCCTGTATGTACAAAGATGTTTAGAACAGCTTATTTTGTGAGGGCAAAGATGTGGAAACTAAAAGGATACCCACTAATTGGGAAATGACTGAACAAATTGTGATGTAGGAATATCATGAAATATTTCTGTGTGTAAGAAATAAGGAAACAGATTGCTTCAAACATGAAAAGAGTTATATAAACTGATGCAGAATAAAATAAGCAGAACCAAAAGAGTAATTTATATAACATCATAATTATTAAGACAAGCTATTTTGAAGACCTTTACAACCTGAGGAAGAATGAAATGAGCAGAACCAGAAAAACAATTTATCCCATAATAGCAATACTTTCAAAGACAACTTTGAAAGCTTAAACTATGATGCAATAATCATCAGTGATTCCAGAGGATTGATACTGAAGTGTGTACATATGTATATACATAAAACTATGTGTACATATATGTATAGACACAAACATGTGTACATATATGTATGTGTATTATACGTGTATGTAATTTTTTTTGGAATGGCCAATAAGGGAATTTGCTTTTTATTACAACAAATCTGCTTTTCTTTTTCCTTTTCCCAATGGAATGAGAGATGAGAGGAAGAGAAAATAGAATTCTGTTTAAATAAAACTTTAATTAAAAAAGAAATTTAATCAGGATAAATGTAATGTTCTATGCTTGAGCTCAAATAATCAATTTCCCAAATACAGGAGGTAAGAGATATAGTTAGATAACAATTTTATTGGGTTTTAATGGACTGCAACAAACTCAACATAATAGTAAACATAGCCCCAAAAGCTGTTTGAATAGTTGTGTCCATAATGAGAGGGATGGCAGCCCTGTTATGCTAGTTGGTAGGAGGTGGAGGGATGGAGCAATTACATTTTAGGAAGGATATTAACAACATAGAACATGTCCAGAAGACCATGACCAACAGCTAAGGGAACTGGAAACCATGTCATGCAAGAAGCAATGGAAAGAACAGGAATGTTTAATCTAAAGAAGACCCAAGGGGTGGGGTTGAGGGGAGCTGTGTTTAAGTATTTGAGGGGACCAACTTGTTCTGTTTTACCCTAGAGTACAAAACTAGGAACAAGTTAAAATTGTAGAGATAGATTCAATTGAAGCTGCCCCAAATTGGAATGAATACCTTCTGGAGATAATGAATGGCCTCTTTTCAAAGGTTCTCAGGTAGAGGTGATGTGACCTAGGCTGTTGACATGTTATATAAGATATTCCTGTTCCAGTGTGGCTTTTGAGATCATTTCCAGTTTTGCGTTTTTATGATACTGAGAAAAATGAGGCTGACAGTTAGGAAGTATCCCTCAGACAAGAAACAGGAACTCTGTGGGCAGTCAAAAGGCAGCAAGATTTTGAAACAGGAAAAGAGTAGAATCTGCTTCTGACTGGAGATGGGAAGTGATTCCCTACAGAAAAGCTAAAAACAAATTGGTAAATATAGAAACAAACAAATCAAAGCAAAAGAAAGACTTCTTACCAACCACAGAGACATCTAGGAGAGATCAAAGATAAAACAACCTCAGGGTCAGTACTTGACCTGCTGAAATCTAGTCACCAAATAAATAGCTTTGGGGTCAGAAAGGGGAAAGTGAAAGGAATAACTGCTTATATAGTACTTACTATGTGCCAGGCACTGTCCTATGTGCTTTTTGCAACTATTATCTCATTTGAGAATAAGATGACATGTAATCAGGATAGAGCTACAACTAGTATGATTGTATGGCTTAGTGACAATTGTATGGGATTTGGAATCAGGTCTGAACCCAGGTAAATCACTGTAAGTCCTTGAGCCTCTGTTACCTCATTAGTAAAATAGAAAAAAAAATTATTCAGGACTGAGTTTTCCATTATTTCCCCTTTTTGTATAGTGGGTTTCTTTCTTTCTTTTGTTTGTTTTTGCTTTTTTCTCCATTAACCTTGATTTCTTTTCTTTAAAAAGCTTGTGAGCTTGACCCCAGGGAAGCAGAGTTTTCTACTTATTGGTCTTGTCAGGTTAGAAAGGGAATGTCTTGATGATCATGCCATCTCTGAAGCCTGAAAAAGTCCAAGGGTCTGGAACAAAAATATATTTCTATGTATGTAGGAATTTATGTTTTACAAACTAGAGTACATATCCTATCTCATATTATTTTCAAGACAACCCTATAAGAAAGGTAGCTACTGATGTAGGATAATGAGGCTCAGCAAGGTTAAGATATGAAGAGAAGAGAACATGTAACAGATCTTTCCAAAACTTCAAGACTAGAATCCTTCCATAATATAAATTCTGGAATCCTGAGAGGGAAAAGAAGAACCAGAGAGACTGGAGTCATTTCCTATCTGTATGTTCATTCAGTCACAGGAGATATCCCAGGAAAGTTGAATTTAGCAAGGAGAACATAAAGAGTTGGCTCTTTTACTTATTCTAGAGTCCAGCAGTTGCCTAGGTACTGTTTTCCATGATCTTGCAACCACTCCCAGATTCCCCCCAGTGAAAGTATCTTTTCCATGTCTGCAGCTTTTTTCTTGGGTTTCTCTTTTGTTGCCACTCTCTCTTATCACACAGATAAGTGGAAATATTGCTCATATATGTATACAAATTCTTCCTCTCCTCCCACCAGCAGATTGTTACCTCGTCCAGCACAGAGATTTTCTCTATCTTCATTAACTGACATAGTGCTCTATCCTAACATAATAAAATGTTAAATTGATTTGAGTTCTTTGATTTGCTTCTTTAAAAGGCTGTGGCCACAAGTGACAGAATGGGGATTTGAGTCCAAGGTGCAATTATAGGACAGGGCTTAAAAAAAAAAAAAACCAACCCAGAAAGTGTGTTGCCTGAGGGTTTATCTCTGGCTCTGTTCAGAGATCTCTTAGCAGCCAATCTGAAGCCGCAGGATCTCCCCATCTCTTCTCCACACACATTGTCTGTATCTCCCTTGTCTTCTTTGTCTCTGCCTCTCTGTATGTCTCCTTATATGTATATATGTATGTGTGTACGTATATATCTGTCTCCTTGTCTCTCTATGTACCTCTATCTCTGTTTCTGTCTTTCTTGTTGTCTCTTTCTTTGTCTGTCTTTCTCTGCAGAAATGGGGACTGAAATGTGGAGAGCTTCAAAACTGGTCCCCTCCTCCTCCCCACTCCATTTGCCAGCGTCTTAAGCTGTCACACAAAGGAGCATGTCGGGAAGAAGGCCTCAAAAATAGGGGAAAAGGGGATGTAAGGAGGGATTAAGAATGAGGATGGAAAAGAAGGGTACAAGTAGGGGGGGAAGGTACTCTGATGCTGAGGGGGGAGGGGAGTGCTCTGGGACATAAACAGTTGGAGATACTCTGGGGGCGAGGGAGATACTCTGGGGGTGAGGGTGTGCTCCGAAAGGTGAAAGGTTGAGAATTAAGGAAATGGAGGTGGAGAGGATACTCGGAGGCCACGGGACACCCGAGTAAGGAAGGGGTGCTCTAGAGATACAAGGGAGGGTGAGAGACTCGCTCCAAAGGGCTCTTGTGTGAGGGATAGAGGCGCACACTGAGGGTGTCCACTAGCGTGTATAGGGTGTAGTCCCCCGCCCCGCGCGCCTACACTTAGCCCTGCCCACGGCCACGACGTAGTTCTCTCCCCTCTGCTCCCCTCTGCCTTCGCCCCTGCAGCAGCAGCAGCTTTCCAGGTAGTAGTGCCCCGTTCTCCACTCCCGCTCAGCCCAAGCCAGCTGCTACGAGGATCTCCCGGGTAGGTAAGCATGGGCTGGTGGGGGAAGGGGCGCGACCACCACACACACTGGCAAAGGGGAGAAGGATGGACCCGGGAGGGAAGATAGGGTGACTGGCTACAGGTGGGTGTGGTTGTGGCCCCGCCCCGGCGCCTTCATTGGCTGGTACCCCAGTGTTCGAAGAGGGGAGGGGTCTTTTGCTTTGCTGTTTGAGTCCCGAGTCTACAAAGAGAAATGTTTCCTGCGTCAAACTGCTCCCCCACACATTCCCCCTCCCTCCCTTGCTCAATCTCCAACCCCAATTCTGACACTCATTCCTGGGGCTCAGCCCCTCTCTCCTGCTTGCCGGAGATGGGGTGGGGGGTGCGGCGGGAAGGGGCTAGCCCTTGGGCCAGTAGCGCCCTTTGGGGAATAGAGGCAGAAGGTCCCCGACCTGGGGTCTTGGACTCGGGCGGCCACCAGTGGAAGGGGATGATGCTGAGTGGCCGATCGGGGATCTCGGGGCCCCAAGGGTCTTTCCCTAAGATTGGGAACTGCAGCAGGGGTCATTTGGCTGCTGAGAGGAATAGGTTAGGGCAAGGGGAGAGGAACACGGAGGGATCCTCCTGAGTGGGTAGATGACAGACCTCGAGAAGCTGATGTGGCCTTGGTCCCTTACCCATGATGGTGAGCGAGGCCTGTGTGTGTATGTGGCTCTCCGTGGGTGTCTATGGGTATATTTATGTGGTGCGGGGGCGGGAGGGGGTGTAACTGCACGAGAAAGGATTAAGACCCTTCACAGTTCCTAGGCACCTATATGAGAGTGGAAGGTGAGGGCTTTACCTCCTTATATTTAAACCCTTCTTGGTGTAGGTATTGTACTGTATGTACCAAGTGACAGGCATAGAGTAGGTGCTTAATAAGTTCGTGTCGGTTGATTCAAAGTAAACAGAAGCATCCCATGGAAGACATGTCACATTTATCGATCACTTCCTCCTGTTCCTGGCTCTTGTGACTGTCAAGGAAGATTCCCTGTCTAGCCGTCCCCCTTCTAATTTCAGCCCTCGTGGGTCAGTTGGGTGAATGGATCTTGGCCCTTCGGTCAGGCAGGAGGCCAGAGCTGTCAGCTGGCTGCCAGGTCCAGCCCAGGGTCCCTAAAGCTGTAGAAAGAAGAAAGAGGCAGGCTAAGCACTAAACCTGCTCGTGTTGCATAACCTGGCTCATATAACTGTCTCAGGGTGTGTCTCTATGGGTGTGAGTGTGTACTGGGGTGGGGAGGGGGGAAGGGAGCGGCCTGTCTTAAAGGAAATTAGAAAATACAGAGTCAAAGAAAATTATAATGTTTGTCTAAAATTCTATTATTTTCTCCAGACCTTTATAGGTCAAAAATAAGGTTAAAGATGTAATCACCAAAGTGTGGGAGGAAGGCACAGGAAAAACTGGGGTAAGAACAGCAAGGATTGGGACCTCCCAATTTAAGTTCAGTACAAGTTGCCTTTAAGGTTGCAGTGCTTGTGCTTCCTTTGAGTAAATTAATTTATGTTTTCCATATTAAATCACCAGCCCTTCCCTGCCTTGGAAACACTTCAAGGTTAGACAGACTCAGAGAAACTGGTTTTTGTTTGTTTTTATTTTTCCAGGAAAGCACTCCCTTTGTAAGGGAAACATTTTCCCCAGCAGTCCCCATGACCTCCCAGCCCTGGTGATAGCCCCTAAACATGGGGCACAACAGGGCACAGCAGTGGCATAGGAACACAGCTGTAGATCTTGACACAGCCACATGTAAATACACATGGACACAGTTGTACAGATGGCTACAGCCACAGAGACCCAAGCAGGGAGACCCCAACAAATTGAAAAAAAAAATCCACAAGCATGAAAGTTGCTTACCCCAGCTGGATGTAGAAGGAACTTCTGTTGATTAATAATAATAAAAGCTAACATTTACACATCACTTTACAATTTACAAGGCACTTCATATAGATTTCTTCAAAGTTCTTTGAAGGGGGTTGCCAACTTGAATCTACCACTGATCCCCATAGACCAAGTCCTTATAGACAAGGGGGTCCTAAAGCCGAAATAAATAAAATTGTCCCTGGTCTGAAGGACTCAGATAAAATGTATACAAGAACCCAAGAGACACGGAGTCTACTCTAGGGGTGGCTAGGTTGAGCAGTGAACAGAGCACCAGCCCTGGAATCAGGAGGACCTGAGTTCAAATCCGGCCTCAGATACTTAACACAAAAGCTAGCTGTGTGACCTTGGGCAAGTCATTTAACCCCAATTGCCCTCCAAAAAAAAAGGCAAAAAAAGAGAATCTACTCTAAACAGATCAAAGGGAAACTGAAGAAACTAGGGGCTGAGCTCATCTGGGGCTGCCTCTAGGGAGGTGAGTTGTCTGCAGTGTGGAAAGAGAAAGACGTGTTTAAAAGTGGCCAAGGTTAGGTTAGGAAGGCCTATTCCTAGAATTCCAGAGTCAGAGGTGGAAACAAGTGGATTGTATTTGTTGGTTTCTCTTAGTTAAAACAGAATCTTATTACCACGGAGGAAGAAAAGATAAGGATGAAAGAGCCAAAATCTAGATCAAGGCTGGTAAATCTATCCTCTCCTTCCCTGGAGCAACCCAGATAAGTCAGGGCCTTCTCTATCAATAAGTCAGTCTTGGGGATGGACTCCCAGACTGCATCTCCCAGAGCTCCCCCTTCTTTTCCTTCCCTTCCTGGCAGCTACCCTTTCCTCTCCTTCCTTTCTTGACCTACTATAGGTCCCTGCTATGATCAAGGCCTTAGGTTCTTTCTCCCCCACCACATTAACTCTAAACGCAACTCCCCATACCCTGAGTGAGACTCATTGGATCCAGATCCCCCACTAAAATTCTGCCTAAACAATTCTTCCACATTCAACGTGGTCAAAGATCCCATAGTCCATCCCTTCTCCTGGAAGCAATATCCTGGAGCAGAGGAGGGAGACCCCAAGTAAGACCCTCTGATTGCACAGACTGCCAAATGCCCAACCCTACCACCTGGAGATAGGGAGATACTGTGATCTCAGCAGCAACAGGCAGCATCTGTTCCCATCTGCCCAACTTACATGGAGAATCTTATTGACTGAGAAGGAAATCTTGGATTAAAACCAAGTGCTGGATCAGCCATCTGCCCAGAGCACAGAGCCCAAAGCTGGAAACAGACACACAGAAAGGACCAAGTCACCAAAATCCCCTATAGACTGAAGAGTGTCTATTCCATGGAAGCACACAGGTATTCAGCTACAAATGCACCGATCCTAGGCCAGAATTCATCCTAACACTGCTCTATCATATCTCCTGGTTAAGGAGAGTTTGTCTTTGTAACTGCTGGGAAAATTTCGGTATCACATGATTCCACTCTTAACCTATAAAGTAATAACTTGTAAACAGATACAATAATAAGAGCTACATGAAAATACACTCATCATTTCATTTGAATCACAAAAACCCAGTGAGGTAGGTAGGTGCTACAGATGCTTTTTTCCCTCTAAGACCTGTAATTTCATTAATATAGGGAACTCTTGGTGAGGAAACCCCCTCCACCAACGAAGACTGGCCTGCTTGAAAATGAGAACCAGCAGAGCCCTGAGAGATTTTGTGATTTGCCCAGGGTCACTTAGTCTATGCCAGAGGGGAACTTGAACTCAGGTCTTTAGTAGACTCTATGCCATCAGATTACCTCTCTACTGATATTATTATCCCTATTTCATAATTATACAGCCTGATCTGTTGCATACAAGGCTACCCTTGAAGTCAGAAAGAGCTGAGTTCAAATCCCGCCTCTGCTGCTGGCAGGGTGACCCTTGGGGAAGTCATTTAACCTCTAAGTGCCTCAGACAACTCTCTAAAGGCTATAATTTGTGGAGTGGGCACTGACCTACGTGGGTAGAGGGATCTCTCTAAAGCAATGAAATCACAAGTCCTTTCCAAAAATTAATTGCTTACACTCAATGAGTCAGAGTCAGAGAAGGTAAATGATTTGTCTATAATCACACCGTAAAGAGCACAGGTGAAGCTCAGCTTGGATCTCTTCTGATTCAATGTCCCAAGAAGGGGGTGTGTAACTTCGGGGCAAATGAAATTTTTATAAGTGGAAAGTGGGAGAAGATAGAAACCATTGTTACCTCCTCAGTCAACCAGATCCAGCTCCAGGAGCTCAGAACTCTACTGTCTACTCTTCCACCCACTCCCTCACAAAGGGACCCCCAACATATACTTTAGTATGCTGTTGTTCTTCATCTGTACCCAACTCTTCGTGACCCCATTTGGGGTTTTCTTTGCAGAGATACTGGAGTGGTTTGCCATTTCCTTCTCCATCTCATTTTACAGATGAGGAAACTGAGGCAAAGTTAACTTGCTCAGGGTCACACAGATAGTAAGTATATGAGGCCAGATTTGAACTCAGGAAGATGAGTCTTCCTGCCTCCAGGCCTAGCAGTCTCCACTGTACCACCTAGTTGCCCTTGTACATGCCTCATTGTTCCTCAGAAGGAAATGTTTTAAGGGAATAATTAAGAAAATAAATGGAGGGAATTGTTGTGGGATTTAAGATTCCAAACCAGAAGAAAGATCCTCTAAACTTTCCAGATAGACTTCATGGGAGTGAGGTCTGGTCTTTAAAGGCAGTAATTTGGTAGATGTTGGGCAGTATGTTTCAAGCCTATCGTGCAGGGTAGGAGAAGGCTCTAAACTTGTAAAACAGCTGGAAAGGGAAAGGTTATCTGAAAAGCTAAAAGAAGCCCCTTAAGAATAGGGAGAAGGAAGGGATATAAAGATAGATGTCTTGAGAAATCTGTGTTGCTCACCCTCAGTTAGCAGAGCACATATGACCCCAGAGGCATTTTGGATGATTTTTATGGCCCCTGGTGGTAGGGACGGGGAGGGGGAGGGGACACACGAGGAGAGAGTGACACAAGGAGAGAGGAATGGATTCTTTGAATTTTGTTCTGGGAGATGTTCTGCCACAGGACCTTGAAAACTAGGAAGCACCACCAAATATTACCAGGGTCAGCAGCAGTGTATTTCCATAACTTACAATGAAATATTTAATAAGTTAAAGTTTAATAAAGCTTAATTGGAGTGAAATGAAAAAATAATGGCTCTAATTTCCCTAGAAGTAATTGAGTTCAGACTGATACCTTTTTCACCCTGGGGTAAGGGGACATAGTCAGCCCAAAGAAACCCTAGTTTTCTGTTTTTTCAGGTTTGAACAGGGGCCACACAAATCACCAAACCCTGGATCGACACTAACTTCATCGATACCCCCCCCTTCCTTTCCCCTCCCCTTGCTTAAGACTCATCCGTTCTATGAAGCTTTCCCTATTAATCTTATCCCATGAAAATTTTTTCTTGAATTACTACGGCACTTAGGGATGCAGCCTGGACCACATTATCTCCCACTTGCTTTTATGTCCCCTTAAAATTGTTTTCTAGATGTTTCATGCCATTAAATCTCAAGGGCAGAAAGCACCTTCTTATCTTGTAATTTCTGAGTCTATGAATCTCATCTCCTGCCTACTCCCAAGCCAAGTGGTCATTCTGCCTCTGCTTGAATCCCTCCAAGTATATGTGTTGGGGGCAGGGAACCTACTAGCCTTCAAAGCAGCCCCTTCATTACACTTTTGGACAGCTCTGATTGTTAGGAAATTTTTCCTGACATATAGCCTCAAGTTGTATCTTGATAATTTCTACCCTTTGTTTCCAGAAAAAGTGTTCATCCCTCCACCACATTACAGGCTTTCAAATAAATGAATATGTCTATTATATCTCTCCTTAATCTTCTCTTCTCCAAGCCTAATATCCCCAGTTCCTTCTTCTGCTCCCCATATTGGCAGCCCCTTGGCCACCCTGGTCACCTTCCTTTGGACATACTTCTCTTAAAGTTAAGCAAATGTATATTTAGCACAACACAATGAAGAATACAATGAAACAAGATACCCCAAAGCCAAATGTAAATTATCCTGGGATTATTCATCATTTTACATTTAATTCCACACTTTTTTTCCTTTGGGAGTTCTGCTAGTGTCAGATCAAAGTGATATTTAAGGAAGATTAATCTGAGGACAGATACATAGGATGAATTGGAAGGCAAAATATGGGAGTCAAAGAGCTCAGTCTGATTAGAAGACTACTCCTGAAAGTCCAGGCAGGAGGTAATGAATGAGGGCCTGAACTAGAATAGTGGCCAATGGAACCAGATGAGCATGAAAAACAAAATGAAAGTAGAACTTCCTGATTGGGGTGGAATGATGGTAACATCAGAAACAGAGAAATGAGGATAGAGAACCAGCTTGCAGAGATGAAGGGAAACAGTCACATTTGGAACAATGGCCAAGAGATTCCTGTAAAAATATTTCTGTAAAGAATGTGAAAAGAAAGCCAGTGCCCAGTATGAGCTAGATTACTGTAAATGATAACAATAAAAGTATTGGATTTCATTTTGTTTTATTTTTTACTTTGTTGGGGTGAAGAAAGGAAGATCAAACAACAAACCCTGCCATGCCTAAGAGAGGTGGGAATATAATAATGGATGATGAAGAGAAGACAAAAACACTTGCTTCCAATTTTGCTTGTTTTCTCTATCAAAGAAAATGATCATTAGACTCAAAGAATAAAACAAAAATGCTTTATTAGAAATCAAAACTCAATAAAATAAAACAAATAAAATAATGATAAGAGACCTTCTAGCTGCTATCTGTGAGTACAAGTCACTTGGTCCAGAAAAACTGCATTCCTGAGTAAGGAAACAAATTATAGGTGTTATTGCTGAGAATAGGACAAGCTCCTGGAGACTTTCAAAAAGGAAGAGAAAGTTCTTTCCTTTAAAATTAGAGGCCATTGAGCTTGATGTTCTGGTAAAATTCTAGAATAGGTTATTAAAGGGACAGCTTGTAATCTCTTAGAAATAAAGGAGGTGGTCTCTAACAGCCAACCTAGAATTATTAAAAGAACAATGCCATATACCCCAAGGAGCTAAAAGACAGAAAGAAATGTCTCATTTATGTTGAAATATTGGCATCATACTTTTTTGTGGTAGCAAAAAACTAGAAAAAATAGATGCCATTGATTGGGAAGAGGTTAAATAAATAATAGTAGATGAAGATAATAGAATATTACTGTGCTATAAGAAATTATGAATATAAAAAAATTCAAAGAATCACAAGAAGACTTACATGAACTGATGCAGAGTAAAATAACCACAACTAGGAAAATAATATTCATAATGATTGCAGCAATGTAAATGGGGGTAGGGTTGGGGGAGAAGCAAAACAAAACACCTGAATTCTATGCAATTATGACCAAGAAGCCTAGTCCTAGATAGGAGTTGAGAAAATGCACCTCCCTCTCTTCTATGAAGAGGCAAAAGACTAGTGATGGAACATTGCGTATACTGTCAGACTAGTGTGTGAGTTGGCTCTTCTAAACTACTTTCTTGTTTATTCTTTGTTACAAGGAATGGCTCACTGGGTGGGGTAGAGGAAGGTATATATTAAAAATGAAGGTGATGTAAAGACCAAACAAATCACTTTGTAAAAACAATTTAAAAGGGGTGGCTAGGTGGCAAAATGAATAGAGCACCAGCCCTAGAGTCAGGAGGACCTGGGTTCAAATCCAGCCTCAGACACTTAACACTTACTAGCCATGTGACTTTGGTTAAGTCACTTAACCCCAATTGCCCTACCTTCTCCCCTCCAAAAAGAAAAAAAAAACAATTAAAAAAGAAGGTATAATAGATGACATGCATTGTCTTTTGACAGAATTATGTAGGTCAGAAGAATGTCACAGACAGAATATATCTGGATTTTTGCAAAGCATGTTGACAAATTCCCTCAATGATATCTTAGTGGAAAAGATGGAGAGATAGGGACTATGTGACAGCCAAATTATATGGATATAGAACTGGTTGAAAGATAGGACCCAAAGAATGGTAGTTAATTGAACATTGTCAACTTGGAGGGCTGTCTCTAGAGGGACACCCCCAGAATCTGTCCTTGACCTGGGTATTTTAAATATTTTTGTCAATAACTGGAATAAAGATATACAATATTTATCAAATTTTTGAATGCCACAAAACTGGCAGGGAGAATTAGTAAATTGAATGACAAAACCAGGATCCAAGAAAACTGTAACAGATTGAAGCAGTGGGCTAAAAACCTAAGAAGATGATATTTAATGAGAAAATGGAAAATCCTGCATTTGGTTGGTTGGTTGTTTTTTAAATCTACCACATGGGTACAGAATTGGGCAAGGGTAGATGTGGGGGCAGGGATAGGGAGAAAGGAAGATGTGGTTAGAAGGTA
This sequence comes from Gymnobelideus leadbeateri, assembly GCA_011680675.1. NCBI lineage: Eukaryota > Metazoa > Chordata > Mammalia > Diprotodontia > Petauridae > Gymnobelideus > Gymnobelideus leadbeateri. The sequence continues at coordinate 356,582 of WOXC01010939.1, forward strand.
TTTCATGTTTTAAAAAAGTATTAGGCTTTCCATTGGTCTGTTATTCCAATATGACCAAACAGTATGATATAACAGTAAAAAAAAAAAAGTGGGCTTTTGTGAACTTAGGCTACATCAATAAAAAACAACATTGTTTTGAGCAAGGGAAGTGGTATTTCTTCTGTATTCTGTCTTAGTCAGATCCCATCTGGAGTATTGTGTCCAATTTAAGTTCCCACATTTTAGAAGGGATATTAACAAGCATGAGGAGAGATGCCAAGGACAGGGACCAGACCTGTGATTTTCTTAGTATAGGGAGTGTTCAGGTGAGGAAACTTCTTCCATCAATGCAGGTCAGTACCTTCTCTGCAGCTTACAATCTCACAGAATTGCCCAGAATATTAAAAGATTAATTTCCCATGGTCACACAACTAGGATGTATCAGAGCCCAAGCTTTCCTGACCAGCTCCATATTCATCCAAAACATAACTAAATATATAGAGTTTTACAGACATTAAGGGGATCACTTTTCAAGAACTGTTTATGAATAAGGCTACTGTACTTTCATTATTCTCAGGAAATGGCCATTTGAAGACCTCCACTGAAGGAGAACACACACTGCTCCTACCCAAGGCAGCCCATTTCATTTAAGGACTGCTATAACTAATAGGAAGCTGTTCTGGGCCCTGCCTAACTTAGGCCAGTGGTTCAGGCACAGGACAGGAAGTTTCCTTTACTAAGAATATTAAGCATTAGTTTAAGTAGCTGCAGCTCCCATACCTCCAGTTGTGCCATACAGGTTCAAAGGTTCTATCAAGCCTGAAAAGCCTCTGATTCTTTGTGTCTGGACTTTTCTACTTAGGCCACCAAGAAGCTATATCAGTGGTATTACTGTTCATCCTCTGGAAGGAAGGAAAGCATACTATGTCATTATGCTAAGTTCTTTACAAATATTACCTAATTTGATCCTCACAATAACCCTGGGAAGTAGATGTTATTCCTATCCCCATTTTTACAGTTAAGGAAACTAAGGGAGACAAAGATTAAGTGACATAGGTAAGAAAAGTCAGAGGCTAGATTTGAATTCAAGTCTTCCTGACTCCAGACCTAGCCCTCTATCCATTGTGCCTACAAATTGCCTCTAAGTAGTGGATCAAGTAAATCTTGAAGATGTTTTCATTGTCTGCATAAGGTAGCCATTGATCCCCTGACAAAATTCTTTTTCTGATACCTCGTATCTGCCTCTGCTATTTCCATCCATTGTATCTCCTAGGGTCAAGCAGAACAGATCAAATCTCTCTTCACATGAAAGGTCTTCAAATACTTAAATAGAGTAATTATATCTCCTCTTCTCATGAGTAAACATCATTTCCTAGAATCAGTCCTTCTATGTATAGCAAAATCCTCTAATCCCTTCAACATTCTGCTTGTCCTCCTCTGAATACGCTCCAGCTTATAACAATGTCCTCCCTAAAATGTGGCACCCAGAACTAGAGCTTAGTGAAGCATAGCACCCTAGATGTGATCTGACCAGAAGGGAGAACAATGGGACCATCACCTCCCTCATTCTGTTTATTACATTTTTCTGAATGCAACCTAAGGTTACATTAGCTTCAGGCATTATCATGCCACCCTGTTGCTTCACATGGAGCTTAGAGTCAACTGAAAACCCCCAGACATTTTTCACATGAAATATTTTCTAGATTCTCCCATTCTGTACTTATGCAGTTTATTTTTTTAACCCAAGTATAAGACTTCACATTTATCCCCAATGGATTTCATTTTACTCATTTTAGCCCATTGTTCTAGACTGTCAAGATATATTTGGATGCTGATTTTGTCATCCAATGTGTTAGCTATCTCTTTCCATTTTGTGTCATATGGAATTTTGATAAGCGCTTCCCCCAAAATGAAAAATATCACAGATGGTACTATTACCCAAAAAAGGCAGCTGAGAAGACATCAGCAACTACGAGCCCATATGCTGGCTTTCTCATCCCTAAAAAGTCTTTATGAAAATTATCTATATGCATATGGAAGATTTTCTTGATGAAAATATTAGAAGGGAACAGAGAGGCTTTCACATATGATTTTCCATAGCGGACCAGTTCTTTAAAGTTACACGATTGATTGAGAGGTGTAGAGAACACAAAGATATAGCTGTATTTCTAACTACCAAAAGAAACATAAACTGTAGCCATGACAGCTGTCCTCTAACAAAGCATAGTCTACTTATATGCTAATATCATGAAGTATTGCTTAATAGATACAACCCTAGAGGCCACCTTATACAATAATCTCTTCTGATTATCAATATCAAATAAAGAATCAAACAGGAAAGCAGAAGCTTGCTCAGAGTGTTTGCTAGAGTCTTGGAGAATACACAGAATCTAAATGGAAGGATGATTTCACATAGATAGTGAGGTTCTCCAGATGCTCCTGTTTGCAGATAACATGCTAATTGCATCAAACTTTAAAATACAACTGGGCCATTTCAATGAGATTTATGATGAGTCAAAAGATATCAACCTAACAATGTACAATGGGATAAAAACAAGAGAATAAAGAATGCATGTTGTCCAAAATATGAGATGTGGTTAAATGGGGAGGCCGAGATCACTGCCTTGTCATAGCAGAGGGGTTTGCACAGTTCTATGAGACCATGAGCTGTGCCATGCAGGGTTACTCCAGATGGACAGGTTATACTGGAGAGTTCTGACAAAAGGTGATCCACTGGAAAAGGAAATGGCAAACCACTCCAGTACTTTTGCCAAGAAAAACCCATGGATAGTATTAAAATTTGCCTGGAGTGCCATGGTCCATGACGTCACAAAGAGTCAGAGATACCTGAACCACTGAACAACAACAAACCATGTGTGTTTTATATGGCACCACAGAAGAGGCGATAGCTGGGTAAAAAACTGAAGCTGAGAAGAATGGCTTGTATCCCAGTTGGGGAATTACAAAATCTCAGAATAGGGAGGGATCAAATAGGCCATTTAGTCAAAACCATACCTAAACAAGAATTGTCTCTATTACATACCAAACTAATGATTATGCACACTTTCTTTGAGTACTTCCAGTGAAAGGAACCCCCTACCTCCTGAGGGAGCTTGTTTTGCTTTCAGATAGTTCTAATTGTTGGGATGTTTTGCCTTACGCTAAAATTAAATTGCCTCTTGCCAATTTCCAGCCATTTCTCCTAGTTTTACCTTCTTTAACCAAGTAGAACAAGTCATCTCTTCTGTATTATAGCCTATCAAATACTTGAAGACAACTATCATGTTCCCTCCCTCACCAGTCCTTTCTTCTTCAGGCTAAATATCCCCAGTTACTTCAGGGGATTCATATATGGCATGGTCTCAGTCTTTCACCATCCTGGTTACTCTATAGTAATAACTCTATAGTTATTCTATAGTTTATCAATGTCCTCCCTAAATAATGAAGCACAATACTCCAGGCAAAGTCTAACAAAGACAAAGCTTATCGGTTCTGTGATCATTCTAGTCCTCGACACTAGGCCTCTCTTAAAGCAGCCTAAGATCAAATTAGCTTTATTAATTGCTATGCCACACAGTTGACTCGTATTAAACTCTTATTTGATTCACTAAAACCTTCAGATCTTTTTCAGACAAATTGCTACTAGCCTCACCTCACTTATCCTGAATTTATGAAGTTGGATTTTTTTAACCCACATGTAAGACCTTATATTTATTCCTGTTAAAATTAATCTAATTTTATTTGTCTAATTGTTGGGATGTTTTGCCTTATGCTAAGATTAAATGGCCTCTTGCCAATTTCCAGCCATTTTTTCCATCCTAGTTTTACCCTCTTTAACCAAGTAGAAAAAGTGTCACAGTAGAATGGTAGACCTGAATTCGAATCCAGTCTCAAGCACTTAGTAGTGTGGAACTGGGCTAGTCATTTAACCTCTGTCTGCCTCAGTTTCCTCATCTGTAAAATAGGGATGACAATAATATCACCTATCTTCCAGGGTAATTTTGAGGATCAAATGAGATATTTGTAAAGTGCTTTGCAAATCTAGAAGAGCTATATAAATGCTAGGCATTATTATTTTTCTAGAATGTCATCCAACTTGTTAGTTATCCATCCCAACTTCTACATTTAATAAGCATGCCATCCTTACCTTTATCCAGAGCCACTGACAAAAATGTTAAAAAGCAGTGGACCAAGCACAGATATCTGGAACTCCACACCTAAGAGCCTATACTGAGTAGTCAACAAATTGTCAATGATTGATTTTTAGGTGTAGCCTTTTTTTTGCTTTTGCTTTTTGGAGGGGCAATTGGGATTAAGTGACTTGCCCAAGTTCACACGGCTAGTAAGTGTTAAGTGTCTGAAGCTGGATTTGAACTCAGGTCCTTCCACTCCAGGGCTGGTGCTGGGGTGTTGCCATTCTAGCAGTTCTGAATGTCCCTAATCGTGCTACCCTTGAGCTCTCTCCATATTTTGCACAAGAATAATGTGAAAGGTTTTGTAAATTCCTTTTCCAAAATCCAGGTAAACTATATTTGATCTACCAGTATAGTAAACCATTTAAAATAAAATGAATAAAGTTCCTGTTCTTAATGAGGTCATGTTGACATTTGTGATCATTGCTTCCTTTTCTAGATGATCATTAACCATCATTAACCATCACTTTGATCTTTTAGTTTAGAATTTTGTCAGGAATCCAACTAAAACTTACCATTCCATACTTTGCGGACTCAGTTATCTATTCTTTAAAAAAAAAAAAAGTACATTTCCCCTTCTCTAATCCTATGGTCTCTTTCCCATTCTCTATTAAAAGATATATTTTTAATGGATTTCATAAATTTTGTCCTGACAAATCAATCACCTACCTATAAACAGACCCATAGTACTGGTCTGGAACACACTAACCACCATACGTCTTCAATAGCATGCCTTAGCTGTAGATCAATGGTTCCAAAGTTGAACCAAGCAGGAACACAGTTAGCTTATCAAATAACTGGAAGCCAGTGAGCCAACCATTGTAATAAAGTTCTATCAAGCCATAGCTTGATAGGAGTCACCATCAAAAAGACAATACTGCTCTGATGGAACGGGGTTAGTAACTTTGATTTGGGAGGACTCAGATGTAACAGTGCTAGTCAGGTGTCTTGGAATGTTCTCCAGGCCAACTAACTAGGTACATAGACCTGTTGTTTTCGGGGTTAATTTCACTGGACTCCTATCCTGTAGATGTTGTTCTTGTTCATTCCTTTTTCAGTTGTGTCTGACTCTTCATCACCCCATTTGGTATTTTCTTGGCAAAGACATTGGAATGGTTTGCTATTCCCTTCTCCAGATCATTTTACAGATGAGGAAACTGAGGTGATCAGAATTAAGTGACTTGCCCAGGGTCACACAGCTAGTAAGTGTCTGATGTTGGATTTGAACTCAGGTTCTCCTGACTTCAGGGTCAGTGCTCTATCTCCTGCACCATGGAGCTGCCCCAAATGATGTTTCTTAACCAAAGGAAGAAAGTCTGGTTTAACTTCAGTCATTTGGAAGCAACATTGACCACTGTATTTGACCTAAACTCTGATTTCTTTCAATAGTTTTCCACTACATTGCTGTAATCATTGTGAGAGAAACAGCATGGCAATGTCTAGAGATCAGGTCTCACACAATTAGGGTAACTTGGGTCTGAGTCCTTCTTGTAAGTCAATTACCCTCTCCAGGCAACACTTGGATTCTGAAAGTTATAGAAGTGTATAGATTTGCATTGGTAGGGGCAATTTCCTCATTAAGAATTCCCTGTGCCAATAAACTCAAAATCCTGGTGTGTGTGTGTGTGTGTGTGTGTGTGTGTGTGTGTGTGTGTGTGTGTTTAATTCATTTTATGTTCAGTTTTCTTCATTCTGTATCAGGTCAAAGAAGTTTTCCCAATCTTTTCTGAATTCTTCATATTTGCCATTCTTTAGAACACAATACTATTATTATTGTGTTCATGGCATAGTAGGTAGATTGTTAGACTTGGAATCAGGAAGACCTGAGTACAAATTCCAACTTTCACATTTTTCACCTGAATGACATTAGCCAAGTCACTTGACCTCTCTTAGTCTCAGTTCCCTCATCTATAAAATGGGGATTAAAAAAACTTATATTGGGGTAGCTAGATGGTGCAGTGAGTAGAGCACTGGCCCTGGAGTCAGAAGGATCTGAGTTTGGATCCGGCCTCAGACACTTAACACACACAAAAAAAAACCTAGCTGTGTGACCTTGGGCAAGTTACTTAACCCCAATTGCCCTCAAAAAAAAAATTGTATTGCCTACTTCACAGGACTTTTGTGAAATTCAAATGAAATAATGCACCTAAAGCACTTTGCAAAACCTTAATTTTCTATATAAGTGTATATAGAAATTTCTTTATATATGTAAGTTATCATTATAATATTCCATTGTACTCACACACCACAATTTATTCACCCATTCTTAAATAATTAACCACAAAATTTGTTTCCAGCTTTTTGCTATGAAAAATAGTGTTGAGGGGCAGCTAGGTGGCACAGAGCACTGGCCCTGGAGTCAGGAAAACCTGAGTTCAAATCCAGCCGCAGACACTTGACACACTTACTAGCTGTGTGATTTTGGGCAAGTCACTTAACCCCAATTGCCCTCCAAAAAGCAAGAAGAAAAAGAAAAAAGACAAATAGTGTTGCTATGAGTACTTTGGAACACATAGACACTTCTTGTCTGTCATTGACTTCTTTGTGGCATAAACCCAGTAGTAGAGTCCCTGGATCAAAGGATAAGAACTGTTTAGTCATTTTCCTTACAGAATTCCAAATGGTTTTAGAAACAGTTGGGCGAATTCACAATTCTACTGATAATATATTAATGTGCTTTACTTCCCACAGCGTCTCCCACATTTACAACTTTCATATTTTTACCATATTTTCCAGCTTGAAGTAATATCTCAAATTATTTTCATTTTCATTTCTCCATCATTGGTGATTTGGAGCATTTTTCAAATGAGTGTTTTCATTTCTTTTTTTTTTTTCCTCCCACAAACCGTTCATATCCTTTGACCACTTATCTACTGGGGAATTATTCTTAAGGTTTGTATCAATTCCCTATAGATTTTGTATGTCGAATATCAAAGATGTTTTATACAAAGATTTTTTCCCAAATAAATATCTTTTTTTCTAGTCACATTGATTTTATTCATGTGAAAGTTTTTTAATTTTATATAATAAAAATTATCTCTCTATCTTTTATAATCTCCTTTATCCCTTTGTGTGGTTATGAAATTTCCTTTAATAATAGTTGTGAAAGATATGGCTCTCTATTCTATTTATGGCCTTTTATGCTTACATCTTTATCTGTTTGTAATGAACCATGATACATGGAATAAAGTGTTAATATCAAACTATTTTCCAACAAACTGCCATCTAGTTTTCTTAGCAATTCTTCTGTATTATTTTGTGTTATTGGATTTGTAAAAAAAATCTGTTGTACTCATGTACTTCAAGTTACTGCCTTTCTAGTCTATTCCACTGATCCACTTCTTTTTTTTTTATCTACCCCCAAATAATTAGCAATTACTACTTTATAATATAAATTGAGACCAAGTAATGCTATATTCCTCCTTGGTACCTACTTCATTCCATTATTTCCCCTGAAATTTTTGAACTTTTAACCCTCATATGAATATTGTTTTTATTTCATAGGTCTATAAAGTATCCTCTTGAGAGTTTGTTTGAAATAGTGCTAGCTCTGGATATTATGTAATGTCATTATATTTATTAAATTAGCATGCCCCAGCCATGAACATTGAAGGTCTTTCATTATTTTCTGTAAACATTGGTGAAAAACTGCATTTATGTAAGAAATATATGCCTTGGCAAATCAACTCCAAGAGGTATTTTGCATTCACTTTATAGTCATTTTCAACAGAATTTATCTTTTTCTCCCAACTCTTGTTATCAATATGATTAAATTCTGATTGGTTTTGTGGTATCCTGATATTTTGGGTTTTGTTTTTTTGTTTTTTTGTTTTTGCTTTTTGGAGGGCAATTGGGGTTAAGTAACTTGCCCAAGGTCACACGGCTAGGTTATTTATTTGTGTGTGTCTGAGGCCAGATCTGAACCCAGGTCCTTCTGACTCCAGGGCCAACGCTCTACTCACTGCGCCACCTAGCTGCCCCTGGTATCCTAATATTTTGTTAAAGCTATTAACTATCCCTATTAGTTTGATGATATCGGATTTTCCAAGTAAACCAACATATCATCTACAAATAGAAGTAAAAATGTCTCCATTTTGCCAATGCTTACTCCCTTAACTTTTTTCACTTGTCTTTTTACAATAGATAGCATTAGTAGGACTATGTAAATTAATAGTTGAGACAGAACATTTTTTATTTACCTATGAACTTACTGAGACAACTTCCAGCAATTCTGCATTACAAATAATGTTAGTTTTTGGTTGTAGATAAGTATTTTTTATTATATTAAGGGAAGATTTTTTCATTCCTGTTTTAACAGAGATGAGTTATATATTTTGTTGAATGTTTTTATGACTCTATTAATATAATCTTGTGGTTGTTTGAGCTATTTTTACATTTAATTATGTTTAATGTTTTTCTAATGCTGAACTACCACTGCATGTGTAGCATAAATCAAATTTGAGCGTAATGAATTTTTTTGATGTATTACTGAATTCTGCTAAATGTTTGCATCAATATCCATTAATAATATTGATTCATAATTGTCTTTCTCTGCTTTGTCCCTCCATGGTTTGGTTATCAGGAACATATTTGCCTCCCAGAAAGAGCTTGGTAAAGTGCCTTCTTTCTTCATATTTGAATCTACATTATCTTTTAAAGATCACTGACAGTTACTTGGCAATCCTATCTATCAGTTTTTTCATTACCCAAGGATAGAGATCATTTTGGCCTAACAACTTCAGCTCATCAAGGGCATCTCTAAGTACTCTCTTAATATCTCCTAAGTTACCTTAGATGTCAATCCCCTATTAGCCATTTTTGTTCCGTCCTTTCCAATCCAGAGATTATTTCCTTGGTATAGTATCATCCCTACTTTCAGTCTTTTCTTTTCCCTAATGTGGCTCCTTTAAAAACCCACCATTTTTTTAGATTTATCCTTCCTTGCCAGTCTCACTTCATTCTGAGCTTTGGCACTTGTGATACCAACCTTACAATACCCTGACATAGATCAATACCCACTACCTGTCTTAGGAAGATTCTGAAGATCATCTGGCAATATAAGGTACTGGAAATTGAGGTCCTTTCTTGAGCTAAACGGCCAAGCATTCAAACTCTACTGCAAAGAGTACAACTCTGATGGGCTGGCCAGTTATGCAAATGCCAAACATACATTTTTTAAAAGACTATTTTATGGAGAACTCACACAAAGCAAGGGCTCATATAGAGGTCAGAAGAAGCAGTTCAAGGACACTCACAAGGTCTCTATAAAGAGCCTTGGAATCAATTGTGTGACATAGGAGATACTAGCAAAGAACCACCCAGTATGGCATGCCTTGGTCCAAGAAGGTACTATGCTCTATGAGTGAAGAAGAATTAAAGCAGCTCAAAAATAACATGAGATGTGCAAATTTAGAAACACTTCCACTCCAAATATCCATATGGACTATTTGTGCCCAACCTGTGTTAGAGACTTCTGAGCTCATACTCATCTGATTCGCCACAGTTGGACACAATGTACCTTGACTCCAACATAATGATATCATTTTGATCCTCTTCTAAATGAAAGACAATGACCATGGGTTGTATTAAACAATCTATAGTCTATTCCAACACTAACCCTTGTAGGAACCATCTCCTTCTCCTACTCATTTTACAGATGAGGAAACTGAGGCAAACAGGGTTGTGACTTGTCTAGAGTCACACAGCTAGTTAGTGTCTGAGGCCAGATTTAAACTCAGGTCTTCCTGACTCCAGGCCTGGCACTCTATCCACTGTGGCACCTAGCTACCCATAAGTAGGAATACTTGAATTCAAATCCCCTATCTGAGATATGTTAGCTGCATGATCTTAGGCAAGTCACAACTCCTTTTTTTTTCAAGTCACAACTTCTATGTACCTCAAAGTATTAAGTAGAATTTATCTACAAAATCATAGGTAGGTTGCTATCTGGATAAGAGAAGGTGTTCCCACCCCAGAAGTTCCCTATGCTACTGAAATCATAGATTGTTGAGTATTTATGTATTCCTAAGGAAAGTACAACTTTACAAAAATATTTTGATAGAATTATACGTAATTGAAATCACATAAAAATCTACCCAGGTCGCCATGGATGGTTTTATCCCTTACCAAACTTAGTCTAGGCTAGCTGCATTCAAGGTCCCTCCCAAAAGCCTTACCATAATTTCCTGGTCCAAAAGACTCACAAAGGAATGTAACTACCCCATCATCTAAACCTACACTCCAGAATACCTCATGCTGCTACTGAACTTACCCTAACCTGGCATCCTGAATGGAGCCAACTCGATGAGCTTTTTGTTGTTGTTTGTCCTTTGTTCTTGAAGAGGACCATGACATCAAGAAGGTGGTGCCATGACTTATATGTGAATTGAATTTAAGTGAAGGAGGGCTGTGCCAAGCCACCAACCTCCTTTCTCCTCTGGAGCCATCCAGGTCCAATGACAAGATATAGATCAGGACAACTGGAGATGGCCCCCGATGTGCTTTTTAAACCTGTCTCAAAGCTCAGCCAATCAGAATATTCTCTAGTTTCTGACTGAAGTTTGGCACTCCATCTACATATCCTTAGCTAATTAGTAATTTACCAAATCATCACCCCCTCTCTCAGGGAGGACTATAGAAACATAATAGCAAGAGAAAAAATAAGTCATGTTCCCATCGAGCTTTAAGCCCTACAGAAGTACCTTCCTCACAATAACCTTATGTGGAAGAATTACTATCCTTATTTTACAGATGAGGAAACTGAGGCTCAGATAGGTGAAATGAACTGCCAAGGTGACACAACTAGTAAGAAGCGAGCTGAAATTCAAACATAGGTTTCCTGAGAGATTCCAGGTCTATTTCTGGGACTATGACATATGACCTCTCAACAGTTATCCTATCTACCAAAATGAATCATGAATTGAAACAGTTCACAAAGACACACCCCACTTATTGCTCACATGCAAAAAGACATAGTCACAGTAATATGGTCTTACCCAAACAGGACCATACGGTCACCCAGTCTCACACAAAGTCACACACTCAAGGTCAGTGGCAGAAGGTACAGGGAGGTCAATGATGCATTTCTACCTTAAGGGGGTATTTTGGTTTCTAGTGAACATTACACAGTCTCTCAAGTAAATGTCAGATATAACTAAAACAAGACAGGTAAGCATAGAGTGATAGGCAGACAAACACAGTCCCTTGCATGAAGTCTAAACTGAGGCTGTTCAAATTGAGTTACAGGGGTAATAGGCAACTGAGAAGGATGAGACGATCCCATGGTAATTAACTCTGAGTCTAAATCAGAAAGGCAAAAAAAAAGCTGTGTGTAGGCAAGAAATTTAGTGAAAATTCCCTTCTGGGTTTCCCTCTCTATCTCTTCAGATGAAAAAGATGCCCAGAGCAATAGTTAGAGTCATAAAGACATGGATTTAAATCCCACCTTAGATATATTTAAATGTTTGACCCTGGACAAGTAAATTAACATCTCTAAACCTCAGTTTCCATATCTGTAAAATGGTGGTAATAATGGGAGCCACTTCATACAACTGTTGTAAGGATCAAATAAAATAACATATTAAATGATTGTAAGCCTTTTTTAAGTATATAAATGTGAGCTATTTTATAACATTATATGCACATAACTAATTTATTTGAACAATGATAATATCCACATGTCCCATCATGGAACATTGATACAGTGGACAGAGCTCTGAATTTGGAGTCAGAGGGACTAAGTTCTAATCTTGGATCTATTTATTATATAAATTACCTTAAGCAAGTTATGTAACCTCCTTGGGTCTCAGTCTACTGATATATAAAATGAAGGGGTAGGAAGTGATGAGGTAGAAAGAACTGAGGTCCTTCCCAGTGCTAAATCTAGGATTCTATGGTCCTTCCTGCACCCAACCTAGCAGCTGAAGACTGATTTTTTTTTCTGTTTGTGAAGGAATCATGGGAAAGAGAATAGATGTGAGAGAATAGATGAAGAATTAGGAGAAATAGAGTGGTAGAGTAAAGATGTGGTGGGCTGAAAGGAGAGAACTTTGTAAACAGACAGGGGCAGCCTAACCCTAGTCATGAAATCCAAGATGCTTTATACATATCTTAAGAAAGTAGACCATAGAATCAAAGATTTAGAGCGAAGAGGGCCCTCAGAGGTTGTATAGTCCCACCCTCTCACTTTACAGATAAAGAAACTGGGAGCTTGCATGACTAGCCCAAAGTTAACCAGATAGTAACCATCAATGACAAGATTTGAATCCAGGTCCTCTGGCCCTCTGCTACATCCCTTAATATACCACTCCTGGGGGCAACTAGGTGGCTCAGAGCACCAGCCCTGGAGTCAGGAGGACCTGAGTTTAAATCCAGCCCCACACACTTAACACTTACTAGCTGTGTGACCTTGAGCAAGTCACTTAACCCCAATTGCCCTGCCATCCCCCCTCCAAAAAGAAAAAAAAACACTCCTATTTTTATCTCCTTACTCTTATCCCACTTTTTCTTCTTTAGGAGTCTTGCCTCCATAGGATCCTACTTCCCAGTAATGTCTATGGAGGCCTCCTACAGTGTATCTCAATTTACCCTGATATATCTAGGCCAACCCTTCTCTCCTGAGTGCTATAAATTTGTTTCAAGCCTTTTGCCTTAATGCTCCACTGAATCTTCTTTTTATACCCCACATGTGAGCATTGGGACAGCTCTCAACTTTCTCATTTCACAACTCCAGGGAGTCCACAATAAGAGAGTGGGAAAGGGGCTGAATAGAATGAACAACTGACCATGGACTCCAGTAGCTTAGGGAACAGACTTCTCTTGGTGTGCTCTTTCCTTAAAGCACCATAGAGCAGCTATCTGGAGCCCCCAATTTCATGAACAATGTGTGCATACAACCTAATCTCTTCTAGGTCCAGACTAATTTCTCTCATCTTTACACAGTCACAGCTAATTTCCTAGGTTAGAAGGTCTTAAGAGATTCATGAAGTCTATAAGCCTAGTTACCTTAGGACCTGACAGTAGATCAGCCTCATCCTCCTCAGTGCTATCTTCTTCCCCTCCAAGAGACTGACAGAGAATACCAGTGCCTCAGTATAGCCTATTCTTATTATTAGAGACACAGCTCAGAAGCCCATGTCCTACTGATAGGGTCCAGCATAGCCTCTCCCTGTATCAATAAGAGTGTATATAATGTTCCTGACATGCATTCTCTTATGTGCACATATGAGGTACAGAAGCACAGAGTCATGGCTTGAAGTGGATTTCAGTGACCTAGTCTAACCCACACACCAAAGGAATCTTCAGTATAACATATGTGGCAAATGATCATACAGCCTCTTCTTGAAGACTCATAAGGAAAGAGGACTCACACCCTTTTGAGGCAGCTCATTCCACATTACATCTTTCTAATTGTTAGTTTTCCTGACATAAAATCTAAATTTACTTCTTTGCAACTCCCACTCGCTCCTAGTTCTGCCCTCTTGGGCCGACAGAACAAGTCTAGTCAATCCTCCATAAAACAGTTCTTAAAATACTTGTAGCCAGCTACCATGTTCCCCTTAAGGATTCTCTAACTTAAACATGACAAATTCCTTCACCTGATTCTTATATGACAGCAACTCAAAGACTTTCATATATGTAGAATGTGAATACTGTCTGTTCACACACCTGCAAGTATGTGTCTGAACATAGGACTATGACTATATATGCTTATGGGTATCTATGTGAAACATATGTGTTCTTTTCAGTAAGTCAGTAAATAAGCATTTATTAAATACTTAATATGTGCCAGACATTGTGATGAGTGCTGGAGATACAAAGAAAGGTTTGTGTGTAGCCACCAAAGATCATTTGACATGTTCTTGCCCTCCCATTAGAGGTTAACATTCTTACTGCATTCTCCATAGCAACAGTTAAATTCAGCCTATTCTCTCACCTTTTCCTTTGCCTCAATTTCTCACTTGGAGTTACATCTGCCCTAATCAGCAGATACTGGCAGATCCCAGAGTTTCTAGCTATTCCTGTCAATTGGACTGTTAATACAAAGGGTAATTTATAAATTCAGGTGTGTCCATATGTTAATGGAGTTAGCTGTGTGATTGAACACATACTCAAGTACAAGTGCTTTGGGGTAGAATGGAATGTAGGTATATGTGTGTCTGTATATTTTTGTGTAATACCAATGGAAATTCTGGCACTGGTTTCCCCAAAAACCCTAATGCTATTAGACTTCACAACGCTCCTGACTTCCAATCCCACTCCTAAACCTTTAAGAATTCCCAAGCACTTTGTCTTCCTTTGTCCCTCCCCTAGTTTCTCTACAGTGGGAGAGAGAGAGAGGAAGGAGTGGTCTGCCAGTGAGAGAAGGAAGGTAACCTAGAGAACCTCAGGCACTTACCCTTGTTGATCATTTGACTCCAAATCCCTTAATCCTAAATGCAGCCTCTGCCTCTCCCCTCCCCAATTCTCAACTCCTCTCCTATTATTTCTGCCTGATAGATTTAGAGGCAGAAAAATGTAGAAAGACAGTGTGGAGACAGCTCTGAAATTTCCATGCACATGAAAATATACATATTCTCTTCCCTCAAAGAAGGGCAGAAAGAAGAGATATTGAAGGGTCAAGGATGTTAGCTTTAGGAAATCTAATGGTGTCTCCAAGGGTTAGACATACATCAGATTGGGGTGGGGGGCAGGAAGGGGTCTAAAAGGAACAATGTCCACCTCACCCTAATCCTTGACCCATGTCCTTGTTTGTATGAGCTCTAGAATGGTTACAATACGTATATTATTCTACATCTTTGGCACTACTGCTCTAAGATTCTGCTCCTTTCCCTCCTGACCCTGACCATTCCCTTGTCCCAGAGTGTTTCAACAGACTGCCCCCAAGAACTACTTCTTTTTATCTTTTATTAAGATTTCCTAGATTCTATGGGTTTTGACCCACTCACTCTGGTCTGAAATTCAATCTATTAGTTACGGGGACTGAAAGTTCCTGTAAGACAGGTAAATACACAGATGAACATAAGCCATAGGTGAAAATGGATGCTAGTAGATTCACAAAGCAACACGACCACACACAAAGCAAAAAGCAAGTGCCTGTGTGTATGTTGTGCACCGCCTTGCAGTTCTGCATATGACTTGGTATGACCATCCCTGGCACGTATCTGTGTAATAAATGTACAAGTTGTGATTTCTCCTAAATCAGAAAACATGCAAACAGCGACTTCCTTATCACCACCTGCTGTGTCCCCTCTCCCCCTACCCCCACCCCACAGCACAGGCACACCCACGTACACTCTCAGGCACATACACTCAAACACACTCACAAGCTCACGCACACCCAGCTTCTCCCCCGCCCGGTGCTTCTGTTGCCATAGCAAGCGTGCACTCAGGCTGCTCTCCTCCCTACACCTCCTCTTCCCCACCTTCCCACCCGCCTCCCCCGCCCGCCCCGGACCTGGCCCCTGCTAGCTTCCCTTCTGATTGGACGATGCTCCCTCATTATGCTAATCGCTTGCGTAGGGTCCGGGGCCAGCAGGTTGACGTCATCAGGCACTGTGGCAGCAGCAGCTGCCGGGGGAGGGGGGGGGGGAGGAGGGAGGAGGCGGGGAGGATTGAGAGAGAGAGAGAGAGAGAGCAAGCTAGAGAGAAGAGGGAGGAGAGGGGGGCTCGGAGAGAGCACGGGAAGGGAGCCGGGGGAGAGGAAAGGAGCCAGAGAGAGAGAAAGCGAACACAGCGGGACCCGCCCCCCTTTTCCTCTTGCCCCCCCGCCCCCCGCAGCGAGGGCAGCAAGACCCGGTGGGCGGGCGTGTGGCCCCCGGGCAGCTGGGGGGGTGGGGGGCGGGGTCGGGGAGGGGGGAGGGGGGACATGGCCGCGGTGCCCAACGGAGTATCCGCGCCGCCAGCCGGCCCCGGCCCCGGCTTCAGCACCACGGACAGCGGCGGCGGCGGAGGTGGTGGTGGTGGTGGTGGTGGTGGTGGCGGTGGCGGTGGCAGCGGGGGCTCGGGCAGGATGACCGGGCTCAGCCCTGGGCACGGCCCCGGCCCCGTGATCCCCATGAAGGACCACGACGCCATCAAGCTGTTTGTGGGGCAGATTCCCCGGAACCTGGAAGAGAAGGATCTCAAGCCCCTGTTTGAGGAGTTCGGCAAAATCTACGAGCTGACGGTGCTGAAGGACAGGTTCACGGGTGTGCACAAAGGTGGGCTGCCGAAACGGACCCCCACTCATTCTGGAGTCCCTCACATCAGACCTCCAACCTATCCCCAACTCCAGAATCCTCACTACCCTACCCTCCACTCCAGATGCCGGACATCCACCCCAACAGGCACCCTCAAAACCCCTAAACTTCCCACTCCGGTCCTTGAATCACACCCACTCCAGAATCTGTCACCCACACTCTGGACACCTCTACACGTGATCCCTCACCCCATTTCCATTACTAACATCCTAAGAATCCCTATTCCTCTCCTTCTCTAGGTCCTTGGATCCCTCAAAGATATCCAAATTTCTCCTGCACCCTCTACTTTGGACTCTAAAACCCCTCAGCTGCTCCCCAGTTACCCTTTTACTGGATTTCTTAGAACCCAGAAACCCACACCAACTATGATATTCCCAACCCCTATTTCATACCCCTTTAGATCTTGCCACACTCAATCCCCAACCCTAACACCCTTCTCATCTCTGATCCCAACTTATCTTCTGGACCTTAATAACTTAGGATCTGAAACCTTCCTTCTATACCCTCAAAACTCTCTTTTGATCCCCAAGTAAAACTATACCCTTGGTACCCTTGGACTTCAATTTGAGACTGTTTCTTTGATTCTCAGATCCCAACTCCAATTCCTTCAACCCTGGCCCTAAACCTCCTCCTTCAAACATAAAATATGACCCTGACAATTTCCAAAATCCAAGGCTCCCACCTACAGATTTATGGGATCTGACCTAACTTCTTGCCTCCCACTGCCCAGTTTTCTTAGTCTAAGTTCTAATCCCCTTTCAGGACCCAGATATACTCCTGACCAAATCCCCAAAGCTCTTTGCCCAGTATCTTCAGACTCCAGCTTGGAAAACTGACCTCCCAACCCAGACCCCCTAGTGCCTTCAAACTCCCAATTCTGTCACAGCCCCTAGCTTCCCTTAAGCCTACCTCACTCCCTCATACTTCCTTTTATCTTGTAATCCAGTCCTTGAATGCCTCCCTTATCCTCCCCCTCTACTGCCCTTATGCTTTCTTCCCTGCACCCCCTTGCTCCTTCCTCTCCACCTTCTAAATCCTCTTTATCTCACCCTGATTCTCCCTCTCCCCTCCCCCACCTCCCTCAGAAACTCATCCTGGGGCTGGATTTGGAGCTGGGAAAAGTGGAGGGAGTTAACTTGAGTGGTTTTGGTTGAGAAAGGGTCGAGCATGTAAGAGGAAGCAGATGGTCTGTCTTCAGACACCTGCCCACCTGCCTGTCACACCTCATGACATTTCCTCCCCCACCCCCCACCAACTTCCAGACCCATCACCAAGGCCCCAGGGAGCTCAGCTGGAATGGGTTGGAGAGAGGGATGGGGCTGCCTTCCTGGCCACACCCCTTCATCTGGGTGGGGTATGTGGGAGGGAGGAAGGAGGCTTGTTTACATCCAGGGAAAAAGTCTACCCAGGGAAGTGAAAGCAAACAAGTGCGTGAAGTCACCTAGCCAGGGAAGTGTGGGAAGCATGAGGGGCCAGAATCTAGGAAACAAGTTGTTGGCATCATGTGGCCTTTGAGTTCTGTAGTTACTGTGGGAGGCCACCCATAACACTTCCTAATAATTTTCTTCAGACAGCATGTTAAAGGGGAAGTGTTTTGTGAGGTTTTTTCCTCTCTAAAGCCCAAGAGGAGAGAGGCCCAAGAGCTGCAGTTGAGCCATGAGCAAAGGAACCTTTGAAATAGGAAGTAGTATGGCAGAGCCCTCTGCCCTAGACCCTTCCCCTGCTCAGTTTAGACAGCTTCTCTTGAGAGAAGGGGATCTTCCATTAGTGGAAGACTGAGAAGTGACAGTGATGACACCACAGGATGAACAGGGCAAGAAGGGGCATCTCTCACTTTCCTTTCCTCCCAAGGAGGTAACTTCCTTCCCCTTTCTGTGCTGCTCCAGGTTCCAAAGAGGGAATAATAATACTGTGCAATAGGAGAAGCCCTCCCTCATCGAAGCCAAGTTCCATCTGAAAACCAACATATAGCTACATGACTCTGCCTGTCTTCCTGTCCATCCATCCCTTCTTCCTTTTCTATCACTCTCCCTCCTTCCCTCCATTTATCCTATTTACTTCTTTCTGCCTATCTTTCTGTCTAATTGTCTTTCCATTTAGCTTTTTGTCCATTTTTTAATATGTTCAATTATCTTTCTATCTAACAGTGCCTCTTCCAGCTTGTGTTTCTGGCTACCCCATTATATATCCATCTATTTGTCTGTCTCCTTAACTGACTATCTAGCTATCTCTCTATGCATCCACCTATCTATCTCTGTCTCCCTGTCACATATGTATATAGCTTTCTTTCCCAAAAAGAGAACTAAATGGCTGGGACTCCTTATGAAACTCAAATACGGGAGATTATTTCAGCTGAAATATGCTTTCAGCCACCCGCAGGAAAGACCCTTTGCTTTCCAGTACTGGTGGGGCCCCATTGAACCTTTTCTGATATTTGAGATCATGATCATGAAGACAGCTAATACACATTTACTTAGGATCAGGAATTTAGAGCATTAGACATAAAGTCCATTGCTCAGGCTACCTAATGCAGGGGGGTGCTCTGTCTGGGGCAGATGTCCCTGGTTTTTCAGGAGTATGCCTGGGAAAGATCTTGTCAGACACACTCAAAGGGACTCACTTGAAATCCTCATTTTTTCAAACACTAAAAACCATACTAATTTATACCTAATATTCCCCCTTGGATCTTGAAGTAAAATGGTTATATAAGGGAGGCATCAGGGTATAATAGGGGGGAAAAGCCCAGGAGTGAGGATATCTGGGCTCTGGCATTGATTTGACCACTCCTTAGCCATGTGATCTTGAGTAAGTTACTTCTCTGAGACTCAGTTTTCTCACCTGTAAACTGGAAATCATAATCTATTGCCTGTCTTTCTCATAGAAACTAAACTCATTAAAGGTGAGTTGGGCTTTTACTCAGTTTTCACATATGCTGTGAAAAGCATTTTGAAGAATGACAAAGTACTATACGAATATCACTTTTATTAAGAATAAGCTGTGGTGGTCACCAGCACATCTTTTTAGCTTTCTGGACCTCAGTTTCTTCATCTGTGAACTGAGAGTGTTGGACTAGATGACTTCTAAGGCTCCCTAGAGTTCTAAGATTCTTTTAATTATTTAACTCTTCATTCACTCAGCAAACACCTAACTACCTACTTCCAGTAAAGGACTTTGCTGGATACTAGAGAAGACACAAAATTTAAATAGGATATGGACCCTGCCCTCACAGAGCTCATAGTTCTTTAACACAAATGATTTTATAATAAGACAGTATGTGACTAGTGCATTAGAGAGGTGTAAAGTGCAAATCAAATAGGAAAAGTCATCCTAATCTACAGAGATCACAGTAGGCTTCATGGAGGAGGTGGCATTGGAATTAGACCTTAAAATATGGATAAGAGCTCATCAGAAGAAGAGGGAGAGGAAGCATATTTCATTCACTTGAAACAGTATAAGTAAAACTTGGTGGGCATGGGAGCACATGGTATGTTCAGCAGACAGAGAGGAGTCCAATTTGTCTAAAATACTGAGTTGATGTAGGGAAGTAATTTAGTAATGAAATGACTGGAAAGATAAGGTGGTGCTGACTGTGGGAGGTTTTGAATGTCAGACAAACCATGCACTTTATTCAATAAGCAATGGGGAGCCACTGAAGATTTTTGAACAGGAAATAACATGACCAGATAATCAGTAAGAAGTATTATTCTGGCAGCTATATGAAGGGTGGGTTGTGTAATAGAGGGAAGAAGACATGTGAGGGGTCTATGGCTAATAGTTCACATAAATGATAAAAAGGGCCCCTACAACATAATGGCAATGGCAGGAAGAAGAAATGATGAATATTTCAGGAGTAGAATTGACAGACCTTGATAACTGATGTGAGACATGAGACAGTGTAAGAATGGAAAACCAAAGGCTATGAGCTTAAGAAATAGGGTAAATAGTGCCAGAGGAAGACATAATGAAATCAGAAGGAAAATCAGAGTTTAGGGAAAAACCACAAAGTTTTATTTTAGACATGCTGAATTTAAGGTGGTGGTGTGAACATCTATATGGAAATGCCTATTAAGGTCTAGGGCTCAGAACTAGAATTTCAAATATCAGAGTCCTTTGTACAGTAACAGAAGAAGGCCATGGGTAGACCCTTGGAGAAAAACCACATCAAGGGATCCCTCTGCCATTGCACTCAGGCTCTTGAGGGGAAGAAGTAATATTTTGATATGAAATGGTAAATTGTACTTCTGGAAATCACAACAATGTCATCTAATAACATCCAACCTGCAAGATACAATTTGAGAGTTTCTGTTTTCTTCCCCATGATTTAAAAAAAGCTGAACATAGTAATGATTTTCCCCCTCAATCCTTGACTGAGTGAAATAAATAAGTACAAGAATGTCTGAAGATTGTTAAACAAACACCAAGTAAGATTGTTCCTGGTGGCTTGTATGTATTTGACTTGTCTGTTATCTCTACTCTGAATTGTTCTCATCTCTCACCCCTCACCACTGAGTTCATTCTGTTTGAAGTTGACCTGATTGCACTTATTTAGAGTCATTAATACTTAATCATCTAGCAGTTTTAATTGTGCCAATATTAAAAATGCATCCATGTCAATTTCATTCATTAAATATTTACCTTTTCCTGAAAGGAAGTTGTTTGCTGTTGTAAAATCACTTTAAAAGGACCAAAATGTGACCCCATAGAACATGGAAAAGGGGCAATGGGGCTCCCATACTGCAAGCATCAAGGATGACAGATAGGATCAGCCTATTTTCGAAGGGAGTGATGTGGCCAAATTGGACCTGAGATGAGAAAAAAAAACTTTGAGGTCACTCTTCCTAATTCATTTTCTAAATATTGAGTTCCCTAACTTGAGTGGCTCCTCTTCAGGAGAAAGTATAGGGAAGCAGGACTAAGAAAGCCAGACCTAACATGGGAATGCCTTATTGCTGTCCTTCCATCTGCCTCCCTCGGACCCTACCACGGGTTATCCAACAGATCCCCAATCCCCAACCTTGATTCTTATTTTTCATTGTTAGGAAGATCCTGTTCTATCATGAAGGTGGGGGGGGGGGGTGGGGAGGAAGAGTAGAAGGAGAAACACAGTGAAAGGAGGAAGAGTTAACCTTATCACCTCCAGCTGCTGCAACTTGGCCCCAGGAAGAAAATTCTGACATTATCCTCTGGAACACATCTTGTTAACAGAGAAGAAGCAGTGAAGAAAGTGAGTCAAAACATCTAAAAACAGAACAAGGAGAGGGAGATGTGAATGGAGGGCAAGGAGAGAAGGTAACAACCGGTTCTCTTCACTTCAGTGTGAGCAAAACATAGGAAAATGATAGAAACTCTCTATTTGTTATATGTATACATACAATATAACATAAAGATGAACACATACAAACACTCTCTCATATAATGCTTGGCACATAGTAGGCACATAATAGAGACTTATTGACTCACTGACAGACATATATGCCCAGTCACAAACAGACACAACGCAAGTGTATTCATATGCAGTTTTACAGAGTAGTTGTACACACACAGTTGCATAAACATACAATTGAACTTTCTCTTACACATAATCAAATATGGGAAATGAGGTGTAAATAATCATTTATATAGTGCCTGCTATATTCCAAGAACTGTGCTAAGCATTTCTTACAGATATTGTCTTATTTGCTCTTCACAACAACCCAGGGAGGTAGGGGCTATTATTAATTATCCCCGTGTTATACTTAGGAAACTGAGGAAAGCAAAGATTAAGTGACTTGCCCAGGGTCATGCAGCTAACATGGATCTGAGACCAGATGTAAACTCGGGACTTCCTGGCTCTAGGCCCAGACCTCTAACCAACCACTATACCATCTAACTGCCCTTAACATAAAAAGTCACAGATTCATAATTCCTAGTCTTAGAATATTAAAGTTGGAAAGTACTTTAGATGTCATCTAATTTAGCCCTTTCATTATTTAAATAAGGAAACTGAAGTACAGAGATTGAAAAGAGAGCGGACAACCTGTAGATGCTAGAGAGCTTTTCTTTGCAAAGAAGTTAATAACAAGGTCTAAGAAATGTTGACTATTCAGTCACCTTCTATCTTGTGGCCTTATAATCAGCTCTCCCCAGTACCAGTGGAATCTTTCCATTTACCTCACAGTCACCCACTGACAAAAATGTAGACACACTCACATATTATCATGAGCAGTTGCATACATGTTTATCCATCGCACACAGAATACCACAGAAATTAGGGAAAGAAGTGAAATAGCCTAAAGAGAAGAATAAAAGATAGACCTAGTCATCCATTCCACAAGAATGATCAATATAGAGTCTTTCCTCCTATTTCTTCTCTACCCATTTACTCAATTCCTTATAATATGATTTCTTTCACCACTACTCTACTGAAACTGCTTTCCTTAAGATCACTACACTTTATCACTAAATCGAATGGATTTAGTGATAGTATTAGTATTTGACATCATAGACTGCTCATTTCTTTTTGACAGCTCTCCTCCCCCTCATTTTCCAACACTAAATTCTCATGGTTCTCTTCCTACTTCTCTAATCACTTCCTTTTTTCCACTTATCTCTTTTGATGGTTCCTCATCCTCCTCTCATCCCTTAAGTGTGGTATTCCCCAAGGTTCCTTCCAAGAATTCTTCTTTTTTCTCCATATTTTAACCATTGTTGATCTACCCCTCTCCCGTGCCTTTAATTATCACCTCTATGTTCTTGACACTCAAATCTGTATCTCTAACCCTAACCTCTCAGAGCTCTGGTCCTAAATTTCAGACTACTTGTTGGACATCTCTACCTGGATGTCTCACTGACACCTCAAATTTAATATGCCTAAAATTAAATTCATCATTCCCATATTTTTAAAATTGCCCCTCCCCATCTTCTCTATTTGTATTGATAGTGTTACCATTTTCCAAGTTTCTCAGGCTTCAAAATTATAACCTTGGATTTATCTTCAACTCTTCGAAAAAATTACAGAATTTGAGTTGAGGGGAATGCCAGTAGCCATCTAGTGCAACCTACATGTAAAAGGAATTCTCACCATAGCATATTTGACAAGTGATCTAGCTTCTTTTTATATATTTTTTCAATTACATGTAAAAACAATTTTAACATTCATTTTTAGCATCCTGCATTCAAAATCCTCTCCTCCCCCCTCATTGAGAAGGCAAGGGTTTTGACATAAGTTATACATGTGCAGTTATGAAAAACATTTTCATATTAGCCAAGTTGTGAAAGAAAACAGAGACCAAAAAAGAAAAAGAAAGTTTTCTTAAGTGTGTTTTGATCTGTATTCAGATTTTATCAGTTCTTTCTGTGGAGGTGGACAGCATTTTTCATAAGTCCTTTAGATTTGTCTTGGATCATTGTATTGCTGAGAATAGCTAAGTCATTCATAGTTGATCATAGTACAATATTGTTTGGTAATCTCCTGACAATGGATCATTATGCTTTGTACACTGTTCTGGTTCTGCTTACTTCACTTTGCATCAGTTTGTATGAGCCTTTCCAGGTTTTTCTGAGAGCTCATAATTTCTTATAGTACAATAGTATTTTATTACATTCACACACCACAATTTGTTAAGCCATTCCAACACTTGATGGGCATTGCCTTAATTTCCAATTCTTTGCCACCACTAAAAGAATTGCTATGGATATTTTTGTATTTATAGGTCCTTTTCCTTGCTTTTTATCTCTTTGAGATAAAGACCTACTAGTGGTATTGCTGGGTAGGGGGTATGCATGGTTTTATAGCCTTTGTGGCATAGTTCCAAATTGCTCTCCAGATTGGTTGGATCAGTTCACAACTCCATAAACAATGCTTTGGTGTCCCAATTTGCCCCACATCCCCTCCAACATTTGCCGTTTTTCTTTTCTGTCATATTAGCCAATTTTAAAGGTGTGAGGTGGTACCTCAGAGTTGTTTTAATTTTCATTTCTCTAATCAATAGTGATTTAGAACATTTTTTCATATGACCATAAATAGCTTTAATTTCTTTATCTGAAAACTGCCCATTCATATCTTTTGACTATTTATCAACTGGGAAATGACTTGTATTCTCATAAATTTGACTTAGTTCTTTATATATTTGAGAAATAATAACTTTATCAGAGAAACTTGCTATAAAATTTTAAAATGCTATAAAATCATGATTACTATCTGGCAGTCACATCCCTTCTCCCAACAGTTCAGCTTTGTCTGCTGCCTCCCTCCCCGCCATCTTCTCCTTCACTGTAAATGCTATGTCATGCTTCTTTTGTGACACAATTTACCCAATTTTACCTCTCCCTTCCCTCTTCTTTCAGTGCATTCTTCTTTCTCGCCCCTGAATTTTATTTTTATTTAGATATCATCCCACCATAGTCAACTCACATCTGTGTCCTCTGTCTATTTATATTCCTTCTAATTGCCCTAATAATGAGAAAGTTCTTAGGAGTTATAAGTATCATCTTCTCACATAGGAATGTAAACAGTTTAACCTTATTGAACCCCTTATAATTTCTCTTTCCTCTTTACATTTTTATGCTTCTCTTGAGTCTCGTATTTGAAAGTCAAATTTTCTATTCAGCTCTAGTCTTTTCATCAGGAATGCTTCAAAATCTTCTGTTTCATTGAATATCCATTTTTACCCCGAAGGATTACTCTTGGTTTTGCTAGGCAGGTGATTCTTGGTTGTAACCCTAGCTCCTTTATCTTCTGAAATATCATATTCCAAACCCTCCACTCCTTTAATGTAGAAGCAATTAAATCTTGTGTGATCCTGACTATGACTCCACAATTTATGAGTTGTTTCTTTCTTCCTGTTTGCAATATTTTCTCCTTGACCTGGGAGCTCTGGAATTGTGCTGTGCTATTTCTGGGAGTTTTTATTTAGGGATCTCTTTCAGGAGGTGATTGGTGAATTCTTTTCATTTCTATTTTACCTAGGCTATCAAGGCAATTTTCCTTTATAATTTCTTAAAATTTGATGTCTAGGCTCTTTTGGGGGGGAAGGTTGGGGATTTGGGGTCAAGTGACAGCTAGTAAGTGTTAAGTGTCTGGTCCTCCTAACTCCAGGGCCAGTGATTCACTGTGCCACCTAGCCACCCCTGGGCTCTATTTTTTATTATGGCTTTCATGTAGTCCAATAATTCTTAAATTATCTTTCCTTGTTCTATTTTCCAGCTCAGTTGTTTTTCTATTTTTTCATTCTTTTTATTTTGTTTATTGTTTCTTGGTGTCTCATGGAGTCATTAGCTTCCACTTGCCCAATTCTAATTTTTAAGGAATTATTTCTTCAATAAGCTTTTTACCTCCTTTTCCATTTGGCCAATTCTACTTTTTAAGGACTTGTTTTAATCAATGATTTTTTTTTGTTCCTCTTTTACCATTTGGTCTATTCTGTTTTCTAAGGTGTTATTTACTTCAATATTTCTTGTGCCTGTTTTCAAACTATTGACTCTTTTTTATTATTCTTTTGCATTATTTTCATTTATTTTCCCAATTTTCCCTCTACCTCTCTTATTTTATTTTTAAGAGCCTTTGTGAGCTGTCCTAAGAATTCTTTTGGGACCTAAGACCAATTCACATTTTTTTCTTAAGGCTTTGGGTATAACTATTTTGACTTTGTTGTCTTCTTCTGAGTTTGTGTTTTGACCTTCCATGTCACTATAATAACTTTCTATAGTCTGATTATTTTTTGTAGTTTTTCTCATTTTTCTAGCCTATTCCTTGACTTTTAACTTTATGTTAAAATTGGGCTCTGCTCCTGAGGTGGAGGGGCCACTGTCCCATGCTTCAGGTTTTCCACAGTTCTGTTTTCAGAGCTAAATCTGGGGGATCTGTAAGTTTTCAGTTCTACTAAGGTGGTATGATCTAAAGAAAGGTGTGGTCACTGCTCTCCTGGCCTGTACTCTTCTCTGTGAGTGAGCACAAGCACTTTTTTCCACTCTGGAACTGGGACTAAGGTCACCATTTCCCTATGGCTACACATCCTAATGTGCTAGTGCTTATCTTCACCCTGGAGCTATGACATAGAACCACACGTGGACAATGCAATAGAGACTGCATCCAGTACCAGCAAAGGGTCCTCTGTAATCTCCTAACCAGTTGTTTGACCTCCTTATTGTCTGTGGGCTCTGGAAGCAGCCGCTGCTGATTCAGTCATTCCAAGGTCAGCTGCTGGCTTGCTGGGGGCATGGCATACACAGGACCATGCTCTACTTTCACCCCAGTAAGAGAAACCTTTCCTAATGACTTTCTAAGTTGTCTTGGACTAGAAAATTGTTTTGCCCATGCTTTTGTTGGTTCTGCCACTCCAGAATTGGTTTTGAGGCATTATTTTAAAGTTATTTGAAAGAAAATTTGAGAGATCTCAGGTTAGTCGATGCCTCTGCTCCACCATCTTGGCTCTGTCCCAATTTAGACTCTTCTTGAAGATCTCCAAGGAAAGGAAAACAGCCACTGCTAGCCCATTCCATTTCTGGACAGCTCTAATTCTTAAGAAGACTTTCCCTACATCAAGGCTAGATTTGTTTCTACCAATTGCTCCTGGTTCTTCCATCTGGGGCCAAACAAAATGAGTCTGTTCCCTCCTTTACATGATAGCCCTTGTAAAACATTAGCATAGGTATCATATCCTCCCTGAGTTTTCTCCTGTTTCTACTTTATACATATATACAATCAGTTGCTAAGCCTCATCATTTCTACCTCCATGTATTTCTCTAAGTGATCAATCCCTTTCTACTCCCACTGTAGCCATCACACTTGAGGCCTAGGTTACATACTTAGATTAACATATTCACCTTTTGCCTGGTCTTCCAGCTTTCAGTCTATCTGTTCTTTGATTGTTTTGTAATAGACACAGACTCAGAAAGACTTGAGTTTGAATTCTACCTCAGAAACTTACTGTATGACTCTAGAAAAGTCACTTAACCATTATTTGTCTCTGTTTCCTCGTCTATAAAATAGGATAATTATAGCACTTACCTCTGAGTGTTGCTGTGAAGATCAAGTGAAATAATATCCACAAAGTAGTTTATAAAACAGCTGTTATTATTACTACCTTGTTAACCTTTTTTTTGGAGGGGGAAAGGCAGGGCAATTGAGGTTAAGTGACTTGCCCAAGGTCACATGGCTAGTAAGTGTTAAATGTCTGAGGCTGGATTTGAACTCAGTTCCTCCTGACTCCAGGGCCAGTGCTCTATTCACTGTGCTACCTAGCTGCCCCCTGGTTAACATTCTTAATGCATCACTGTGGTCATGTATCATTCTTTTATTCACAAACCTTCAATGACTTCCTATTATCTATTAAATAAAGTATAAAGTTTTAACTCTGGCATTCAAGGCCTTCCACAATATAGCTTCAGTCTACCTGTCCAGTCTTTAACTATTTTCTTTCACATATTCTATATTCTGGTCAAAGTTGATTACTCTTTATCCCCAACCCTGATCCTTTCCTCTCATCTCTTTAGTCATTTTCATACTGTTTCCCATACTTAGAACTCAATTTCCATCTGTCGAAGCCTTTGCCTTCCTTTAAGACCCAACTCACATGCCACATCCCCCACAAAGCTTACCCTAATTTTATCACCACCAAGTGAAAGTGATTTCTCCCTCTTCAAATTTCTTAGAGTAAATTTACCTGGATCTGTCCTTTGTGTCTCACTCTCCATTATATCCCCCCAGACCCATTAGATTATATACTGAGGGCAGAAGACATATCAAATCCCTAGAGCCTAGCAAAATATTTTGTGTAAGATGTGATTACACATGTATAACCTATATCAGATTGCTTACCATCTCAAGAAGAGGGGAGGAGAGTAAGGGGAGAGAATTTAGAACTGAAAAGTTTTTTAAAATAATGTTGAGGGAGGCTAGGTGGCGCAGTGAGTAGAGCGCCGGCCCTGGGGAGTCAGATGGACCTGAGTTTGGATCCAGTCTCAGACACTTAACACACACACACACACAAAAAAAAAAAAAAAAAAAACCTAGCTGTGTGACCTTGGGCAAGTTATGTAACCCCAATTGCCCTCCAAAAAAAAAAGCAAAAAAATTAATAATGTTGAAAATTGCTTTTATATGTAATTGGGAGAAAAAATACCTAAAATATTTGCATGTGATAGGTGCTTACATGCAGTCAACAAGCATTTATGAAGCACTTACTATGTCCTAACACTGAAGATGCAAAGAAAGACAAAATAAATTCAAATAATGAAATATATAGTCCTACATTAAGAAGTTTAATCAAGAGAAATAGCCTGCAATAAAGAATAGAGTTCTGATCTTAGCATCAAAAAGACATTCAAGTTCTACTTCTGAGATACATTGCCTGTGTGACTGAACAAATTACTTAAAACTCTCAGTGCTTAAAAGAAAAACAACCCTAAGTTAAAGAGAAGGTCCCAGTCTGTGTTGGTAGAAGTTTGTCAATGTGGAATCTCCTACTCCAATTAAATCACAATCAATTTATAAGGTGCTTTCTAAGTGGGGAATTAAATGGGAAAATGCTTGAGCCCTTCCCACAGATGTGAGCCATGAGTCCCTCATCACCAGTAGTCTTTTGGACACTGTGAATTGAATGTCCCATTAGCATTTCAAACTCTGTATGTGCAAAACAGAACTCATCATCTTTCTTTTTAAAAAAAATTTTAGTTAATAAGTTTTATTTTCTCTTTTCCCCCTCTCTTCCCCAAAGGAAAAATAAAAAGTAAACTCTTGCAACATATTTGCATAGTCAAGCAGGAAAAAACCTCCTATATTGGTTTTGTTAAAAAAAAACATGTATCTTATTCTGCATATTGAGTCCATCACATCTCTGTTAGGAGGTGGGTAGCATGCTTCATCACTAGCACTCTTGGATTATGGTTGATCATTGTGTTCATCAGAGTTTCTAAGCTTTTCAAATTTGTTCGTTTTTATACTTGTTTTATTGTAAATTTTTCTTCTGGTTCTGCTTACTTCATTCCGCATCCAGTCATATAAGTCTCCTCAGGTGTCTCTGAAACATTCTTTTTAGTTACTTCTTATAGCACAAAAATGTTCTATTACATTCATATACCACAATTCTCTTGACCATTCACCAACAAAACATTGCCTTAACCTCCAGGTCTCGACCATCATAAAAATAGCCACTATAAATATTTTTATACATATGGTTTCTTTTCCTCTTCCTTTGAGAGTAGCAATCTAGTAGTATTTATCCTGGATCAAGGGACATGCACTTTAATATACAATTTATTACCTTTTGGGGCATAATTCCAAATTGCTTTCCAAAATGGCTGGTTCAATTCACAGATCCATTGATGTACTTGTATTTCCCCAGCTCCTAAACCATTTACCATTTTTAATTTTTTGTCAACTTTGTAAATCTTGTGAGTGTGATGTAGAAATCAACATTGCCTTGATATATATATATATATGTATGTATATATATATATATATATATGTATGTATATATATATATATATATATATTAGTGATTTGGAGCATTTTTTTCACATAGGTATTGATAGCTTGGATTCCTACCCTTGAGAATTACCTGTTTACATCCTTTCATGATAAATCAGCAGTTAAGGAATGTATATTATTCTTATAAATTTGAATCAGTTCCATATCTACCTTAGAAATGAGATCAGATCTTATCAGATAAAATTGCTGCAAACATTCTTTTCCCAGTTACCTGTTTACCTTATAATCTTAACTGCATTGTTTTCTGTGCAAAAAAAAACTTTTTAATTTTACATAATCAGTATTGTTCATTTTATTGTCTGTGATGTTCTCTGTGTCTAATTTCATTACAAACTCTTCCCCCATTCATATATTCAAAAGGCAATTGTTTCTCTGCTCCTCTAATTTGTTTGTGATGTGATATTTTACATCTATGTCATGTATCCATTTGTAGCTAACAACGCAAAAATTACCACACTCAATGCTAGTGTTTCTAACTCAACTTTGAGAATATTCCTCAGTTACTATGGCTGCAACATATGGTATAAAGTTATAATCTAAACGTGATTTCTGCCAGACTTTTTTAGGGTTTCCAAAAAGGTTTTGTCCAATAGTGAAGCCAGAACTCATCTTTCTCTCCAAATTCTCCTCATTCCCAGCTTTTCTATTACTATCCAGTATACCACCATCCTACCAGTCACTCACACTTGCAACCTTAGTCTTGACTCCACACTCTGATTCACTCTATGGATCTAATCTGTTGTAATAATAATAACAATAATAATAATAATAGTTAGCATTTAAGGTTTATAAACTGCTTTGCAAATATTATCTCATTTTATCATTATGACAACCCTCTGAGGTAGGATTTGACAAACCTGTTTTACTACCTGGTTAATATTCTTAGTGTACTGTTATAATCATAGCAATTCACAAATTTTCAATAACTTCCTATTGCCTACTAAATAAAGTACAAAGTCCTAACTGTGGCATTCAAGACCTTCCACAATTTGACTCCAATCTATCCGTCCAGCCTTTTACTGTTCTCCTTCACAAATTCTGTATTCTAGTCAAAGTGGACTATACTTCATCCCTAATCCTTATCCTTCCCTCTCTTGTCTCCTTACCTTTGCTCGTAGTGTCTCCCATATCTAGAATTGATCCCAACTCAATTTTCACTTGTTGAAATCCTTGCCTTCCTTCAAGACCTAATTCACATGCCACCTCTTCCATAAAGCTTACCCTGATGCCATACCACACCACCAAATGAAACTGATTTCACAATTTCCAAAGAAAAAACAGGCATACCAAGGTTATTTGACTTGCCCAGGGTCACAAAGCTAGCAAGTGTTTGAGGCAGTATTTAAATGCAGGTCATTCTGATTCTAGATAGGACATTCTATCTGGTGTAATACCTAGCTATCTCAAGTTTTGATAAGTATTGTTGTCTTGTTTTTTCTAATTTTATTGTCATATTCTTGCACATTTCCCCTTCTCTCTAGTCATAAAACTATCACTCTAATATAAGCCCTTATCTTACATGTCCCTCTTACCTATTGAAATAACTTTCTAATTGGACTCCCTACATTAAGCCTCTCCCCTATCCAATCCATACTCCACATCCTACAGCTATCTAAATGATTTCCCTAAAGCTTAGGTTTGACCATGTCACCTCCTCCCCTCATACTCAATAAGCTCCAGTGGTTCCTTAGCACCATCAAGATAAAATATAAAGTCCTTTGTTTGACATTTAAAGTCCTTTAAAACCTTCCTACCTTTTGAGTCTTCTTGCACTTTGTTCCCCTACATGCCCTTGATAATCTGGACTACTTGATGCTCTTCA
The DNA here is from genome assembly GCA_011680675.1 of Gymnobelideus leadbeateri. Lineage (NCBI taxonomy): Eukaryota > Metazoa > Chordata > Mammalia > Diprotodontia > Petauridae > Gymnobelideus > Gymnobelideus leadbeateri. The sequence goes on from WOXC01010939.1 coordinate 388,283, forward strand.
TCTTCCGAGTCCAAAAGGAATCCCTTCCTTCTTCACCTCCACCTCTCAGCTTTCCTGGCTTCCTTCAAGACCCATCTCAGATTCCATCTTCTACAGAAGGCCGTCTCTATTCCTTCTAGTGCCTTACCTCTGAGAGTACTTTCCATATTTTCTCCCACATTCGAATGTGAGGCCCTTGAGGGTAAACACATTGTTTTTGCCTCTCATTTTATCCCCAGTCTTTAGCACAGTGATTGGTGTAAGAGCTTAATAAATCCTTTTTGATTGATTAAAATGGCAGATAAGCCCTAGTGTGCTAACTTCTTTCAGAAAGAGAAAGAACAGGGATGGGGGAGGTAAAAGGAAATGAAGAGTGCATGGAAGTGAGGCTAGGAGACAATTATCTAGAAAAGTAATCACTCTTTTACCAGTGGCAACCTCAGGCTAGAGATTTCCTCAACCAGTCTCAGGGGTTTGTCCAGCCAGGCTCCACCTTCCTTCCTGTCTCTACTCTGGCTTCTCCATCAGCAGCCCCTTCTGCTCTCCCCAGTCCTCACCCTCCCCTCACTTAATTCCCACCCTTAGGAGTCCCAAGTCTGATAGTGGAGTCAGGTCCCCACCAGAAGAATCTCAGAATATACAGATATGGGACAAGTATTCACTAGGGAGACAATGTTGGATTATGTAGGCTTCACAGACATGAAAATGAAGCTGTGACAATAGAGTGGCCCAGGAACCAGGAGGATTTGGGCGAGATTCAAGGTTTATATATAGGCATATGGGTGGAGGAGCAAGAGTGATGACTCTTCTGGGATGCATCACCAGTCCTTCCAGATTGCCAAACTTCCTCTTCAGCATCTCTAAGTCCAGCTTCCTGCACTGAGAACCTTGGAGGGAAAGAGGAGGTATAGAGAAATAGGAAAGGGCAGACACTAGGAAGGTAATGACTACTTGAGTAAACCCTATACTCTAAGAACTAGGAGACAGAGAGATTGGAAGTAGGGGAGACTACTGTGAAGAAGAGAAGGGAGCAAGGAAATAAAACTTAGTTTGGGAAATTAGCTTAAGTCTTACTAGCCCTATGGCCTTCGATAGAGAATATATTAAAAGAGATTGCCAAAGATTTGGTAATCAGTTGATGGGGTTAGAGAAAGTGGTAGCTTTGGCTTATTTAACCCCTATGAGAATATCTACTGTTTGTGAAGGCACTGTGAGTGTGTGCTATATGCACATATAGGAAGGTGTTACAGCAAAGTCAAGATATAGTCAGGAGAGGATGAGTTCTGAGGTGGATGAACTGAGCACCAATGACATCCTCTGGAAGATACCTGGAGATTGAGTTCAACTCAACAAGCATTTATTAAGTGCCTACTATGTGTCAGGCTCTATGATAGGTACTGGGGATATAGGAACAAAAATAGAAGGAGGAGGGTGAGGCATTTGAGATGATCCTTGAAAGGAGTTAAGTCTAAGAGGCAGAGGTGAGGTGGGAGAACATTGTGGGCTTAAGGAGATGGAGGCAGGAGATGGAGGTCAGTAGAGTGCATGAGAGAGAGAGCAATGTGAGACAAATGAAGGACCAATCACTGTAGTATCTTAAGTGGATGTGCTGCATCAAGGAAGGCTTCCTAAAGTAGGTGGTCTTTTATTTAAGGGGGATGATATTTAGTGACAGAATAGGCCCTATCTGCCTAGAGGGAGCTGAATAGACCCAATGAAGTCAGATGTCCTGGGGAGACAGTCCACCCCTATTGAGTGGTAAGAGCAGTGTTGAAGACACCCACAACTGCAAGAACACTTCCCATGCATGGGCAGGTAAGAGGAACTAGGGTTTTCCCAGATACATCTAGGGGGACTCTCCATGTTCCCTGACATGTTCCATCCTTTCCTCCACAGGCTGTGCCTTCCTCACATATTGCGCCCGGGATTCAGCCCTCAAAGCCCAAAGTGCACTGCATGAGCAGAAGACCCTGCCAGGGGTAAGTCATAAATCATTTGGGGGTGGGAGAATGAACTAGAGTATCAAAGGTGCAATCACTTCAGGGTAGGATGTCCCCATCCTCACACCCTTGGGTGGAGATGAGGTGTGAGCCTTGAGAAGGCTCAGGACTTGTTCTGAGTTAAGAAGGGTATGAAAAGCAGGATAATGGTGCAGGATAAGTAGATACCATCCTCTGGAAGTCCTGGGGTTAGTGTGTATGCTTGACTTTCAGTCTTCAGATCAGAGGTTCTTTACCTTTTTTTATATTATGTATGAACCCTTTTGCCAATCTGTTGAAGCCTATAGAGCCCTTCTCAGAGGAACAAATACACATAGTAAAATACATAGAATTATACAAAGGAAGCCAATTATATTGAAATAAAGTTATCAAAATATTTTTAAACAGTTCTTTCATCCCAGATTAGGAAACTCTGCACCAGAGCCAATTTAGGTCCTATGGCCTAAATTTCATATATCCATGATTTCATCCCTACCTTCCTAGTGATAGAGCAGCACCTGGGGCAGGAAGGGAGTGGAGAGAGAAATAGAATGGATGAAGGTTGAGATTTGTCCACCTTGGCTTGGGTTTAGGGGTAGAAAGGAGGAACCTTAGCATTCAGATCCCAATATTGGATGTTGCTCGGGAAGAATTACCTGGTGGTAGATGTGAAGATATGATTAGGACCTTAGAATTTGCTCAGAATAGAGCTTAGAACAGGTTGAGAGCTCCCCTGGATATATTCCCAGCCCCTTCAACTCTGTTTGTCATTCCATCCCAATTTCTTCCTCCCAGTGAAAGTCACTGTGAATATCCCTTTGCCACAATCTGAAGAATTGTGGATGCCTTCTCTGTGGAAGGCAGTGCTTATATGTATTAATGGTGGCCAGTCCTGATTTGGTCAAAGCTCAACAAACGTTAAACAAAATACAGAGAATGACCTAGGTTTCAAATAGCAGGTAAATAATGTCCCTCATTACAAAATTAGGCATCCCCTTTGTGTAAGTCTACTGACCCTTAAACCATTAAAGATGACTGGAAGCAAGAGAGAAAGATCATGGAATCAAAAAAGCATGCTGGAAGGCACCTTAGAAGCCACCTATGCTTCAGAATTTCTTATTTAAAAATTAAGAAACCAAAGCCCAGAAAGTTAGTGATTTACCCACACACCAGTGATTTAATCACACACCTAAGAAGCGGTAGAGCTGTGATCATAGGTATAGAGCTAGGAGGAACCTTCGAGACCATCATTTTACAGTTGAAGAACCTAGATTTGAACCTAGGTCCTTGACAAGGTTTTTTGTTTCTGTTTTGGTTTTGTTTTGTTTTTAAGAATCTTCTTGTTTTTGTTAGGATCCAGGTTACATGAGAGGGATGAAATGAGAGGAGTGGCTAGCTCCAATACTGGCCAGCCATGCTTTACAGGCTTGTAGGTGATAGAGAATTCATCCAGGTAGTGTTCGATCATCTCGGGCTTAATTTCTACCTGTTTGAAGGTCTTGCCATTATAGACAGCTACCATATCTCCCACCATCTCAGGCAGGATAATCATGTCTCGAAGGTGCGTCTTCACTACCTTGGACTTCTCCATGGGGGAGGGGGAGGCCTCCTGACCTCCTTCTTGGCTTTCCTCAGGCACTTCAGGAGGGAATGCTGTTTGCCCCTCAGATCCCTGTTGAGTCGAGCACCGTACAACTGCCTAAGCTCACATTCTTTCTGTTGTACAAGGGATAAGTGTAGAAAACTAAAGGTTCTGGGACAAGAACACTTCCTTCAAGTAGGGGTGGTAACAGAATACCAGACTCTAAGAGGTCTGGGTCTAGCTCCATGAGACATTCATGTGCCAGAACTGATCCTGCAAGATCTAGGAATCTGTGTTCCTCTCTTCTCCCTGTGTTCCTTCTCCCTCAGATGATGTGTTTCTCCCAGTGAGCTTTATCATTTATTTGTTTGATTATCGTGTCCCCAGCCATGGGCTAGATGCTGGTGGGGAAATCAGAAGAGAAGAAATTATCCAGGGCCTCAGGGGGGGTTGTGATCTTGTCAGAAAGACAAAACATATATGTAATGGTTCAGGGGAAACTCTCTTTAAGTATCACATATTATCTGTATGACATTGAGTGAACCACTTAACTTCTTGGACTGTTTCCTCATCAATAAAACAAAAAGGTTGGAGCAGATTACCTCTAATGTTCATCCTACCTCAAGGTAGAAGATCCTAGAACATTCAGCTGCACAACCAGCAATACTGTAGGAAGTCAGAACAAAATGAGATCCATGTAACCTAGAGTAGTGGAGAGAGCTTCCTAGTGGATCTAGACTTTGAAGGGTGTGTAGGAACTGGATAGAAAGGAAGGGAAGGAGAGGATGTTCCAAGTAAAGCAAGCAGCGTGAATGATGCAGAGAAATACATGAGGGTATGGGTTTTAATGGGGACCCACAGTTCCCAGAGACAGAGTCTAGGTGGGGCCTTTTTCTCTTTGCTCTTCATTCTCATGATGACAGCCAGTGATACAGAACATCAGACCGAACAGTACTCCATATCACCCAGATCAGATTTAGGAAGCTGTACGGTTTGTTGGGTTCTTAGCATAAAAGGGTCAAGGAAACACTCTCCTAGGCTTTATCCTCTACTCCCACTGACCTAAAAGCCCCAAAAGTTTAAACTTCTATCCTAGCAAGACATTTCTGTAGTATCTTTGGATTAGCCAGACTGGGATGAAAGATGTATATGGGAGGTGTAGGAAATAAGGTTTGAAAGGTGTCAGAGACAGAAGGACCTTAGAGAGCTTCTAATCTGAGCCTCTAATTTTAAAGATAAAGAAACTAAGATCCAGAGAGGTGGAACATTTTAAATAAATTTATCTTGCCTTCTTTCTACTCTGTGTGCTTATGGAGGCCTTGAATGCCAGGCTAAGAGTTTGGACTTTGCACAAAAAGAAACAGGGATCCAAAAGGGTCTTCACCGCAGGAGTGATCTGACCAGATCTACGCATAGAGAAGAGAGTGATCCGTGTGATTTGTGAGGGGCAAAAGGAGGCCTAAGCTCAGTGATGCTCAGAACTATCCTGTCTCTGATCCTGACCCCACCCTAGTAGAGTTCATGCAGTCCAGCCCTCTCATTTTAGAGATGAGAAAAGCAAAACCTAATGAGGGTAAGGGACTTAGCCATGGCCACAAAAATAGCAAGGTGCAGAACCAGGATCCAAACCCAGCTCCTCTGACTCCATATCCACTGTAATGTGACTAGAGCCTAAGGAGGACTCTTGATGATACCAGCATGAACTACAGCTTCTTTCTATCATAGGGACCCTGGGAGGTTTTAGTTCTGGCTGGGCTGCAGAGATCTGTAATGATCAATAAAGCAAAAAAGACAGAATGGATTCAGGGTTAGGAAGGGATGTCCAATGCAAAGGGACCACTTCCAGTGAATGAGGGTATAAGCGAATGGAAGGGGTCTAATAGTGAGGGCTAAGCTTCTTTTAAGATTCCTCACTGTCACCACCATCCATTGTGTTAGTAACTTGGCCTTTGGCCAGAAGCAGTTTCTACTCTATCCTGAAGCTCCAAGACAATGGATCATATGTAGGAAGCAGTTAAAGTGGATTTGGGGGCAAGCTGGCATGCTTTGATGGAAAGAGCCAAGCACTTAGAGTTAAAAGACTTGCATTTGAGCCTTAGCTCTGCCACTAATTAGCTATGTGACCTTAGGAAAGTCACAACTGAGGGTTCAGCTTCCTGATATAGAATTTAGATGAACTTTAAGGTATTTAAGGTACCTTCTAATATTCTGTGATTTGGTGAGGTATGGGAGGAGGGGTCAAGTGGGTAGGTGTCTCCTAATGTTTTCCCTCTTCAAGACCATAAATAACGTATGTCAGCACTGTCACAACTGAAGGACTGAGGGGCCCCCAGCTAGGGCTATGGCCTTAGAGCCAGTAGCTTCAATGAATATCTCTTGTCTACCAAATTAAAGTTCAAATTCCTTAGCCTGGAGCTTGTCACATCACTTTCCAGTATCCACCAAGAGACTTAGGCCTGGAGTCCTGAGTGCAAAAGAAATTCTTTTCCCTTGTGTGTTGAGAAATCTGAGGCCAAAACTTTATCTCAGAAACACAGGGAAATTCAGAGTCTGACTGTATCTACCTTAAAAAGACACCATCCCCCCAATGAAGCTATTCAGGCCTGAAGGGCCCTGTTCTCCAGGGCCAAAATGTAGCATCGATTCCCTGTGGACTCCACTCTACTTGGATTTATCTGGGTTTCAACCTTCTGAGCTTAACAAAGTGAAAATAAATATTTAATTATTCTCCTAAATAAAAATCAATGACTCTGCCGGTCTGCAGAGTAAATGGTATGGGCTATCAATCTTTCCCAAGCTTGGCCAGAGGGAAGTCATAGGAACAGGCAGGAGCTATGCAAAGCCATGCCCTAGGAAATCAAAAATTAAATATGGGGAAGGGAAGGAAAGAAAGAGGGAAGCAGCTGGTCCCTGAGAAGATCCTTGAGCCCAAGTCTTTTCTCTGACCATTGTCACTGCAAATCCTATGTGCACCCTTTAGATCTGGCTTCATCTGGAAGATGACATCATGAACTATCTCTATTTTCTTACAGATTTTGACTATATTGAATATATTAGAGCAGTGGGAAGGAAAGGATGAGTGAATTTGAGGGATGTTTTTGGTTGTATGGAACAGGGGGTATACATATAACTTTGTCTATAAATATGTTATTGAAAAGAGAGGAGACATCCTTAGGTGGGTAAAGGAATGATTGGAACGTACAGATGCCTATATAGGAGACCATATGTGTTATGGGACCCCCACTGGTGTCACAGCAGTGCCTCCAAGCAAAGTGGGAGGGGAACAGTCAAACCAGTGTGGTTTTCAAGGGAACCCTTCCCTACACTATAGTAACCTTTACTAAGCTCAGAGTACCCCTTCCCCCAGAATCAGGGGCAAAAGAATTTCCTTTTCTCCCATGTTGCCCCCTTGCCTTCTCTTTCTAGCTCTTCACCTGTGCTGAGGACTAGGGATAACCTTGAACCACTCAGTCATCCTAGATAGGAGAGACCCGATTATTGGCTTTTCCTATTTGACAGACATAGCTGCTGAGGCATAAAGGTGGGGCTTCTGGAGCATGGGGACCCACAGTTCCCAGAGACAGAGTCCAGGTGGGGCCTTTTCCTCTTTGCTCTTCATTCTCATGATGACAGTCAGTGATACAGAACATCAGACCGAACAGTACTCCATATCACCCAGATCAGATTTAGGAAGCTGTACGGTTTGTTGGGTTCTTAGCATAAAAGGGTCAAGGAAACACTCTCCTAGGTTTTATCCTCTACTCCCACTGACCTAAAAGTCCCAAAAGTTTAAACTTCTATCCTAGCAACACATTTCTGTAGTATCTTTGTCACAAAAAGCTTCATCCACTATAGTGAGATCAACTCAAGTTAACAAGTGTTATCACTGGGAATCCTATGTGCATCCGTCAGATCTGGCTTCTGCCTACCAGAAAGATGACAGGGGAAAAATGTCAGTGTGGTCTTTGGCTACATGAAGAAAGACATAGTGTCCAGGACTAGGGTGAGGATAGGCCTGTTGTGCTCTCCCTGGTCAGACTTCATCTGCCACATAACGTTTATTCTCTAGATGCCACATTTTAGGAAGAAGGAGAGCAGCCAGGAAATTATAAGGCATCAAGGTCATATCAAAGAAGATCATCTAAATGGAACAGAGAAGTTTAAGTTGAAAAAGAGAAATTGTATGGGGGGTAGGGGTTGAGGAAGGTAGCATGATAGTTGTCTATAAATATTTAAGTAGAAGGATTAGACCTGTTTTACCTGGCCCCAGAGAACTGAACCAGGAATGATGGATGGAAATTATGAAGAAGCAAATTTAGGTTTTGTGTAAGGAAAAACTGTCTAACAATTTGAATTCTTATGAAGTGGAATTGGCTGCTTCAAGAGGTCATCAGTTTCTCCCAAATGGAAATCTTTGAGCAATAACTACTTATAGAGAGAATTCTTTTTCAGGTGTAGGTTGGACTCGAGGGCCTCTGAAGTCCCTTTCTACTCTGTGATTATCTCTATAGTGAACACCTGCTCTTAAGAGAAGATAAGAAGGACAAGGGAGGTCCTTAGAAAGGTCGCAGTTTGGTTGGAAAGAGAAGAAATGAATGAAATTATTAGAGTATTAGATAAGGTCATATGTGTCACGTCGTATCCTGAATGAGGTCAGAGGTCAGAGAAGATAGAAGATGGAGTAGGGAAGCGTCCTTACTAGACACGACACAAGCTGAATGTCGAAAAGGGAGGTGGAAATGTATTTCAGGAGGGGGAAACAGCCAAGCAGAAAAATAGTAGTTAAGCATGATGTGTTCATAGAAAAATAAGGTGGCCGGTTTTCTGAGAGTGCAAGCTATTTGTTAGGGAGTAATGGAAGAGCAGACTGGGTAAGGAAGTTAGAGTGACATTGTAAAGGTCCTTGAGTCAAGGTAGATCCTTAAGTATTGAACTTCAGCATTCTAAACTTTTCTTCCTCCATTCCTATAAACCTTTCTCATACTCCTCTCATTTGCCCCATTCTTAAAGGATGAGGTGGCTCTGTTCATTCTCAAAGCTAGCCCTCTATCTTGTGCCCTTGATCTGATCATCTGATCCTCTCTTCTCCTGCAGGACTTTGCTCTAATAATCATTTCCCCTCTCTCATGCATCATCATTTCTTCCCCTCTATTAGTTCCTTTCCTTCAGTCTGAAAACATGGTCTGAAAACCATCCTTTAAAAATCAAAGCAAAGTTTTTTTTCATTGACTCTGCTCCTCCCTCAGTCTATGATTCTATTTCTCTTCCCTTTCACTGCCAACTTACAGAAAAAATACTCTGTTCACGTCCTCTCCTCCCAGTCATTTCTCAACCCTCTATACTCTTATTTCTATCTAAGTCTCCAAGGTAGCCAAAATCAATGATTTTTTGTCATCCTCTTTTATCTCTTTGAAGCATTTGAAACTTTGGACTAGTCTTACCGCTCCTTCTTCTTGCCTCCCTTGGCTTTTAGTGACACTGTACTCTCATCACTCTCCTCCCATTTCTCTGATGACCCTGCCTCTGTCTCCTGCTCCTAAAAAGTGAATTCCCTCAAGGATGTCCTTAAGTCCTCTCCTCTTTTTTCCTCTGTGATCTTTCTCTTACTGATCAAACCTACTTCCATGACTTCATTGATCATCTATATACAGATGACTTCTAGATATTTATCCCAACATCTCAGAGGTTCAGTCACAGATTTCAAACTACTATTTGATCCTCCCTATTTGGATATCTTGTTGGTACCTCAAACTCAGCATGTCTAAAGTAGAATTCATATTTTTTCTCCTTAACCTGTTTGATAGCACCATTATCCTCTCAAGTATCTCAGATATATAACCTTGGCATCACCTTTGGTTCTTCTTTCCCCCTTAGCCCACATATCTAATATGTTTCCAAGTCTTGTTATTTCTACCTCCATAATACCTCTCCCAGTATCCCAATATCTCTGTAGAATAGTGGATTTCAAGTCAGAAGGGATCTTAGAATCCTGTAAACCACTTTTCTACCCAATAAAAAATCTCTTCTAAAGTGTTCTTTGAAAGGTAGTCATCTATTCTATTCTTGAACACTTTCATTTTTGGGAAGCTCATCACTTTATAAGGTAAGCTGTTCCTTAATGTGGACAACTTTAACTATTAGAAAATATGTTTGTAGGGGGCGGCTAGGTGGAGCAGTGAGTAGAGCATCCACCCTGGAGTCAGAAGGACCTGAGTTCGGATCCGGCCTCAGACACTTAACGCACACCTAAAACAAAAACCTATCCATGTGATCTTGGGCAAGTTACTTAACCCCAACTGCCCTCCAAAAAAGAAAAAAGAGGAAAAAAGAAAAGAAAATGTGTGTGTGTGTGTGTGTGTGTGTGTGTGTGTGTGGTTATTTGTGTGTAAGAGAGAATATCTAGATTTCTTCCTTGCCTTACCACCCAACTTTCTGAGTCTTCCTTTAGCCTTCCTTTCCTTAAGTCTCAAGTCCCCAGGAATTATCCTGTCATAATCAGCAATCTCCCATTCATGGGTCTTTTGGCTGGGCTATAAAAAAGTTAATTGGCTGGTTGGGGTGTCTCCTTTGAGAGAGGGAGGAAGAGAGAGAAAGAAGGTAGCGAAGCAAAGCCCTAGAAAACATTGATGGGGAGTTTAACCAGCTCTTAATGAAGTGAGGATGCCTGCCAGAAGAAATCATTTAAAAAGTAAAATGAAATTGAAAAGCATCTGTACTGAATGGCAAGTCATAATAATAATTCATATTTATATAGCACTTTATGGTTGCAAAGTACTATACACATATTCTCTCATTTGATTTTCACAAAAACCCTGTGAGCATAGAGCAATTGTTATTACCCTCATTTTATAGGTAAGTTCAGAGAGATGGAGTTATTTGTCCAAGGTTACATACCTAATGAGTGGAAAAACTCAGAGTCAAACCTAGATCTCTAGTGTACTAGAACTCTTACTCTGCACCAGGATCTCTGATACACCAGGAGTATGATGAAATCAGTACTTGACATCCAAGCTCACCAGGGCTTTCTGGTGAATGCTGGAAATGGAATGATTAAGTTTAGGCAGCCTGATGATTCCTCCCAGGCATCTTACACCCTTACTTGCTGTGATTTATCAAATGTTATTTCAAAGCCATGTTGGAGTTGGAGATCCCAGCTGTCTATTTTGTCCACCTCATTTGTGGTGGAATGTTCATTTGTGTATGGAATGCTTTTGTGGAAACCCCTATGGATTTATAAATGCTGGTCAGGCTGCTCTAACAATGCAGAGACCCAAGAATGAGGGGGTTGCTCCAATTGAAATGGACTCGCCTTAACTGAGATTATTAGATTTATAGTTCAGCAAAGCATTTGACTGTCTCTCAAGCTGTTTAATAATAAGATGAAGAAATTTTATGTAAGTGGAAGTACAGTTAGGTAGATTTGAAACTGGTTGAATAGCCAGTCCTAAAAGAGTAATCACTAATGGGTCGATATTAACTTAAAGGCAAACCCCCAGGGATCTGTCCTTGGTGCTTCATTAGATGTAAGGGGTGGAATCAGGACCTTGGATGGCTACATTCATATTGATGACTTGGCTCAAGATATTGCTAAAGAAAGGGAATAAGTAGTTATTAAGTACCAGCTATATGCTACAGACAGTAGTAAGCAGTTTACAAATAGCTCATTTTATTGTCTCAACAACCCTGTAAAATAGTCACACAGCTAGGGAGTGCTGAGACCAGATTTGAACTCTAGTCTTCCTGACTCCAGGCCTAGATCTCTAGCCAATGTGCCACCCAGATGTCTCAAATTTTCAGATGACAGATTAGGAAGAATAGCCAACATATAAGATAAGAATCAGAATTCAAAAATGAAAAAAAGAATCAAATCAAATAAGATTATATTTTATATGGATAAATGTAAAGTTTTAAATTTAGGATTAAAAATTCAACTTCATAAACACACAGGATATGGGGAGGAGGGAGGCATAGGTAGATGACATTTCCTGCAAAAATGTCCTGGGATTTTTAGTGGACTGAAAACTCATTACAAGTCAACAGTGTGACATGACTTCCCCAGAAGTTAATACAATAATTGAGAGTCATGAAGTTCAGGATGAGAGAATTAATAGTTCTGCTATAGTCTATACTTGATGACTATGACAAATTTAGAGTTCTGGTTTCATATTTTAGAATATGTCTACAAAAGAGGATGATCAGGATGTTGAATGGATGAGTGAGCATGCTATATGAGGTTCATTTGAAGGAAATGACAATATTTACCCAGCACAGGCGAAGATGTGGGAAAGACCTGATAGATGTCATTAAGACTTTGAAAGAGGGACTTGACTGGTCCTGTTTGGACCCCGAGAGTAGAACTAGGAGTAATTGGTGTAAATTGTAGAGAGACAGCTATGGCAAGTATTGGTCCAAGGAAAAATTTCTTTAATAACCAGAGCTGTCCCAAAGTGGAATGGGCTGCCATAGGTATTAGGAAGTTCTCCATTATTGGAGATCTTCAAGCAAAGGTTGGATAATTTTGAAGATATTGTAAAAAGGGATTTTTCTCATACATGGATTAAATTGGATGACCTTTGAAATCTCTTCTAATTCATGGAAGGGATAATATCATAGAATTTAGAGCTAAAGGGGAGCTTAACAGATCACCTAGTCCAATTCCCTCATTTTTAAATGGGAAAACTAAGGTTCAAAGAAGTGGTTTGCCCAAAGTTACATAAATACTAAGTAGCAGACTTCATATTGAAATCTCCTGACTCCTTTCTCACTAATATTCTTTTCCCTATTTTATGATCTCACTTCCTTTTCTTTTGGTCCATTCCCCACCCCCACCTTGTTTAAATGAGATAAAAGACTAAGTTTTATATCTTCCTGTTTTAAGGTACTCATTCATTTCATGGTACACATTAGTTTGTTTTCATTTTCTCATGTAATTGTGCTCCTTACAGTCTAAATCAATATTTCTCTAGGTCTTTGAGATATTCTGGGACAGCCTACCCTACATCATCACCTTTCCATAGGGATAAAAATATTGGAGGATGTAGAGGATGTCACAACTTCTATACTGTTGCTTTTGAAAATGGGAGTTGTTGAGGCAGCTAGGTGGTGCAGTGAATAGAACACTGGCCCTGGAGTCAGAAAGATCTGAGTTCAAATCCAGCCTCAGACACTTGACAAACTTACTAGCTGTATGACCTTGGGCAAGTCGCTTAACCCCAATTGCCCTCCAAAAAGCAAAAAAAAAAAAAATGGGAGTTGTAATCATAATAACCCTTTCATGTGTATGGCAATCTGTGTTTGGAACAGTGGAAAGAGCACTGGATTTGGAGTCATAGAACCTTGGTTCAAATCCTGGTTTTGTTACTAATTACTTGTGGACATTGGACAGGTCACTTAACCACCTTGAGACTTGGTTTCCTTCTCTGCAAAATGAAGGTGTTAACTTGATAATCTCTAATATCCCTTCCAACTCTAAATCTATAAACCTGTGATCTCATTTGGTCTTGATAACCACCCTCCATGAAATAGCATGACATACTGGATAGAAGAATAACCTTAATATATGGAAAACATGGGTTCAAGTCATATATCTAAGAGATTCTGGCTCTATGGCTATGAGCAAGTCAATTATTTTCAAGTTAAGCAATTTTCATTGCTCCACGAAAACTTTATATTACTAGAAGTTACAGCTGAATTTCTGAGCTTCATTGGTCAGGGCGGGTTCTACACCAAATGTTCCCTACACTGATGAAATCATGGGTCCAGGTCAAAAAAAAAAAACTGCCCTCTATGTCAAAAAGGGTATTTTAAAAATTAGGAAAATGAGTCTTTGAAAGATTAAAAAAACTTTCCCAATAGAACACAATTCAACAACAAAATACATTAATCACCCGCTACTGTACATGTGACAAATTAGACCCAAACTTCTAGTACTACATTTTTCATAGTTGGTTTGACAGCACCTAACAGACCTCCCCAGTTCTATGGATATTGCCCACTAAGACATACAGTCAATCATTTCAATTCAACAAATATCTGTTAAGCAAACTACTCTATGCAGGAAAGGTGATAGGCAATAAACTATGAATATGTTGTTTGTTACTGTTACTGTTGTATACTGGTTGTTTCCTTTTCATTAATTGTCTTTTTTGATTAATTGTTTTTATGTATAAAAGTCTGTCTCCCCCTGTACTGGGGGACCAGGTCTAAACTGAGGAGGTGTGGTCCCGCTTTGTTAGGCAATTGGCATATGTTGCTTAATAAATCCATATACTCCGATGATTGAACCTTTGTTTCCTCAGTCATTTCATCTTTCACCTGTCACAGGACTCAGAACCTTCTCTCAATAAGGGAAAGAATTAGGGCAACACAAATGCAGAGGGGTTTGGGGTTCCTCAGGATCCTGGGGAGTTCAATATTTCCTCAAGTCCTGTTAGGACTTCTAACTTCCATCTGCTTGGTCTTTTCCCCTGATGGACTCAGGAGATAACTTCAAACATCAATCCCAAACCCCACTGGTCCAAGTGGCAAATCTAGCGGTGTCCTGGCCACTCCTCAGTGAGAATCTCTCAGCCAGTCTCTAAGCACATGAAAACGGATCATAGGGTTTAAAATTAGAAGGGATTTGACATCTCATCTAGTACAACCCTTTCACTTTGCAGATGAGAAAACTTAGCTCCAGAGAAGTGAAATGAATTGCCTATGGTCACATGGGCAAGTTGCAGAATCAATATTTAACTCAGGACTCCTGACTACAAATCAAACATGCTTTCTATTACTCAATCAACTATGAATTAGTCTTTTCTCTGCTCCTCTTATATACTCAGCTGTGTACTGCTGGGGAACTGTGTACACTGGGGAAAACAAAAAGAAAATATAGTCTCTGTCCACAAAGAGCTCAAAATCTAATGAAGGAGACAAGACTCTTACAAATGAAATAACTAGAGAACAATATAAGACATAACAGAATACAATGCAAATTTATTAATCATCTACATTAAGTGCTGTGACCTGGGGTGGCCAAGGGAAGCTTCATGGACATTTTAAAGTTTTCTCTGGGTCCTAAATAATGTATAAAATTAGTTTAGATTGAGAATGCTTAGCCTCCTGGATGAAGGAATAGAATGAGCAAAGTCATGGAGAATATGCATGAGAATAGTGCATATAGTGCCTTAATGCAAGGAGATTGGTCTGACTGGAGCTGAAATTCTTTCTGAGGGAGTAGATGAAGTTATGAATGAATAAATACATAGAGCATTTGTGGAAAACTTTGAACATTAGGCAGAGGAGTTTAGACTTTCTCCAATAGATAATGAAGAATGATAAAAAGTTCTTTTTAGAGCAACAGACGGTGATAGGTCAAATAAGCCTCTCAGGTCATTGTGAGCTGAATGAACCTTCTCCTCTATACTTCCTTCACCAAGCCAAGATTCCCAATACTGAGATTACCTGGTAAAATCCCTAGCTATAAACCTGTCCCCCTCTACTTACTACTCTAGTCTTTTCTCATTACTGGTGGAGTTAGGGCTCATGACTCCTCAGATACATATGATGGGAGGGGGTTAGGTTAGGGGTCCTAGGTAAATAAAACTGAGTCCCAAGTGGTTCCTGATGTCCCTTACTCCTAGAAAAAATCTCTTAGCTGTAAGAAAAGAGGCTGTGGAAAATTATGAGACTACAATATTACAAAGGCATTGCAATCCAGGCTGGGAATCCCCAAACTTAGGTTGATACTGCCTAGCTGGGTAACAATACTGCTTTCATTACTTACCTCACAGAGTTGTTGTGAGAAAAGCATTTTGCAAATCATATGGAGCTACATGTGAAATATTATTAGTTGTAGTTGTTGTCATTGTCATAATCCCAGCTCCATAATAACTAAGTTGTGATCTTAAAACATTCACTTAAATGCCCTGGGCCTCAGTTTCTCCATTTGTCAAATGGGTATGATAATACCTGTCCTACTATTTCACAAGATTGTATCTGAGATAACAATGACTGTGAAAGTTCTTTGACAAATATAAAACAAACTCAAGGAGTTATTCAATTAAACTCAATCCAGTTTAACAAATGTGTCTTTAGCACCCACTATGCACAGAACACTGTGTTAGTCGTTTGGTTAGGAGTAAGGGTATCCATATTCATTTAGAACTTATAGTTTATTATAAAAACATGAGAAATATACTGTTAACTGTAATACAAAATTATACATTTCTTAGAGATGTAAGCAAGATGCTATTGAGGACTGAGGGTGAAAGGTAAGTGTTGACTAGGAAGATACAAGATGAGCCTTTATAGAGGAGAAGGAATTTGAGGTGCACATTAAAGTAGGAATTTATTAGACAATGGAGGAGAGGCATTTAAGACAGAGTGGACAACATAATCAAATTAAGGGATATGGGGTTTTATTATCATATTAGAATTTGGAATAGCTGTCAAGGAGAGGAAGTCGATCTTTGATGGTGGGGTCCAAGGAATTATGGAAATTTAATCCAGAGTAGGGATTAAAACCAGGGGATTGTGTTGGGGCAAGGCAAGGAAGGCGGTGGGGGGGGGGGGCGGGGAGGGGAGGGCGGGGAGGAAAGGAGGAGAGAATATCTCGAAGGGCTGGAGGACACACATCAAGCTCTAGGGAAAGTAGCAAAAATCAGGATGAGGGGCAGCCACCTCAATACTTCTTATTTTTTCTCCCAGATTCTTTCCACCAGATGGGCGGAATCTTACCTTTCCTAATTTTCATCTTGCCTTTCCTAATCACCAAAAGCAATTCCAATACTTATTACAGGAGCCTCCTCTCCCTCCCTAAATCACCCCAGCACCACCATCTCCTTCTCCAATTCACCAAAATCCACCCCATTTCCCTAATTTACTCTTTGGATGAAACAGCACCCCCTAGTGGAAAATTTTTGTCCCTACAATAACTTCAATTGCATTAAAGTGTAAGGGACTGTTTCCCCAAGCTAAAGACGAGTGCGCCTTACAAAAGATATGATGAGAGAGGATCTAAAATGGAATTACAATCCCCACAACAGGGCTGATAGGAAAGATATTTTTGATCACTTTAACAAGTATCTATCACACGTCTACCTATAATGTACTATTCTAAAAATAGAAGATACAAAGACAAATATAAAATAGTCCCCTGCTCCAAAGCAGCTTATATTCTAAGGAAAAAGTGTGTGTGTGTGTGTGTGTGTGTGTGTGTGTGTGTGTGTGTGTGTGTGTGTGTGTGGTGTCATATGAGGAGGGAATGATTAGTACCTGAAGGGGAATAAGAAAGGCTTCCTATATATGGTCAGTTTATCTGAACCTTGAAGGAAACCAGGTGTTCAAAGAAGAAATTCATTCCAGGCATGGGAAACAGTCAATACAGAGGCACAGAGGTGAGAGGTGGAGAGTTGTGTGTGAAGATCAGCAAGAAAGCCAATATAACTAGATTGTAGAGTGCCCATAGGGTTGTTATTTGTGAGAAGATTGGAAAACTAGGAGTCAGATTGTGAAGACCTTTGGGTTAGGTTGAGAAAAGCTTTGAAAGTCAAACAGAAGAGTTTCTATTTTTCCTGGGGGTAAAAGGAAATCATTGGAATTGGGGGTGGGGGTAAAATGGTCAGGTCTGTGCTTTAGAAAATTCGCCGTAGGAGCTGTCTAAAGGGTAGATGGAGGGGAGCTGGAGGTAGGAAAATCAAATAGGCCATAGCAATGATCCAAGCACAAGTCTTCCTGTGTCTCTACCTATCATATTCCATAAAGCCTGCATCACCATGTGGTGGCTGGAGGCTGGAGAGTTGGGCAGGGAACGCTCTTGGGTGAGATACAAAGGGAAAACCCAACAGTAGGATTAAAGGTTCTAGTTAGCTCTTTCAATTCCTAGATGATGGGCAGCCTGGCCAGATGGATCTCTGATTGCCTGAGCCGCCTCTGGCCCTTAAATTCTTCCATCTGTCTTTATCCTGATATAAAAGGTAAATCATACTGTTTGTGATTAATTAATTCAGGGAACAAGGAGCCAGAGCCAGGCTGACAGTCAGTGAGGAACCTCCAGCCAGGCTTTCCCACTTCACAGCTCTTTTTCTGTCTCTCTTTGCTCACTGTATTACTTTCTCTTTTATCTCCCTTCCCCCTCTGACAATACATCGATGTCGAGATTTCTCTCCAACTCTCACTCTTGTTTCTACCTCTCATCCTCTCCCTCCCTTCTTTCTCTGTTTCTGCTGTCTTTTTGTGTAGCTGTGTGTCCTGTCTCTGTGTCTGTCTCTTCCCTTCCCTCTCCCCTTTTCTCCGACTCCCTTTGTCTCTGTGTGTGTTTCTGCCCCTCTATCTCTATGTCTCTGTCTGTTCCTCTTGTCTCTTTTTTTTCCCATCCCTCCTCTCCTCTCTTCTCTTTGTCCCTCCCCTCCCTGCACCTCCTCCCTAGGACAGGTGTCACAAGACATTAAGCCTCAGGCTTTTACTCTGCCTAGAGGAGCTCCTTCCCCAGAGGCCAGAGTGTAATTAACACTACAGCCTCCACCCCTCCCCCTCCCACCCTGGGGCTAATTAATAATGACGCCTTAGCTCTACCCAGAGGAACATGTTTAGTCTGAGGATATAAGGGTTTATTTGCTCCAGACTTCAGTCATCTGAGGTTACAGGGGCACTCAGCTAGAGTGGCAACTTGCCCAAGGTCGCATAACAAATGCCTGGCATCTGTGGTGTTTTGGAAAGAGTGTTAGATATTGGGGTCAAAGGATCCTAGCTTAGAATACCACCTCTGCTACCTATTGCCTGTATGACCTTGGACAAATCACTTATCCTCTCTCAATCTCAGTTTCTTCATCTGTAAAAAGATGGGGTTAATCCTTAGATGACTTCTAAAGGAGTTTCCAGCCCTAAATCTATGTCCCAGTGAACAAGATAGCATCATTTTCTATTAGTGATGTGCACTCAATTTTCACACACCCTGGTTGTCTCTGGGAGCAGAGCCATAGGTAAGGTGGGAGCAAGAGTAGTTCTCCTTCTCTGCTTCCCCTTCCCCCCATACACACCCTTCCCACAACAAAGTGAGAAGGTAAGAAAATTAACACATAGACTCCTTGTAGGAGAGAAGAAAGTGAAGGGAGTGCCTGAATTTTGGATAAGGACAATTTAAAAGGGACTTCTGTTTAAAAAGGAAGACCTTTTCTTTAGTTTGAAGGTTTTGTGTAAATGGTATAATATGTTCTTTAAAATTGTATTAATAGGGGCGACTAGGTGGTGCAGTGAGTAAGAGGGCCAGCCAGAGTCGGGAGGACCTAGGATTGGTTCCGGCCTCAGAAAATGAGCACCCACACACAAATAATAACTAGCCATGTAACCTTGAGCAAGTTACTTAACCCCGATTGCTTAAAAAAATTGTATTAATATCATTTTTTTACATTCTCCCTCGCCTACCCAAAAGCCATCTCATAACATTTTTTTAAGAGACAAAAAGCAATTCAGTAAAATAAACAAACACATCAACAGAATCTGATGGTATGTGCAATGTTCCACACCCATAGTCTGCAACCTCCACAAAGAAAGCAGAGAAGCCTCATTTTTCCCATTTCTTCTTCTGGTCCCAGCTTGATTATTATGATTACCCAACATTGTTTTCATGTTGCAATTATTGTCTATTTTGTTTTCCTAGTTCTGTGTACTTCACTTTGCATTAGTTCATACATTTTCCCTAGATGTTATAATGTCTTCAGACACGTTCATTTCAATGACAGATAATATCCTCTTCCTAATTTAGGAGATAAATCTTTAAAGTTGCCTGAAAGGATAAGAGCTTAGATGACTTGTGTAGAGTCACAGAGTAGTAAGCTTTACACATGAAATTTGAACCCAGTTTTTCCAAGTCCAACACTCTATGCATTATATCACCAAGTTAACAGTTTTGTTCTGGTACTATCCATAAAGAGGAATTATCTTCCAATTGGAAGAAAAAATAGAACAAGAATGGTTGAGGGGCAGCTAGGTTGCACAGTGAATAGAGCACTGGCCCTGAAGTCAGGAGGACGTGAGTTCAAGTCCAGCCTCAGACACTTGACACACTTACTAGCCCTGTGACTTTGGGCAAGTCACAACCCCAATTGCCCTCCAAAAAGAAAAAAAAAGAATGGTTGATAAAATTGAAGCCCAAGATAACAGAGATTGCAAAAGGACATTTAGCTACTTCAAATGAATTGAGGTCCCTAGATCTAGATTAATTACATCCCAGGGTACTAGAAAAGCTTGTAAAATGACTACAGAACCACTGTTGATAATATGGGGAAAATCATGGAGAATGAAAGATATTCCAGAAGATTGGAGATGGGCAAATAAGCACTTTACTTTTCCAAAGAAGGAAAGAGTAGATTGATATCAATACCTGGCAAAATTCTAAAAAGAGCTAAGTCATTTCTGAACATTTTGAAAAGTGATCACTAGG
Organism: Gymnobelideus leadbeateri; assembly: GCA_011680675.1. NCBI lineage: Eukaryota > Metazoa > Chordata > Mammalia > Diprotodontia > Petauridae > Gymnobelideus > Gymnobelideus leadbeateri. Next base: position 408,246 of record WOXC01010939.1, read on the forward strand.
ATCCAGCATGGATTCATTCAGAATGAGTCATATTAAACCTATCTCATTACCTTTTTAACGGGACTACTACATTAGCAAATACAAAGAATCCTGTAGACTGTTTTTATTTCAGCAAGGTTTTTATAAAGTCCCTCATGTCCTTGTAGAAAAGGTTCAGCCATGTGGCATATATAATATGGTTAGGTGGATTTGTAGCTGATTGAATATTCCTTAAAAGATATGACAACAGTAACCTCATTCAACAACTCTGGACATTAATTCAAAGCAAGGAATAAGGCAAAGCAAGTCAGGAAGCATCTATTAGGCACCAACTATGTGATACGTTCTTTGGTAAGTGCTGGTAAAGCAGACAGATGTACACTCCAAAGATGTTTGACATTGTAAAGAAGATTCAACACAGAGTTGAAGACAAAGAAGGATCCCCTATAAATGATGATGTCCTCTGGATGCTCCTATTTGCAGATGACACTTTAGTAGTTACACCAAAGCCCAAGAAAACTACAGAGCTTCTGAAATGAAATGCATGATCACACAAAAGATGTTGATCTGACTATCCACTCACAAGAAATGAAGGGAATGAAGCATGTTGCCCAAAATATGTTATATACTTGGATGGACAATCTATGACATATATATGTGTGTGTGTGTATATATGTACATGTGTGTATATATAAGTGTGTTATATAAATATGTCTCTGTTTATATATGTGCATGCACATGCATATACATTGGATAGGTATTACAAGTGTATAGTAAGATGTGCCCATCACTGCACTGGAGAAGTCACAAAATTTGTTTAATAACCCTAAGACTCTCTTTACGACAAGCTCCATCTTTTAAATATTAATATTCTTCCAATGAGCTTATATGACCTCAAGTATGGAACAATAAAGTCTCCAAAGAATTGAAGTTGTGATCACCCAAAGGCCAATGAAGAGGAACATGGTAGGTATGAACAAGTTATGACACTTTACAAACAAGGAATTATACAGGAGATGTGGCATGCAAGTATCATCAAAGAAATGTGTAATCAAAAAATAAGATAGGCTGGTAACATGCTAAGAGCCAAGGATGATGGTGATGATAATGATATTTCCCTTTAAAGTTGAAAAAAAAATAAAACTTTACATATGTTATCTCATAAATGATACAAATACCAAATTCACTATTAAGTTGGTATTCTTGAGATGTCAAGAGAATTTGAAGAAAGCTCTGAGCACATTGGGTAAACTTATGAGAAGACATGGACAAGAATCACATACCATAGAAAAGCATGGAAGGACGGAAATCTGCATAACTTGAGAGAATGCCCATATTAATGATATCATAGACCCATTGAAGAATTTATCCATTTAACCATATCTAGCGAGTATTGAACATTAAAACTATAGGAAGCCATCATGGTCTTTATATCCTTAGTGCCTCTCATAGACTAATTAATTACTACTTGTCTGACTGGTTAATGGAACCATGTTAGCCTGAAGATAGAGTCCAGTAGCAGGCCCTCACTCTGTGTATTTGTTTCTATACAATTCAATATTTCTAATTAATGACATGAGTGAATGATAGCTCAAATTTTCAAGACAAATTTAGATGAGACAGTGCATTGGATGGAAAAAATAAAAGTTCAAAAAGATCTTCATAGGCTAGAACTCTGTGCCAAAACTTAAAAGTGAAAATTAACAAAGAATGTAAGGTACAACATTTAGGTTTAAAAAAAATAGATTTCTCATATACAAGATGGGAGCAAGGGGTGACCTGATTTAATAATAGTTCATGTGAAAATACCTAAAGATTTATTTAACTACAGACTCAATAAGTACCAATAGTGTGATGTTGGGGAAGGAAAAAAGTTAGTATTATCTCAGACTGTATTTGTAGCAATATAGTGCAAGATCAAAGCAGTCCCACTGCATTCTACACTCATCAGATCACATCTGTAATAGTGTGCCCAATTCTGGGTGCAATATTATAAAAAGGAGATTTAAAAACTATATGTGGGGGGCGGCTAGGTGGCACAGTGAGTAGAGTGCTGGCCCTGGAGTCAGAAGGACCTGAGTTAGGATCCAGCCTCAGACACTTAACACACACAAACAAAAACCTAGCCTGTGACCTTGGGCAAGTTACTTAACCCCAATTGCTCTCCAAAAAGCAAAATAAATAATAGAAACTATATGTGTCTGGAAGAGAATTACCCAGATGTTCATTGGTTTGGAAACCATGTCATAAGAGGTATTGTTAATGGAATTAGTGCTTTTAGGCTGGAGAAGAGAAGACTTGGGTAGAAATATGACCATTAGTATCAAATAGTTGAAGGACTGTCAATTGAACAAAATATTAGACTTATTCTGTATAGCTCCAGAAAACAAAACAAACATTAATAGGTAGAAGTTACAGGAAGGCAGATTTCAGTTCAATAAAAAAAAATTACCTATGAACAGTTAGAGATGTCCCCAATGGAACAAAACTATTTCATAACATAGTAAACTCTCTGTTGCTGGAAGTGTTCAAATAGAAACTGGATGACCACCTGTCAGAAATATTGTAGAAGGGATTCCTGCAACCAATGGGAAGATAAACTAAATTATTTCTAAGATCTCTTCCAACTCTAAAATGCTATGAGTTTCTCCATCCAGCCTTATCTCCCACTACTCCTCTATACTTATCCCTGTAGCCAAACCCATCCTTTCACTGTACACACACACACACACACACACACACACACACACACACACACACACACCCTACATTCAGTTATGAGTAACTTTATTCCCTATAATAATCCCCACCCTTGGGGCAGGGAGGGGGGGGGTGTGAAGTACTCTTTGGATATTTACTACCAAAACTATAATTCATGAGTTCCCATCAGTAGGAATGCATTAACAGTCAGCCAATAGATAAAATTATCTCACAGCAAAGGCTTTTACTAAGAAGGCATAGTTAGAATAGTAGCTATAAAGGCCATAAACCTGGGGTGAATTTTCCACAAATATAAATAATGTCCAAAGGAAAAGTGGGCATGAATGTGTATAAAATCAGCAGCAGCATCTTTTGTACTTGCCATGTCACCAGCCTTAGTTTTTGATTACACATTTCTTTGATGATATCTTGCATACCACATCCCCTGTATAATTCCCTGTCTGTAATGTGTTATAGCCTGTTCATACCTACCATGTTCCTCCCCATTAGCCTTTGGGTGACCTTCAATTTCAATTCTTTGGAAACTTCAGGGTTCCATGACTTGAAGTCGTACAAGATCCTCAGAAGAATACTGATTTAAAAAAGATGGAACTCACCATAGAGAGAATATTGGGGTCATTAAAGAATTTTGCAACTTCTCCAGTTCACTGCCAAGTCCATATTATTGTTCACTTGAAATACCCGTCCGATAAATGAATGGATGGATGTATAGCTATGTGTATATGTCATAGGTTGTCCATCCAACTACATAACATAGTGAAGCACATTTGTGAGGAGCTATAAGGAATGTGATAGCCTCCTTGTTCCACTGAGAGGTTACCACCTTTTTTTGATGCTGTTATTTGGGATTCTCCACACCTTCCTATGTCTAAATTAAGAAAGGAACATATGTGGCCAAAACAACTCATGACTCTGGCACCACAGGGCTCTGATGTCTTTCTCCCCTTGTGAAGTCTTTATGTTGCTCCCTCTAGGTGCCCTATCTCTGCTAGGCGAATCTCTCAGCTGAATTCTCCAAAAGTTAATTCCCACTTGTTAGGGATAATTCTCCCTTGAGTCCATGGTCAACTCTCTTCTCTGTTGCCGGGAGTCATCCTTCTAGAGTCACAGATTTTCTGGGTCTTCGTCTAATTAGAATATATATTCCTCTGCTACCTCAGAAGGTTCTATGAACCCTTTAGAACTAATTAACTATTGAACTTTTGATTAGGGTATCTCCTATTGGACAAGCAGTTCTACTGCTACTACATTAAGGTCAAAGTGGCCGGTGGGGGGAGGGGAATAAGAGAGAGAAATACCTCCTCACCCCATCCTATCCCCACCAGCACCCTGCCCCTACTAGTCTTCTGGTCAAACTCTGTGAAGCTGCTTCATCTCTATAATCATCAGAACAGACTTTATTTGGAATTGTTCCATTTTTAGGGGTCATCTAGTAAGGTGGTCAATCTTTTCCCAATCAACAATCAAGCTTCCTTTCTAATTAACTAAAAGAACTCACTCACACTTCATAAAAGGATTACTGTGTGTGGCCACTTCTTAACAGTTAAACATTTCCTTATCTGCCTTTCATTTTCTTTGGTTATATTCTGGTATTTCTAGATTGGTTTCTGACCAACTCGTCTACATCAATATTGTAGCTCTAATGGAATGGCTTCCCCCTTTGCCTTTGCCTATACAAATCCTACACATTGGTAAAATTCCATCTCTTCCATGGAACTCTCCTCCAGTTCTCTAGACCTCATTTACTTCTCCTCTCTCTGACCTACAGCATTTTGGATCTGAGCCATACATTCTAACACCTCATCAGATTCTGTCTTCTATTGTTCTCTAATTCTCTCACATGTCATGTCTTAGTTTTTATCTCTCTAATTAGGCTATAAATCCTCAAGGGATCATATTTTCTCTTCTTTCATCCTTCATAATACCTATAATAAGACTCTCAGGAAAACTCAAGAAATACTTGTTGATTGATAGGTGGATAGCCAGCACCAAAGAATCATTTAACAAACTTTCCAGGTGCTATCTCTTCCCTTCTCCCAACCAACTACTTATTCTAATATTTTCTTCCCCATTAATTCATTTCCTGCTGCATTTTTTGGTTGGTCTCTCTATTGCTTCTCTGTTACCTCCCCCCAACAATTTGCTCACTTTTAAAAAGACAATAACTTCCCTAGAGGTTATGCATTTCACTGTTCAATTTTAGGAGGGGCTTTGAGAGGTTCTGTTTATAGTCCTATATCTGCAGTTAGATTGGTATTGGTGCTTATTTTCTTAAAACTTTCTGTAATGGAAAATCCAGTGCATTAAATTCAGTCAGAAGATCTGAGTTCAAATTCCTGATCTGCCATTTAATAACTGTGAAACCTTGGGTGAACCACTTTAGCCCTTATAAAGGGCTTTATATATTTTATATATTGGGTTTTTTGTTTTGTTTTGTTTTTAACATCACTATCACTTCCCCATTGTCATACCCTATCAGAATGAAAGTTCTTTGTGGGAGCTTTGTATTTGTATCCTCAGTACCTTTTAAATACATTACATAGTTCCTAACATGTAGGCAAATAAATACTTTTCCATTCATTTTCATTCATTGATTCAAAGAAAAACAATCAAAAATGACATCAACTATGTTAGTCTAGTCTGTCCTATTCAGTGTGCCACTAAGTCTCAGTCAATAGTAAGTCAATAAGCATTTATTAAATGACTATTATGTGCCAGAAACTATGCTAAGTGCTGGCAAAGGACAATCCCTGTCCTCAAGGAGCTCATAATCTAATGGGGGAAACAAGCAAACAAATGTGTACAAACAGGCTATATACAGAAAAATAGGAAATAATTTAAAAAGAGAAGGCACTATCATTAAGAAGGATTGGGAAAGGCTCCCTGTAGAAGACAAAATTTTAGTTGGGGCTTGAAGGAAGCCAGTAGGCAGAGAGGAGGAGGGAGAATAGGCCGAGCATGGGTGATACCCAGAAAAAATGTCCAAAACTGAGACATGGAGTATCTTTTTTATAGAATATCAAGCAGGTCAATGTCACTGATTGAAGAGTACATGGCAGAGAGTAAGGTATGAGAAAACTGGAGGTGGGGAGGCAATAGGTTATGAAGGGCTTTGAATGCTAAACAAAGAATTTTATATGTCATCCTGATCGTAATGGGCCATAATTGGAGTGTACTGAAGTGCGGGAGGGTGACATGGTTGGACCTGCACTTTAGAAAACTCTGGTGGCTGAATGGAGGCTGGATGGTATAGGAAGAGACTTGTGGCAAGCAGACCTAATCATAGGCTGCTACAACTACTGAGCATAAGGTGACAAGGACCTGCATCAGTATAGTAACAATATTAGAGGACAGAAGTGGGCCATATTTGAGAGATACTGCAAAGGTAGAATTAATAGACCATGGCAATATATTGGGGGGGAGGGTGATGAGGGATAGTGAGGAGTCAAAGATGACACTGAGGTTGTGAGCCTGTGGGACTGGGAGGATGGTCATACCCTCAACAGTTATAGACAAGTTTGGAAGGAGGAAGGGTTTGGGGAAAAGATAATGAGTTCAATTTTGAATATGTTGAATTTGAAATGTCTACTTGACATCCATTTCAATATGTTGAAACAGAGCTAGAGATGTAAGACTGGAGGTCACCAAAGAGTTTTAAGGAGTTAGGAGATAATCATTAAATCTATGGGAGTTGATGAAATCACTAAGTGATGTAGCATAAAAGGAAAAGAGAAGGGGATCCTGGACAAAGCCCTATGCAACACCTGTGCTTAATAGGCATGATCTGGATGAAGCTTCAATAAAGGAGACTAAGAAGGATTGGTCTGACAGGTAGGTGAAGAACCAGGATAGAGTTGTATCCCAAAAACCTAGAGAGAAGAATGTGTTTAGAAGAGAGTGATCAACACTATCAACAGCTGCAGAGAAGTCAAGAAGAATGAAGACTGAGAAAAGGCCATTGAATTTGGCAATTAGAATCATTGATAACTTTGGAAAGAGGAATATCTGTAGAATTATGAGGTCAGAAGTCACATTCTAAGGGATTAAGAAGAGAGTGGGAGGAGGGGAAGTACAGGAACCTATTACAGATAACCTTCTAAAAGAATTTAGCCAGAGAGTAGAGAAATATAAGAGTGGGGATAAAAGAATCATGTAAAGGGTTTTTTTTATATTGGAGGAGACATGGGCATATTTGTAAGCAGTAGAGAAGGAGTCAATAGACAGGGTACTGAAATTGATTTAGTTAAGTAGGATACCCAAGGACATTGTGGAATCAAGACCTTGGGAAGGCAAGGGGGACTGGTTCTAAACAGGGGCTTCAAAAAATATTCTGAAACAACAGGGAACTTTGCGTGTTCCAGTAAAACCATGAGAACTGAGAAAGGGATTCTGAAAGGTTGGAGAAATGACTGTGTTCTTTATGGGAAGGCCCAGCAGTCAGTGTCAGCTGCTCCTGAGAAAAAGAAAGAGACTAAGGCAATATATTGTAGAAAAGGCATTTAGTTAGGAGTTAGAAGATCTGAATTTGAATTCTGCTTCTGTTGTTTACTAGCTATGTGACTTTGAATGTCACCTTACCTTTTTAGACTTTCAATCCCTTATTTATAAAATAAGAGTCCCTTCCAGCTATGATTTTCTGAGAACTCTGGTAGTCTATATCTCTTGTGATCTTTTGAAAGACTGGGAATATGAGAATCTTGTCTCATAGGGAGCCCTGAATTCTAGAAACAGGAGATCTAATGACCTCCCCTGAAACTGATGGCATTGCTGCAGGGGCTCACGACCATTGTGAAGTTTACCAACTGACCTGAAAGAAGCCAGAAATACAGAGAGGTAATTGGGGTGAATGTCAAGCTAATCTTTGAGAGATGTATAAGAACAAAAAGCTGGACATTCCAATAGGTCTCTGGGCCATGGAGCTTTATAAATATCAGCTATTACTCTATGGCAGGAGTTCTTAAACTATAAGATACTGCAAAGGTAGAATCTTGAGGACCCTTCCACTAAAAATTCTCTGTAGCCTTGAACTGTACCTGCTCCCTCACAAAGTTTGATTCCCTCATATAGTCAAGACCTCCTAACCCCCTTGCTTGACAAACTCCAGTCCTTCTCCCCAGCCCTATCCAAGGGATGAAGAACAACTTGTCCTGTGGACAAAGGTACTTATCAAAGAGGTACATGATATTCTAGGAAGTCATATTTTACTGTAAAGGGAAGGCCCAGGCAGGAAGGGGTTAATGTGCATAGCCAATCCTGACTCTCTACCTCCTGTATCACACTCACCATCATCCCCAGATCTGATTCTTCTTGAACCAGCATGTCACCACCGTAACCAGCCATTAAGAGTATACCAGTCCCTTAGGTTTTCCCCAGATTGTTTCACTATCCTGAATGCTAATGTCAAATCTCTTAATATAATATTGAGAAGTAGCCTGATCCAGTGGAAAGCCAAATGGACCCAAAGAGATGTGAGTAAAAATCTGGATCCCCATGCCAACTGAGGGACTTTGGACAAATTTCTTCATACCACTGAGGCTCAGGTTTCTCCCCAGGAAAATGAGAGCATTAGACTAGATCAATGACTGAAAGAAAAAGCATTTATGAAGTGCCAACCACCGTGCTAAGAATTGAAGATACAAATATAAAAATGAGACAGTCCCTACTCTCAAGAAGGTCACATCCTTTTTTTATTTGTAATTTTTTCAATCATCAAATATTTTTTCTCTCTCACCACCCCTCCCACTATTAAAAAAACACTCATAATAAATATGCCTAGTGAAGCAAAACAAAATCTCATATTGGCCATGTGCAAAAATATGTCTCATTCTATATCACCTCTCTCTCATCAAGTGAGCAGCATTCTTCATCACTGGTCCTCTGGAATCATCATTAATCAGAATTCTCAAGTCTTTCAAACTGTTCATTTTTTACAGGTTTGTAAATTCTATTCACTTCACTCTTCATCAGCTTATACAAGTCTTCCCGGTTTTCTCTGAAACCATCTTTTTCATAATTTTACTACAGTAATAGTACTAATACTACTAATAGTATTCCATCACATCCATATAATGTAACTTTTTCAGCCATTCCCCAATTATTGGAGCATCCCTCCTCCCATCTTCCCTTTATCACTACAAAAAGAGTTGTTACATAGACAGAATAACGTTTTTAAATGCATAAGATAAAATACATATGATAACAGAGGAAACCAATTATATTGAAATAGAGATATAATTTCTTCGCTATCCAAGTGGACTTTATCCACATATCTCTTGAGGGAGGAGCCTGCTGACCCAAAGTTAAGAACCCCTTTGTAATGTTAATGGGATATAAGATCTCCCCCGACCATTAATAGGCCTCATGTGGAGCCCATTAAGGGAAGCTTGCTTAGAGAAGCTTGCTTGTAGGAAGGCTGTCATACCTTTTGTTCATTCCTAATTAGGCACTGAGTCACAAGGGTTGTAATGCACTACATACACTCTGAGTTTAGCATTTTGCCTCCAGGTTCACTTATTGGAAGAGTGTTCTAGTGATTTGACCAGATGAGACTCTGGGTAGCCAGTAAGGACCCCCCCCCTCAACTTTGAAAAACTCTCTCTGGTAACTATGTATGTATTGCCTTGCTCAGCCAGTCGGATCTATCTGTAGGTCTGTGCTAATTTCTCAGACACTTAGAAGCCCTGTCTGTTGGTCTTTATTTCTCTGCTTGTGTTTTCTCTGAAGTTGAGGATGCAGACTTTTCCCTTGAACGACTGAATGTAATTAAAAATTGTTGACCCCTTAAACAGCTCTTTCCTAGTAAAGTAGATCCAAGAAACTGTGCTTGCAGTCATCCTGGGCATGCCAGTGTGGTTGCCGCTACACCCTGTGATAGAAGGAGACAACACACATAGGGGAGTGATGGTCAGAGAAGGATATTTCGACCCAGGAAATCAAAGGGAGTGAGTGCAACAATAGAATAGTTAACCAACAAAACTTTTCATAGGATCATAGAGCTGGAAGGGACTTTAGAGGCCATCTAGTCCAACTCATATTACAGATGAGGAAACTGAGGCACAGAAGTTTTTCTTTTACTTTGACACAAATAATGAGTATCAGAGTTGAGATTTGTTCACTAGTCCTCTGATCCCACATCCAGAGCTCTTTTCCCATATCATGCTATCCATAGTTCCAGTTTACAGGTCACTTAATCCCTATTTTTCAATCTACAAAATAGGGATAAAAATACTTGTTACCCACCTCAGAGGGTTAAGTAGGGAGGAAAATGTTTTGAAAATCATAAAATGTTATTGGCTCTAGTTGTGCCACTAATTTGCCTTACCTAGAACAAGCCATTTCCTCTTCCTCAGTCATAGGTCCTCCTTCCTTTCCTTCTTCCAGTAAAACTATTCCACATGTCTAAGGCAACTAAGACTATCTCCTAAGAGAAGGTATTTCAGTTTATTGGAGGCTACTGGCATTTGGAGTCATAAGACTCCAGATACTTTTTATTGTTAGTCAGTCAAAGGTAAGGCTAGGGTTTTGATCTAGGGTACAGATTTCCCAGAGTACCTTGCTAGTCCCAGGAATATCTGGAATTGTTTCTTTGACTGTAAATTTTCCTGTCCAGGTATGGACCATGTGTCCCACAGATCCCTGTGGGGTCAGGGGTGGGGGAAGAGAAGAGAAGAAATCATCTGAGTACACCACTTTTAGTAACCTGAATTGACACTTCATAGCATTCATTGTTAACCCTACATCTTGTATCGCCCTAAGGACAGATTGGAGATGTCCCAGATGCAATTCTATATCTGGAATAAAAACAGCAATGTCATCTATATATACACAGCTACAAATTTTTCCAGTCCAATCAACAAATTGAGGGATGTGCCAGTCTTCAATGCTTGATAAACAATCTAAAGGGGAGAGCCATAAATTCATACCAGTCCTAGAGGCAAAAAAAAAGTAGTCTTTGACCCAGTCTCAAGGACCAGTTGTTTTGCCCTTTATATAATCATAGGTAGAAATAGCCTAAGCTGATTCTGATCAATCCAATAGATCACCCATCTGGGACATGGAATGGGCATCAGAGCTAATAATTGCCCTCAACCTCCTATAGTTCATACAAAAATCTGATACTTATCTAGTTTGGGTAATAATATATCATGAAATGATTAAGGTGATTGGAGGGAATGATTTAGAGAAAAATACAGGAATATCTAGAGCCAGGAGCAGTGTTTTATAAAGCATAATCACTTTAAGACTAACACTGAACTATTATCCATTCCTCAATAAGAGTAAGAGGTCCCTCACACAGAAATTCCTCCAAGTGATGGATGACCTGGTTCAACACATCAGCATATGGAACCTTACCTGAGCTTTCCTGTGGGACTAGCTAGAGCCCAAGTAACTTGACCTTTTTTGCTTATTACACAGGGACTCTACCATGCAACAACCTTCAGTTGATTTGCCCAGAGATATAAGCATGACATGACTAAGCCTCCTTTCTGTTATCCCAGAATCTGGGAGTTCTTAAGCCAGATCTTGTTTCTTTCTCCCAAGGGATAAGAGATCTGTGATTTCACTGCAAAAGGGAACTTCCACTTAAGAAAATTCCTCCTACCAAAATAAGCCAGCACCTTCTCTGCAACTTAGAATCTTAGAGAGTTACCAAAGTGCTGAGAGGTTAAATGATTGCCCAGAGTCACATAGTGAATACCTGTCCAATGAAGGATTTGAATCCAGGTCTTCCTGGCCTTGTTTCTCCCAAACTAAGAAGAAATTCCCTGGCATATACTCAGTTTTTATATTGTTTCACCTCATACACAACACTGTAGCCACTACAGAAAATTTAACCCTCTGTTCAAACACCCACCTGATGGTCCTAGACCTGGGAGATAAGACCCTTTCAAAGAGCAATTCAAAGTATAAAAGCGATTGAGTAAACAGCAGATAAGCTCTCCTATCATTCCAATTTGTCTCTATTATGTCCTGTGAAATCTTACTAACCCTTTTACGAACCCATTGGTGTACAATATGGTAGTCTTACATTCTACAACATTCCACAAACAGCTTTTTATCACGATCCCCTTCCTCCAGCTAGACAGTATCTCATGTAGAAACCTCAGATTGAGAAAAAGACACTCAAAAGTTTGGCCATGGTTTGAGTTGCATTTGTGGTCACAGTATCATAGGATCATAGTTTTAGAGCTGGTAGGGACCTAAGAGGCCATCTAGGCCACCCCCTCCTTTTAACTGTGGTTCAAAAGATTTAAAGTGACTTGTATACAGATAACAAATGTCTCAAGCAGTATTTGAACTGAGGTCTCCCTGATCCCAAATACAGCATCCTGTCTACTACACTATGATTCCTCTATATCCTGCATATGTAATACATGTCAAGAACTCATGACAAAACACACATGGATATGCAAAAATATACAAACACACATAGAGAGCCAGACTGTAACAAAAGGTCACAACTTTTAGGGGGGCTTAGACAATAGCCTGAATGTATAAGTTCCATTAAGCTTTTAAAATCTCATTGCTCTTCTTCCATAGGTAACCCTTATCTCACCCCTACAAAATGCTGTTGGTCTGTAGCAAAAGGAGCTGTCCCTTCAGCACTGTTGCCCTGGGAGTAGGAGAAAAGGCTGCCTCTTCAAATTTCTCAGGAACTCCCTTGTCTCTTGACCTAGTAGCAGATATTATTGATCTATCAGGTTTCATCTTTTGAAGATGAGATAAAAAAGGAGGAACAGAAATCCTGTTGGGTTAGGGGAAGGGAGGAAAGAATTGAGAATCCACAGGATTCAAAAAATATCCATGTTCAGTCTCCATTGAAGAAGTAGCAGAAGGATTAGATTCAGGATCCCTGGAGCCCATCCCACTGCCTGCTTGTGAGTAATCACCCACAGTTGCAAGGTCAGTATCCCACAGGTCTCTCCCAGGAGGCATGACAGCTGCTTCAGGTCACTCAGCAAAACCCTTGCTTTCCTTTGTTCCTTCTGTTCCAGCTTCAAGTGGGCCCTAGGGAGGCCCTTCAACTTCATCCCCTTTTCAGAAAGGATTTCTTGTAGGCTTACCAATTACCCTCAGTGACAGAAATCTGTTCTAATATCTAGTTCAAGATTAGATGACCATTCCCCCTGACTGCCTCTCTGTATTTTTAAATCCTTCAGGCCACCTGTCAAGCTACATGTTGGCCATAGTGAATACTGTCTGTGGATTCCTCTTCTGTCAGCTGTAATAAGAAAGGCTTCCCCTAGAACAATAGGTTCTAATTCACTTTGTCTTCTAATAATCACAGCATTTTTGGTATGCCCTCTCTCCCTCACTTGTCTAGCAATATTTTTCCCCTTCAGGAATGGGGATACTGCCCAAAATTCCTACAGGGAATGGTCACTGGAAACAAGTATTTCAGAATGCCAGGGAGGAGTTAAGACTTTTCTAGAACATATCTGATTCCTCTGTTACTCCAGAGTTTATGAGAAGCTTCCCCTGGAGCCAAATTTCACCTTCCTTCCCAAGTCCCATTGTTACATTTACATAGGGACCTCTTCCTTGACTAGGACAATTTCACCAACTATCTCCTATAGTAACAGTTCTCTAGCTTTTTGGCCTCAAGATCCCTTACATTCTTGAAAATTATTGAGGATCCCCCAGAAAAGCATCTGTTTATGTGGGCTATATTAACATTTACCATATGAGAAATGAAAATATCTTAGTATTATCAAAATAGCTTTGACCTCATAGATCCCCTGAAAGGATTTAGAGACTCTGTATGTCCTTAGGCCAAAGTTTGAGAACCACTGTCCTGTAGCATTATCTAGGCTCATATGTCACCCCACACAAGTCCTCTTCTGATATGGGCAGCAACCAATTCCTCCTATAGAGTGACTGCTAAAGATCTCCTCCCTCTCTTCACCCACCACCAAGAAACAGGACTGCCTTCTCTCCATCTATTTTCTTCATGTAAGTTTAGAGATCATACTCAGAGAAGGAGAGGAGGCAAACATCAAGACTGATTTATATTCTGCTTACCTATGTACAGGATTGGTCCCAGTATCTGGAGCAAAATTGAACCTGCAGATTGGGATTAAGGGTAACAAGTGGTATGGTTAGAGGGCTATAAGAATGGTGAACCAAACAGATTACTGAATCATCCCAGGCTTCTTTCAGTAGGGCACAAGAGAATCAAGATTTGACACCATCTTCTTTTTATTAACAGGCATATTAAAAAAAACGTGTGTTAGAAATATTGTTGAGTAAATTTTTAGAGTGCTAGAGGCATAGTGATCAGACCCTGTATTCCCAGGGAGTTGACATGGGGAGACTCAGGACCAACAGGCCTCATTAAAGCAGTGGTTGACTAGGTTTTCCCTGAGCTCCTCTAAACAGAAGCAGTGTTTCTCTCCTTACCCTGTTAGAATATAAGCTCCCTAAGTTCAGGGACTGTTTTGTTCTTTTCTATTGTACCAATGCCTGTCACAGTAATTTATACTTTAGGGAGGGTGGGACAAGCTTAACCTCTGATTTCATTGGTGTAAGAAACTCTTTCCATGACATAGATCAACAAAATATATTTCTAAGGAGTTGGGGCAGGGAAGGAGGTGGACTGAAAAGTTAGGTGACCTCATGGCCTTACTCAGAGGCCAAATTTGAACTCAGTTCTTTCTGTCTCCAAGGGTGGCCCTCTAGCCACTTTGCCAACTGTATCTAATAAAATACCACCCTGCCTTGCATGTAGTTAACATTTAATCAATGCTTTTTTAATTGAATTGGATCCTAGGCTGCCAAAGGGCAGTGTGGATGCTATTCATGGGAGCAATGATGGAGCTTCTCAGGTTTCTCTCAGCTAGAAATGCCATCTCAGGAGGGCATGGCTGGGGAAGCTACAGAGTGAAAGCTGGCTGAAAGCATTCAGCCTTCCTTTTCCTCATGAAAGAAAAGCTCAGTTGATGAATACAGTTTGGCCAGAACAGGAACTAAAGAGAGAAACTGGAAATTTTCTACCTGCCAGCAAGTGATTGCATAAGCATGTCCCCATTATGATTCCCAAGTAAATTAGGACCAAGAATATATGTTCATAATTAAATGTATTCAAGATGCAGAAGGTCAATGAAGTTATATACTTTTGGACTTCAAGGCAGGGGTAAGGGAGCAGAGTAAAATTTGTTTTGCTTGATGATGCATAATTGTTACAAGGTTTTGTTTTTCTTCTTTTTTCCTTTGGAGGGTAAGGAAGGAAGAAAATATAAATGCTTGTTAACCAAAAATAAATAAATAAACAAAAGTTCAAAAGAAAACAAAACAAGTAAACACATTCAAAACAATCACAAACTTGCTGAGTTTCAAAGCCACTGATCCTAAGGCATTTGCCAATATCCCCTCACCCCTTTTGGTAAAGTTGTGTTGTTGTTGAGTTATTTTAGTTGTGTCTAATTCTTTGTGACCCCACTTAGCATTTTCTTAGCAAAGATATTGGAGCGGTTTGCCATTTTTTTCCTCCAGCTTTGGTAAATTAAATTTGGTAAATTAAATAATTACAGGGGCGGCTAGGTGGTGCAGTGCAGAGCATCGGCCCTGGAGTCAGAAGGACCTGAGTTCGGATCCGGCCTCAGACACTTAAGGCACACAGAAACAAAAACCTAGCCGTGTGACCTTGGGCAAGTTACTTAACCCCAATTGCCCTCCAAAACGCAAAAAAAAAAAAATTAAATCATTACAATAGTCAGATTCTTCTAGTTTCAGAGCCCCCATATGTAAATGAAATGACAGGCAAATAAAAACCAAGAACCAGATAAATGATTCTGCCAGCCAGCTCCCCTTATCTTCTTTGGGAATTTTCCTCCAACCAACCTTCTTCCAGATTTGGAGGAGCTGGGAAAGAGAGCTGCCCTATCATCCAATACCTTACCAGATGTTGGAAGGTCTTGCTTCTCCCTGATTCTTTTCTCCCATTAGCCTGTGTTAGCTGCAACTCTTCCACTTAGGGCTGTAGACACCTCAAACTTGACTAGTGATAACTATATTACCATCTTTACTACCCCACATTTAAATACTATATCAGAGTTATAAAGGACTTTATGTACATTATCTCATTTGTTTCTCACAAGTAAGAAGAAGGGCAAGGATTATTATCTATATTATATAGAAGAATCTGATACTCAAAGGATTCAAATGATTTGTCCACCACAGCTCAAATAATAATAGCTAGCTTATGTATGGCACTCTAAGGTTTGCAAAGTGCTTTACAAATATTTCATTTAACCTCACAGCAACCCAGGGGGATAGGTGCTATTATTATCCTCATTTTACAAATGAGGAAATTAAGGCAAATAAAGGTTAAGTGACTTATACATGGTCATGCAGCAAGTAAGTTTCTGAGGCGCAATTCAAATTCAGGTCTTCCTGACTCCAAGTTCAGTGTTCTATTCAGTGAACCACTTAGCTGCCTCTAATAAAATTCAGATTCATATCTTTGGACTCCAAGTTCAACTGACTGACTGGTTGAGTCTTACCAACCATGATTCCTTGAGTACTTAAACTTCTCAAAGCAGTAGCCACTTTATGAGTATCTCTGCTTCCTGCTCAGTCATGCCAATAGAGAGTCCTTCCATTTCACATTCCACTTAGTTAGGTGAAGAGTCCTTGGTGGCATGCTTGTTGATTACTAAGCCAATATCAATGATCTTTGAAAACTGGTAGAGAACCTGAGAGGTACCAAAGGACAGGAAAAGAACAAATGCTCTATTTTTTTAAAGGGATAGATCACAAAATCTGTAGCCTATAGGCCAGTGAACTTGACTTCAGTTCTTCGTAAAATTCTAGAAGACATTATTAAAGGGATGACTTACAAAGATCTATAAAGAGAAATATCGATCACTAAGAATCAGCATGACTTCACTGAGAACAAACAGATCATACCAAGTAAATTTATTTTCTTTTCTGATGGAATTACAAGCTTGGTAGATCAGGGGACTTCTGTAAACATTGTATACTCAGATTTGACAAAGTCTTTCATGTAAACAAGACGAAGAGATAATGTCTAGACTAATGTTCTCCAAAATATGAACCAAGGCCTACTGCCAAGGGGTATGTGATCAACTAATCATAGATGGTTCTCAGCTCACCTTTTCTCCCGATAGCCTATCATAGTATTTATCTCCAATACAACCCTACCTACTTTGATCCCTTGTCATTGCTGCCCTTCAGTCCCTTCTTCAATTCTACAAGAGCCTAGTCTCCTTCCTTTTCAATTGGATAAATCACTCAGGGCAATTATAACTTAATACTACCCAGCCACCCTCAGGTGCCGGTGGGAAAATGTTCAACCATCCACCTCAGCATATCCAGATCATCTTTGCCTTCCAGATCATCTCGTGATTGTAGCAGGCCCTGTCTAGCAGTGACTAGTGAATAAGAGTAAAAACTATATATTCCCCTTCCATTTTTTCCTTTGGGGAGAACAGATCAAATATGAGCAGCCATATGATGAGTTATGATCAATCAACTGTTCCTTTGTTCCACTCACCATCTTTGGTGTTATCTTTACCACTAAAATGTAGACATTTTGAGTTCAGGGATTGCCTTTCTTTTGTATTTCAGTTCCTAGCACTTAGCATACTGTTTGGCATATAGTAAGCACTTAATAAATGTTTTTCATTTATTCATTTATCACAAATTTCATCATATAACTCCCCCCCCAAAAAAACCCACTTCTCTTCACATTTCTTTATTACTATCAGGGGTTCCACAATTCTTCTAATAACCCAGGTTTACAACTTCGGTGACAACCTCATCCCCTCATGCCACTTTTATAATCATATTATAAATTTTACAATCATGACTGCCAAGTCATATTGTTCCTACCTCCAAATAGTATCTCTTTCATTTATCCCCTCTCTCTCCTCACATATCCCTTACCCTAGTTCAGATCCTCATTACTTCTCACATCCTTCAATATCGTCTTATATGGTCTCCCCAATTCAAATCTCTCCCCTCTCCAATCCATCCCCCATATTGCTGGGAAAGTAATTTTCTTAAAACACAGGTGTGACCATATCATGCTTCTAGTATAAGTTCTAGTGGCTCCAGGATCAAATATTATATGATATTTATCTCACTCATTTTTAATTCCTGCTTTTTATAGCTTTTTAATGTATATAATTGTTTTTACAAAAGTGCATGTATATAATTTATAAATAAATGTTCACATACTGGGAACATGTACTCAAACATTTTTTACTGATAAATTATATTCTCAGATCTACATGAAGCTTTAACAAAAATTGACTATGTATTGGGGCACAAAAATATTGCAAATAAATATTTAAAAGTAGAAATAGTTATTGCATCATTACAAAGCAAAATGCAATTAAAAAAATAAGTTACCAGTTCAGGAAGCACAAACAAAAGACCCAGAGCTAAACAGAGACCTAATAATGAAATCCTAAATAATATGTAGGTTAAAGAACAAATCAATGAAACAATAATCATATAGAATACAATGATAATAAGGAAACAAGATACCAAAACTTCAGACATGCAGCTAAAGAAGTCCCTCAGAGGAAAATTATGTTCCTAAAAATATTCATTAATAAAATAAAAAGGGAAATAATAATGAACTGAATAATCATTTTAAAAATTAGAAACCCAACAATAAACAAACCCAAAATAAACAGAGGAGAAATTGATTTTTTTTAAACTGGTAGAAGTCAAGACAATAAGATTTGGTAACTTCCATTAAATTTAACTTTATTATATTTGACCCATCATTCTAGTTTAACAATTATGTATCTTGACACTGTCCTCCAAAATATACTGCCCCTCCCAACTTTATCTCATTTGTAAATTTGATAAGTAAGGGTTTCATTTGAAGCATCAATAGAAATGTTGAACCACAAAGGATCAGAGGAGATCCTGGGTCACCCCATGAGAGATCTCACTTCCATTGACATCCCATTGATAAGTGGTTTTTGGGTCAGAACATTCCATCAGTTTCAAATCTATCCAGCTGTGTTATTACCTAGACTACAGTTTCCAAACATTAATGATTTTGAGATATAGTTCTCCTTCTTTGCATTATCCTTCCTTGGTTGAGATTTTGTGACTATATTTGACTCATAAAAAGAATCTGATAGAGTGCTTTATTAATTGTGTAATATTCATATTGCTCTTTAAATGGTTTAACTTTCTCTAATAAATTTATTAGGAGGCTTTTTTTTCCTTTGAAAGTTTCTTTATAACTAGTTCTATTTCCTCTTCTAGGATTGTATTATTTATTTAAGATCTCTGTTTTATGTTCTGTGAATTTTGATATTTCATGCTTTGAAGGTATTCCTTTATTTCTTTTGTGTTCCCAGTCATGTTGGCATATAACTATGCATAGTGGGCTCTGATCATTCTTTTTCTTCTGGTTTTGTTGTGATTTCACCTTGAAATCTATTTTCTATTTTGTTGATTTTATTTTATTTTTTACCCTCTTTATAATCAGGTTGGCTAAAGGTCTATCAGTTTGTTGGTCTTTTCAAAGAACCAGCTTTTAGTTTTGTTTATCAGATCAGTTGCCCTTTTAGTTTCCAACTTATTTCTCCTTTTTGCACTTGAATGGGAAATGGCAAATATTATCTTGATATTTTTTAAAAAAGGGAAGAGAATGGGGTTGTCAACTATAGGACAGTGAGCTTGACTTTGTATTATTGAAAAGATTGTTAGTGAATATTTAGAAAAGGAAACAGTAATCATCATGAACCACCTTCACTTCTTCGAAAACAACTAATATGAGACTAACATTGTGTCCTTTTTGGACAATTATTCAACCAGTAGATCATGGAATGCTATAAATATGTTTGATATAGATTTTGGCAAAATATATGTGTATATATATCCAAGTCTCTCATCTTATTCTTTGGAAAATATGGATAGTTGTGGGCTAAACAATAGTAAAATTTGATGGTTTTGGAAATAATTAGGTGACCAAGTAGGTCAAAGAAAATTTTCAGTGTCAACTTCAAAGGTTTCCAGTAGAGTATTCCTAGAGATCTGTACTTGGCCCTGTGCTGGTTGATGCTTTTTTCGCAATAACTTGGACAAAGTAAAGCTTATAAAATTTGCAAATGACACAAAACTGGAAGGGACAGCTAATGCATTTGGATGACAGAGACAGGATTTTAAAAGGTCTTGACAAGCCAAAATATTGGGCTGAATCTAATAAGGATTCTAAGGTTCATTCCAGCCCTAAATCTGTGATCTTAAAATAAAATTTAATAGAAATAAATTCTTACACTTAAGTTCAAAGCAGGCAGTGATGCATGATGGAAAGACCACTGGCCCTGGATTCAGAGAACCTTGGTTCAAATCCTCTTTTCTAACATTTACTAACTGCATGACCTTTCAAGCCACTTAATCTTCCTGGGCTTTAGTTTCCTCAACTGTAAAAGAAGGGCATTAGACTAAATGGTCTCTAGGGATCCTTTCAACTTTGGATCTATGATCCTATGAACTTAAAAAAAAAAACTTTCACAATTATAAAGTGGAAGAGTTGTGGTTCATTAGACAGTAATTCACTTGATAAAGGTCTCAATTTTTTCTCACACACTATAGTCTCAATGAAGTCAATAGTATAATATGGTAGTAAAAAAAAAGCCTAATATTATCTTGGGGCACATTAAAATAGACGTGGTTTGTGATACTAAGAAAACATTAGTCCTCCTGCTATACTCCATTCCAGTTAGACATCTGGAGTGATAGGTTCAGGTCTGGATATCACATTTTTAAAAGGACATTGGAAAACTGGATAGCATCTATGTAGGTCAAAGAACAAATCACAGAAACAATAATTATTTGAAAGACAATGAAAATGATGAAACAACACACCAAAAAATTTAATATTCCACTAAAGAAGTCCCCGGAGAAAAATTGTGTCCCTAAAAAACATACATTAATAAAATAAAAAGGGAAGGAATAATGGATTGAATGTGCATTTTAAAAATGAGAAGCCCAAATGAACAGAGAAAGGGACCTTCAGACATGGTGAACTACCTTGGGACTGATTAAAGCAACAGGGGATGCTTAGCCTAGAAAAAAGAAAACTTGATGACCTGATGTGTTATAAAAGAGTTAAAGGCTGTCAAGAGGATGAGGGATTAGACCAGGGGTTCTTAACCTGTTTTTTTTTATTTTGATAACTGTATTTCAGTGTAATTGGATTCCTTCATAATCTTTCATATTTTATTTTATGAATTTAAAAACATTATTCTGAGAAGGGATCTGTAGGATTCATTGGACTGCCAAAGGGATCCATAGCACAAAAAAAGATTGAGAACCCCTAGATTCTGCTTTTTCTGCCTGGTCCCAAAGAACAGAGTGAAGAACAACAGGCAGGAGTTTCAAAGATACATTTATCCTTGGGGTAAAGAAAACTCTCCTAAAAATCAGAACTATCCCAAAGTGGGTCAAGCTGATTTTAGACAGTAATGGTTCCTTATCACTGGAGGCCTTTAGGGAAAGAATGGATGACCATTTGTCAGGTATGTTGTCCCAAGGATTCTTATCCAGGTACATGTTGGATTAACTGCCCTTTGAAGTGCTGAAGGGCCTTCTAAATCTGATTTCCTTTGGTCCTATAACCTCTGGCCTCAGCTCTCTATATCCTAGGAGGAATGGCCTGGGTTAGAAATTTTCTGCTCTCTCTCCCTCACCACAGCCTCCTGGACATTTCCAGCATAAATTGGGACAAGCAGCAATACTCAAACAGGACTTTATTTTCCTTTGTCTGAAACCAGAGAGAAAAACCTCCTTTGGGGGGTCCTTCCCAGCCCAGGCCCTGGAGGAGAATGTCTACAGGAGTGGGGAGGCCACATGTGGCCCTCTAGGTCCTCAAGTGCAATCCTTTAACTGAATCCAAACTTCACCGAACAAATCCACTTCATGAAAGGATCTCTTCTGTAAAATTTAGACTCAGTCAAAAGGCCACACCCAAGGACCTAGAAGACCACATGTGGCCTCAAGTCCCAGATGCTTGTACCACCTAAGTGTTCACAGGCAGAGGCTCTGTCCTCTCTGACATGACTCCTCTTCCCTGTACTGACCTGTGTTCTCCACTATTGGCACAATTTAAGGAGAGAGGATACATAAAAATGAGAATGTGCAGTTGTGGGTGGACTGTGCCAGGCCAGGAGGTAGACTCTGGAATCCTGGAAGCCAGCATCCACAGAGCTTCAGGCAGAGAGAATGCCAGCCTGCAGATTGCCTGTTCCCACCCCACACCCCCAGCACTCCCTATACTCCTAGAACACACATGGATAAACCATTCCAAGTCACACCCTGTCTCTCACCCCACCCCACACCCCCAGATCTCTGACATAGAATTTAGAGCTAAAATTAGCCTCAGAGATTGAGTCTCTACCAATGAGGAAATTGATGGGGGGAGAGGGAGTGATTTATTTGCCCAAGGACCCACAACAAGTAACTGCGTGAAGGGGGGTTCAAACCCAGATGTTCTGAATGAAAATCTGTGTCTTCCTGATGATACTCCTGCTGAAGATCCAAACAGTGAGTTTAGAAGGGGGGATGGGATGGGATTCTGGCAATGTTTCCATGATCCTGGGAGAACCCAGAGAGGGAGCAATGCTGAGATCCAGTAGCTGGAGAGGTGATTAGCACCTCTCTCTTTTCACTGAAGACGTGGGGGAAGTATGGAACTTAGATCTGCAGCAGACAGCATTGCTGTTTTCATTAGTTTTACTAAACTGCTTTTTTTCTTTCTAAATATTTATTACAAAGGACAGCTCACTGGGTAGGAGTAGGGGAAAGACGTGATAGAAAAGCAGAAGACAGCAAGAGAAGTGACGTTACCAAAGTATTCGCTTTGGGTAAGCAGGAGGCAAGACTATAACAGACAGAAGACCCCTGTGTTCTTCTAAATAGATCACTTAACTTCACTTGACTGCCATCTGCCTCAGTTTCCTCAATTGTAAAATGATGGCAATAATAGTATCTGCCTCCCAGGGTTTTTATGAAGATCAAGAGAGACAGTGCCTAGCTCATGGTAGGCACTTAAGAAATACATGTTTCTTTCCTTCCAAATATATACCACACCACCACACTGAACAGCTGCCTTGACTCTTCACTGGTCTTTCACTATTCCAGTCCTGCCAGAATGGTCAGTAAATAGCAACTAAGTCTGGTGCCCCACCCTTCTCTTTAAACATACATGAAGGAGAGTCCTAGATTTCTCAAGACAATCTGATATTTTCCTTGTGTCGTCAGGGTATCCGTGCCATCTCCATTTCTTCAGAATGACAGCAGCTAGTTCAGTCACAAGCAGCCCACCATAGCGGAATCCCCTGCTGTCTTCTTCCTTGAGAAAAGTTAACCACGAAATAAGTCCCATGAGCTGACACATTTCTCCTGAGCCCCACTGATCCCACTAGTATTAACCAACTATGAGGCTATGTAAATTAGGAGGGAGGAAATCAGGACCCCAGGACGCTTTGGAATTAAACTATACTTCTTCTGTGCCCTGGGAAGATTATGGAATATGACCAGGTACTAGGATGGGTTGTTGTGTCTGGTCTGGGGTCCTTTTTTTTTTTTTACAAACTAAAAGACAGATGCACTGTTAGCTCTTTAAGCAATGGTGTCAGGAAAGATCTGCATTTGGTGGAACTGCCAACCTATAGAATCTTTTCTGAAAGCAGCCTGGTAGAACATAGTAAAAGCTGAAAAAAAAATCATCCTGGGTTGAAAGGAGGGAGAGAATTTGGAATTCAAAATTTAAAAAGAAAGATTTTTTTAAAAATCATCATATTCTTTGACTCAATAATCCCACTGTTAGAACTATACCCTGAAAATGTTCTTTTAAAAAAAAGCTATCTCTTTAGGAATCATCATAGAAATATTATATATAATTGAAAAATGGAAACTGCCTAAATGTCCAACAGTAGGATAGTTAAATTGTAGTACATGAATATAATGAAATGCTAGAATACAATTAAGACCAACACACCTAAAGAATACCAAAAAAATTCTGTAAGGACCTTTATGAAATAATGCAAAGTGAATAATAGCAGAAGAAATGACATACACACAAACTATAACCATGTTAAGAGAAAGAACAAATGAGAGAGAGGAAGGGGGGGAGAGACAGACAGAGAAAGAGAGAAAGAGAGACGAGGGTGGAGGGAGAGAGGAGAGAGAGGGAGAGAGAGAAAGACAGAGAGCACAGTAGTAACTGCAAGGAATCCTTTATTGACCTTTTCTACCCCCAAAGCCAGCCTGACATTTGTGCCCATCAGCCAGGCCCAAAGAATCAATAACATTTAATAACTACAGCTCCAAGGAGAGAAATCTAGTCACTTGGGAAATGTTATTCTAAAGCATCTTCCCTGAACTGTCATTACACTCAGTGTGGAGCGCTGAAACTGGGGTAATGTGTCTTCTCAAGGGCCATTTAAATGGAAAGTACAATGGGCAGGACAGCTCTGGGCAAAGCCTCAACTCATCTTCTCTATCTGAAAACTCAGTAGATTTTTTTTGTCCGTTCAGACTTCAGAAAACCTCAATATCTTCCCTCATCAAATCAGAAGCTCCAACAAGAGACCAGAGGTTCCCAAGACAATAGCAAGGGAGCTTTGGTTCTTCCATTTGATAAGAGGCTCCCCAGGATAAGAGCCATTTCTCCTCCTTCATCTCCACTTAGGATTTAGTCCTAGACTTTGTCCAGAAAGATTCAAAGCTCATTCCTCCTCTTCAGAAAGAATGTGTATTTAAAAAAAGAAAGAAAGAAAGAATATGTAAAACTGGAAGGATGCCAGGTAATGGTGAATTGGACCCCCTGAGCCTCAAGGCACTTTGAGGACCTTTCTCTGTCATTTACAATGTTAAAAGACAACTATTAGGGGTGGCTAAGTGGCACAGTGAGTAGAGCGCTGGCCCTGGAGTCAGAAGGACCTGAGTTCGAATCCAACCTCAGACACTTAACACACACAAAAACCTAGCTGTGTGACCTTGGGCAAGTTAACCCCAATTGCCCTCCAAAAAGCAAAAAAAAAAAAGACAACAACTATGGCACATATGGAAATTAATATCATAATATTTTTTAAAGAAAACAGAGATGTTTTACTCTATTTTGTGTTAACATTTTATTTATATTTTAAATTAAAATCTAAACCAATACATTAATACTTCTATATATTTAATTTTAGGATGTAACAAGGGCTTATAAAGTTGTAAAAGTCTTCATTTGGGAAATTCAAAACAGATTATAAATTGAACAAAACTATAATAAATACCAAATCATAAGGAACAACTTCAGAAATACCAACAATCATGAAGTGAAATTTTAAAATGTTAATAAGATAGCATAATGGTCTTTTGGGGGGGGGGGTGAATTCTGCAGTGCAAAATGAGAATAATAGCCTTGAACAATAGCAATAATACTAGGTCCCTCAGTGGAGAACATCACATAAAGGAATGAGGCTGACAGAACCAGGAAAATCATCTATACAGTTCCAGGAGAACTAGCCAGGGGTTATACCTGAGAGCTGTCCATGACCCACCTTAAGTCTCTTCTGCTCAGGATGTGACAATCTGCAGAGAAAAAAATTCTCAACTCATGAGTGTCCAGAAGCAAGAGGTAGACTCTACAGACTGTCAGTTGACACAGTCACTAATGCAAGATGCCACACAAGTGGGGACCCAAGGCAGGAAGCCTGCCTAGATATGAAAAAAAAAATAGGTCAACTGTTCAGTAGTGACAGGATCCAAGGGGTAAAAAAGGAAAACTCAGCCCAAAAGTTAGCCTAGTGTTCAAAGACACTGGGTGTCTAAGCAGGCTTGTGCTAAGTGTTGAATAAATGGATGAATGAATGAACAAATGAATAGGCATTTTTTAAGTGTCAGGCACTATGCTAAACAATGAGGACACAACTACCAAAAAAAAAAAACCTATTCTAATAGGGAGAGACACCATATTATTATATCAAATTAACTACAGCAAGGTAAGTTACCCATTTTCATATACGGTAAGGAAATGGTAGTCAGGGGGCATTCTAGGGTCAGTGAGTTGTACCAGAGAGCAATCAATCAATTAAGCATCATTTCCAAAAGCAATGGTACTTTTGATTTTGCTACTGTGCCCTCAGCAAGAGTTGTGGGAACAGGATGGGAGGAGGAAGAGAATGTCCCAGGTAGATGGCTAGACGGGGTGTGAAACAAGACATAGTCCAGGGCCTGGCTAGATACAGACGGCTAGGTAAGTTTGCACTTATTCAGTCTTCAATCAAGAAGGCTTGGCAAGACCAAAGGAAGTGCTGCTGGATAATATTAAAGTGCAATAGGTGGAAGAGAGATTCCCTAGGTTCTGAGCCCCAAGCTGGGTGGGGTTGTTCTCTGCCTCTAATCTTAAATCAAAGTCTTAATGCAAAATAAAGAAAATGCTTGGAGATCCTAGAGATTTGCCTTGGGTATATATAATAGACCAAATGGAGGGAGCACACACTGATGCAAACATATTTTCCACGTCAGACACTTGTAGGTACCTTCAGACACTCTCTTAGTGATGTTTGTCACATGAAAGAGACAAGGTGTATAGTAACAGGTGGAATTCTAAGGGGGTGTTAGGATAATAGGTTTTCCTCCTCCCCACAGGTGTATCTCAGAAAAGGTGTTGAAGTGAGAGAGCAGATGGGGGGGCAGCTCCATCACCACCCTCCCAATCTCACTGTTTTAGTCACTTTCCCAAAGAAACATTCTCTGTCTCCCTGGAGACGGACCCAATGTGTGAGGCAGTTACCATGGAAACTGCTGCTCCCAGAAGGAGTGGCTGTAAGCCTGTCAGAGCATCATGGAATCTTAAAGCTAGAAGGTACCTGAGAGATCTTCCAGTTCAACCCTCCTATTTTACAGCTCAGGAAACTGAGTTCTGCAGACCAGAGGTAATTTTCCCAAGATCTTTTCAGAAACTCTTTGCTATTTTTGCATCCTCAGGATGCCACAAATATTTTCACCCATAGATCTCCACTCATATAACAAGTGGCATTCCTAATTCCTTATAATAGTTTATCATCAAAAAAATTAACTAGGTATTCTTTCTATCATCCATTTCAGAGTCCCTCAAATATTTTCAAATGAAATGGTCCAAGTAAAGTTAAGCCTTTGCATCCCATCTGACTGATTTCGGAAGAGCAGCCAATTTGTTTTCAGGTGCTATATTAAAGTCACAAAATCAGAACCACAGAATCTTAGTATTGGGAGGGATCTGAGCAGTCATCTAGTCATGGAATTGCAGATAGAGTGATGAATTTGAAGTCAAGAACATCCAAATTAACACCCTCCTTTAATATTTTCTACCTATGTGACAATGGGTCAATCCTTTAACCTTTCTGAGTCTCACTTTTCTAATCTGCAAAATGGAGATACCTCTTATTTCCCAGATCAAATGAGATAATGCATGTGAAGCATTTTGCAAACTTTAAAGTGCTATACAAATGTCAGTTATTATTATTACTTTAACAAGAAGCCCTTCTACAATATTCTTTACAAGTGGTCATCCTGCATGTGACTAAAGACCTCTAGAGATAGGAATTTGCTACCACCTGAGGCTGTCTATTCCACTTTTGGCTAACTTCTTGTTAAGGAATTTTCCCTTAAAAGAACCATTTCATGTCCTCAAAGCAGGATGACACTCATTTTTGCCCTGTTCTAAAGGCTCACATATTGAAAATTGGTTGTTTTAGAAAATGACTCCAATTAACTAGAGCAAGATGAGCTATCCATTTTTATGAGAACAGAAGGCACTGCCAAGTGGATTGAAGTCAGAAGGTTTCTACCTCCTGGTATTTCAATTCTTATCTTCACTTGAACAAATAACTCAATTTCATCTGTTCCAGAACAGAAAGGCTTTTTTAAGTTTGCATTTAAATTCAATTTCAAGAAGACAACAACATTTAGCAACTGGTAATCAATTTATTGAAATAAATGAATACAGTTCTACAGTGGACAGTTCTACTGATCCTCCGGTCACCAGAAAGAAACTTTCAGTGACTATTTTTAAATCCATAGGCTTCATCATTGTTGCCCAGTCTCTCCCTCTATTATCCTTACTGGCTACCCCTTTGTTCCCACCTGAAGGTTCCTTCTCTCCTCTCTCCTATCCCTGAGCCATCCATGCTATCACTGTCCATTTGCTCCCCTCCCTCATGTCCTCCCCCAAATCCAGACAGAATCTGAGCATCCTAAGGCCAATGCTGGGGATGCCTTTCCCCTCCCTTCCCTTCTCTCCATCATATCTTTATCTCTTTTGTCTGTTTCCATCTGTGTCCATCTGTTCTCTCCCTCTCCCACCCCCCCCTCTCTCTTTCTGTCTGTCTCCCTCCCTCCTCTCCCTTCTTCTTCTTCTTCTTCTTCTTCTTCTTCTTCTTCTTCCTCTTCTTCTTCTTCTTCTCCTCCTCCTCCTCCTCCTCCTCCTCCTCCTCCTCCTCTTCCTCCTCCTCCTTCTCCTTCCTTCCTTCTTCTTCTTCTTCTTCTTCTTCTTCTTCTTCTTCTTCTTCTTCTTCTTCTTCTTCTTCTTCTTCTTCTTCTTCTTCTCCTCCTCCTCCTCCTCCTCCTCCTCCTCCTTCTCCTCCTCCTCCTTCTCCTCTTCCTCCTCCTGATATCAGTTTCCAGGATGTGAAACAATAATTGCAAAGAATATATTTAAACTGTCAATAAACATTGCACATATCTCTCTCTCTCTCTCTCTCTCTCTCTCTCTCTCTCTCTCTCTCTCTGTCTCTCTCCTCTTACCCCTTTCTGCCTCTCCTTCTTACCCTCAATTTATTTCCTCTAATCATTCCCAAAATCTGTCTTTCTCTATATCTCTCTACATATTAAAAAAAACAAATCAAAGGATTTCAAGCTATAAGGGACTTTAGAGAACATCTGTTCCAACCCACTGATCTTACAAATGAGGAAACTGAGGACTGGATAGGTGAAATGATTTACTCTACCTACTAATAAGTAGCAAAACTGGCATTCAAGCCTAAGGCCTCGGACTCCAAAGCCAGAGAGAATGCTTTTTTTTCAGTACACAGAGTTCTCCTTCCCACATCCTTACTCTATTCCCTAATCAAACAATTAATTAGAAAATATGCATAGAAGCAATTTTGTGGGTCACCTCTGCCTTCTATACCAGACTTTGGAAGGGGCAGGTCTGAGATAAATGGGAGGGAGGTAAAAGGATTTATCTTAGACATTCTGCAAAACCCAGAGAAAAAGGCAGGGCTGCGACCCAAGGCTACCACAGTCTCCTGCTTGTGCTTGCATGAGAAGGGAAGAGCGATACCTGCCCCCTCATCCCCTCTTAATTAGCTGTAGAGCTCACCCACTCCCACCCCCAGGGAACCAAAAACCAGAGACTAACAATGAGCTGGTTAGCACAAACAGATTCAAGGTGCATCCGTGATAGGTTGTAAATGAGAGATTTCTATGGGATTGGTGTTAAGGGGGGAGGTTGGAAACAAAGTGCATCTTTGCTGGTTTTGATGGTATTGTCAGAAATTGGGTGTATACATATAGGCAACAGGTCAGAGATAATTTATGGCAATGTGAGATGATGGGTCAGGGATGAAGAGGTGAGAGCTGATAAAACGGTCAAGTGTCCATATGGCATGGGGAGTTGGAGGACAGATTAGCCCTCAGCAGGTGTGTGTTGAGAAAGATGTTGGGGGGGGCACAGAGAATGAAGATATCTCTGTCACTACATAATCAGGTATGCCGGTGTATCTTCATGTAAACCAGTTGTTTAGATCTATGAATTACATGTATGTATTTCTACATACATGTAGTACAAGTGCATGGATATGTGGTTGCCTTTCGGGGCTTTGGTCACATCTCTCTCTTTTTTTATGTTTTGTTTGGATCAAAATCATTTTTCCCTGCCACCCCCACCACTTATTTGGCTCCAAAGTAAATTGCTCATCTGTGACTGCCAGGGCATTGCCATGGTTACGCCATAGCACATGGCCTGTCACTATGGTGATAGGGAAGCGGCTTGTTGTCCTGGCAACCAGCATAATTGTAGAGCAAGAATAGGAGGGGGCGGGCAGGGATTGGTGCAGAAACGGTGCATTTGGGGAGGGAAGAGGGGAAGGTGAACACCTGCAGAAAAACATACCCCTCTTCCCACCTCCTCCTATGGAGTTGGGTGTGGCTGCAGCCCAGCAAAGATCAGATAGGGTGATCTCTCAGCATTAAATAAAACTAGAAATTACACACACACACACACACACACACACACACACACACATACACACATACACACACTTCCACCCCTTTGAAAGCTCTTGGTCTTCTCTTCGACCCTAACAACTTTTATTCTTTCCCTGTTGGGTAAGATGAGTTGGCCCCACTTTGCTACCTATTAAGAGAGAGATGCTGTCTTCTCAGGGAAAGCCACTTGTTTATCTGTTAACTCTTCCCTTTTCCTCCACTCTCAGCTTACTATCCAAGGCAAACAATACAGAATACAAAGGAATAAAACACCGAATTTTGGACATGCAAACAGAAAACTTCAAGACATAAAATGCAAGCTATTTGAGAACAGTCTATGTCTTATCTAAGCTTTTCCCCAGCTCCTGTCTCTGTCCCTGCATAGAGTAGTACTCCATATATAACTGTTGAATGAATGAATAAATAGATTCATGGATAAGCTGCTTCCTCGATATACAACCACAGTATAGCCAGTGCCTCTAACCCATAGAACCCTCTTCTCTTCAGCCTTGAGATGTGATCCTAACTTCTGCAGCCAAGGTGCAGGAGGCAGCACTAATTTACCAATTTTAGGCCCTGATGTATGATGCAACCTAAGCTGCTGCTACTCCAGTCCTAGCCCAGGGTTCTCCCCCCCCCATACACTAGTCCCCAGGCAGCCTGGAGCTGGAACAAGAGAAGGGGTTTAGAGCCCACAGACTCCATAATAGGAAGGAATCTCAGAGATTATTTGATCAAAACATGAATCCCATCTATATCACACCTGTTTGAAAACCATCATTGATAGGGAACTATCAACTAAGGCAGGCCATTCCATTTCTGAACAGCTCTAATTACTTTTTTTTTGAAAGTTTTTCATTAGAGTTGAAATCTACCTCCTTATAACTGGCACTCAACCCTGCCCTCTGGAGGTCTATTCCATATGACAGTCCCTCAGATATTTGAAGACAAGTCTCAAGGGCAGCTAGGTGGCACAGTGAATATAGAGCACCAGCCCTGGAATCAAGAGGACCTGAGTTCAAATCTGGCCTCAGACACTTAACACAAAACTAGCTGTGTGACCTTGGGCAAGTCACTTAACCCCAATTGCCCTACCTTCCCACCTCCAAAAAGAAAAAAAAAGAATATAAATGAAGACAAGTCTCGGGCCCCCATGTAAATCTTCTTTCTGTAGACTAAGCAGATGGAGAACCTTCAACTAATTATATTGTGGTCTGGTTTCCAGACACCTCACTATCCTGGAAACCCTCCTCTGGATACACTCCAGATTGGCAATGTCACTCTTAATATACAGACCCCAGAACTAGACACAGTACTGGGAGGCCTGGAACAGAGTACAGTGGGTCTGTCACCTCATTTTCTCTTTTATTCCTGCA
The DNA here is from genome assembly GCA_011680675.1 of Gymnobelideus leadbeateri. Classification (NCBI taxonomy): domain Eukaryota; kingdom Metazoa; phylum Chordata; class Mammalia; order Diprotodontia; family Petauridae; genus Gymnobelideus; species Gymnobelideus leadbeateri. The sequence continues at coordinate 439,556 of WOXC01010939.1, forward strand.
GCCTAAGAAAACATAAGCTCTTCTGGCTGCCACACAACAATGCTGACTCATTTGAGAGGTAGATGGAGAGGACTGGCCTTGAACAGGAAGACCTGGGTTTAAATCCTGAATCTGACTGGTCGCACATTAACTATGTGACTGCAGATGAGTCACTTAACCTGAGTGCCCTGGGTGATTCACTAAGACAATAACTTCCCCAAGAATTGTTGCTCACCTTTGGTGGGGAGAGTTTCTACACTATGCAATTCCAGATGTCCCCTCAAAATGGGGGCTTTCAATGAGGGCACTGAAATTCCCAGATCTTTTGCATATGAATGGCTTTCTAGCTATATTTCCCCTGCACAGTAATCTTTTGATGCTAATATAAGATTTTATATAAATTGCATGCCACTAGATTCATCTACTCGGTCTATCTACTCCCTTTATCTAAACTACCAAATGTCTATAACTGCCCTCCCCAGGTTTGTGTTATGTGGAATTTTACTAGGAATTTGATCAGCATAACATCTATGCCAATACCCAAGTCACTGACAACAAGGTTGACTAAAATGGAGACCAGGACGGAGCCTTGAGGCTCTCTACTGGACACTTCCCTCCAAATTGATCAATTTGTAAATCAACACTTTCTGATTTCAGTTCCAAATACTACTATCTATCCTATCATCCAATCCACATCCCTCCACCTTAGTCATAAATATAACAACAGATTTTGTGAAATGCTTTGCTGAAGTCTGGGTATATTATATCTATAGCTCTACTATTGTAATAACTTTGTTGAACTTCTGTGAAGTTAACCTGAAATGATTTTTTTTTCTTGATGAAGCTATGTGAAGCAGCAGTAACTGCTTAAAAATTTTAAGTGCCCACATACCACTCCTTTTATAATTCATTCTAGGAATTTATACATCAGTCTCACTTGCCTATAGTTATGAAATATTTAGCCTCTTCCCCTTTATGAAAGTTAGGGACAGGGGCGGCTAGGTGGCGCAGTGAATAGAGCGCCGGCCCTGGAGTCAGAAGGACCTGAGTTCGGAGCCGGCCTCCGACACTTAATCCGCACAAACAAAAACCTAGCTGTGTAACCTTGGGCAAGTTACTTAACCCCAATTGCCCTAAAGGGGCGGCGAGGTGGCGCAGTGAGTAAGAGCTCCGGCCTCGGAGTTGGGATGACCCGAGATCAGATCCGGCCTCAGAAAATGAGCACCCACACATAAATAATGACTAGCCGTGTAACCTTGAGCAAGTTACTTAACCCCAATTGCTTTAAAAAAAAAAAAGTTAGGGACAATGTTCATCAATCTCCAGTCCTGTGGCACTTCTCTCATTCCCCACAGTCCTTGAAAATCTCAGCAGTCACATCCGCCAGCTCTTTCAGAGTCCTGGAATGAAATTAGCAGTCTTGCAGGCACCTAGGCAGTGTTGTGGATAGAGCTCTGGCTTGGAGCAGAAAGAGCTGAATTCAGATCCAGCTTCAGGTAACCATAGGCAAGTCACCTGACCTCTGTTTACTGGGCACTCTAAATGGAGTCTCCACCTCCATGTAGGGTTGTGTGAAGATCAAACAGGTTACTGCTCATAAAGCACTTTGCCAATTGTAAAGGGCTATATAAATGCTAGTTATTAACATTATATTTTCTTAACATCCCATGGACTTGCTCTCACTTAAGGAAGCCATCTCTAGTTCTTCAGCTAAAACTAGCACTGGGAGGCTTGAAGGGACTGGTTTCTTTGCCCTCCTCCTGATCTGCTCAAATAGAAGGAGATTTTTCTATATGCTTTGGTCCCTACTAACACCCAGAGCCACAACTTGACAGATTCAATGGGAACTCAGCCTCATTCTTGAGTTCAATGAAAGGTACTTTCTGGTTCTCCCAGCTTGGTCCTTGCTGACTTCACTTCAGGCCCCTTGAGTATTTTTGGCTCCAGTGATCTTCCTGCCCTCAGTCTCTATCCATGACTCTATTCCGGTTCCATTACTTGGCTTCATCTCCAACTCTGAGCTGCAAAGAAAACCTAAATGCCCCAGTGTAGTTTATGTATAAAGTTCCTTCCATCAGGCACATAGGTTGATTTTTTGGAGGAATCTGGCATTTGGCATGGACAGCTGGAACTACCTAGACATTCTGGCTTGTCCCTCGTATTAATCAGCTAGGTGGTATAGTGGAAAGAGTGCTAGACTCTATCTATACCCTCCTGTCAAGAAGACTTGAGTTCAAATACTGCCTCAGAAATTTGCTAGCTGTGTGACCTATTAGACTGTAAGCTCCTTGAAAGCAGGGACTGTCTTTTGCCTCTTATATCCCCAACGTTTTGCACCATGCTTGTAATACAGTAAGTACTTACTAAAATGGTTAATGATTGATTAATTAATCCTGGGCAAGCCACTTTAACCAGTCTTAGCTTCAGCTTCCTCATCTATAAGTGGGGATAACTATAACACCTACCTCATACTTCATAAATAAAATAATATATGTGAAGTGCCCTACAAATTTTAAAGTGCTATGTAAATGAGAATTATTGCACAGCCCTCCTCACTTTCTAGAGCCAGATCCACAAGTTCCACTTTGTACCCCTGGAATTAGCCCTATATCCCCTACATCCTTCATCCTTTGATGATGAGGGAGGTCTTAGGAAATGACTAATTGATCAGTGACATCCCACCCCCTAAAAAGTGTAAAAACTCTTCCATGATTCATCATACATTAACTTAAAGGACAAGCTCTTCCTGATCTTACTTGTTTTCCAAACCTAGGCAACCCCTTAAGGAATTAGGGCAACAGTTACTCTATCCTGGGGGAAATCAGTAAATCTTATGTTTATCTAAAAATTTGTTCCTTTCAGCATCAATTCAGGAAGATTCTATCTAGAATTCTCACGTTACAGGCCTAACATTCCCTTCCCTTTCTGGGTCCTCAAGCTTCCATATCTCCTACAACAGATTACCACATTCCACTCTTAATTCCCTACCCCAATTCACTCTAACCCTGAAACTCCTATAGTGACTGCTCTCTGAACCTGCTATAATTGCTCCTCTCTGACTTGTCAGTGACTAGAGCTTACTAGAGGTCTAGTATGGTAAGGAAAGGAAAGGAAAGGATAGAATAGCTTTGTTGGATCATAGATCTGGAACACCTAATCCAGCTTTATAGATGAGGGAATTTTGAAGGCCAGGATGGTTAGGTGACTTGTACCAGGTCACAAAGGTCCTAAGCATCAGAAGCAGAGCTTGAACCTGGGTCAGTTAGTAAAGAAAACATTTATTTAGCATGTACTCTGTGCCAGGAAGCGTGCTAAACCCTGGAGATGCAAACAAAGGCAAAAGCATTGTCCTTGCCCTCAAGGAGTACACAGTCTAATGGGGGGAATAACATATAAATAAATACTAAATCTATATACAGTATAGGAAAGATAATCTCAGAGTGGAGTCTCTATTAGCAGGGAGGACCAAAAGCAGTGTTCTTCCATTGTGCCACACTGCTTTTCAAAAAGCAAGAAACAGAGGCAATGATTTCAAGGAACCATTGTAGTGTTAATGGAATATAAGATCTTCCCTGTTCATTAATAAGCCTGTGTGACCACATGTGTCCCTTTTCCGTTGGAACAGGAGCTGGGTTCCCAGGTCTATAGGTACACAGATATTTCAAACAGGGATGTCTTGCTGCTTTGAACTTTGGTTCAGTTCACAGCTATGACACATCCTGAGTCACACAGAGCCCATCAGGTGATTCAGGGAGATTTATATTGCCTTGGGGGAGGAACTTGCCTAATTGGAAGCTTGCTTAGGGGGAAGCTTGCTTCCAGGAAGGCTTTCACACCTTTTGGCACTGAGTCAATTAGGCATTTGTGATGGTTATGGGGTGTGATGCCTTTTGGTTCTGAGCCTATAAGTGGAAAACTATATATACTGGGAGGTTGGTGTTTTACTTTGGGGCTCACTCATGGGAAGAATGTTTCTTTGTGATTTGGTCAGATGAGACACTGGGTAGCCACCCTCCCCCCACTTTGGGAACCCAGATGTTGGTGCTCCCTGATCTAGTGATTAGGTATCTGTTACTCTGTTTAGACAGTTCTAGCCCTGTCTGTTAGATTCCTTCTTGGACTACTTATCTTCACTTATCTGTTTGTTAATAAAAGTTAAGATCATTAACCCCTTTAAAGATGTCTTTCCTTTAGAAAAGCAAATCAAAGAACCTGTGCTAGCAGCCCACCCTGTGTGCTAGTGTGGTGGCTAATTAACCATCCACAGGAACTTTCCTGGTCCATCACTCCAAGGATTTGGACAGGAGTGGTTTGGGGAAGAGTTTCCTACAACTCCAACATCCCAAGGATACATATCAAAATTAGCATTAGGGTAAGAGTGAGAGTAGAGTTCTATTTAATGATATTGTTAGACTTAGAATTAACATAATGGGGGGTGGCTAGGTGGGAGGTGAATAGAGCACCGGCCCTGGAGTCAGGAGGACCTGAGTTCAAATCCCGCCTCAGACACTTAACACAAAAACTAGCCTGTGACCTTGGGCAAGTCACTTAACCCTGATTGCCCTGCCTTTCCCCTCCAAAAAGAAAAAAAAAAGTAAAAATAAATTAGGGGCCACTAGGTGGCACAGTGAATAGAGCACCGGCCCTGGAGTCAGGAGGACCTGAGTTCAAATCCCGCCTCAGACACGTAACACAAAAACTAGCTGTGTGACCTTGGGCAAGTCACTTAACCCCAATTGCCCCCCAAAAAAGCAAAAAAAAAAAGAATTAACATAATGGTGGTTGTTTTTCCTCTTTTCTGGAAGTGGACTAATGACATCATGAAGGTGATGTCTTGACTTGCTGGTGAGTTGGTTTTAAGGCAGAGCTGACTTACTTTGGGAAAATTACTTCTTCCCACAGGATAAAAAAGAAACTTCAAGGTAAACATTAGCTAACATGTGAATGACCCAAACAATTTAATGTCCCAGACAATTCTACATGTCACCAAAATACCTGATGTGGATTGGAAAAAGAAACTTCCTCGAACACTAAAATGCGAATTTCAGAGTAAGAACTTACAGACAAAATAATCCAGAGGAAGAAATCACACCTCTGGAATGGATTTAGAAAATCTTCTGAGAGCTAAGGAATTGAGCTTGCCAGAGGCCTAATCAGGTTAGCCAAGAATAGGAACAGAATTCAAGCAACCCCCAAACCTTGCATCCTGTGGGATTTTCCTTTTTATTTGTCTTCCCCACATTTTTGCTTTCCTTTAATATTCATAAGTTTGAATGTTCAAGCTTAAAAGTACCTTAGAAATCAACTTGTCCAGCCCCCTTCCCACATAGATGAATAAACTAAGGTGAAATAAGCTGCCCAATCAAGCAATCTATCAACAAACATTTATACAGTGTCTACTAGGTGCCAAAACGAGGTCAGAATACAAAAACAAAAATGAAATAGTTTTTTTCCCTGATGGAGCTTACATTCCATTGGTGGATGCAGCAGCCTCACAGATAAATAAATATATGAAAAAATACAAGATAATTGGAGGGTACTAATAATGAGGGTCATTTAGAAATAATCTTCTGAAGGAACTATCACTTCAGCTAAGCCTTGAAAGGAGTGTCACAGTTCCAAGAGGCAAATGGGAATAGGGAGACTTGAAGATGGGTCTAAAATCTAGAGTATTTGAGGGAAAGGAATATGAAGTCAGCCTGGAAAAATGGACAAGAGCCAAATTGTGAAGGACCTTAAATGTCAAAGTTGGGAGTTTGTGTTTTATCCTATAGGCAATAAGGAATCAGTGAAGCTTTTTGAGCAGAGAAGTCACGAGGTGGATATCAGCTTGGCATCTTTGAAGGAATGTTTTGGAGAAGGGAAAGGCAGATGATAACAATAGTCCAGAAGGCAGTGAAGAATTAAGGATGATTCTGAGATGCTGAACCTGGGTGCCTTCAACAGAAATAAGGAAGTTAGAAGGAGTGGGCTTAGGAGGAAGGTGATTAGGTGAATGAATGGCTATGGCATGTCCAGTTTGAAACATCCAAAAGGCAGATAGAAGACAAGCTACTAGGGTTCAGCAGAGAGATATGGGCTGAATATATGAATCGGGGAGTCATAGAAATGATAGTTGAACCTACTGGCACTGATGAGATCACCAAGGGATAGAGAGAGTATAAAAGAGAAGAGGGCCTAGAACACAGCCTCAAAGTACACTGTTGTTGTCTTTTGTTCATTAACAAATGGCGCAAGAGAAAAGGAGAATGTTATGGATGATTTGCAAATAAAGATGTGGACTTGGAGTCAGGAAAACCTGAGTTTGAATTCTGACTCAAATACTCCTTAGCTATGGAACCCTCAATAAGTCCTTTAACCTCTCTCAGCCTCAATTTCTTCATCTATAAAAATGAGATATAGTAACACTTACCACAGAGTTGTGAGAATAAAAGGACTCAGTATACAGCAGTTCCTTCAAACACTTCAACAAATGCCATGAAATTCAGCCTCCCCCTACTTTAAAAGAGAAAATCTCTAAACAATAAAATAAAATAAAATATATAAGTGGAACAATGAGTAAATTCAAGAAAAAAAATCATATAGTCAAAAAAATCTGCAATATAAGAAAAAGAAGGGGTAATACTACTGGAGAAAAGCAGGCCATATTAGCACCCACAGCATCTCAAGATATACCACAGAATAAGCTTCAATAGATGAAAGATACCCAAAAGGAAATGAAAGAAAGTATGAATTTCGGCTCCCAAGAACTTAGAAGGGGATAATGAAAAAAAAAACTAATGAAAATAGAAGGTAGTAGAGAGGGAGTAAAATTATTGGAGGCAGCCAAAAAAAGGAGAGGGGTGTCAAAGAATTGGAACTTTGATGGTAGATATTGAAAACTAAGTGAATATAAGACCAGGACATAAAATTGAAAAGGCAACTGATAATAATGATGCCTGGTGATTTAAAAACTGATCTTAAGGATAGAACCAGAAAATCAAACTTCAGAATAGTTGGCAATTTAGAAGATGTAAAAAAGGGAAAGAATGCAAAAGCTATATTCAAAGAAATTGGGGAGGGGAAATTCCAGAATTAACCAGGACAAATGGTACCACATGGTTACACGGTAATTTAAAAATCTTGTTAAATTGAATTCAATCGATCCCCAAGAGTCCACAACTGAAAGATCCCTGCAGTCAGAGGCAGAATAGTTGGAGTCAGAAGGTTTCTACCTCCTAGTTTTTCCATTCTTCTCTCACTCAAGTAAATAACTCTACAACACAATAGAACAAATTGCAAAAGCTTTTTACATTACATTTTACATTAAAAGCATCATTTTAGTGTAATTTTAAAGAGTCAAGAAGATTTGGCAACTAATAATCAATTGATTAAAATAAACAATCAGCCTCTGTAATGATGACTATCATATCAGACATCAAAGAGAAACTGACGGACAGTTTTTAAACTTGAGGAGACTTCATGGTTACTGACTCCTCCTCTCCAACTCACTGTCTACACCTTCAAGCTCCCACCTTCAAACATGGGTTGGATTAGAAGGCTACCAAGGTCCCTTCCAATTCTTAAATCCAGTGAATGGGTAAAAGTAAGAATATGGGTGAACAATTCTACAAGCATTTATTAAGCACCTACTTGTGGAAAAGGCAGCTGTCAAATTAAAGTCAAACCAGAAAACATTATAAGAGGTAGACAAGGATATTATCTTCTGGTAAAAGGAAGAGTAAATAGTAAAAACATCATCTAAATATTAGACTTATAGGTCTGAAAGAGGATGACAGTTATATATATATATGTGTGTGTGTGTGTGTGTGTGTGTGTGTGTGTGTGTGTAGAAGTTTATAGCAATAGAAGGAGCAATAAGAAAAACCTCAGAATGCTAGATAATTTCATTACTGACTATTATCAAAATAAGGTCAGTTATGCAAAGAGATAAGTGATAGAGAAATCAAAGATTTAACTAAACAAGGTCAGAGGATAGACTTTCTTCTCTAAGTACAAAAGAACTTGAAATAAAAGTCAGTAATATGCTTGAGCAAAAAGTAGCACTTGCTAATCAAAAAAGGAAGAATTCTGCCCATTGCATTTTCAGACCATAATGGAAATTGCTAAATTAAATTTATATACATAAATTACAAAATCATGATTTAAAGATATATACAAATAAAGACATAACTTATTTAATAGGACTAAAAAGGAGATATGAAAAGATAATAGTATTTTGAATTCTGAATTCAAATTCTAAATATTTTTATTCTAAATAATGATTATCAGCACAAAAATATTAAGTATTTTTAAGTCTGTACTTTTGATTTCATTGGTGTAGGAGTTCCTGATATGGAAGCTCCCTCCACTCATAGAAATCTGCAACTCATCCATGAGTTATACTCTTAAAAGAATTACTTTGAGACAATGAGAAATTGTTATCTAGAGATAATATTATTGTATTAGTAATCTTAATTTATATTCTTAATTTTATTTTATTACTAACTAAGATTTATGGCTTGCAAAGTAGTTTATCTATATTATTTCACTGATCCTCAAAACCTGTAAATGCACCTATTATATTCATTTTACAAGTAAGACAATAGGTTGAAGGAGGTATAGCAATTTGCACAGAGTCACATAGCTAGTATGTGGGGGAAAGGGGAAGTACATTCAGTTCTCAATGATTCCAAGACTGATCCTCTATCAGGGGTGGGGAATCTGCAGCCTCGACGCCACAAATGGTCTTCTAGGTCCTCAAGTGCAGCTCTTTGACTGAATCCAAACTTTACAGAACAAAGATTTGCTTGGTCCACTATTCTGTGGCTATACTGCCCTATATTAATAACTAAAAACATCAGATCTTTGAGTATTGACTTCCCAAAGCATGTATGTACCCCTTGTTAAGATAATGTTAGAAGCATTTATTGACATAAATAAAATAAAACTTGAACTGCAGGTACAGTCCTTGTGAAAGAACAGGACAGTTGAACACAGTGAAAATGTCAATACCCCTAAAATTAGTTTATTGATTTAATGCAATGCCAGTCAAAATCCCAATGGCTTACTTTATAGAACTTGATAAAATGATAAGGGAATCCATATCAAAAGCAAACAAACAAGCAAACATATTAAGGGGTGCTTTGATCCCACAAATGGAAATATGCCTTATCACACTTTAAAACACAATAAAAATGATAATTATGAAATTCATCTGGTATTGGACAACAAATAGAAAAACTAGTCAATGGGGATCTCAGAAAAAGATTCAGTTGAACAAAAGTTAAGCATTTGGTAAATCTGTGGGAAAGAAATTATTGTAATAAATATTATAAAAACTGGATAGGAATGTGATGAGAATTTATTAGTTCTATACAACAATATACAATAAAAGTATCTATATCCATAAATTAAGCATTTTTAAAGGTTAAAAGGATATGAAATAACATTTGTCTTACCTACAGATGGAAGATAACAATTATCTGTCAAACAAATGAAAGAAATCACTGGGGAGAAGTGCAAGGGATTTGATTGTATTTTTAATTAACTCAATCAATCAACATACAACAAAAAAATAACATAAGCAAGATAAAAAAACAAAAGTAATTGATTAAGGCAAAACCTGTGAGGCAAACATATCCACTATTTAACTATTTACTATATGTGTTCTGATTCACAAGGAAGTTATATAAATTTATAAGAAAATTATATAAATCTATGAAGGCAATCCCCCTCTCCAAAGGACACGAAGGGGCAATTTACAAATGATAAATAACCAATTGAAATATGTTCAACCTCACTAATGCAGACTATTTTAGCTATGGTACTACTCTGGACTTGATGTCCCTCAGTAAAAGGACCTCAATTACTCCTTCCCCACACATGTAATTAAAAAGAATTATTTGTATAAAGAAAAGGTATAGCTGTAGTCTTCTTAATGGAGGGAAACTTGGAAACAACCTACTCTAACAGTTAGAGTTCAGCTGACAAATATCTAAGCAATGGAATAATAGAGCAATAAATGTCATATACAGTTTTTCCAAAAGCTATTGAAGTTTAAAATGGCACGAAGACTTTTGGGACATCCTGAATATGACAAATACTTTTTTTTTAATGCAAAGACTTTGAAGAAATCATAAAAATTAAAGACAAATAACTAGAATATATTAATGTATACATTAACTATGTATAGCAATTTTTATGTAGCTATATGTGTGTATATCTATATATATATATATATGTATGTGTGTGTATATATATATATATTTTTATATATATATATATTTATATATATATGCTATTTGGGCAAAGAAATGAGAAAGGTCAGTCAATCAGCTAGCATTTATTAAATACCTGCTATGTGTCAGGCACTAGGCTAAGTGCTGACAATGCAAAAGAAGGCAAGAGGCAGTCCGTGCTCTCAAGGTGCTCACCGTCTAAAGGAGGAGACAATATGCAAACAACTATGTAAAAACCAGATATATTCAGGATAAATAGAGGATAGTCTTAGAGGAGAAAACCTAACAATTAAGGTTCATAGGAAAAAGCTTTTTGCAGAAGGTGGGACTTGAAGCAGGTTAGGAAGAAGGGATAAAGAAGGAGAGAGGTCTAGTCAGGGGGGACAATCACTGAAAAGGCCCAGAGTCAGATGATAGAAAGCCACATGTGAGGAACAGCAAGGAGGCCAATGTCATTGGATCACAGAATACATGGTGGTGGCCCCTCAAGGATCACCTCTAGATTACCAGCTTGAGTGAATGGGAGGACAATCATTCTACTCTTTACAGTAATAGGAAAGTTTGGAAAGGAAGACAGTTTGGAGTAAAAGATAATGAATTTTATTGTACATATGGTGAGTTTAAGATATCTATAGAGCATCTGGTTTGAGAAGTTTAGGAGGCAGCTAGGGATATTAATCTGGAGGTCAGGAAAGAGGTGAAAGTTGGACAAATAAATTTGAGAATCATCTGCACAGAGATGATAGTTGAAGCAATGGAAGTTGAAGAGCTCACCAGAGCAATAAATAAATAATAGAGGAAAAAAGAGAAAAGAGCTTAGAACAGAGCTTTGGGGGGGAGCCACAATTAATAACAGAGAACTAGATGAAAATCTAGCAAAGGAGATGGAGTGATCAGACAGGTAAAAGGAGAACCAAGAGAGAATAGTCATAAAAACCTATAGAGTGTCAAGGAGAAGAGGATGACAACAGTTTCAAAGGCTGCAGAGAGGTCAAGAAGGATAAGGACTGAGAGAAGGTCATTAGATTTAGATACATCAGTTTCAGTTGAAGAAAAGGTTGAGGCCAGAATGCATTGTTAAGAAGAGAGAGGAGGGGGTAGAGTCAAGATGGCAGAGTATAAACAGGGCTTCTGCTGGGCTCCAGCTCCCACATCCTCCAATTCATGTAAAAAATGGGACTCTGAACAAAATTTGGAGCTACAAAACCCACAAAGTGACACAGAGAAGCTAACCTCCCTCTGAGGACAGCCTGGCAGGCTGACAAGGAGTGGCCAGTGCAGTGCTCTGGGAGCCCACCCCAGCCCTGCTTGAGCCAAAGGTTTTAGCCTCAGGGTGGGCCTGACCAGCCACCAACTGGAGGGATTTGAGATCACCGACAGCTGTGGTGGTTTCCAGAATTATTAACACATAGATGCTAAGGACAAAGTGAGAGGTAAGTGCAATGTGGACTTTGGGATCCAGTAGTTTGGGTCACAGTCGGCCTTTGCCCCCGGGGTGAAAAGCCTCTGAGGAGCCACAGCATGCAGTTGCCAAGGGGCTGCTTCAGAGCTCCTGTTCTGCAGATTGTAGGGGGACCAAGCAACCAGTCTGAGGGGTAATCGCTCTTGCTCTAACCTGCTTGGATATAGATTGTGATCTAGGGTGAAGGTCCTGGGGTATGCAACCAGCTTGCCAGAGCATGTGGAGGCTTCAGAGAGGGCACCCAACTAATACCTTTGGCAGCTGAGAAAACCCCAGTGTTTGGGACGAAGCTTCCCTGTCTCTTGGCAGGGTCCTACTGTGGCAAAAAGCCCAAAAGTCAAGTAATTGAGTGGCAACATGAGCAAGAAAAGGAAGCAAAGCAAGCAGAGCAACCCAACTTTACACTCCTATTTTGGGGACAAAAAGAATCAAAGCATGGGACAGGAGGAAGACAGTGAAATCAGAACTCCTGCACCAAAAGCTTCCAAGAAAAATATGAGCTGGTTATAGGCCATAGAGGACCTTAAGAAAGATTTTGAAAACCAAATAAGAAAAGTGGAGGAAAAATTGGGAAGAGAAATGAGAATGATGCAAGAAAATTATGAAATGAGAGTCAACAACCTGACTAAAGAAAATAACACCTTACAAAATAGACTAACTCAAATGGCAAAAAATGGCTCAAAAAGACAAAGAGGAGAAGAATGCCTTAAAAAGCCAAATTTGCCAGATGGAAAAAGAATCTCAAAAGCTCACTGAAGAGAATCATTCCTTCAGAATTAGATTGGAGCGAATGGAAGCTAGTGACTTTATGAGAAATCAATATATTATTAAACAGATCCAAACAAATGAAAAAATAGAAGACAATATGAAATATCTCATTGGGAAAACCACTGACCTGGAAAATAGATCCAAGAGAGATAATTTTAAAATTACTGGACTACCTGAAAGCCATGATCAAAAAAAGAACCTAGAAATCATCCTTCAAGAAATTCTTAAGTAGGGGGGCAGAGCCAAGATGGCAGAATAGAAACAGCACTTCCATGGTGCTCCAGCCCACATGTAAAAGGGAGCCTCTGAGCAACCTCTGTAGCTCCAGAACCCACAGAACGACACAGAGAAGCTAACCTCTGGCTGAGGACAGCCTGGCAGCCTGTCAGGAGAGGCCAGCACAGCACTCTGGGAGCCAAGCCCAGGACAACAGGAGTCGGAGGTTTTAGCCCCAGGGCCACCAGGCCAGCAGCTGGCTGGAGGGACCCCAGAACACCAGCAGCTGTGGCATTTCCAGAATTATCAACACATAGATGCTTAGGACAAAGTGAGAGGTTAGTGCCCTATGGACTTTGGGACCAGTATTTGGGAGCACGTCAGCTTCTTCCCCTGGGTGTGAGAAGCCACTGAGTAGCCACAGCACAGCCTCCATTTTGCAGCTTCAGTTGCAGCTTCAACTCCTGGCCTATGGACTGTAGGGGGATCCAGCAATCAGTCTGGGGGGTAATCACTCTTGCTTTAACCTTCTTGGATCTGGATTGCGGTCTGGAGTGGAGGTCTTGGGGTGTGTGACCAGCTTGCCAGAGTGTGTGGGGGCTTCAGGGAGGGAACCCAACTAATACCTCCAGAAGTTGAGAAGACCCCAATGTTTGGGACGGAAGCTCCCCTGTCTGGTAGCAGAGTCCTACTGTGGCAACAAGCCCCAAAGTCAAGTCATTAAGTGGCAACATGCCTAGGCAAAGGAAACAAAATAAACAGAAAAATTCAACATTAGACTCCTATTTTGGGGGCAAAGAGGATCGAAGCATGGAACAGGAGGAGGACTGGGAGGTCAGAACTCCTGCACCAAAAGCCCCAAATGAAAATATGAGCAGGTTGCAGGCCATAGAGGACCTTAAGAAGAATTTTAAAAACCAAATAAGAGAAGTGGAGGAAAAATTGGGAAGAGAAATAAGAAGGATGCAGGAAAATATGAAATGAGAGTCAACAGCCTGACTGAGGAAAATAACACCTTAAAAAATAGACTAACTCAAATGGCAAAAAGAGGCTCAAAAAGCCAATGAGGAGAAGAATGCCTTAAAAAGCCGAATTTGCCAGATGGAAAAAGAATCTCAAAAGCTCACTGAGGAGATTCATTCCTTCAGAATTAGACTGGAGCAAATGGAAGCTAGTGACTTTATGAGAAATCAAGATGCTGTTGAACAGATCCAAGCAATTGAAAGAATAGAAGGCGATGTGAAATATCTTATGGGAAAAACCACTGACCTGGAAAATAGATCCAGGAGAGATAATTTAAAAATTATTGGACTACCTGAAAGCCATGATCAAAGAAAGAACCTAGAAATCATCCTTCAAGAAATTCTCAAGGAAAATTGCCCTGATATTTTAGACCCAGTGGGGGAAATAGAGGTTGAAAGAATCCACCAATCGCCTCCTGAAAAAGATCCCAAAAAGAAAACTCCTAGGAATATTATAGCCAGGTTCCAGAATTCCCAGATCAAGGAGAAAATACTACAAGCAGTCAGGAAGAAACAATTTCAATATTGTGGAAACAATATCAGAAATATTCTGATTGAATAGTGCAGGACCTGGCAGCTTCTACACTGAGGGATTGAAGGTCATGGAATATGATATTCCAGAGGGCAAAGGAGCAGGGATTAAAACCAAGAAAAGCTGCTGAAGTGAGTTGAATAAGTCAATTAGGGAAGTATAAAAGCATTACTTTGCAACAGTGAGAGCCAAGTTGAAATTATGTAACTTAAATTTGTAGTGGACATAGTTTCATGATTTCCTCCATCTTCATTTAACTGATTGTGAATAGAAAGGAAGGCAAAAGATGGTGGGAGTAATCCAGGGATGAGGCTTAACAGGGCAAGATCTTTAAGGAGATTAAGGAGACAAGGGACTCAAGAGTAGAAGATAGTATAAAGTTGAACTTGTTCACTAAGAGATCAAGATGGGGAAGGAAGAAGATTAAAAAGCAGTGCAGGAGTAATAGCCTGGGAAAAAAACCCTAAAGGGCTAAGAGATTAGAGGTCATGGGGAGAACAATAAACATGTTTTGGGGTTGCAAAACAGAGATGGAGGTAGAATGACAGATTATGACCAGATAAAGGAATTTCAGAGCTCCTTAACATAGAAGTAGTGCATCTGTGGGTGATGGCAAGATCAAAGATATAACTTTCTGTATGTAGTTGAAGTGAGGTAGAGAATGGCTCATGAGAATGAATAAGTTGAAGAAGTAGGATTTTAAGGTGTTTGAGAGAATATCAATATGTATATTGAACTCCCCTAGTAAGAAGGCAGGAAGAGAGAAAGAGGAAAGAGAGAATATGTATGAGTCAGGCACCATCTTATTGAGGAAAGGAGAGTGAACTAGAGATTGGTAGACAGTCACCAGAATCTTGATTGGGTGATAAAAATGAATTGGATGAACCTCTAAGGAAAAGAAGTTACCAAGTGATGGTGATAGAAAAAAAATCCTAGAAGTGGCAATGGGGAGCAAGAAGTATTTCAACTTCCCCACCACAACCAGTGGGAGTTGGGGGCAGGGGGCGGTGTCGGGGTATTAGTGAAAATACAATCAATGCTGTAAAGAGTGTCCAGGGAAGCTGTGTCATCAGTAGGGAACCAGGACTTAGTGAGTATAAGAGGTTAGAAGGAGTGGGAAAAGGAAAGGTTTCAGATGAAAATTCCTTTGTTACCTAAGGAGCAGGTATTCCAGAACAGAATATTAAGGAAGAAATAGTTACATCATTATTGTTTTTGTTAAAGTATATATTTTAGTATGGCCTTATTCAATGTTTAATTAAGTTTCTGATAAAAAGTATATAAAGAAAAAAGTGTCTCTTCTATAAGAGTCATCTGGGTGCCCTGCTTCCTTCAGATTCTTATTCTATTTCTTAGGCTGTGGACATTTAATAGCTGACCTCTAATAGTAGTATAATATCCAAAATAAGAATTATAGGAAGAAGTGTAATGTCTAAAACAAGTACCCTTGTGCTCTGACCACATATGAATGCTAGATTCAATTCTAAAAGGGATGTGGCCAAGTTATCTAGAAGAAGTTGACCAGAATGGTGAAGGAGCTCAGAACCACACTACATGAAAATCAATTGCTGTAACTGGTGATATATAACCTGAGGAAGAGAACATGCTCACTGTCTTTTGCTTGACTGAGAAGAGCAGAACTGGGTGAAAATTTTAGGAAAGCAGATGTTGGTTCACTGTAAGAAATAACTTCCTGGGGCGGCTAGGTGGCACAGTGAGTAGAGCGCCGGCCCTGGAGTTAGAAGGACCTGAGTTCAGATCCGGCCTCAGACACTTAATGCACACAGAAATAAAAACCTAGCTGTGTAGCCTTGGGCAAGTTACTTAACCCCAATTGCCCTCCAAAAAGCAAAAAAAAAAAAACAAAAAAAAAAAACTAAAGCAAGAAATAACTTCCTAATTATTAAAGTTTTCTAATAGTTTAGTGGATTGCCTTGAAAAATAATGAGCTCCCCATTGCTGGCAGTATTCAAACCAGCTGCACCTCTGAGGTCCCTTTCAGCTGTCACACTCTATGTCACCCTGCAATGTGAAAGTTGTCCAGTTGGAACTGTCCTGAAATATCCCCAAATCCTCATCATTTTTTGGTTTGTTTCTCTCAGTTCTACCAGTTCATCCATCTTCTCAGAAAGAACACAACCTGGCCCTTCTCTCTGAGGGCCAAGAGCTCCTTGTACTACATGCAAGCATATTAAGTGTGTCTCAGGGGCAGACAGCTCCTGCTGTCTGGCTGTGGATTAAAGGAACGATCACAATGAGGCTGTCACAGTTCAGAAACTCAATTTCATTAGTTCACCCAAAAGCCACGAGACACTAAGGAATTGATTTGTGCTGGACAAGTTCACTGTAAACAGATTTGTAAGCCAGAAAGCCAATTTATTAATTTATATTGGGGAAAGTACCTTCCCAGTGGCCAGAGTCCTTGTATTTATGGTCCAGGGCACCATCTTCCTCGGATCAAGTACTGGGGAAGCAGACACATTGATCAGAACCTGGATTCAAGCCCTGGTTCTCACCTCTCTGTTCAGCCTTGGGAGAGCCAGTTCATTCAGGCATTCATTTATTCAATGAGCACTAAGTGCCTGCTTTGTGCCAGGCCATAGGAACACAATGACAAAACACAGTCCTCAAGGAGCTATGGGAGGAAAACTTCATATACACAAATAAGTCAGATAAGGAAATACAAAATAAATATGAAGTCATTTCAGAGATGGGTGTGGGGTTCTAAAATAGAGGGGGGATATGGAGAAAGGGGAGAAATTGAGAAATGCCTCCAGTGGGAAGTGGACCTTAAGATGAGCCTTGAAGAAAGCCACAAATTCTAAGAAGCAGGTGTGAAAAGGAAGAGTATTCTAGGCATATGGGCAGCCTGTGCAAAGACATGGAGATGGGAGATGGGATGTTGTATGTGAGGAAGTGCAAGTAGACCAATTTAGCTGAACTACAGGGTGTGGTATTTCATAAAAAGGAATACTGTGCAGTAAGCCTAGAAAGATAAACTGTTGTCACCAGATTATGAAGGGTTTTAAATGCCAAAAGAGTTTGTCTTTTTCCTAGAGATAATAGAAGCCACTGTAACTTCTGGAGCAGGGCAATGATGTAGTATAATGTCTCAAAGCCTTAGTCTCCTCATCCATAAAATGGTTACAAGAAGTATCTGTATTACCTACCCAGCTAGGTTGTAAAGGAAGTATTCTGTAGACCACAGATCTCTATATAAATGTGAGCCATATTATCAGACTGGCTGCAAGAGCCTGGAGGCAGGTCAGAGGACATTTAGAGCCATCATATTCTTAAAGAATGTTTTGTCCAGGATATGGGTGAGGGACTAAATCGAGTCTTCTGTCCTCTAGGAAGCCTCCACATTGACCTCTCCCTTCTCAGCCCTGGCCCTTGCTATAAATCCTACTCGTTGGACATTTAGCACAGACTATCTTGCATCATTTTATCTCAAGTATATGGGTCTTGTCCCTCTAACTACACTGGCTCCTGGAGGTGAGGGCTTGTGGCTTTGCCTCCTGTCTCCCCAGCAATAGGGCTATCCAGGCATACCTTGGTACTCAATTTAATGATGGCAGTGATTTATATCTGGCTAATGCAGTGTGTCTCCCTAGAGAGGGCTAGAAAAATTCACCAGAGACATAGGAGGTTGAACATTTCTCTACCCCATACCCAACTTAGGCAGATGTCCCTAAAGTCTGAGATTGGCTCTTCCTAAACTAGGGAGGAGAGACCAAGAGTTCCCAACATTTCTTTCATCTGAGAATCTGAAAGCTCATAGCCAGTTTATTCTATTTGAGACTACATAAATTACATCCAATTCTTAACCCTGCTCCAGCCTTGGTAGGGAAATCCTTAAAGTGATCATCTGGTGAGCATGGGGACATCCCAAACCTTTTCCTGGGGTTAGGACGGGACAGTCAGGCTAAGGAAGAAGCTTAGCCTCATTGTGTGAGGCTGAGGCTAGGTCCTTTGGTATGCAGGCTAGGAGATTGAGGCAGTTAGAGGGAATCAGAGTTCAAGTCATTAACTCTGGTCCCTACCACCACACCCCCGCCTCTGAAGCTGAGATCAAAAGAATAAATGTTTGGTGGGAAGGACTAGGGTGCTGAATGTGCAAAGACTTGGAGATGGGAGATAGAATATTGTATATGAGGAACCACAAGTAGACCAGTTTAACTGAACTGTTGGGTGTATGAAGGAGAATACTGTACTGTAAGCCTGGAAAAGTAGGCTGTATCCAGATGGTGAAGGGCTTTAAATGCCAAAGGAATCAGAATTTTATCCTAAAGACAACAGGAATCCACTGGAATTATTCAGGCCAGAGTTTTGGCCAACCTTGAAGGATCCGAGCCAGACAGGGTCCAGGGATGCTAGGGACCCTGAGGATGAGGAACACTGGAATCCCTCATGGGTCAGTGGCTAGGGGGGTACTGGTCTCAGCTAAGGGTTCTCAGGAGCTAGGCCTCTTTCCTGAACAGTATGGGCTCCAGGACTCCTTCCCTAACTGTATGTGTGCATCTTTTGTTTTTCAGATGAATCGCCCTATCCAGGTGAAGCCTGCTGACAGTGAAGGCCGAGGAGGTAGCTCGTTGCCCTTTCCCATACCCTGGGATTGGGGGGTGGGAGTGGGAAATAGGGAAAAGAAGAACCTTCCTTCCAACCCCCAGTCCAGGATCTGCCCAGAGAAAGGTAGAACTTCTAGGGTTGGGACTGTTTGGTTTCCACTTAGGATGTCCCTGAGGTCAGGAATGGGGTGAAGATAGGCACCTCAGAAAAGTGCAGGCATCCCCTCACAACATGGAAGTGCCTTCTGGGGAAGCCTGCGCCTCAGTTCCCCAGCTAGGGTGGCCCCTGATCTTCTCTGGACCTGGCTGTCTCAGCCATCCAAGCTTCCCAGGTCTTCTACACTGATTGTACCCAGACTCTGGGCAGAGACAGAAAGGTGAAGGAAGAATGCTGCTCCCCAGAGCAAAGTCAGGCTCTACAGGTGCTGGTCAAAATGGCAGGGAATTGTAACAGTCCTCTCATCAGTTTTGGCTCACTTTGCTTGATGTGCTATGTTCAGGTCCTTCATTTGTAACTTGTGGAGAGAGGAAAGAAAAGGAGGGAGAAAACATATATTCTCTCAGCTCCTTCAGGTTCTAAATCTAGGATACTATCATCCATCTTGAAAGGTAGTGTGGGATATTAGAGGGAAGTTGGCTCAGTGCATAGAGCACTGGCCCTGGAGTCAAGAATACCTGAGTTCAAATACTGCCTCAGACACTGTACTAGCTGTGTGACCCTGGACAAGTCACTTAACCCCAACTGCCTCAAAAAAAAAGCAGTGTGGGATAGTAGAGGGCAGCCTTAGAGGCAATAAGACATGGATTCTAGTCCTGCCTCTAACACATAGTAGTGGTTTGATCCTAAACAAATTATTTAATTTCTTAATATCTTGGAAAACTCTTTAAGACAGGGGTTCTTAATTTTTTTGTGTGTGCCAAGGACTTCTTAAGCAATCCGGTGAAACCTTTTCAGAATAATTAATTTAATAGTTAAATAAGTAAAAGAAATACTAAATTTCAGTTAAAGGTTAGTAAAAATAAAGATCTAACCTGTTTCCCATATAAGTTCATGGAATCCCTGGAATCTATCAGGGGTCCATGGACCCCAGGTTAAGAACCCTTGCTCAAAGAAAGTAAGATACAGACCCGTTGCTGGTCTGCTTTGGAAGGAATTTCCTCATTGGAAGTTCCCTTTATGAATCAAATCACAAGTCAGTACACTCCACTTTAAAAAATAGAATTCCTCTAGATGAGAAGAACAAGTGTTTGGAGAGAGACACAAGCCTTGAAGAAGCTTAGCTTCACTGAGATTGATTTCCTAGAAAATGATAGGGAGGGTGGTTATCTACATACCTCACTCTTCCCCTGCCTAGTCCAAGTCAACATGATTGCTGGTCAACACTGCTTTGATGAACAATGTAGTCTTTGTACCCTCCCCCAACAACTCATCCTGTCCTTCCTCACCCTACACTAAAGTACCTCTGAAATGGGGGTAGGCTCACCCCACCCTAGGGACTTTGAACTTTAGCCCTGACTACAGAGAAAACCCACCAAGCACTGAACCCCACAAGCCCTGGTTAGATGCTATATTTTCTCCAGGTCCCAGGTCTGGGAGGGAACTTGAGGAATAAAATGGGGTGTCAGATGATGGTTTAGGTTAAACCAAAGAGGAAGCATGATCAGACTCATATGATGTCAGAGGGAAGGCCTCCAATCATGAAAAAACCCATCCCCAGAGCTCTGCCCTCTCAAAAGTGCCCCCTAATAGTCTGCTGGGAGAATATGGGCTGAGCAGAAAACATCTGTTATCCCAGTGTAGGTGGTAAGGCTCTCAAGTCCTACAAGAGCCTTGACCTTTACAGTCTAGATCAAGAACCTGGTCCACTCTGATTTGCTGGGGTACCTTCTTTTCTCCCTTGGACCCCAGGAACCAGGCTGCCTGCCTTCTGTTTCCACACATGGGACACCATTGTCAGCCAACAAGCACTCCCTCTTAATCTTAGAATCTTCAGCCCCTTGAGGCATCCTGAGGGTTTCATTGCAAATAATGACTGGTAGATAGGTTCCAGGACAACCAAGCAGGTGGGAGAAAGAAAGGCCTATTAGAACATCCAAACAGTCTCAAGGAAAGCCTGGCAGGAGATTGAGCGGGAATCCCAGAGGAGCTGACTCCTAACCTCATCTAGACCACAGGGGCTTCTGGTTCTAACCCTATGTCCACCTGGGACCTGGAAGAGCCAGTTATCGATCCCACCTTATCACCTTACACTGCCCTTTCTCTTCTCAATGGCCTTTGTCCTTTACAAATGAAGGTCACTCATGGGACTTCCTCCCTTCATCTCCTCCACACTCCACCTTGTCTGGAAACTGGCCTGTGCTGGGGGGGAGGTGACCAAGGGTGTTGTGGCACTTAATGAAAGGTAAGGGTCACCCCAGGGTTTGGGCAGCTTTAAAGATGTTATAAAGGTGGGTCCAAAGCCTTCAACACAGGAACAGAGGAAGTTACTTCCATCCCAGGCATGGGGAAGGATGTATAGAAGCTCAGAATCAAGGAAAGAAAGGTTTCAGGGATTTAATTCAGCAGACACATGCTATGCACTATGCTAGGCCCTGAAAAGGAGGCAAAGTTCAGATAAGACGGTGTTTCTGCTCTCAGAGCTTGCCGGGCTAATATAAGATAGAATCAGTGTTAAGCACGGGGAACTTGGTGTTAGGGCCTCAGTGACAGAAATGGAGGTTCGGTGTTAAGGAAAAGGTTCAGCTGAGGAACATAGAGTGTCAAGAACAGTTCAGTCTCAATCATGAGGACAGGAGCTCAGTGGAAGGGGCTTAATGAGGGGAATGAGATCACTGTTAGTGACAGAAACTTAGGAAAGTAGAGAGCAGGGCTAAAACAGAGATGGAAATTCAGTGAGGGACATGGTAGGTCAGTGAGTGTTGAAAGAAGGGTTGTCCTTCAGGCCCTGCTTCATAGGCTTCAGGGGAAGAGGCTGGGCTGCAGACTAGGTGGGGACCTTCACTGGCCCCAGGGTCCCTGGAGGAGTAAGAGAAGTGGGGGATTCAGACTTTGTAGTCAGGGCTAGGTAGGTAGGACTCAGCCCTAGGGTCACCACATGGGGCTTGCCTTCAGAAGACAGGAAGCTCTTCGTGGGGATGCTGGGGAAGCAGCAGAGCGAGGAGGATGTCCGGCGGCTGTTTGAGCCTTTTGGCCAGATTGAGGAGTGTACCATCCTCCGGGGCCCTGATGGAACTAGCAAAGGTGTGGGCCCATTACTCTGTGCTGATCCCAACCTTGACCCTATGACCTCATCCTAACCCTGAAACCCCATCCTAGTCCCATGGTCCCATAATCCCAACCTAACCCCATCCTGAACCTCATGACCTCTTCCTGACTGTACTGCTACACAGCCCCTTGGCCCCAGACTGACCCAATAGACTGGGTCTGGATCCTGTGATCTAAGCTGACCCTATAATCCCAACCCTGACCCAATAACACCCCAGTTTTCATCCTGAAAAACCACGTGATGAGGATCTAATCCCTGAACATTATCTGTGTCCCACAATTTGACCTAACCTCAACTTTATCTTGCTCCAGGCTGTGCTTTTGTGAAATTTGGGAGCCACGCAGAGGCCCAGGCTGCCATCAACAGCCTGCATAGCAGCCAGACTATGCCGGTGAGGAGGAGCCCTAGGGGACCAAGGGAGGAAAGGGATTGCCCAGAGAGCCCACCCAATATGTTGGTGATGAAGAGCCTGGGTTAAGATGGAGTCCATTCTTTATACCCTATTCACTTCTACCATGATCTTGCTTGGTGAATCTCCATCCCAAATAATGTATCCCCTCTTAGTTCCCTCTGCCTCAGTTTTTCCCCTGCAAAAATAAACATAGTCACACACTTGGAAAGTAGTGGAATGACAGGAGGAGAGGCAGGGGTTCAAAGTATCTATGTTCTCTGAAAGAAAAAGACAGCCAAGAATGCTACAATGGCTCTTTCTATCCCCCTGATTCAGGGAGCTTCTTCCAGCCTTGTTGTGAAGCTTGCTGACACGGACAAGGAGCGGACACTAAGGAGGATGCACCAGATGGCTGGGCAGCTGGGCATATTTCACCCGATGACTGTACAGTTTGGAGCCTGTGGAGTGTACACACAAGCGGTAGGGGATGCCTCCTCTTTGGGATCCCTCATCTCCCCCTCCCCCCATCTGCATCAATGAGAGCATTTTTCCTGAGTGGTGCCTTTGGCTGCTTTAACTCCAACTCCAACTCCATCAGGCACAAGAGCATTGGCCACCCATTTATCTGGGAGTGCATGGGGTACATTGGACATCATTCATCTTTCGTCCCATTCTCCCTTAGTCGTTGTGACCCATTGTTCTCCTTTGCACCCTTTCTTCTCCCCATCTCCCCATGGCCTCTTCACTGCCCTCTCTCCTCCCTACAATTCCTTTTTTTCCATCTTTAAGATAATGCAGCAGCAGGCAGCCCTGATGGCAGCTCAAGGAACGTGCCTCAACCCCATGGCAGCCATTGCCGCCGCCCAGATGCAGCAAATGGCTGCCTTCAATGTCAGTGGCCTCATCGCCACGCCTGTGACCCCCTCATCAGGTACTGGCCACTGCCCCCCTACTGCTTCCCCTCTTCATCTGTGGCAGAAGGATGACTTGGGGGCAAGGGGAAAGGTGGGAGAGGAACAGTGATTCTAAGTCAGCATTTCCCCCCACCCCTGCTCTTCTCTCTCCAGAATTAGCCAGACCCTTCTTAAAAGACTAGGTTGTGAGGCTAGGTGTCAAGGGTCTCAAGTCATGACTGCTTCCTTCGCTCCCATCCTCTCATCCTGGGCAAAGGTCCCACAGGGAACCTCCTCCCTGATAGGCCCCCTCCCAAAGAGGAAGTGTGACTAGGCCTGCCCTCTTCCCTTGAGGCTTCGGTCTTGACCTATATACTTAGAGGGAAAAGGGTGCTGCCAGTGCTAGTCACTGCCCACTCGACCCAGGTTGAAAAGCCTGACGTTGGCTTCCCTATGGCCCCTAGGTACGAGCACACCGCCAGGCATCAGCACCGGCACTGTCCCCAGCATTGCTGCTCCCATTGGGGTGAATGGATTCAGTCCCCTCACCCCCCAGACCAATGGGCAGCCAACCTCGGACACCCTCTACACCAACGGTCTCCACCCCTACCCAGGTGGGCACCCTCCTCCCCTTGCCCTCCCCATCAGCCACCCCCAGGCATGGAAACACCAGGCCCCCAAAGACCTATATGCCATGATGAGGGAGGAGCTTCCTCTGTTCTATGAGAGGGAGTTCTCCCATCTACTGTCATCTGCTGTCCTGAGGAAGTCCTGTTTCCTCCTTCGCACTCATTGTTTCTCTCTCTGTGTGTCCTCCTCTCCCTCTCTCCGTCACCTTGTGTTTCTCTCTTCCTGCCACCTCTTTCTGTCTCTCCCCAGCTCAGAGCCCCAGTGTGGCAGAGCCCCTCCAGCAGGCCTACGCAGGAATACAGCATTATGCAGGTCTTGCACCAGACTTCTCATGGTCTTTTCTCTCTATCCCTCTTTCCCACCTACTTTCTCTAGGCTGGGGAGGGAGGAGGAGAAGGTTAGTAGAGGGGATTGGCCTTGTAGAGCTTGTGATCTCCTCTGGTCTTGTAGGGGAGAGAGCATAAGCTCCCATTTGGAGGAAGGATGTACAGCTTCCCTCCTCGGGGGGAAGTCTTATTGTAGACATATTGTCCTCACCATTTGGGATTACTCATGGGAGAGACAATTCTACATATAAACGTAGAATGTATAGTTAGAAACACAGAAATGACCCTTATGTGCCAAGAGAAGCCCTGAGCAAAAGAGTGGGAATGAGATCTGATTAGGATGTCACTGGGGAAAGAGCTCCCCACCTCCAACCTTCTTTCCTCTGTTTCCAGCAGCATACCCAGCCGCCTATGCCCCTGTGAACACAGCCTTCCCCCCACAGCCCCCGATCCTGCCTCAGCAGCAGAGAGAAGGTAAGAAGGGATGGTACCAGGGCTGGAGAAAACATCCTGAACAAGCAGTAGAGTGAGGTTCCAGTTCTCCATTTTCTCCTCCCACCCTGTCAGGGACAGGGGAGCTGAAATATAAAGGGCCCCTAAGGGAGGTCCTCTCACTAATCTGCCTTTTTCCTCTGTAACTAGGCCCTGAAGGCTGTAACCTCTTCATCTATCACCTGCCCCAAGAGTTCGGAGATGCCGAGCTCATGCAGATGTTCCTGCCTTTCGGCACTGTCATCTCTGCCAAAGTCTTTGTAGACCGTGCCACGAACCAGAGCAAATGCTTTGGTGAGTTTTTTATTGGAAGCCCCCAGTTCCCTGGCCTTGCTCTTTGAGCCTCTGAGCTCAAATGATCCCCAATGATCCCCAGCTCTGAACCTGTGAGCCCTGACACCTGCACTTTGAGCCCATAGTATCTGATCCCCTAAACCGCATGACATCTGATACCCTATCTGAACCAAAGCCCAAATCTTGTGACCATGATACCTGGGTCCCAACACCCCTCATCCTGAAACTATAACCCTTCAAATGGATAAAAAAGGTATAATCTGAGGAAATATCTGACAATTTGAGCTGCCCCAAAATGAGATAGACTGCCTTCAAACATAGCAGTCTTCAAATAGAAATTGGACGGTCAGGGATGTTTTGGGAGAAATCCTATTCAGGTATGGCCAGTATAAGATGAATTCTGAGCTGCTGACCAACTTTGAGATTCTGTAACATTATGTTGGAATTAAGAGCTCAGATTAATTAGGTGAAGGTGAAGGTGAAGCTTTCTACTCTTCAGTTTACCTAAAAGAGATCTAAATCCAGGACTGACACATCAGTTGTCAGAAATCCCAAACAAGCAAGAAAGGGTCTTGAACGTTGGAAGTTAAGACAATAGTAAAGGATTTCAAAATATCTGTGAATGGGATAGTCTGTCTATATCCTATAGACCATGGTTCAGGAACCTGGAGCTCAGGTGAAGTAAGATATTAACATCTGTGTTCTAAGAGGGAGCCTGATGCCAAGGCAAGGATGATATATACTCACCAATTCTTTTTATGTATTAACCTGAATGTGAGTGGCCCTGGATCACAATAACCTGCAAGTGTCCTTGAAGCCATTTGGAAAGTAGGAGCTCTGTGAGTACAATTGTGCTCTGAAAACATCTAAGGAGGGGTTAGAAGAACTGAGAATATCATAGTATTCTTTCAGAAGAAGGAAGGATGGGAGAAAAGATAAGGAGGAAGAAGAAAGAAGGTCCGGGAAAGGAGGAGATATCTCTAAAGGATAGAAAATTGAGGAAAAAATAAACTTTTCACCAAACCTCCCTCCTCCCTGGGAGTCATGGCTGAGATGAAGCCTTCTTTGGTATAAGATTCACTTCCATACCTGTCAATGAACCAGTCAAAGGAAAGACATTACTGAATCAAAACCTCAGGCCCTTCAGGATAGGGTAAACCAGGCTCTACATGAGCTCATACACACACACACACACACACACACACACACACACACACACACACACACACACACACACGCTCCTTCCACTCAAGAGCTCCACTTTCAAGGAACTTGGGCAGTAGATACCCATACTGAAGTATGACTGGGGAAAGGAAGGATGAGAGAAGTGGATAATTGATTTAGAAACCTTTATGACATTTAAAAAAACGAATGCTAAAAATTATTTCTGCATGTAATTGGGAAAAAATTAAATTAAAAAAAGAAACATCTTGAGATTTACAATCATGAGATTGTAAAGCTGAGGACTCAAGAAGAAGGGTACATGAAATTATGAACTATGAAGTTTTATGGGAGGACAAAGAGAACCTATGATAGGTTTAGGAGCATTATGGGACAGTAGCAGGGGACTTTTTTGTGGAATAAAGCTGGGGACAAGAGTGTTAGAGGTGCGGAAAAGACTAATCTGCCTCTCCTCTTCTCAGGGTTCGTTAGCTTTGACAATCCAGCCAGTGCGCAGACAGCCATCCAGGCCATGAATGGCTTTCAGATTGGCATGAAGCGGCTCAAGGTTCAGCTGAAACGGCCAAAGGATGCCAACCGGCCCTACTGACCCAGCCCTGACTGACTACAGACAGGTGAGATGGGCAGAGTGAGTGAGGGCCAGGGGATGCTCCCTAAACACATGGTGTTTGAAGCCATGCTCACTGCAGGGTCAGACAATGCCCTGACTTGGGCTCTTCTCAGCTGGCTCACCCCCACTCCTCTGGACTAGTGTCCCCAAGTCTGAAATGTTGCTCCAAGCATGTCAGTTAAGACTAATAGGGACTGAGAGGGGATCATATTACTTCCTAACAAAACCAGGAGGAATAGTTTCCCCACAGGGATAAGACACTTTCCCTAGAGGCCTTGTTCCTTTGAGTTCTTGAAGTACCAGACTATCTCCCAGTACCCCAAACAAAGCCTCCCTGGTCTACCTTGAACTAGAGGCCCTAAATCAGCAGAGTTCCTAGTCCTCCTCAGAGGCCAATGTTGGTTCCAGCCACACTAGCCATATATTTTGACATAGTCCCGTGTTTGGGTAGGGCCTGGAGACTTAATAGAAAGGGGAACCCTATAGTGGGGGCTCTGGTCAGTTGAGTCCCAGGCAGGTAATGATATGGAATAGAGTCAATGTAGAGAGAATCTCTGCACTTCTCAGTAAGGCCCAGGCCACCTCTCCTGATAGAGGTGAGTTTTGGATTTTGTGTTAAATTGATATAAATGTTCTAATAATATGCCACAGTCCAGTCTCTCCCACCTCTCCTGTATTGGGAAGTTTGATGAGTTGGGTCCAGAGATAGAAGGGCCAATTTTGAGGGCTGCAGTGGGTGGGAATGTCTGGTTTAGAAAAAAAAGATAGGTTGACCATCCTAAATGTGAGGAAAGGCCATCAAACCAACTCCTCTTTTCTTTATGTTTTGTTTTTTCAACCCAATCACCACCCACCAGACCAGATGGTCCCACAGTGGCTTTCTAGCTGTTATGGGAGACCCCAAAAAACCCTATCCCTCCCCAAATAACCTGAAACTGTAAGTCACTTAAGCATGGTGTCATCTGTCCACTGATGACGTCATGTGGCCAGTTGTGAGGTCGTTGCATGATGTGCCTTTGAGTCCTCAATCTTGTGCTCTCAGCTCTCTACCCCTTTCCCACCTCTTAGTGGTCTTTCCTTTTGGGGGATCGTGGAGTGCCGTACTTAGTGCCCATGGTGGAGAGTTATTGGAGTGCTGGTTGGTCTGTCTTGATTAGTTGTGACTTTGAACTTTGCTTCTTCTTTTTCCTCACCCTCTTCCTCCATTTCTTCCTCTTCTTTTCCATATCTTCTCTTATATTTTCTTCTCTTGTCCTTCCTCCTCATCTCTCTTTCTCTTCTTTTATCTCTTTTCCCCTCCTCCTCCTCCTCTCTCCCTTCTTATCACTCTTCCTCTCTCTTATCTTCCTCTTTCCCAACCTACCACTCTTTCTTGTGTTGTAATGTGACCATGTATGCCTGCATTCAATGTGCTATGTGATAAAGATGGTTTATAGTATATTGTGATCTTTGGGGTGTTCTGCTGTTGATTCCACTTAGAGTCCTTTCAATGGGATTAAACTAAAGTTTGGTTTTCCCTAAGGGATCCTGGGACAGTACCCATGTTTCAGGTGTAGGTTATTCTCCAAGCACCAGAGGTAGAACCAGAGTGGCCAAAGGCCCTGGGTCTACCCTAGCCCAGCTTTTCCACCATCTTTCTGCACAATTATTTCTCAGATCTAAAGTTCCTAAGCAATGAAGGAAAATCAGAAATATAGTTAGCTTCTTTATAGCCTCAAAGCCCTGACTCATGGAGAGGAGTGGGGGTTCAGTAAGCTTTCTAAGAGGCACAAGTAAAGCCCTTTGACTGAGAAAATAAGAAGAGAGGATAGATTTCAACCCATTAAGAACCAGAACCTTCAAGGGGCCTCTTGAGTCACCTCTCTCCTTGGAAGCACCCCACAATAGGGTTTCTCTACCCTAAAGGTCATTACTTAGAGAGCCAGTGTTTGCTGCCTTATCCTTCTAAGAAAAGGGGAAGACAGCGCCTTCTATTCAAACTGTCTCCCCATCCAAGGGCAAAGTCCACTGAACCAAATAAACAAGTTCTTCTTGAGCCTGGGAAGCCCAATCTCAATGAGGTCTTTGCTGAGATCAGACCATCCTCAACTAAATCCTTGATGGAATCCAAGTTCTCACCAAGGTCTTGTGATAGCGCCATCTGCAGCTCACAGGAAAGTGGGTGTGACCTTACCAGTGGGTGTGATCAAGATAGGATCTGTGGGGGGAGCACTGAGGTAAGCCAAATGTCATCTTTACCTGGTCCTCAATCATGTACTGCTCTGACTTTAACCTTGCTTTGGCTTTCTTCCCTTAGAAATGGTTTCCACTTGAACCTCTGATTTTAAATGCCCCTCAGTCACTGTTATTCAAACTGTATTCCTCTCACCTGAACGGACCCTTGCTACCTTGCACAGCAACCTTGACCTTCCACTTCTTCTATAAGTATTACCCTACTTAATGCTGTTCACCAGTTAGCTGTAAAGTGTTCCCTTCTCTTCCAATGAGCAAACCACTATGATGTTCCCAGGGTCTCTGTCATTTGCCCCAAATTCTCTGGCATTTGTCTATCATTCTTGGCTGGATTGGGAGCTAGCATTGACCCAAGCTCAAGCCACCATTTAGTAGGCTTGGTTACACTTTCCCTAATACCTACCTTATCCTGGTACAGGTCAGGACATTCTTGGCTTTCCTCACTGTTCAAGTCTTAGTTATTCCAAGCAATGAAGCATCAAGAGGGGACTCATGCTGATTTTGGAGCAAAATTTGTTCACAAATCCAAAAATGCTACCTTCTAACAGTAGTTCCAAGGAGAATCCCAAGTTCTGGGGTATGCTATACTCCTGGGAACAATCACCTGTTTTTGAGAGGAAACTAAAAGTTTCGGGGAACAGGTAGAAACTTGGTCACTTTGTTATAACAGAATGTTTCTACTAGAAAAGTTCTCTGGCCAACTTGTGGAGTTCTTCAGCTTTGTCACTAAAACAAAGGTGCTAATGGACTTATCCTTAAGTATTCCATTTAAAGCAGAGAAAGGTAGCCTTCCTAAAATTTCAGTTGCTGGCTTCTACTGGCCACTGGGAACTACTCTACAACTCCCCTGAAATTAGCTCCCTTCTAGATTTTATCCAAAAGCTCTTTTCAGAATTTTCATGGACAGCTGCAAGGGGAAATTACCAATCATAAGATCCCTGAATACTTCAGCATCTTCAGGGTACTTAGATTGAGGACTCACTGTACTTTGAAATGAGTGACCATTCTTTGGAGGGGCTGGTTGATGCCATTTGAGACAAATTGGTCCATAGAGAAGTTGCTTTGTACCCTACTTGTGGGCATCCACAATATACCTGAATCAAGACTCCATACTGCTCCCAGCTCAACCTGCTGCATTGGTTTAAGAGGCTCATTGATTCCCCCAACGAATCAGTCACCATTCATGCTGACAAACCTATGCAACACAGGGGATAGAAGTCACAATTCATCCCAATCAAATTAATATAATTAAAAACTGAGAAACTGTTTCTGTACCATGGACTGCCTAGACATTTCTCATTAAGTTGACTCACCAACAGGTACCAAAAGTGGTTTAAAATGCCTAAGGCTGATCTAGAGACAGTAGACCTTCTGATGGATCCGCATTCCCTCAGGTCTACCATGCAGTCTCTCCATCAGCCCACTTTTTCCTTACCTGTGATGCCAGAGCTCCTGCTCCTATAGACTCAAGCACCTCTAAGACTTTTTGTGGCTCACATTGCCACCCTTCCTCACTCCCTTTGATAGACATCCCTGAAGCACCAGCAACATATATTCCTTCAACCCCACCTGGTTTTCAGAAAGAAAAATGATAGATTATTATTCTAGTTCTGACCAATTAAACACAAAACTAAACACTTACTGAGTAGGAAATGATAAGAAGTCTTCACCTAGTCTCTTTTTATATGTGGTCTTCCCTATTCTCTTGTTATATTGTAGATCAATTGACTTGAGCAGCCCAATTCCAACCTGGAGTTCCAATCAAATTTAACTCAACTACTATAAAGAACATAGTTCAAGGCAGGACTGAGTTGTCACTAGTCATTAGCCCCCAATATGAAATTCCTCTTAGGACAAAGATTTTCAAGACATCTTTAATATAGTTCAGGTAGACATATTGTACTCTTATCCATTATTTGACCACACTGTTAATGGGCTTCTAGGTGTCCCCCCTTCCAGTGCTCTAGCTAACAGGGCAAAAGACCTAGATTTTGCAAAGAGTCCTAGATGCATATATAATCGTTTATCTAGTCCTTAGCCTCTCCTCAGGTCCTCCTATTATCCATTGAGAAAAATAGTGGGGAATTTATGCTTTTGTCATAATGGTTCAAAATTATTCTTCCCCCATCTCTGATTCCTGACCTCCTGGATCAAATGACCCATACTTGCCCTGTTCACCAAGCTGGACTTTCTGGGGACCTACAAACCTGGTAAGGATCAATGGGGCAATGAATGGAAAACAGCCTTCCAGATAATGTCAATGTGTGCTATACTGTCTGTGAAACCATTCGGATTATCCAATACACCATGTGTTCCCCCCCCCCCCATGGTTTTTAAACAATCTACAAATTTTATTTTTTCACAACTTGATAGAATACACAATAGTAGTTTACTTGACAATTTTCCAGCTTACCCCATAATGCACACAGCATGCTCAGTTAACTGATGCACAATTCCCTTGAGCACTTGTGCCAGGACTGATTATTTGCTAAGCAAGAGGGAATGCCAGTACCAAAAAACTAGCAGAGCTAAGATTCCTGAAGCCTCTTATAGGCAGTCTGGGGTCAAAGATGAACCTGTGCCAGGGGGATGCTGTTATGTAGTGGGGGAGAGACTCTGGCTGGTATCAAGGATCTATATTCTGACACTTCATAAAGTATTGCTTCCATTTCACACAGGGGCACACACTTTATGATATAGCACCTTTGATGGGCCTACTGAGATATCCAAAGACATTCTATTGGACATCTGAGGTTGCAGTTGCTTTTACCAAGCTTAAACATAAATTAAGTGTGTCCTAATTCACATAGAACCATGCTGGCCCTTCATGGTAGAGCTTAACATTTTCAAAGTCATGATTAGAGCTATACTCTAGGAGACCAATGGGTCCCAGATCTAGGTGCCACTTGCCCTTCAAGCTGGTATTACCCTAACACCTGAAGTAGGAATCCCTTTCCAAAAGACCTTTGTACTTCCATTCTCAGTTATACCCCTCCTCCAAGCCACAGTGACTCATTCAAAGGTGATCAGTCTATGTAACATTATTTTATTCATTTATTTATATATAATATAGTTATATAATATATTTATTATACATCACATATAATAACTATTATATTTATTCAATGACTTGTCTATAATCATGCAGGTGGAACTCAGAATTTATAGGAGCCACAGGTTCTAAGTAATATCAGTTGCTATATGAGATTATTGTGATAGTTACTCCTGTGAGGAAATTATCAGGGTTACCATGGACATTCCCATCACCCCTGTGACTCTATGAATAGCAATATCTTAGACTCTGTGACTAATTTACCATTGTTTCAAGAACAAAATGGCCTATGAGTAGTCAATGACAAGTTGAAAAAGTTGGACTATTTTATATCTTGTATCAGTCTACTCTCAACCTCTAAAGCCACTCTCCTATTACTCTAAAATATATCTCTATTCATTGCCTCACCTCATTTCTCATAACCCTCAGTTTAATAGTAAACTCACCACCATACACTACCCTAACTCCTAAGAGCATGTGAAATAACAAATCATAACAACTTGAAGCACCAACTGATATACTATATTCACTAATCAAGACAGCAGGTTGGAATTACTGTCTACAATAGAATTTCACTACAACAGCTCACTGTCTTCATTAACCCGCAAAACATCATTCCATTCAAATGATGGTTTTTAATTCTCCCCTCCCCCTTTTCCTGCCCCTACACATTGTACTCCTCTACTTCATGCAGACCTTATAGTGGATTGGCTGAGAGATTTGGAAACCACCAAGACTGATCTCCAAAACACCATGCTGTAATCAGAGATCAAAGCTGTGCACTGTGAGGTCCTCTGTAGATAAGGGACTAGGTTTCATTAATGACTCAGAACCCCTCCAGGACACTGCCTGGTTCTGGTCCTTTCTTGATGACACAATGACTATCATGGCCTACCAGGTAAAGCTTTCATCCTCCTGCTAGATCCAGCATATTTTTCATAAATCACAAAATAACACAATCTCAGAGTTTATAGAGACCACAGA
Source organism: Gymnobelideus leadbeateri (assembly GCA_011680675.1). NCBI lineage: Eukaryota > Metazoa > Chordata > Mammalia > Diprotodontia > Petauridae > Gymnobelideus > Gymnobelideus leadbeateri. Next base: position 472,675 of record WOXC01010939.1, read on the forward strand.
ACTCAACAAGTAATGAACCCTTTTGAAAAAAATAATTCATGAAATATCTAATGTCTACTACAGACAGAGGAACTGTAAGCTGCCTCAGTGTTAAGAGTACCCACATTAATGAAATATTGTGAACTAGAAATGTAGAATCTCGGAGCTGGAAGGGGCCTCAGAAGTCATGCATCCTAACCCCTCCCTAAACAGGAAAGCCTTCTACAAAATTCACAATGACTTGGAATAATTGGTAACTAACTTGCTCCTCGGGTCATCCAGGCTACATCTCAAAAGATCTAAGTATAAAGTTTTTTCTCATAGAAAGCCTCAATTGACTTCTCTTCAGCCTCTACCTATTTAGTCTTAGTTCTGCTTTCTGGGGTCAAGCAAAATGAATTTAATCCTTGCTCCACATGACAATCTTTCATGTACTTGAAGACAGTTAACGTGTTCCCTCTAAGTCTTTTCTTCTCCAGGATAAACAACCCCCGTTCCTTCAACCAACCCTTGCATGGTAAGTTTTCAAAACTCATCACCATCCCAGTTTCCCTCTTATATACACACCCTACCTTGTCAAAGTTCTTCCCAAAATGTGGCACCCAGAACAATACAATACTACAGCTATGATAGAATGAGGACAGAGTAGAGAGGAACCGTCATCTCTTCCATTCTAGGCACTATTATTTCTAAATGTAGTTTAAGATCACATTAGCCTTTTGGCTACCATGTAACACTGTTGACTCATATTAAATTTCTTGTCATCGAAAAACCTCACAGTTTTTCATATGATTCATCACCCCCAACATATCTCTCCCATCCTATACTTGTACAATTAGCTCTTAGAGCCAGTCTTAGTGGCCTTTACCTTTATCCTTATTAAATGTCATGAAATTTAATAGGCAAAGCATTAATGCCTTCAATCAGGTCACTGAAAATATATTTAACTGAATAGAGCCTAGGAAAGAGCCAGAAGCCTCTCTCCAAGATGATACATATACATTTATCAAAACTCTTTGGTTCTAGTTATTTGACAAGAACCAAATCCACATAAACTATACTTAACATTATCCATCCCCATCCCAGATCTCTGCATCTTGTCTGAAAGTATATCATGAGAGACTTTGTCAAATATCTTGTTAAAATCTAGGGATAGACTGTTTACATAATTCTCCTGATCCACCTTATCTATCTGTCAGAAAAGGAAATGAGATTACTCTGGCATGATTTATTCTTAATAAACCCATTTTGATCTCCCTCACAAACCATCCCTTATTTATTCAAGGACAAAAGTTTTGGCAGGAAATAAAAGCAAACCCACTGGCCTGTAATTTTAAGAATTCATCTTCTTTTTGAAAACTGGGACAACATTCATCCATCTCTATTTCTCCTGTTCTCTATAACTCCTCAAAAGACACTAAACACAGCTCAGCAATCACACCCCAGGCTCAGGGTTGTAGTTCAACCAGACCTAGTGATTTGAACTCAGTGAGGACAGTTTCTTATTCTTTTACTATTTCCTCACTAGTCACAGGCCCTAGTGCCCTGTTAACTATTTTTGTTCTATACTTCCAAGTCCGAAGATCATCTTTCTTAGTTGGAAAAATAATAGGCATTGAATAGTTTGCCTTCTAACAGCCATAATCATCATCTCATCTAGCCTGAAACAACAGGTCTACCCCTTCTTTGAGTTAGCAGGATATAATTGTGATGGAAACCGCTATCAATATATCTGCTAGAGCTTATTCTCTCCCAAAAGCAGAGCAGTTAATAAATTTATGCTTTTCATAGATAATAATTTGATTTTTCAAAAATTTAGAGGAAGAAAGAGAAAAACTATTCTGAACCTGATTCTGGCAATAGGGAAGAATTTATTGCTAAAGTAGAAACAGAAATCCCATGAGAAATCGACCGTGCCATCTTAAAATTTATAATAGATAATGAGGGGGGAAACCAGGCATATATGGATGTCTTAGATATGAGGAGGGGGGAGTTCATAGAGCTCAGAGAAATTATAGGTTGAACTTCATCATCTAAGTTTCTATAGGAAAAGTTGGCTCAGGAAGGATAGGCTACTCTCAAGACCAAAATTCTGAACATACAAAAACAAATGATTCCAGATGAGGAAGCAAAGGGGACCTGTCTGAAGGACCTAAGAGTTGCTCAAGGAATTCAAAAATCAACTTCGGTTTTTTTGGGGTTTTGTTTTGTTTTGTTTTGTTTTTTTAGGTTTTACATAAAAGATGAAAGTAAGAGTAGATAAGGGAGTCTCAATACAAAGAAGTGGAAAGGTCTTATAAAAATTAAGATCTGGGATACTAAAGCCCAGAAAAAGAGGAAACAGAATTGACTGGCAATGAATACCAAGAAAAATGAAGAAAGCTTTTTTTTTTCCCTTAAGCTGTCTTACAGGTAAAGGATTACAGAAAGGATAGGACTCTGCTGCCAGAGTAGATGTGACAGTGATAAAAGTAGGTGAAGAAATAGGAAGAAAAAATGACAAAATTTGACAATTAACTAGATGAGGACATAAAGAAAAAGGAGGGGGATTAAAGATGGAGGGCTTGAGCCTGGGTAACTGGGAATATGGTGAAGCCATGAACAGAAATAGGGAAGTCAGTCAGAAAGAACTGTTTCAAGGAGAAAATAATGAGGTTTATTTTGGATATGGTGACTTTATTATTAAGGTATCATCAAAATATTCATGTAGAGAAGTTCAATAGGCAACAGAAATAGGTGTTTGAAGCTCAGACAATAGTTAAATATAAAGCCTTAAGAGTCATGAAGTTGTTCGGTCATTTTTCAGTCTTGACTGACTCCTTGTGACCCTATTTGGGGTTTTCTTGCAAAGATACTGAAGTGATTTGCTATTTCCTTCTCCAGGTCACTTTACAGATGAGTAAACTGAGGCCAATAGGGTTAAGTGACTTGCACAAGGTCACACAGCTACTAAGTATCTGAGGCCAGATTTGAACTCAGGAAGAGGAGTCTTCCTGACACTAGACCTAGCTCTCTATTCACTGCACCACCTAGTTACCATGTCATGAATATAGAGCCGATAATTGAAACCATAATAATGGGTGAGATTACCATGGGAAAGCACATAAAGTGAGAGAAAAGAGCCAAGGATAGAATTTGGGGAAAACTACTTCTATTTAGAAAATATTAAGAAAAGTAACTGTTAAGGAGACAGAGAAGGAACAGTTGGAGAGGAAGGAAGTAAACCAAGATAATATAACATTAGAGAAACCAAGAATGAAAATAGGCTTAAGAATAGGTAGTCAACACTGTCACAAGCTGGAGCTAAGTTGGAAAACACAAAGAAAAGAACATTGTATTGGATTGCCATCAGTCACCTCTGACAGTATTTTGAGTGGAGATTTGGTAGCAGAAATCAGATTATGAGGAAATGAGGACTGAGTGAATGATAAAGAAATAGAGGCAGTAAGTATAAAAGTTTTGTATGAAGTTAGACATAAAAGGTGGGAGAAATTGAACAGTAGCTCTGTGGGGTAGTAAAGTCACAGTGAGGAGTTTGAGGGCAGCAGATGAGAACCTGAGTATATCTATAGACAGAGAAGAGTAGGAGAGCTCAAAAGAAACAACATGACAGATGGAGTGAGATCTCCAAGCAGGTGGAAGGCCAATGAGATCAAGGGTCCAGATGGAGAAGATCTTGGCAGGAAGGAGGCTCACATCTTCCTCTTGAGATAAAAGGGAAGAAAAATTTCATGGTTTAGAAGCTGAGGGAGGGGATATCAAGTGGTCTCAATCTTCTTAGCAATCTAGGTGAGGTGTCTGCTGAGACTGAAAGAGGAAAGGAAGGTTTTGGACTTTCAGAAAGAGATTTGAAACAGTGAATAAGGGGGATGTGACAGTGAGTCAGCAAGACATGAATAAAGTGACTTTATGTGAATTCAACAATCAGACTCCTGATGTGGACAGGAATCTATGTACAGACAGAGACTCACTCCACCTATTCATCCCTCACATAACTCGGAATCCCTGGTCACCACCACATGCTAGTACTTGGGGGTTGTTCATTGCCAGCCCAACTTTGGATCTGCTACATATTTTACATATTGCCACGTAAACACCAAATCTGTTTGGTTTTTCTAAGGATTTTACTGCTAGTACTAGTCATGCCATAGATGGGGAAACAGATGGGGGAAATCCAAAGATGCACGTTAACGAGTGTGTCAGCAAGTTGTTGTTGTTGTTGTTGTAGTTTTAAGTGCCAGATTCTGTGATAAGCACAGAGAGATACAATGGAAAGGCAAAAACAGATTTCTTCCTTGAAAAACTCACATTCTAATAAGGGACAAAACATACAAACATGTATTGCAAGACATATACAGTATAAATGGAAGATATTCTTAGACAGAAGGGAGTAACAGGTAGAATTTAAAAGTTGCTTTGCAGAAGATGGAATTTAAGCTGAATCTTAAAAGAGGCAAGAGAAGCCAGGAGTCAAAACGGGGACAGAGAATTCCAGGCATGGGAAACAGCTAATGAAAAGACAAGGAGTTAGAAGATGAAAACTCTTCCCCTCCCAAAACAAAAAACCATAACATTTTAAAAACAAAAATTTCAGCTCAACTTCTAAAGGTTCTAAGTTGTTGTAAGAGGTCAAATTCTTCCAAGGTAGAGCTTCTTGGGTCTTAAATGGATTATAGCACCCACACACTGTTCTCCAATGCTGCCCCTTGATTCTTGCCCTCTCTTTCTCTCTTGCAGGAACTCCTGAATCTCTAATCTAGAAAAGAATTATAGCCACACCTCAGAATGCCTCTCCCCAACCCCACCCCCATTTCCCTGCCTCCTTCCTCCCATTTCTCCAGGATGTCAGCCTTGAACCTAGCTGAGGCAATGAGCTTCCTTATTTTCAATGAAAGAAATGGAGATGCAATATTCCAAGGGTTGGGAAAGAAGAACTGGTGAGAACCAGGAGATTTGGACCAAGATATTAGCCAAACCTGAGAGTTGGGATTTGCTGCCCTTTGGCCACCCCAGTCTTTCAATTCTTCCCTCCAGTGTCTTCTAGCGTGCCCTTTCCCCCAACGTCCTTACTAACCTTCCCTCTGACCTTTGCTCTGTTGTAGGCTGGAGGCCCTGCCCTGTATGAAGAGTGTTCCCCTTTTCCCACGTACAGTATCCAAACTTGTAACTCTCTTTCTTTGCAACATATCACGCTGGAGGAAGAGGAGGAAGCACCTGTCCTGGCTGCACTCCAGAAAGAGAGAGAGAGAGAGAAAGAGAGGAGAGCAATTGAGAAAAAAAGAGTCGCCCTGGTTATGTGGTGGGTTGGGTTTTTTTTTTAACCCTGAATTGATTTTTGCTTTCTTCCTTACAAACAAAATGACCAACAACTAAAACCTGAAGACCGGGAGGCAAAAGAACTGGACATATGGAACCAAGCAAGCCTTGAGGGAGGCCAGTGACCCAAGAGGCCTTGGGTTTCTTTGAGCCAACCAGAGCTGTTGGGAAAAAACAGCTTGAAGCACTTTGCTGCCCAGTAATGCTGGAGGAGGTTTTGCCTGGCCGGTGAAGCAGGTATTCCCCTGCCCGGTCCTGCAGGAGGAAAAGGATCTAAACCAAAGCCAGTGAGGGGCTAAAGCCAATGTCTTGTGTGTTGTTTTTTTTTAATTGTTTGGGTTGGTTTTTTTTTTTAAGTGAGTCTCTCCACATCTGGAGTGGAAAGAACCAAGGCTGACAAGATGTTGAATTTCTAGAAAGAGATAAGTATTAAGATCTAGCCCTCATGAGTGTGGGGAAAGGGAAGGAAAGAAAAGCAGGAGAGAGGGGCCTTCTGGCCCTCTGGCTTATCTGCCCTCTCCTTATTGGGGAGGCAGGACTTACTTCTTTCAGTCATATCATTCCTTAGAGTTTAGGGACCAAAGGACTATTGCTTTTTAAGAAAAAAAATATATCTATATAAATAAATTAATTTTCAAAAACAAAACAAAAAGAGAAACAAAACAAGGTCAAGTACAGAATCTCAGAAAAGCTGCATTGAAACAACCACAGAAAAGGATGGCCCTGGGGAGAAAAGAATGGAACCTCCCTTCCCCCGCAGAGGCCTAAGGGTAGCAGGAGATCTGAAGGGGCCTGGGAAGGGGGAGGCTGAGGGAAACTTTCTGCTGAGTATTTCATTCCCTGATTGCCCCGCCCCCTACCCCCCCCCTCACTTTTTACATGAAATAAAGGAGATTGGACTTGCGTGCAAGTGATAGAAGAGCCATGGTAACAGTGACTGTCCCACAGATACAGTGCCAATCCCTCACCCTAATGACCCTCCAAAGTAAATGGACCCTTTCTATCCCCAGAGACCTGATTCCTCTGGACCCAGCTTCATGCCCCATTGTGAACACAGGCCAATCTTACTCCCGGGTCTGGGGTCCCAAACTGAGCTACCCCTTGTTTCTCCACTTGGCACTTACAGCTATATTGGCACCATGGCCTTTGCCCTCTGGCTAAAGGGAGTTGGCACAGGCATGAACACCAGACTTGTGTTGTACACCAGGAGTAATTCCTTCCTGTATTATCTGCTTGGAGCTTACATATCTTTGTTACTCCTAATTCTATGACTTTAAGCACACCCATAGACTACCACCCCCAGTTTAGCATATGGTGAGAAAGAGAGAACTGGCTGGAGGGAGGGAAGGGTAACACTTTGGCTCCAATTTGTCAACAAACGTTTATTGAATATCTCCTAGGTACAGAGCACTGTCATAGGCACTGAGGGAGAGGCAAAGCTAAATAAGACCCAGCCCAGACTGTCAAAGTTAATAATCTTGTGAAGGAGTTTCTAATCTAATAGAGCCTTAAGAAAAAAGCAGTTGGGAAAGCTCCCTAATCCCGAGGCGGGTGAGTCTTCCCTGAAGGTTTCCTCTCCCTCTAACCCCTCTGCCCCCACCATCTAAAGCACTTCGGGTCCAGCCCATCTACTGCAAAGCCCAGAAATGTGACTTAAAAAAAAAAAAAAGAGAGGAATTTGATGGGTTGTTAGTAGGTACAGAATCTAGCTGGTCAAAGATGGATATCTGTCCAGCCCTGGATGAGTCCAAGGGGTGGCCCAGGTGGCAACCTCACTCCTTCATCATTTGCTGTTTTGGCTCATTGACCATGGGAGAGTAAAAGTGCAGGGGCAGGGGGTAAAGGGGAGAGGGAGAATATGGAAGGATCTCCCTTCATCACTCCCTTACCATATGGAAGCTTCTCATATCAAACAAAGCTTCTCTGATTTCAGATCACCTACTATGTCCCCTTAGCTAGGGAAGAGAAATGAGAATGAGGTGACAAGGAGGATTTGACCAGGAATCTCTGGCAAGCATATCCCAAGTTTTGCTCAGCTTAAAAAATACTACTTTCTTTTGCCCTTACTCAGACCAAAAACTTCAAACTAAATAACCTTCAAGGTCATAGCACCCACTGAGAAAGCTGAAGCTCGAAAGGGTAAAGCTCATGTCACACAAGAAACAAGCCAGATTCAAAGCCAGCTTCTTTGATTCCAATCTAGCCTCTTTCACACTGGGCTATATGTTCTCTCCTAGGACCGCCCCCCAAAAAAAAAACACCTCCCAGTTTTAAGCTGAGCAGTGAAGCACCTTGTCCCACCCCTTCTGAGGAACACACCCCTGCCTCCCAAGTCCATCACTCCCCTACCTGGGCCTGATCTTGCTCCTCTCAACTCTCCTCTCTGGGCCTCAGTTTACTCACCTGTCATATAGACTCAGAATGTGTGAGAAGGGATGCACCTCTGGCAAGTAAGGTTCTGTGCCGCATATCTCGACAGATAAGAAACGGTGGTTTTCGTTAGGTTTTTTCAGAGTGGGAGTGCCACATTATATAAGACCCATTAAGGAAATAAATGTTTTGCCAAAATACTTTTGCATTCCTTTAAAAAAAGGCACCTCTCCTATGCAACAGTGTCTCATGGGTGCTTCTCTATGGTGCTTTTCTACAGAGAGTTGCAGTATACAGACTATCCATCTCTTCACTTATATATGGCCATGCATTGTATGCTTCCATGCAGAAGGCACAGTATACGGCTTATAGACAGCCTTCGCCATCTGTCCATTTCTATGGAGCAGGTGTAGTATGCAGCTTATGTCCAGTGAGTGCCATCTGTCTGCCTATATGCAGTGGTGCTGTCTGTCTACTTATAGAAGGTGGACACAGTATACAGCTTATATATGACAGGTGCTACTATCCGCTAACATAGGGAGGGTGCTTACATAGCAGTGTATTTCGTCTCAGTGCAGCCTCTCACCTAAGAGAATACCTCCTCTCTCCCAGGCCAGCCTGGAGTTCTCAGATGTTTTTTTCTAAACATTGAGGTTTGCTGTGCTCTAGTTAGTTCCTCACAAGATGGGAGCCCCACAAGAACTGGTCTGCCTAAGCCTGATAGCTGAAATGTTAGAATGGTTAATCCCCTTGATCCCCAAATGTTGACAGGGAGGGACAACTGGCAAAGTAGATGTCATGCCACACACTGAGGAGCCTGATTAGATAATAGAGGGGCCTTTGGAGGGGAGTCATTCCCAGGCTTCCCTTCCCCAATCCTCCCAGGTTTATAATAAGCCAAGGTTTATTTTCCCTCACCTATAAACCCTGGACTCTTCCTCAAAAATCTTCCCCCCTTTTCCACCACAAATATATTTTCTCTGCAAAAAAAAGTTCAGCTATATCTACCCTAGTGTCCCTCTATTTTTATTCTCTTCTCTTTCTCTCTCTTTCTCTTTCTCCACTTACACACACACCCTCTAGTCTCTCCATAAAACTGGATCCCAAAGCCTTCCTTGGAGTGGATCTGTCTTTCCTTCACCCCAGTCCCCTCTTTCTTACTGTTGTCACTATTACAGGAAATGAGATTTCAGCCACAATCTCATTTAGCCAGGTTATCTTGGAATCCTAGATCAGTCTCACTCTGTGCAAATGCCCTATGTCTAATTGGACCCTAAAATGGGAGGGGGCAGGGGAATCTCTCCTTCAACCCAAGAATTATTTAGGGAGGATGTGTGGAACCGCAGAATCTCTAGTCTCTTTCATAATCATATTTTAAAAGACTTTTCCCATCTGCATTGCTGTCATAATTCTCCTAGGGGTAGCAGGAAATCACTAAAAAATTAAGGCTGAAATAAAATTAGAGAAAGTAAAGGACAATGCACTTGCTCATACATATAGATAAAATAAGAATGAATGAATCATGTCCCTGGCACTCCAAAGCCTCTTCTGTAGGCTAACCATCCCCAGTTCCTTCATTCTTCCTATGACTTAATTTTGAATTCTTTTACCAAATCAACCCACTCTGACAAGTACTAGTTTGTTAATATCTCTCTTAAAAATATAACACCTGTAACTAAACACAGCACTCCAGATTTGGTCTGACCAGCACAGAGTACAGGGTTATTATCACTTCTGTTCTCAACATATGACTATCTGAATGAGAATGCAACCTAAGGTCATATGGCTTTTTTGGCAGCTATTATTGACATATTGAATTTATAGTCCATTCAAAGCCCCTGTCATGTCCCACCTGGTCCATGCAAATGAGACCAGGTAGCCAGGGATGAGTCCATGCATGATAGATGAAAGTGAGCTTATTCTAGCTTCAGTCTTCTCTTTTGGCCTCATCTCTTGTCCAAGAATGGGAAATTTGCCTGGTAAATATTGGAGTGTCCCAATCTGGGGCAAAAGTAGACCTGCTCGGAGATACAGCCTTGTCAGCCAGGTAAAAAAATGTATCATTCTTGGGCAGGAGTACAAAGGAGCATTTGATAGGTAAATAAAATAGAACATTAGAAAGATTTGTGTTGACAAAGTCTCATTAAGGCCCCATTTTTTATTCCAGGCCCATGCTCTTCAGTCTACTTAAGAAATCATAACTATTTGCTCTCTGGTTAACCTATGCCACCCTCAAATCTTTTTTGCATGACCTGCTAGACGTGTCTCCCCCCACTTTACTGAAAGCAGAACCTAAGTGTAGGACCTTGCATTTATGCCAACAAATGTGATCTTAATTTTGGCTCAACATTCTGGCCTATTCAGATCTTTTTGGACACTCATTCTGTCATACATACTGAAAACTTGATAAAAATGCCTTCTATGTATTCAGTCAGGTCATGGATAAAAATGTGTGGACAGAACCTGGTAATAGGCTTCTTGAGATGTCTTGAGTATCAAGCTGCAAAAGCTTAATACTGATCCATTGACCATTGGTTATAGTTGTTCAACCAGCTAGAAATCTACCTAAAAGTGCAACTGGCCACAAGTATGTCTCAAAAAACTGTCAGATGCCTTTTTGAAATATAGATGCACTATACTGATGGTATTTCCCTGATTATAACAGTATAATAACTGTTTAAAAAAAAGAAATTGTTAGTTTGGTATGATTTGTTCTTAGTGAATCGATGCTGACTCCTAGTGATGACTGCTTGGTTGTCAAAGTGCTCATAAACCATCTATTTAACAATCCATTCTAGAATTTTGCCAGAGATTGATGTCAATAGGGAGGGTGCAATTCACATGCATACACATGGATAGACCTGCCTACATATACAGAGGCACACAGGCCATTAAGTCACCATATCCAGGTAGCCACTGTGTGACTTCAGGGACCAGAAAGGCAGTCTACTTCCCACCCCAAAATCTCCTTCATCTTTGTTCCAGGAGTTGAAGGTTTTGATCTTGTTAAAATGAGAATCCCTGAGGAAAGCTGAGTGGATGGGAGAGGGAGATAACTTTTAAGTTATCTTTATCTTAAGTTAAATTAAGTTATCAAACATTTACTCCTGAGTGTGAATGAATTTAACAAACCCTTTCCAAATAGGAGGGTGGGTAACAACAGGAGGACCCTAGTTTCTAAGGGAGATAGAGAAAAGGGGGGGCCACTAGGAGATAAAGAGGAGACAAAAACACCAATACAAATTCCAGTGACTTCACAATTTTATCCAGGGTCAGCCCTGACATATAAGTATATACAGTGATAGATATACAAAGACAAAAACACACAAAGGTGCAAACATAATGCCTTGAGGAAAATTGAGACCCTTCTGCCCAGAGATCTATAAAGTAACGTGATACCTTATTGTGGATCAATAGGAGACACAGACCAACCACCCCTGCCCTTATCTCCCAGCTCAGCCTCCTATCAGAGGAATGCATGACAAAGAGGGTAGAATATTCCAACCTATCAGTCTGTACTCCTCTCCCAGAAAATTCCTATTCCTAGCCCCAGAAAGGAAAAGATAGGTGCCCCGGAGCACCAAAGTCTCTGGTTTCTGACTACAAGAATGGCAGCTGGATCCCCTACCTCAAGTGGCTTTTGCAAACACCAACAAGCTTTTCCCTGGGTTTGCTGGACAGCCTAGGGGAGGAAGGTTGGGGAGGGAGGGGGAGGAAGGAACCAGGGATATCTTGTGTTATTACCCAAACCTGAAAGAAGTTGGATTTACCCTCTCTTTTGCAGGAAAAGTAAAATCTACAACTCCAATTTCTTTGGAAGCTAAGGGATCAAAAAAGAGTTTAGATCTGTACTAGTGGTGGGAGAAGGACGAAAGGGTTCTCTTGTCCTCAGTGCTCCTTCACCATTGAGAGGAAGGAAATGGAAAAGAAGAGTTGCTTGTCCTACAACTAGGGAGTAAGCAGGCTAGTACTCAAAACTGAGATTCCATCTTTTATCTTTTATTCTGGGTCCGAGTTCATTTTGGAAATAAAATCTCAAAACTCAAATTCACAGCCTCTATCTATCTCCTTAGTCTCTACACAAATATCATCTTGGTGTGAGTCCCCGTGAGGATGATGTAGGGCAGGGATCAAATACTCCACTTGGTGAAAACCTTTGGGGTAATCAGCAGTAGCAGAGTTGCAAATAGAGGAGAGGAGCACCTGTCTCCAACCACAAGAAGGTGAGTGGAGAGCACACCAAGCACTGTTTCTCAAGCACACTATGGTTTTGATGCCCATACACAAATCATAGAATCCCACAGCCCGTGTGATCTGTCTTCCCACTCAATGTAGGTATTATTTCTACACCATCTGACCACTGCTTTAACACTTTTCACCTCTCTAGACCTCAATGTCTTCATGTATAAAATGACAGTTGAAAGTGATGGAAATAAAGTCCTCTCCAGCTCTAAATCTCCAGTGAAGGGAAATTAACAATCACCCAAGGCTCCTATATTGTTGGACAGCTCTAGAAATGAAAAAGTTCTTCATGATGGGGCATTTATGCCCCTCTCTGTAACTTTCACCCACTAGTCCTGGTTCTGTCCTCTGAAATAGAACACATCTCCTTCCATATAATAGTCCTTCAAATGTTTGAAGATTTTTATCATGTTCCCTCCTAAGTCTTCTCTTCTCCAGAAACATCCCTAGCTCTCCATCCATTCTTTACATGGCATGGTTTCAGGCCCCTCACCAGCTGCCATTCATATCACCCTACTTTGGATACACAGTTTTGTCAATCTCTTTAAAAAAGCAGCATGCTCATTACTGAATACCATACTCCAGATATAGTCTGACCAGTAGCATAGTTAGCTCCCACAATCTGCACACATTTATTCTACTTATTGCAGCCTGCAGTCAAATTAATCTTCTTAGCAGCTGTGTCACAGTAATTTCACATTAAGATTTTGGGAAACAAAAGATACCAGGCCTATTTTCATAGGAACCACACCAAATAAAGTAAAGCCAAGGCTCCCCCATCTTGTACTTGAACAATTTTTTTTTGGTGGGGGGATTTTTAACATTTATCCCTGTTAAATTTCATCTTGTTGGTTTGGACCCAGAATTCCATCCCACTAATATTATTTTATAAGTATATATTTAATCTTTACTCATGACCAAAGAAATAATAAGACTATAATAAAATATATTAAAAATAACTGCAAACAGGCTACACTTCTAGCACCTCTTTTAGCCCCATGCCACTCACAAAAAAGGAGTTTCTGGAAAAATTCAAATGCCTAGATTCAACTGCTCATACAAGTGCCTGCAGTGTCCCAAATACTGTTTGTTAGCAAATATTCCCATTTTTGTTATTCATGTACTAAGTGTCTCCTATCCTGCCAAGACACTTTTGAATCTTGATTCTATCATCCAGCCTAATACCTATCCCTTCAAACTGTATCTATGGCAGAGTTTTACAAACTATTCTGGTCGTGGAACAATTTGGGAATGGAAATATATTGTGAGAACCCATAAGTGCTGGTCCCAGGAGACACTGGGATAAAAGGCCATTTAGGAAATTACAAAGGAAAACAGAAGTCCAGGGGACAAAACACGAAGGAAGACTGTGGTCCACATATCAAACATAAGATATGAGGGAGATGATGGAGAATGGGTCAAATGAAGTATAAAGTTTTACAGTTTTGAATTGTGAGAGACATAAGATATAAGAGAAACATATATTATGAGTTTTTCAGCCACACAATGAGTGGGGAGGATGATGAGGGTGGGGCATCATACAATGTAAAAAAAAATTGTAGAAGGCCCATGTCAATGATGGTGGGGGTTAGACAGAAGTTCATAGTGAATATATCATACATAGGGTATGAATAGGGAAAACTGAGGATATATGTATTAATTAGACATACTATAAGGAAAATTTCAGAGAGATGGTCAGATCAGTGTTGGAGGTCACAGTGATGGTGGACATTGAACATGTAAGGGGAGACTGATGAATAGACATGCTGTCTATTAAAGGCCCTCAGGGGAGACTGGTGAAGAATAGGTACATACAATATGAAGAAATATACGGCAGAGGGGTAAGGCAGACAGGAATCAAGCTATAGAATGAGAGAGATGAGGATGGATCTGCAGTGAGCCAAAGGGAAGGACAGAGAATATCCTCACACTCAGAACTCAAAATAAACAAAGTTCAATGTCAATAGTACCCCAGTTTTTTTCCCAAACTAATGCAATAGCTGTTCTGAAAGCAATTCAAGTTTTATAGACCCCAAGAGTGAGAAGACCATTGAATCCAATCCCTGCTTGAACAAAACTCTCCAGTATAACATACCCAATATGTATTTGAAGACATCTAGCTTGAAGACTTTCAATGAAGAATAGTATACCTCCCAAGCAGCCCATCCCTCCTCTGAAAAGCTCTAATTAGGACATTTTTCCTTCTGAATTTGCCTCCTGGAAACTCCTACCTATTGCTCTTATTTCTGTCTTCTGGAGCTGGGCAGAACAAGTAAGTAATCTCTCATCCAAGAGATACTACTGGAAATACTTTAAGACAGACATCATGTTGCCCCTAAGTTTTCATATGGCCTGATTTTAAAACCCTTTGTTATCATGGTTGCTATGCTCTGGATCATAAAGCATGGGACCCACTGAACACAAGACTTCAGATGAGATCTGACAAGGGTAGAGTAAAGCAGAACCTCCCTAATCCTGCATACTGCAAATGTACAGCTGCTGGCCACGTGACCCACAACACTACCCTGTGTGGGCCAAATCAGATTAAAATGTAATTGAGAAATATTTTTTAAAATAAATAAAAATTCAGTAAAACATAGATAATATTAATATGCTGTTTTCTAAGTCAATACATAAGCTGTGGGGATCCTTATGTACAGTTTAGTGACCCCTGTTTCTTTTGAGTTTGATACTACTGCTAAATATTATGCCTTTCTTAATGCAACCTAAAGTTACATTGGCTTTCTTGGTTACTATCTTGACTCAAACTGTTGATTCATGTCAAGCTTGCTGTCTATTAAAGGCTCTCAGATAATTTTCAGACAAATGGCTAATCTAGCCATGCCCGTAGGTGTCATAATGGGTAGAGTTATGGACATAGAGTCAGGAGAACCTGAGTTTAATGCTTACTAGCTATGCAACTTTGGATAAATCACCTCAATTTCTCAGTCTCAGTTTCCTCCTCTATAAGAAAAGGATATTATTACTCCCACAGAATTGTTGTAAGCATCAAATGAGATGACGTATGTAAAGCCCTATTGACATTGGACTTTCTTTATCTTGTCCTCTGTATGAAGTTATTCTGTAACTACCACACCCTTTCCCCACCTTTTACTCACTGCAGTTCCATTCCCATCCTTCTTACGCTGTAGATCAATCTTAAAGCAGTATATAGGCTAGTTCTCTGTCTCTGCCTCTCTTTAAGGAATTTAGTCCATAGTATCCCAACTATTCTTTCTCTAAACACTTAGAAACTAGTACTTCTAAAACACAATTATAACAAGGTAAGCTCTGTTCCTCTCTCCCAAAGACAGGTTAGTTTCATCACCACTCAGGGTTCCAGAGTTTGTGGTTGTGTCTTCTATTCTACCACATACTGGCAAGATAGACTATCATATACTTCAGCAACAAATTCTTCCATTTGTTAGGAGGACAATAATTTAATTAGCCAATTAGCTTTTACAAAGAAATACTTACTTCACAGATATGGCACAAATAGATATAAAAAAAATTTCCCAATATCTTCAGTATATATTCTCTCCTATAACACTTCAGTCTCTGGGGGATTGGGCTCAAAACTTAGCTCAGTTCCTACATATAGCATTGATCCTACTAAGTTCACAGGCAAAGTTGTCATCAATACTGGATGAATCTTTGTTTCAGCTTTCAGGGGCATAGATACAGAAAGGCATTTCAGAAAATCATTCCTTTTACATTAGAACATTAATTCTGGTCTGGTGGCAACAATCAGCCTTGAGTTCCAACCCCCAGATTTCTATGGCTTGCTCTCCCCAATTTGGTGACACCACTTCTTGTACCTAGAATAGAAAACAAATTGAAAGGCCAAGGAGTCCCTATTTCTCAAGGGCCATATAGTCTCAGAAGGAGAAGAAGGCCATGTAGCCTTTTACTTAACAGCACAGTCATTGAGTAAAGGAATCCCTTTCCTTGTCAAGATGGAAATGCAGTGATGAGATGATGAGATGACAGAAGCCTTTTTAAGGATGTTGTCAGTTCTGGCTATGGAACCAAATTTAAAAGGCTCGACCCACCCATGTGACCAGCCAAACGGAATCAGTTACAGAATGTCCATGTGGGTCCCACAGTCTCTCTAACGCTCTTCCCTTCACCATTGTCATGATTCTCTCAGAAACCACCTCCCCAGCCTCCTCCATATGGAAAAATACCATTTGAGCTAATTAATGGGGTCTGCATGTGTCAGACTCCCATTACATAGAAGGTTCATGTCAGACTATACCTGGTTTTCCTTAGTCACAGATTCTGAAATTGAATGATTACTTCCCTATAAGGTTCCCATTGCTTCTTGCCCAGCAACCAGTTCTTCCTTTATGGTGAGAGTCAAGTCCAGAAATAGCCATTAATTTTGTTGCTTCACATTTTGGAATATGAAATTAAGGCATCCCAAAAAGTTGTTTGCCTTCTTTAGGCAGAGAGGGAACCCTACAAGATATCCGAATATTTGAAGTCCCCCATCACTGCAATATCGTGCCATCACACCAGTGCTGTGATCTGTCTATATCCTGAATTCATCTATTTCCTCTTTCTGTCTACATGGTCTATAATACTGTTTCTTTGTTGGCTTTCACTTAAATAGTATCCATCATTGCTTCCCAGACTTCCTCAGAAGTTCATCCTTTTAATGTACAGGTACTAATATGTTCCCTGCCCTCCTGTTCCTATTAAGTGATGCACACATACACACAGGAACACACTTGCAACATATACCTTTTAGATAGCCACAATAGCCTGGTAATAGGTCTTGTGCCACCAAATCTCAGTAGTAGCTGTGGCAAATTTGCCTCCTTCCTTACAAAATCTGTAACAACTGTATTTCACCTCCCATATTTTATGCATGTGTCTATATAAACACCACCATTGATTTTATTACTGGCTCCATTCCTTGGATTTTTGCCTATGGATTTCTAAGTGCCTCTATTTTCCTTCCTATAGCAAAATTTCTATTAAGCTTTGTGGATATGTGCAAGCAGCTTTCTTCCTCTCCCTTCTTTTTCAGTTTAAAACTCTTGATTAGATTTGTTAAGACCACCAGCCCTTGTTAGGTGCACTCCATCTCCATCCAGCATTATGTCATTCCTATTTAAATGTAGTCTAAAGATGAAGATATCCTTCTCAAATATTATCTTCTTTACCAGTACCTCAAAAACTAGATCTTATTTTGCTCCTGAGAATTCCCCTCCACACCCCCACTACCCATCAGTTTCCATGAGCTTCAAGACAGTCTTAGCTTCCCTTAACCAGAGAAAAATAGAACACCAAAAACCGTGGAAGCTTGAGAAATGCTAGTCTATGACACCGTGATCTACTTACTAAAATTGTAACCCAGTAGAAAAAGTAAACTATTTGGCAAGACTCACCTTTAGCTAGATCCTAGTAATCACTTTTTTTTCTACTTACAACTTTCTATTTAATCATCTGGTCTGTTGTGGTGACTTCAAGTTTAATGACCTTCAATCTACCTTCTCTTTTCAATAATGGTGACACCCATATTGAGTTTTCTGGCATCCCTCATTCTACATTACTTTTTGAAAATTAATGACACTATTTTCTGAGATTACAGGAGAACAACTCATTTTAAGCAAAGTGCTCTCTTACTATAGCCTCACCTACATAAGTATAATTTATTTGTTCTATGTTTTCCAGTTTGAAAAACATCATCCTTGATAGAGAAAATAGGAATTACGATTATTTTTGTCAAAAGTAACATGACAGGGGTAGCTAGGTGGCACAGTGAATAGAGGACCTGCCCTGGAATCAGGAGGACCTGAGTTCAAATCCAGCCTCAAACACTTAACACGCACTAGCTGTGTGACTTTGGGCAAGTCACTTAACCCCAACTGCCCTGCCCTCTCCCCTCCAAAAACAAAAAAGTAATATTACAATCTACCATATGTCCAACTAAATCCTAGCTATAGCTTTGACTTCTGATGAAGAGAAAGAACTTGTAAAGTTCTTTTAACCTGCCTCCCTCCTCATCAATGATTTCTCTTACTTTCCTCAAATTTTGTATCATTTATGTCTCTGGGGTAAAGGAGGAATAAGGTTTAGAGAGGTCAAATCCAATTCTACAAGGAAGGGACTTTAATCTACCTGGACTATTGATACATTACTGAGCTACACTGGCCCATGAACTGAGAGAAGACTGTCCATTGGGAGGGAAAAGGAAGAAATGAGAATAATCTGAACCCTAGACACTTCCCCTGGCAGTCTGAGTAATATGACCCACTGGCTAGGTAACATGTTCAAAAGTTCCTCCCCCCCTGCACCTGGGGCAGTATTTGGCATCAAATGCAACTACTCCTTATTCCCTTTCTCATGAATAAACTGGCTCACAAAGGGGAAGTGTGGGAGAAGAGATTATTTCAATGCCAAGGGCTCCAAACCTTCAGTATTCATTTTCTTAGTCCTCATTAACAAAGAATATACCACCATCCTTGGGAATGGTAGTCTGAACTAAAGTGAACACTCAGCCAAGTGTCTATGCCAGGCAGACCACATGGACAACATCCAGTCCACAGCACCTTCCATTTTATTGGTTTATTTACAAACAAGGTGAAGTCAACAGGGAAATACAAGGGATAAGGGTAGGGAGGTGGGGTTAGTCTGGGCTATCCAGATGTAGAATGGATCCCAGGCTAATTTCTCCCATGGACTGTTTCTCCCCTTTTTCTTTGCATGTCCCTTAGGGACATCTCCTCTGGCTCCTTGGAATAGCCTCCTCTGATGCTCCTGGGTCCCACAGTGAGAGGGGTTGATCCTTCCTCCATGTCGAGGAAGGGAACAAGGGGATTGTGAGGGCCAGGGCCCCCTCAGTTTGTGTAAACCTGAGTTCCGATCACACGCATGATTTCCTTCTGGATCTTGGGGTCCTGAGTATTAATGTTGGCATCACCTACTTGACCATCCTCATATCTGTCAGAAAGGGGGTGGTGAAAATGAATCAATATGAATGTAAGCAAGGTAGGATAGGAGTATGTGAGCATGAGTAAGTGGAACTCTGAATAAGTTATGTTTAAAAGGAAGAATGGAACATGTGAGGCACCCTCCCTCTCCCCAATATTTCTCCCTCCTCCCAAAAATAATTTATTATTCTCCAGTTTGATGGGGAGTGAATCCAGGGAAACACTGGAATCATCTCAGCAGGTCAGCTCCCTCTTTGTACTTCCCCTACCATACAGTGGTGAAGACCCTAAAGCAGGTTCCCTCAGATCCAAATCCTTCATGACACAAACAGATTTTCCAAGTAGCATTGTCTCCTACCATTCAACAACCCTATTCGCTCTATAAACTCCCCAATTTACCCTCTCCAACTCACACAAAGAAGAACCGTGTACAGACATGGTCAGACACAGGGCACACCCAGATGTTCCCATGTTTCTGGAGGTCCTTGGACGTGATTACTGTGGAAAAAGGGGCTATGAATCAGACACAAAATTCCCAGAGACCACAATCTAGTCATACCCAAGGAAGGGTGGAGTAAGGAGGAAGACATGAAAGAAAAATATCCTGCCAGACAAACCACACTCCTCCACTTAGTATGATTCCCACAGAACTGCTAAAAGAGTTTCCCTGTGACCAAAAATGTCTCCAGACAAGGTACGGAGAAAGCTGGGGCAGGACAGTCACTCACCTTCACAAAGTGCTATACAATTCAGATTCCGAC
Source organism: Gymnobelideus leadbeateri (assembly GCA_011680675.1). Lineage (NCBI taxonomy): Eukaryota > Metazoa > Chordata > Mammalia > Diprotodontia > Petauridae > Gymnobelideus > Gymnobelideus leadbeateri. The sequence continues at coordinate 492,284 of WOXC01010939.1, forward strand.
TCTGAAGGAAACGGGACTGGATGGATCGGGTCTGGAAAACAGGAAACAAATATGAACAGAGCTGGGTGACCTGGAAAGCTTTCTCTGGGAGTAAAAAATAGCACCACCAGGTGTAATGGCTAAACTGAATTAATCTAGGATTGAAATCTTCCTTCCTCCAGTGACCCCTACTCACCACCACCACCTTTGTAACATTAACTCATACACAAATATAGGTGGATTAAAAGTATACATTTTACAATGCTTAAATATGCAAACACACAATACAGGTTGTTAATTTTTATGCATATGCCTGCATATCTTGTGCTCTTGGCCACTACTCTGTGTCTCCATAATTCAATTCAATTCAATAAGTATTATTAAGTACTAGGTGCTACTGATACAAAGACAAAGTAATTTTTCAAGGACTAGAGCTGTACTCCACACAACCCACTCCACTTCTAACCTCTACACCTTATAGAATAACTAACTCCTCACACTGTCTCCAAGATAACCACCATCTGTCCCCTAATACTTATAACTCCAAACCAGCCCTAAAGGGAAGCAGGAAATAACTTAAGTCTTTGCCCATTTGTCTACAACTATATCACTGGCAAACGCATAAATTTGTCTGATCTTGGAAACTAAGTAGGCTCAGTCTTGTTAGCATAAGTATAGAAGACTGAATGGGAATATTAGATGTTGTAGGCTAGAGAATTATGGTATTATAGATAAAGTAAAAGACTTGGAATCACAAATACTCTTGTTCAGATCACCCCCTTACTAGCTTTGTCACCCTGAGCAAGTCCCCTAATCTCTCTAGGTCTCAGCTTCCTCATCTATAAAATGAGGGGGTTGGGGGCGGCTAGGTGGCGCAGTGAATAGAGCACCGGCCCTGGAATCAGGACCTGAGTTCGGAGCCGGCCTCCGACACTTAATCCATACAAACAAAAACCTAGCCGTGTAACCTTGGGCAAGTTACTTAACCCCAATTGCCCTAAAGGGGCGGCTAGGTGGCGCAGTGAGTAAGAGCGCCGGCCTCGGAGTTTGGATGACCCGAGATCAGATCCGGCCTCAGAAAATGAGCACCCACGCATAAATAATGACTAGCCGTGTAACCTTGAGCAAGTTACTTAACCCCAATTGCTTTAAAAAAAATAAAAAAAAGGGCGGCTAAGTGGCGCAGTGAGTAGAGTGTCGGCCCTGGAGTCAGAAGGACCTGAGTTCGGATCCGGCCTCAGACACTTAATGCACACACAAACAAAAAACCTAGCCGTGTGACCTTGGGCAAGTTACTTAACCCCAACTGCCCTCCAAAATGCAAAAAAATAAAAAAAATAAAAAATAAAAAATAAAAAAATAAAAAAAAAATGAGGGGGTTGGAACAGATGACCTCTAAGGGTCTCTTTTAACTCTAAAAGTATAATGACCCTATAAAAGCTGAACTGAACTGAATTTGCTCACAGCAACACCCAGCCTCCAACGCACAGCCCAATGCGCCCCCACTTGGCCCCTGTAAAGTTTTAGATATATTACCTGAGGGATGGTGTTCATCCGGTTGTATCTCTGGACTAGTTCATCCTTAGAAGGCATCCTATGCTGTCCTTTTCCCATTCCTGCCACAGATCAATATACCAGGTGAAATGAGTCCAAGGAGAATGAGGAATGGAATATAAATTCCTTTTTATCAAGTGTTACGGCTGAGTGACGTGAGGGAGCACGCTCAAGAATAGAAGGAACAAGGACAGTTTCTTTGATCATAGGATGGAAAGAATTGTCTCTGGTCACAGGATATGGCAATATCAGGTTTGACTGGCAATACCCAATTAGAAGCAAGAGGAAGTCCAGTCCCATATAGATCATGAAAAATAAATAAATCTCCCATCCAGCAGGCCTTCCCCCAACTGCAATACACCATACCACCCAAGACTATCCTCACTGATTACCCCCACTAAGCATCCCAGTGTTTGTCCAAGAATCCTAAGTGGGCTGTACATCTGAGCATCTCTCACTATAGATGGGGTCCAAATCTATGGGAATGGGACCCACTTGCCTTCAAGCTACCTGAAGGTAAAAAAATTAAAACAGAAAGAAAGAAAGTGAGACATGCAAGGTTCTTGCTAAAGGCCCTCTGGGCCCATGTAGAAGGACTCTGAACAGTGAAGGGTCAGGAATAGTGTCAGTAGAACAGATCATACTTATTAGGTTCTATTGGGATCCTATCCTATTACCCCTCAGACATCCCCGTGGAATTCCCTCTCCCTCTATGACATGAATTTGGAAATAGTCATGGCCTCAGGCCTCATATAACTAACTTCAACACCCACATGCTAACCTTGGCCAACGGATCTGTATGAAAAGTCTACAAAAGCACATAAAACTATCACTTCCATTTCTCCCAACAAACTCTATAAGGGTAGTAAATAATGAATCAGCTACTCAAGTTCCAAGTTTTGGATTCTGCTGGAAAAAAATAAAAACAACCTCTTAAGCCCAGAAATTAAAAAGAACATAAAACAAGGTCACTTAATTCCTACATGGGGCCTTACTAGTGTCCCTTTCTATGCCCACATAAAATGGCTAGGTCAGCAAAGGCTCCATTAACAAATAACAACCCCTTACTTCCAGGACTCTTCCTATAGTAGGTGAGGGACCAAAGAGGATTTGAGCTGCCTAAGGGCACAGAATAAAAACTGAGAAGATGGAGGAAAGGAGGACATGCAAATAGGAAATATCACAGTCTGGGCAAATGAAGATATGCCCTCATATAAACCATCTGTGGCAAAGTCACTGATTGTGCTTATGTGTAATAGTACTGATAGGTGGAGTGGGGGACTGATGGGCAGTGAATAATACCTTCCTGCATCTCTCCATAAATTATCATAATCTCAGGTTATAGCTGTAATACAAGGAATCAGTACTAAGAGCCAGAGAGCCAGGACAGAAAGCAGGTCAGGCTGGACTACAGCCTGAAACTAGGAAACTAGACAAAGAATAAAGACTTCTCAGAGAGAACCATATAGAAAAGGAACTGATCTAAGAAAGAAATGAACTAGAGGACAGAAAAATCTAGGAACACGAGATCAGTAAATCAGATTTATTTCCTGAGCTGGACAAAACTAGGGTCTATATCTCTTCTTTATCCTTGAGATTGCCTACATGAATACAATCTTTGCCTTAATCACTTCTCAAGTGTGGAAGAGAGGGGTTTTGCACTTAGTCATAACCTGAAAGAAAGTGGCAATAATGAAAATGTACAAGAAATAAAGGGCTATGTTCCTGTTCCTATAATCATCACAAAGAGACCTTGTGCTCAGGTTGTAGCAGAAAGGTGAAAGGAGCCTATATAACATCACAAGAGGTAGGTATTGCTGGAAATCTATCCTTCTTGGTATGTCGGCACAGAGACATACTGTTATCACCAACACATAGTCTCTGGGAAAAGGGCTTCAAGAGAAAAGTTCACTCAGTTTCCCACCCATATTCCTCACAAGCTCACTGGTTCAAAGGTGGGACTGTTCAGCATTCCCCTGCTTTAGGACCAAAGGGAGTGGAAGGCAGAGATTTCCTAGGGACGGACTCATTGGGAAACAGAGGATCTACATTACTAAATATAGATAACAACAGATCAAGTGCCCATAGAGAGAACAGATGACAGATTGTGTGTCCATGGAATAAAGTAAGCAGAAGTGACACCACAGACCATATGTCCATGAAAGGGAAACAGACATGTGAACAAAGCTCAGGCAGCCATAGAAGGAGATGGACTACTTACCTGAGTATCCAAAGGAAATACTGGAGATGGGGCTCAGGTAGATGCCTTTGCCATACGCTGCTCCATGCAGCTTGCGGGGAAACACCAGGGTGAGCAACATAAACTGCCCCCCCACCAATGACTCTCCAGGAGGGAGGGGACCTCCTAGGGTAGCTGTCTGTTAACCATACTGCTCATCCTCCTATTTGTCCCTTTGTCTATCTCCTGACCCATTCCAGGACTGGAGAACAGTTAACCCTTCCATGTCTTAGAAGACAGGGACAGAGGGAGTGAAACCACTAAATGAAGCTATGTTCCTACTGTGGACACTATAAGGGAGTAAGGCCAGGGCTGTGGCAGGTGAACAAGAAAAAAGAAACTCTCTGTAACAATTTCCCAGAGACACTGGGGGCAGAGACTTGACCAGTTAACATGAGACAAGTCACTGTTGAAACAATATACATACAGGGAAAAGTTCTGTCACTTAAGGGTTCTGTCACCTGCTACAGAAGTTTAGCTCATCAATTCCCTAAGCCTAAAACACAGTAATATTCTTAATACATTAATTTCCCCCAACAGCCTCTGTTTAGGATTGAGTCCACAGATGCCACAGCCTTTGTATGACCCTGACCTCCCAAATCTCTTGGATAGATATGGTGAAGCATCAAGAAAAATTAGGGTACCAAGGCTTCAGTTTGGGAATTAGTAGAAATAGACAGGAAAGTGCTCTAGCACTTCCTACCACCACAAAACAGGGATGGTAAGAGGGGGAGAAGAAGGACCCTGCTCTTACCTGGAGTTTGGTATAGGATGCATTGACCAGGCCATTGCGCAGAATCGAGTGCCAATTTTCAATGTGGGACCCACTGGAAGGCAAAGATAGAGGACAGAAACCCCCACAGTGGTAAGGTCCTGAGAATAGCCCCCAAGAGCTAATAATGCCATCTGCCCTCCCAGGATACACGAAGAGATGGACAGATTCATATGTATTCACTGAAAAACTCATGTATTATGGCTTCAGTTAGCACCTCTTTTGTCAATCACAGCTCTAAAATTTACTTCTCAAACTCCAGCCCAGACCCATATCCCCACTGTCTGCTAGACATTTCTACTCTAATCTCCTATTATTACCTGAATCTCAGATACAAGGGAAAGAATGCTGGATTTGAAGTCAAAGACCCTGAGTTTGGACCTCTACCACTGACTATCTATGTAATCTTGGGAAAGTCACTTAACTCATGTATAAAACTAAGAGGTTGGACTCAGTGACCTCTAAAAGTCCTTTCCAGTTCTAAATCTATGATCTGAAATCTTTATTTCCTTATTTTTGATAATGGTTTCATCATTCTTCTTGTCACCCAAGTTCAAAACCTCTAAGTTATCTTTGACTCTATCCTTTAGATACCCCAAGTTCCATTAATTCTTCCCTCAGTCTCTGCAATCTCCTTTTTATTCCCACGACTCCACCCTAGTCCAGGTCCACTTTATTACCTCTCAACAGTCTCCTAATTGATCTACCAGCCTTCAGTCTCTCTCTCTTCTTCAAATCTACTTTGCATACTAACTCTCCCTTTAAAAAGTTTTTATTCCCCCACATTTCTGTTCAAAAACTTCTCAGGGGTTCTTCACTGCTAACAGGGAAGTCCAAACTACTTAACTTCAGGAATTTAAAGTTCTATCACACTGGCTCCAATCTACTTTTTCAATCTTATTACCCACTACTATCCCCCAAAAAACTCCCTTGTCCAGCCAGACTGGTTTTCTTACTCACTGACCTTCAAACAAAACTGACAAGTTTCTGCCTGTGTTTTTACTCAAATAGTTCCAGTCTACTGTAATGACTTCACTCCTCTATGCCTATATAAATCCAACCAATATTTTAAAGACTCAGGTTAAGCCCCATTACCTTTGTGGAGCCTTCCCTGACTAGGTCAGTCTTTTGTGGTTTCTTCCTCTTCTGAACTCCTCTAGCACCTGCCTACAGCAGTCATTTAGCACCATAATATTGTCTCTAGATTCTCTAGCACTGTAGCTATAAATGTCTCATGTCTCTTCAAATAAACTATAAACTCCTTGAGAGTAAGGACCATATATTATGCCTTGTATCTTCTACAAAGATAGCACAGAGCTTTGTACATACAAAACACCTGATAAAGTTTGATAACCTAATTGATGAATCTCGTGTACAGAACATATACACATATAAACAGAACCCTGACAACCATGAACCTAAGGGACAAATGTCCCCTAGTTCCTCCCCCCCCGCCCCACCACACCTCCCCAGCCCCTACTTCCTCTCCCTCACTGGAAGGCGAAGGTGCTGCCGTAGAGTTTCTTAGCTGTCCGAAACCGGGCCTCCTTGGCAGGGGGGCTGCTCAGCAGGAGGAACTGGTGAGAGGTGTGCATGAACTTCAGCTGCTGCCCGGGGTGGGGGGAATCAGGGGAGACAGAGCAGAGATTGAGATCAGGGAGGGAGGGATGATGGGGCCAAGAAGTAAACAAGCCAAGAGCATAGACCTGTACTGATCTCCATAGGATCAATAAACATTCAAGAGCCAAGACGGTCAATGTGGGACACAACAGACTGTTGACTAAGCTTGGAGCTACTAGGGTCACCAACAAACATAGAAGCTCCCTGACCTGTCACTCCCAACCCCATCCCTCAAACAACTTAGAAGGTTCCGAAAAATTTGGGGAAGAGGATTGGGACACTTACCCTGCTGAGAGGTAGCTTGACAATATGTGATCTGTTGCTGGAGATAATCCTGGGGAGAAATACAGATGAAGGAAAGAGCATGGAACAAGCATGGAGTCTGGGCCAACCTAAACATAGGAGTAAAGGAGGTATTCCCTCTAAAATTGATAGGGAAAGGTACCCAAGCAGGTAGGCCACCGCTAATTTATGAATTATTATTATGAATGGCAATACTCAAATACATTCATGTGTAAAGGGGAAGCCATCAGCCAAGAGACTAACTGCCAAGGAGCTAACAATGAATGCAAGGTAGACAAATGGGCTAAGGAGTGCACAAGAAAAGTAATCTGATGGGTTGGCTAAAAAAGGTAAAATCCAAGAGAGGGGCCTTTGTCAGGCTAGAGACCTCTTAGACCTAGGATTCAGACTCAGAAGCCAAAGACTTAGGGGTAATTCTGCCTAAGTCTAAATGCCTTCCACATAATAGAGGCTGAATGGATATTTACTAAATAAATAAGAGAACCCAGGAAAGAGAATGAAGAATCATAAATTAACCTGTTCCCTTACTGGCCACAAAGACTGAGAGAAAACAAAAGCCTAGGTTAGAACTAAGGGAAAGAGAAAACTAGAAAGACAAAACAGACTTTTTAGAAATTTGGAAAAGGGTCAAACAGGAAAAGTAGCCACATAAAAGCATTCAGATGCTTGGTATCAAGCATACCAAGAATTTTTGAAGGAGACTAGTCTCCTGAATTAAATATGGCTGGACTGTTTCTGTTCTGTTCCTGTGACACAGTCCTAGATAAAGTCTCTTAATGATCAAGGGAGAAACTAATGTTGTACTAAATTGTGCTTTTTTTTTTTTTTTGCTTTTGCTTTTTGGAGGGCAATTGGGGGTTAAGTGACTTGCCCAGGGTCACACAGCTAGGTTTTTTGGTTTTTTGTTTTTTGGTAAATGTCTGAGGCCGCATTTGAACTCAGGTCCTCCTGATTCCAGGGCCAGTGCTCTATTCACTGCACCACCTAGCCGCCCCCCAAATTGTGCTACTTTTGAGGAGAACAGGAAAACAGGAGATTAGGGAAAAACACTAAGTCACTGTGGGCACAGACGAGGAAGGAGTACCTAGGCTTTTGGGGATCAGTGGTTTTACAATGCCAGTTCTAAGTGATAGAATTTGAAAGAACCTTGACTTGTAGGCCCTTTTTTAGAAGGGAAGGAGCAGCACTAGCCTGAGCCCCTAGACACTTTGCTTCATACCCCAGCATTTGGAGGAAAAGCCCAGTAGGGGGAAAAAAGACCTATGATCAGAGGGGAGGGAAGCAAGGAGACATATACCTCTCCAAGTGTGGGGGATCTTTAAACATATGTAGTAAAGAATATTCATTTCTACAGATAACAAGTTGTACATGATTAGTTTCAGAACTATCTGTTGAGAGCCTTTGGGAACTCACAGAAGTATGTAAGTTCTTTGTAGGAGCTAAATTTTTGAAAATTAAATAGAGATAAAAGTAACATTTCTGCAAAGCTGGGGACTGTTCAGTCTCAGGAAAAAAGAAAGTGTATGTTTATGCTGGTCCATGAAGAAAAAGTAACCTTAATTCATATCCACACCCACACCCCCAGAAGAAAGGAAATGACCACTATATCCATCCCCCCCAAAAGGGAGTGGTCTCTGCTCTCGTACCCCCCAGGAGGGAGTGGTCACTGCATCCATACCACTGCAGGAGAGGGTGGGCCAAAGGATCCAGCTTGTCCATCTGTTTCTTGATTTCCAGATATGAGCCCTATAGAAACAACATGCACAAGATTATTCCCAAGGAAAGGAGAAAGTATTTCACACCAGTGAATCTATCCATAACCATAAAAGGGTGATCAGGTCTCTATAAGCAGGATCCTGGGGGTGACATAAGGACAAGGAGAAATATTAAATGACAAAATGTGTATCTTGTTCTAAGACTTACTTATGAAGAAATTTTCTCATAACAACCTTACAAAGTAGACAGTACAAGTGCTATTATCTCTACCTTACAAATTAGCAAAATGAGACTGTTAAATGACATTTCTATGGTCACACATTTAATATCTGAGGTAGAATTTGAACCTGGGTCTCTTGACTCTAGATCCCATGCTTTATCCACTACACTGCACTGCCAGATATGGCCAATACCCTCAGGAAAACCTTTAGCCCAGATGAAAAGATACATTATACATATGAAAATAACTAAAGGTGTTTCTAAAACATATGGGCAAACCTTACTTTATGTAACAATATTGGCCCTCACAAATATATAAATTAAAATTAAACTGAATCTTATTTTAAATATGCCTCTCCTAACTTACTCTGGATTTATTTGTAAGGAAGAGATATATGTAACATGAGTAAAAATTAATCTCCAAATATTCAGACAAGGAGTCACAGATGGGAAGGGACAGACATGAAGGGGAATGTAGAGTGTCTGGAGAGGAGTGAGTTCATGACAGGCTTCTCCTTATGCTTCCTGAGGGTGCCCTGTTCCCAGAGACATGGGAAAGGGTCTAGGCCAGTTATCTATCTAAACCTCTTCCCTCTACGATAAGCTGCAAATTACCCCTCATTTTCCCTAAATGCTCACGGGATAATTCCATCTTTCCATTCCCTAACCTGAATACTCCTAGAGCCCCGAGGAAAATAAAGAACATACAGGACTTTGAGGCAACTGAAATTATAAAACCTAAGAAAAGTTGAAATAGAGCCAATGGGGAAGAAATCAAGGAAAGGCAAGGTGATGGCAGGAACTAGATGAAAAAAGTATAGAGCAATGATACATATGAACAAAGGATCAGGCATACCTGGGTCATCTCCCGGATGGACATGACACTGTCCAGGGCTTTCTGAAGCCGCTCATAGTTCTTCTTCTATGAAAATCAAGGAAAAGTGGAGAGCCAGATGTGGAAAAAAAGAGAAAGAAGTGTTGGGAAGGGGAGAGTTTCAATTATATTTAAGTTCTTTAAGGGCAAGGAAAATGTTTTAATCTTCTCTGAAGTTCAATCTTCTCTCCCCATACCCAACACTGAGTACCTACATATAACAGATACTTCTGACATAACAGTATCATAGATTTAGAGCTAAAAGAGACCTCAAAGATCATCTGATCTAATCTCCAGTTTTAGAAATGAGGAAACTGAAGCCTAGAAAGGTTAAGGGGCCTTGCTTAAAGTCATGTAGATAGAACTAAAAAACGTGTACTTTAAATTTGGATCTTTTGATCTAAATCCAAATCCAAATTCTTTCCACTGCACCATATTGCCTCTTCAAAAAAGTTATATAAATCAAAATTATATCCTTTTATATGTGAGCATATATTTGCAAGACTACATACACATATAGACATAATTCATATACTGTATGAATTGATTAAAAAGAAGAGTCAGATGTTGGGAAAATACCTGGGTTGTCCACAGTAGCCCAACCTATTCATTCTATGAAGTGGCTAAGCCCTGGAGTTCAAGTCAAATCTACTCCATAGTGGTATCTGGATCTCAAATCACATGCCCATCCCCACAACCAGAAACATATAAAAGGAGCAGTCTCTTACACTTACCCACTTCCTATTTTCTTGACAATGAAGAGGTCAAACCCTCTCGCTCTATCCCCTAATGCTCCAGTTATGTGTCTCCCCTAGTTCCTATGTCTTGAAATTAAGGGCAAAAACCTTCTATCCTCAGATCCTTATACCTTGCTCTCCCACCCCTAATACCCTCTATGCCCCATTTCCTTCCATCCTTCTGGACATCGAATTTCCCATCCTTCCCATCTCCATGGTTCATGATCCTTTAATCCCTATATCCCCTGCCCTGTCTTCTCCTCCTATTCCCAGTTGCATTTACCTTGGGGTTGAAGGCGAGAGTCTTAGGGTCACTGGGATCCACAACCGAGGGATAAGGCTCAAAGATGATGCTTTTTCTGGGAGATTCCAATGCTGCCCGGCACATAGCCACCAGCAGGTCCACCACCTTAGTAGGAGGGAGAACAAAGGGCCAGATAGCATAGGGTAACTTTCCAATATTGGGAACAATATTCCATTCCACTCTCGTCCACTTTCTGAAGGTTCGGCCCCTCCTGTTATTCTTTACCTCCACCCCTGTCCCCACCCATCCCACCCTTCCCTACCTCTGCTCCTGTAGCCACCTCCTCTGCAGCTCCAGACATAACTCCCAATGTGTAGAAGGAGAAAACACAGAGCTCCCGAGTACAAACAGCTGGCTAAGGAAGGAAGGGATGTGTCAGACAGGTAAAGAGCAGTGAGACTAAGTTAGGGGAGGGAGTGCTCCCAATCTTGACTCTGGCGTTGGGTAAGAATCTGGGGTGCTTTAAACTATCAGCAACAAGTAATCAATAAATGGGTAGTCATATTTAAATGAAGAACTCTCAGTCACAGCTCAGAAAGAGTAGGCCGAAAGGCATCAGGTTTCTACTACAATACAATTTAGAGCCCAAGTTCACAAAAGCCCAGTTTAGGTTCCATTAAAACTCTTGAAAAACTAGAACTTCCAATGAATAACAGGGTGGGTGGAAATAAGTGACAATATAAACAAAATTTGTGACAGCTTCAGGACGGGCTCCTATAATCTTCTCTAGAGACTAGAAAGTCCATTCCCAAATCCTAAAGTCCTTTGGCCAGGGCTCCATGAAAAGAAGTATGTTTTTCAACATTTCTCCAAGGAGAGGGGTGCAGCACAGGGGAATTATAGAGGACATTATACCTTGAGCATAGACCCATTCTGGAAGACATGCTGCTCATCACATACTACACAGTACTCATTCAGGGTTGGAATCCTCTGTTCTGCATATTTCATAATCTGCAAGGTAAAGGGAGTAGAACCACATCTTGTTAAGGCACTATGAGATGTCCTTCTGTGGGCCCAAGTCTGTACCGATGCATTTACACATTTGGGAAACAATCGGAAAGTGGAAAGTTTGTTTCTCTTCTTCCCGTCTTCTTCCTACACTACCACCCCCATCAACCTAGTACCTAACAGGGCTTCATACCCATGGTAGATAAATCTATTCCAAGTTATTGCCCAGAGTGCTTGGGCATTTACCCTAGAAGCCCAGTTCAATTTTCATGGGGAAAAGTCAATTTGTCTCTCCATCAGTTAATACTAAGGACTGTGAATCTCCATAGACAAAGAGCTATTCTAAAAACCACTATGAGAGACAGCCCAATACCTTAGAAAGCTTACTAAGATAGAAGAACCATGAGAACATAAAGAAATTCCTTGCTTAAAGTGCTTCCATAACTACTTTTTACTTTAATATTGCTATTCCTGTCAAGGGAACTTTTCCCAAAAAGAAACATACACTGATTTCTTAATTTCTGTGAAAGACTATGGCATGGAAAGAAAAAAGGGGCTAAATTTATTTAGGGCATTGCTGGGTCCAACACTGGGAGCCACAAACCCATGCTCTCATGCTATGTGCAATGTAGTAGCGGGAGACAATATAATGCAGCAGTACTAAGATGCAGGTGGGAGTTCAGGCTTCACTACTCAGCTTGGACAAATGACTTTACTTCTCTGAGTCTCAGTTCCTTCACAAATAAAACGGAAGTGATCATATTTACATATACATAGCAAGGCAGTAAGAGCAATGGACCTGAGGTTGGGAAGACTTAAGTTCAAACCTGGCTTCTGACCCTTAAGAGCTGTGTGATCCTGGGCAAGTCACTTAACTTCTATCTGCTTCAGTAACGTTATCTATAAAATGGGAATAATAACACCACCTACCACACAAGGTTGTTGTGGGGATAAAATAAGATATTTGTAAAGTGCTTTGCAAATCTTAAAGCATTATGTAAGTGCTATCCTGCTGTCATTGTTACTACCATCTACTCGGTATGGTACCATATAAATCAAATGGAGTAACACATAGAAAAGCACTTTATGAACACTAAAGCACTATGTAAATGTCCTATTTACTCCTACAGATCTGTGATTAGTTCCACCATCAGTGAAGAGCATTAACTCCTTCATTCATTACTAAAAGGTCCTCCTGAGTTGCTGTGGTCAAAAAAAAATTATAAGCTGATGGCAAACCTTGTGGTGATGAGAATCGCCAAACTCAGGTACTAAGTTGGTCTGTGGATGACTAACATACACCATCATAAGGCACATTCTTGAAGCCCTTCTAACTTAGAAGGACCTGACAAGCTTGCAGCCAAGAGTCACCTCTACTCCATGATGAAGAATCACTAGGACTTTAGTACAGGCATATAAATGTGAGCTATTATTATTATTGAAAGAAATACTTTTCAAGCTGATTTCCATGATTTGGAAGTGGCATCTGAGTTTGGCCTTGAAAAATAAGTAGAATTTTAATAGGCAAGAAATTGGTGATCAGAGAATTCCAAATGAAGGGAATAGTGTGAGTAAAGGCATAGAAGCAAGAAAATTCAAAGGGACAAAATAAAAGTATATGCCAAGTAAAAAAGACACTGGAGGGTAAGGAGTCATATACCAGCTCGTGTTATTTTCTAATTGTTTTATGTATGAGTTTTGTCTCCCAACAAGACTCACTGAGTAAGCTCACTAGAGAGCAAGAATCATGCCTTCTTTTTCATTTCCCAAAAAGCTCAGTACAGCAGGTAAAGGGGAGAAGAGGTAGGACAGAATAAGAGGATATATAAGATAGTTAATTAAAATAATGAGTATGCAATTCAAATATGGTAGAAAAGAAATAAGTCCAATAATGAGAAGTACTTAATGGGATAGAACTTGTTTACCTGGACAAGAAATCCGTATTCCAGGGTGGGAATGTTCTTGCAGTGACCACTGACCTGACAAGAAAAGAGAAGGTCCCTGTGAGTCCTCTACACTGTCTAGGGTACTTACTCTCACTCCACAGCACTCCCCTTGGAACACTAGGTCCACAGCCTTAATTCAGATCTGTATAGTTCTAAGATATGAGAGAAAAGTCCAGCCTTGACAGTCCAGAGGGCCTTTCAGCATGTTTAATGGCTTTAGTGGAGAAGGAGATTTGTCTACTCTTGCCCCTCTTCCAGGAAGGAAAAGGTAGAAAACAGAAGCTGCTGACTTCGAAGCTTTACCCTAATGCCACCACATAGTGATATCCTATTTTATATCCCTACTCCCTCAAAAGCTCTGTCCTTTCTACCTAATGGTCTGGCACCATGGGAATCTACCTAAGTAGGAATTAACTAGCAATAAAGATTTAACCTGTTTTTCAACCTCCGTGTAACTATATCCCCTTCCCCTCAACCCTCTCAACCCCCAACCCTCATCATTTAATAACTCATGGCATCTCAGCGGTGAAAGATACTTATGTAGCACAAAGCCATGTGAACCTAAGAACCTTAATCCCAGGTGCTATTCTCCCCATTTCCACAATTCCAACACCCCAACCAATTCCTCCCCAGACCATGTACCAAGGGAGAGGTCCGTGCTGGGGGAGGGAGGCCCACGTGCTGGGGGCAGGGGAGACCTGCCTGAGGGCTGGGAGGGTAGCCAAACACTTCTACTTTGGGGTTCTTCATAGTACAAGATATAGAGCGGTTCATGAGGCGCCCAACACGTAGCTCTGGCACTCCCAGTTTGCCCTTCAGCATGGAGTCCTGGATAATGGGGAAACTGGGGGACCTAGAGAAAGGAAGCAAAGGTAAAGTGCTACAACAAGGACCTGTATGAATTCCAGAAGAGGAATAGAGACAATAGGGACCAAGTTGAAGGCAAAATTTGGCATGAAAAGTATTCCAAAGCCTGAACAGAGACTCACTAAGTCTGAGACAATCACATCTGTCTGTGTCACACATATATCTTTGACTTACCTGCCTATATAAGTTCATATGTCTCACATTAGGAGCCCAGGATCAGTAAGGACCATGTCTAGGTCTTTGCGATGAATGCCCAGCCCTAGCTAGCCCCTTATGACCAGGAGATTTCTGATAATACCTGTTACATTTATTCAGTCAATAATGAGTGTCTACTATATACAAGGTACACCAAAAAATACCTATACTGTAGGTGCTAAGTGTTTGGATTCCAAAGGGCTCAGTCTCTAATTTTGCTTACAGAAAAGCTCAGATAGTTCCCTTATTGAACATGATACCAGGATTCATTTATTTATTCCCTTAATAGTCATCTCACAGGCTCCTGGAGAATGCTTGGTTTCTGGGCATCCAGAAGGCACTAGCAACAGAAACATGAGCTTGAGAACAAGGAATGGGATATTATGTGACTTAACTCAAATTGACTGGTTTCTATACTCCAGGATAAAAGATGACAGTCGGGGAGGGGCTGGGTTTGAGTACCTACTCCTAATCTCTTTTTCCCAAGGGTCAGAGGGATGAGAAATGGTAGAAGAGATAGGACCAGAAGAAAGAGTAATGGAGACCAGAGGTAAGGAGCGAACATGAAGGACAGGACATAAGGGATAGGTAAGTGATGTGTTAGATTATAGATGAAAGGTCAACAAAACAGAGGGAAGGAAATAGAAAGGAATAGGTACTGGGCGGGGGGGGAGTGGATAAGTTAAAATATAAGTTCCCTAAGAGTAAAGTTTATTTCATTTTTGTCTTTGTATCCCCCAGTAGTTAGCACAGTGTCCAGCACATGATAGATGCTTAATAAATGTTTGTTTATTGGTTGACAGCATCAAAAAACACAAAAGAAGAGATGGAATGAATAGGCCCAAGAAGTAAGGGCATGGAAAGATGTAGGAAAAATGAAAGTAGAGCAGGAAAAAGCCTGAGGAGGGCTCGAACCAGAGCTACACTCACTTGGGGATAGGCGAAAAGATGCTGAGGCCTGCTCGAAATTTCTTGATGGTGCCACTTGCCTTGAACCAACTGTGCCGCTTCTCCTGCTGGGTCTTCAGAAAGTCGTTGCTGAGATGCTTCCATTGTTGGGATGTGAACATTCCAAGGATCCTCAGGGGAAAAGAAAGAACAGTTTTGAATAGACTCAATAAAGAAGAAATAATCAAGGACTAGATATGTAACTCAAATCGAGCACACCTGGATTTCCAGTTTGAGGTCAGCTCTGGCAGAAGGTTCATGATCTTAACACAAGTGGCACAAAGAAAATATGCCACTCACCAAGTACTCAGTAAAAAACAGAGGGACCTAATGGCCCCAAGTCTGGTGGCCGCTGTCCAATGGGAGAAACTCTTTGGAGGCTACACTGTTAGAGATCCAAAGGTGGAACTTCTTGTGTAAGACATCTGGAGATTAGTAATTCATACCCTAAGTATTATCAATGAGAAATAGGGCAGAAGTGAAACATAGCCCAGAAGGAATGCTGTGCCTAGTGCCTAGTGCCTATATGAATAATATGGACATAAAGAACTGAGATGGGAAAGAAGCTTGAACTCTACCAAAAAGCAAAGGAAAGGGATTCAAGGAACTTTTATTATATTATTCTCTTTCCTCATCTATACTCCCTGGTCACCTCCCTAAGGGAAGACCAACAACTGGCATATCAATCATTTGACCTCTACAATGACTATGATATGCTTCAAATAGCTAAGGACAAAAGTCAAAAAGAAGGGATGTGTGAGAACCACAATAAGAACAGAGAAATGGTCCAAGACAGACTCCATATTCCTTACTCTTTGAATACAGGGATCAGCCTTAACTACTGGGATCAATGTCAAGTGAGATGAACTAAAGTCTAGCTACTGCAAAATCCTAGCAACTCCTACTGTCTTCAAGGATGAAGAAGAAGTTAACATCTTCAAAGTCCTAATTATCTCTCAGAATGAAAGGTTTGGCCAAAAAGTGGTCTACCTGTCTGCCTAACCATCTACACCTATGTACATCTGCCCATCTGACTGTCCATCCACCACCCTCCTGTCTGGTAACAACTAGAAAAGGTCAGAATTCTTACTTTTTCAACTGAAGACCCAGCCCAAACCCTTCTTTATTGGATGGCTGGAAAACCTCAATTGATGGTTCTGCAAAAAGAACAACAATATTAAAAACTGTATCCACATCCTCCTGAGGTACGAAGAAAACAACTAAACAAAGGATGTCAAAGTACCATTGAGTGGGCAGGACTGGAAAGTACAGGGATGTGGGAAGGCTCTCGAGGCACAACTAAAGAGGACTTTCTCAAGTCACTTAAACAAAACTGCTTCAAAGGCCTTTAGACAATAGACAGTGAATGGAATACAACTACAACAAAGTCTATAAGTTACCTAATCACAAAAGGATTAGATGGATTGTTTCCAGAAGAAGGGCTGAGAAGAAGAGAACTAAGATAAAAGAAGTAGGAGGGAGGAATCACCTAAGAGATTATAAATCTCCCATGCTTTAATTATCCCAGGGCCTGAAGAAAGGAAAGGAACACTATACACAGGAAAATGTAGACTGAACCCACCAAAAAGTCCCACCCAGCCCAGTAACCACTTTTACCAGGCCCATCCAGGTACTGAGAGAGTGAGAACCGTAGCCTCAAAACAATGGGCTCTGTCCGAAGGACCTTCCAAGCTGTGGACACTTCCTCCTAGAGGGGAACAGGTAGAGAGATTGCTTTGGTCACAGCCTTGACCATGGCAACAGAAGGGGTTGAGGATTTATACATTTATATATACATATATAGATACATACACACATGAATAAAATTGATATCTGCCATACATACACATGTATGCATACAAATGCAGGCACATGGACATACCACCATTATCTGCAGATAGTCTAAGGAATGAGAGGGTACAAAGCACATGCTCTGAATGGAATACACAGGTAATGTGGCCCTCCCCCTTCCCCCTGTTCTCAGCTTGGGAATGTTTCCCAACATGCTCTGAACAAAACTCAGCATCACTTACATCAAGGAAGCTGATGTTGATGTGTAGGTCAATGTCCACATCATCAATGGTTCCATATTCTCTGCAGAAGCACACATGGCTACAAGTAAGAATCTAGGGGCGGTGGGGGTGAGAGGGGAAGTTGAGGGGAAGAGGAAGGCCTTGGCCTAAGAGACTAATGCAAACGGAGAGTGGGGCAGGAGAGGATGGGTTCTCTGCCCCAAGTCACTCATTTGACTTGGGGCAGAGAACCATTTGATGAAGACCTCTTCCAGGACAGGAGTTCTTACTCCAGGTTCTATAGAAACACAAGGGGTCTGTGGAGAGGTTTCAAGGGGTCTATGAATTTGGATAGGAAAAAAAAATACAATATAATTGTTTTCCTTTTCAGTACTATGAATATTATCTAATTAAAAACATTCTGAGAAGGGGTCCATAGGTTTCACTAGCCTGTCAAAAGGACCTATGAAATAAAAAACAGTTAAGAATCTCTGTTCTAGGGAAATCATTTGAGGAAAAGAGTCCTGCCTCCCCCCAACCCTACTCAGCCCACCTGATGGATACTGAGTTCTCACTATAGATCTCTTTCACGGCTTCAATGTCAGCATCAAGCTGTGGATGTCGGTATAAATCTGCTGCACAGCTCCCCTAAGTGGGTAACATTCAAAGGGACAACAAGGAAGAATAAACAAAAGAAGAGACAAGAAAATGTTAACTCCCGGGACAAAAATAGGTAGAATCTGCTTAGCAATTTAGATCATAAGGAATACAAATGTGGCAGACCAGTTGAGGGATTTTATCAACAGATAATGGTTAACTCAGGATATACAGTATAGATGTGCTATCAACTCTACTCTGAGTCCAAGCCTCACATATTCTAAGGGGCCCTGGCTTCCCCGCCCAGCCTTAGATCATGGCTTTGGTAACTACATCTCTCTATATGGCTCTGGAGCAAGCTATGGGAAGGGCTAGAGATATGGGGTATGCTAAAAAACACAAAAAATAATCCAAGCAGGCTCTATATGAAGAAAGTCTCTGCCATTCCCATGGTTTGGCCTCTATTCAGGGCAGTGATAATTTTCAGGGGCAGGTAGCAAGATGATCATTGATCCCTGTGGTTTGTGACTAGTGAGAGAAGAGAATGGCAAAATATAGATTGGTTACTTCTATATACAAATATGCACATGGCTACCTCCATAGGGACTGCCCTAATTCTTCTACATCAGGCCTGAGTTGGGGAAAGCATGATCATATGACCATATTGCCACAGTCATACTTTTCAGCTATGGGTTAGCCTAAGGTAGGTCCTCACCTGTACTCCATAGAGGAATTCCTCTGACTCATTGTCCCCATCTGAATCATCATCAGTCCAGTACTGGCTTTTAATGTCCTAGAATAAAGAACAAGGGTATAAACCTTGCCTATGGGCAAGAGAAGGTACAGGTACACAAGACCCATTACTGGTGGTATGTACGCTTGCCAAAAAGACTATTTTGGCAAGCGCTCACATGGCAAGTGCTCACATGGTAGCCAGAACAAAAGCAATACAAGGCCATTCTTAAGGTCTCTCTTAAGAACTTTGGAATTAATTGTGTGACATGGGAGACAATGGCCCAGGACTGCTCAGCATGGCAAGCCCACATGTGAGAAGGTGCTGTGCTCTATAAGCAAAGCAAAACTGAAGTAGCTCAAAAGGAACACAAGCAGCACAGATTTAGGGAATCCTCCGCAAATGTTCACATAGACTATTTGTGCCCGACCTGTGGTAGAGTATTCCAAGTTCATATTGGTCTGACTAGCTATAGTCAGACACACTGTAACTTGACTCTAACATAGTGATGTCATTTCGGTCCTCTTCAAGAACAAAGGACAACCAATCAACCCTCAGTGGTAAAGAAACTGAGGCAAGGGGGAAAAGGAGGAAAAGGAATGGAAGGGAAAGGGGAAAAAACAGGTATCTCCTTTTCTGAGGCTAATATCCAGGCCCTCTTAATTCTGATCTGACATTCCCTAGATTGCCACTGACATTCCCTAGATTCCCCACTACAGCAACCAAATTATTTAAATTCCTGCCCTAATGGTTCTGTCTGTCCTTGTCCTTCCCATTCTCTCCTCCAGCTCCCCTTAGGGTAACCATTCTCACCCTCAAAGTTCTTAAAGTCCCTCTCATGATCTACCCTATCTTCTATATTCCCCCATCCTGAAGGAGAGGATAACAGAAAAGGGTCAAGTCTATATAGTATCCACTCTACCTCTATATCTCCCAAAAAGTTAGCCATAGAAATTAAACCTCCATGGCAAGTGTCTGTGCATCTGCATCATGAAAGCAGTTCCTCACCATTGGGTCAGTGGCTCACACACACTTCCCAGTCAGCACTAGGCAGCGCCCCTCCATGCCACCAACTGAGGTCAGCAAGATGGACATCCAGAAGACCATTCAGGAAAGGGGAAGAGATATTATCAGGGGCTGACTGGATGTCTGCCAAGGAGAATGGGCTCTGTTGTCACCGTGGCAACCAAGTCACTATCCTAAAGAAGGTAGACAACAGTTGGTTATATTACTATTCCACATGCCAGGGTCAACATAAGCAGGCATATAAATACAAACATACTTACAAGCACGTTATAACTACCTGTACAAGCACATTCCTATGTATGTATGTGCACTTACAGATATACTTATATAGATGCAAACAACACTTATCAATGAACAGGAAATCGCTTTGAAAAATATAAAAATGCTATGAAAATGAAAAATATTGTGGCCTATTTGAGCTCAAAAGACAGGGAAAGAATCCTAAGTAGCCTTCTACCAGGTTAGTATAACTATCAGCTCCATGAGCCTAGATACCAAATCCTACAACATACTCCAAAGCATCACTACCCTTTATGACTAACTCAGCAGTGGGGAGGAGAGGAGGGGGTAATAGGTAAGACCAATGTCAGCCCTATTACTCTAATCCCTCAGTCAACTCATCCTGAGATCCTCTTGCATCTTCACTGTCTCTATCCCAAAACCTACAGATCCTTCAAAACTAGCCAGAAGATCACATCTTTTCCCACATAAATATTAACAATGCTATGACCCTCTCTATAATTTAATTTACTCTAGTGCTAATCACATTGGACATTCTCTAATGAACACAAAAGGACCAGGTCAAAAGAGTAGCCTAAGCCTATTCCAAGAAGATGCTCCTCTCAGACACAGACTTACTCCTAGTATGGAAGTGCAGCCCACACTGACCCTGAAGATCTTCTATGGCCCATATAACTTCCCCTACCCAAGAGGGCCCCAAGGAACTGATGGGTACCATAGCTCCAGCCCTTTTAAAACGTTCTCTGTCTAGAACAGAAGCCATCAGTTATTTAAATACCTAGAAGTAAAGTGAAGATAGAACTAGCCTTAGAGCAGAGCTATAAAGTGTTCAGTATGTTCTAGGGTAATAGAGGGCCTTATGAATCAGCTTCAAAAGCCACCAAAACATATTCCCTCTACTTTAGAGAATATCTCACCCCATCTTCTTCCTGCCATTTCCATACCATGTACCTCTGTGTGTTATATCTGTGGTATAACCATGATATAATGTACATAAAAACACTTTTTAAACTATGACTACAATTAAATGTAAATAGTAAGTAGGGCTAGATCTAAATAATGTCTTGAAGGGGGCCACCTATGATATTTAAAATATGAAACATCAGAAAGGCCTCTCCTGTTCCAACATTTCCCAAATCACCCTTGTCTGAAATGCCACCCTTAGAGCTTCTTCCTTTAGCTTAAGGATTTTTTTCTCCAAACTCCTCTTTTAAAATGTAAGACCCTCTGAAAGGAGAATACATTAAATCACTCCCCCTATTTTTTGTATTATAGTTTATCAGGCCCAAAGAATGACCACGCTATAAGATAGCATGAGTCTTCCAGGGAGGTACTTAAAGAAGATATCTAAATCAACTCCAAAGGACTCATGATGGAAAAGGCTATCCACATCTAGAGAAAGATTTATGGAATCTGAATGCAGACTGAAGCAAACTACTTGCCATCTCTCTTTTTTGTTGTGTTCCTTCTTTCTCGTTGTTCATTCCATTGGTTATAATCCTTCTTTACAACTTGACTAATGTTTAATGTGAAGGTATTTGTAGAACCTATATCTGATTGCATGCTGCCATTGAGGAAAGAGGGAAGAGAGGGAGCAGTCGAAAATTTAGAACTCAAAAGCTTGTGGAACTGAACGTTGTAAACTAAAAGTAAATTAATTAATTTTTAAAGAGAAGATGCCTATATATGCATTTAACAAGCCTTGGATAGGCCAGGATGATGTCTAAGTTTCTAGAATATTTCAAGTTAATTATAAGAATCCTGAAAAATTAAAAAAAACACACAAAAGAAAAACAAAAGAGATGAGGATGGAGGGAATAAGTATTTATATAGTGCCTACTACAGTCAGGCATGGTACATGGGCCTTTATTTATACAGATATAGATATATATACAAACACACAAACACAATATGTACATATGTGTGTGTGTGTGTATATACACACATATATACATGCATACATACAATCTCATTTGATCCTCACAGCAACCTTGCAAGTAGAGGAGGGGAAAGATTAAAAAAAAAAAAACAAAAAAATCGGGACTTTTGTCAAAGCAAAATGAAATATTCATTCAAAACAAATCTAAATGGGCGGCTAGTGGCGCAGTCAGTAGAGCGTCGGCCCTGGAGTCAGAAGGACCTGAGTTCAGATACAGCCTCAGACACTTAATGCACACACAAACAACAACAAAAAAAAACCTAGCCGTGTGACCTTGAGCAAGTTACTTAACCCCAATTGCCCTCCAAAAAAAACAAACAAAAAAATCTAAATAATGTGAAGTTCTAAATATTATTTTAAAAATTGTTTTACATGAATGATTGTTAGAATCTTAAAATTTAAACTCCAACAAAAAGGGGGATGGGTTTAAACTACTAATAGGGCAATCTCCCCAAGAGAAAAGGAAGAACTCTGTATACCATAATGATCAAACAGAAAGAACCCTAAGCCTAGGGCATCCTAGAAAAAGCAGGAGCCAGTCAGAGAGGGAGGGGTAGAAAAGAAGGAAGGAAGGAAAGAAGGATGGAAGGAAGGAAGGAAGGAAGGAAGGAAGGAAGGAAGGAAGGAAGGAAGGAAAGAAGGAAAGAAGGAAGGAAGGAAGAAGAGACAAGGAGGGAGGGTATTTATGAAATACGGGTTAAGTGAAGATAGAGACCAGGAGGAGTGAGAAATTGTTTAGGTGGCTGAAATCATATCAACACCAAGAAAGACCTGAAAAATAAGATAATTGGAAAAAGGAAAGGAAGCTATAAAGAATTCCCAAACAAGGCAAGAAGCATGTTCCATCCATATGTCTATGCATATGTATATCTGTTTATATTCATACATGGGAATCCTAATATCTTCAGTTTTGTGCTCAAAGTCCCTTCCCAAGTCAGAAAGGACCTACCCTGAGTACATCAAGCTAACATCAGTCAAAGCAGAGTTCTCAGTACATCTATCACTATTTCCCTATTATTAGGCTCCCTAGAAAAATAGCTAACAATAGTTGTTGACATAATATTTTAAGGTTTGCAAAGTGCTTTACATATATTATCTCATATTAGTCAGCCCTATGGGTTCAGGTCCATCATTAACTATCAATACTATTGCTTCTACTAAAAATGTTCTCTTTTTCCAATCAGGTTAGGACAATTGTACAGAATATTTCAAGACTTCTCCAGGAAAGAGATAACTGCAATCTAAGGCTGCATTGGGTCCCCAGGAGTCAGGGAAGGTGCTCATCTGCTATACTCATTGTGAACCTTAGGAATGTCCTTCCTTGTTTCTGACCAGTGAAAACAAAGGCCTCCTTAGAGTGGGCAAAAACAACCCTGATCTTGATTTCTCCATATTCAATTAAACAGCAAAGCAATGGTGCCATACAGTACTTAGATACAAAGATGAAAAATGACAGTCTCTGGGGTGACTAGGTTGCACAGTGAGTAGAGCGCCAGGCCCTGGAGTCAGAAGGACCTGAGTTCGGATCCGACCTCAGACACTTAACGCACACAAACAAAAGCCCAGCTGTGTGACCTTAGGCAAGTTACTTAACCCCAATTGCCCCCCAAAAAAGCAAAAAAAAAAAAATGACAGTCTCTGTCCCCAAAGAACTTACAACTCAGTGAAAAAGAAGTAAGTACACAAAAACAAAGGAGGGAAAAGTAGACAGAAACATACAACTAGAGGCAAAAAACCCCAGAGGAGGTCTCCAACCTCATTATTTTATAGATAAGCAAACTGAGGCTCAAAGAAGATAAGTTAACTTGCCCAAGGTCACATGGGAAGCAGGTGGCAGATCTGGGATTCACACACCCAGGTCCTCTAACTCCAGATCCAGTCCTCTTTCCACTACACTAATATAATAGAAGTCAGAATGAAAAAAAAAAAGCACACGGGGAGGTGAAACAGAGAAGCTTGAAGCCTGGGGAGGGAGGGATCTCCTGTCACTGGAGGGGTCACCAGAGGCCTCCTGCTGGAAAAAGCACCTGAGCAGGGCCTTGAGAAGAGGGAAGGATTTTAACCAACAGGGATGGGGCAGGAGGCCCGAGTCTCACTCACCTCCAGCCACCTCCCACCTCCCCCGAGGAGCGGCCCCTCCCGAGAGCTCCCGAGCCACCTCCCTCGACCACCCCCCCGACCCGCCCCACGGACACTCTCACACACACACACACACACACACACACACACACACACACACACACACGTCCGATCCGTCTCCATCATCCTCGCCCGGTCTCCATGGCAACCACCGGGAAGGCCCTCCTCCTCCTCCTCCTCTTCCCCCTCCTCCTCCTCCTCCTCTTCCTCGTCCTCCTCCTCCCCAGCGCGCGCTCACCACTCGCTCGCTCCCAAGGATCCCGGGCCTCGGCCCCGCCGCTGCTCCCGGAGAGTGGAGGGCCCAAGGGCCCGGGGCCTGGGAGCTCCCCGGGCGAGGGGGCGGGAAAGCAGCGGCGCCGCGGCCGGGCCCGGCTCGGCCCTCCCCGCCCCCTCCTCCTTAGCTCCGGCTCTCCGCTGGAGGGAAGGAGGGACGTGGGGACAGAACAGAGGGCGAGGCGGGGCGGGGCGGAACTGGGAGACCGCAGAGGCCGCGGCGGCGGAGACGGCAGCCGGCGGCCAGGAGAGTCCCAGCCCTCCCGCTCTCCCTCCCCGCTGCCGCCCTCCCTCCCTCACTCCCTCGCTTCGTTGTTCCTGTCACAGGCGCGCCGGGCCGGGCCGGGCCGGGCCGGGCAGGGCCGCTTTGCGCATGCTCCCAGCGGCTACGCTCGGGTCACGTGGTCTCCGCTTAAGGGAAGGTCAAGGCTGGCGCGAGGCGAGGCTGGAGCCGGGGACCTCGGCTGGGGTGGGGGAGCTTCGGGAGTCTTATCCGGCCGCCTGAGGTCATCCTCCTCCTGGCACCAAAGAGCTTCTCCTGCCAGTGTCCAGCCCCGCCTCTTTGGTTAGGGAGGCGGGGAGGAGCTGTGGGCTGACACACACACGGTCCTACTTCGGGGGAGGGGTTTGTGCGCGCCCAGAGAATACCATTCAATAAACTGAGCATCTTTGTGCAGGGCAGGGTTGTAGGCTTGGGGGCCGCCTGGTGCTCCCTCGGCTCTCTCCGACACCCCAGCCCCTAGTCTAATTAGCCCCCTATGTCACACACACACACACACACACACACACACGCACGCACGCACGCACCCCACCCACCACCGTGGGCCTGGGCTGTTGCACCGCGCTAAGCCTTATTTCCGAAAAGCAATTTACAGTTTGCGCAACGTTTTCTTCCCAACAGCCCTGTGCTGTAGGCTACTGCAAGTGAGGAAAAGAGCCTGAGATCATTGACTTGCCCGGGGTCTCTGTCGAGAGACCACGTTCAGATCCCAGCTCTCTCTGAACGCTGTCTTGTGCTCTTTGCTGTTGTGCCAGGCCGCCTCTTGTCAGACCAGCGCGGGTGGGGGCACGGTCATGTGGAAGGCCGGCTGGAACGGGCACCTCCTCGAATCAAGGGAGGCTTCAGTGGATCTGGAATCTAATCAATGTGAGCATTCACTCGATTGGAACCGAATTCAGCCCCTCGCTGCCTTCCCATTCCGTGATACATGCTCTGCAGAGGATCCGTTCAGCTCTTCTCTAGATTATTTTATTTTTTTGTGAGTGTCACTGGAGCTCTTATTTGGATTATCCATCTCTTATCCCTTGGTCAGTTCATAAGACTAGCTCACCTCCTTTTCTACATGATATATTTCCTCAATGACTGAAATATAGGTTATCATTGAAAATCTGCTGCAGCCTCCCATCATGCTTCCATCAACTTTGGTTCCTCTGAAATCATAGTATTCAAAAATTCACAATCATAGAGTATTGCCAAGAGGGGTGCTTTTTCTGGAGTTTTGTTTTTTTTAATCCATGCAGTTTTTCTTTCATGTATTTTCAGTAAAGAATCATGTTATATTTCAGATCTTGGTGAAGGTGGCACAATATCATTCCCAAATAGTAACATCTGAAGTACCTGAGCATGCATAAAGAATCCAGTTTCCATTTGCCCTGGCATAACAGATCTTCCATGATGGTATACATATATCTCTGGTTTATACCTCCCTTGGCAATAATTAAATTATTTTTTAAAAGAGTTATCTCTAAGGTTGCATTTACCAAGGAATTTTACTTTATCTTTAAATATGTACAAGATATTCCTTGTTAATGTTTTCAATAGTGTTTTAGTCTATCACGTAACCGATGAACATTAAAAGAGTGAGAATTTGAATTTTCTTCATCTTTTAGTAAGTTTCGTAACAATAAAGATTTGATTTGTTAAAGTAACTAAACTATTTGTATCCTTTTGAACTTCCAATTCCACTGTAAGGCATGTATCCCAAGGAAGTAAAAAAACAGAAACAAAGTTCTATTATAGACCAAAATATTCAGAACTAAAAATATTTAATAACAAAGAACTGGAAACAAAGTGGCTGCCAATCGGGTAATATGACAATGTAATGGAACATTTTTGCATTAGTAAGAAATAACAAATACAAGGAATACAGCAAAACATGGTAAGATTTATATCAAATGGTACAAGTGGTATAAAAAGAACCAGAGGGACTATATACACAATGACTACAACAACCATAAATTAAAAGATCACAGACTTAAATACCAAACTCTAACTGAAAACAACTCCCCCCCCCAAAAAAAACCAACCAAATAATCAAATATATCTTCATATATTCCTTTTATCAGCAGAGTTGGGGTGGGACAGAGAGTGAATCTACAAAGGCAAAATGTTGCTTAAGTTGTCACTATATCAGTTATTTTTGTTTAACTATTTTTCTTTGTTACAAGTGTTCAAATTTGGAAAGGGAGTGGGACAGAAAAGAAATAACAATGATATAAAAGCAACAGTTTTAAGAGAACAAAATTTTAGAAGATTGTGTGTTTAAAAGATAGGATATGGCTACAGACATTGTGAAAGTCTGCCTGTTCCTTTCTCATATTTTCATCAAGGTTACAGATCATGTTCATGTATCTTTTACAAAGATAATAACAGCTAGTATTTATATAACACTTAAAAGTTTACAAAGCACTTTAAAAATACCTCATTTTACTCTCACAATAACTTTGAGATGTAGGTGCTATTGTTTTCCTCTCTTTACACATAAGCAAACAGAAATGGACAGCAATTAAGTGACTTATTCAGTCTCATAGTTTCTAAGTGTCTGAGATTGAATTTAAACTCAAGTCTTCCTGATCCCAAGTCACTACCTAACTACCTTCAGGGATGGGAAACCTGCAGCCCCAGGTCACATATGGCCCTCTAGGTCCTCAAGTTTGGCCCTTTGACTAAATCCAAACTTCACAGAACAAATCCCCTTAAAAGAATTTGTTCTGTAAAACTTGGACTCAGTCAAAAAACTGCACCCAAGGACCTAAAAGGCCACATGTAGCCCTCTAGGTCCTCAAGTGTGGCCCTTTGAATCCAAACTTCAACGTTCAGTTTGGATTCAGTTAAAGGGCACTTGAGGACCTAGTATCCATCTCTGATCCTGACTAAAGTAATTACTGATGTTCCTTCAATTACTATTTTTTAGGACCATCTGTGATTTCCCACCCCACCCCTACCCTTTCTTTTGGGGTCTTATAAAGTTTTACTTAAGGCATTCAAGTTTATGTTGTTTCCAACACAGGTTCCCTCTAGGTATACTAGTCTGGTCTGGCTACTCTGTTACTCTGCCTTCTTAAGTGCCATTTCTAACTTTTCATAAAGCCATTTGGAGACTGAGAGTTTGAATATTGTAGTTTCTCTGTCATTGTTGATAAAAATAGTTTGTTACAGAAACATCAACATATTAACCAGAATAATACCCATGGATAATAGAAACTATGAAATGTTTATTCTATTTTATGTCCATTTGCTTTATACTAACAGTTACATCTGTGATGGAGGGGGAAGGGTGGGGCAGGGTAAATTGAGTTTCATGCCAAGTTTTCTGCAGACTAATTTTTGTTTCTACTATTTTTCACTTTTATAATCTATTTTCCTTCTCCATATTATTTTACAAATGGCATCACATTCTAAAACAGCATTCCCTTTAGTTACCAGTGTTTGCTGATTTATATGCTTTCCTCTTCATTATGATATCTGTTTTACATATGGTTAAAGTTTTATAGGAAACTACAATATTCAAGTGGTAGTCAAGGTCAACATATTTGCTTTTTCCCATCTCCCACTTTCCAACATTATTGATTAATTTGAATAGGTAGGAATAAAGCATTTCAATTATTCACAGTATTTTTTTATCTTTAGTGTTTGTCTAATTTGATATTATCTTGACCTTTGTTCTGATTAGTCAGTGACCTGACTACACACAGATGATTCTAAAATTCCTTTCACATCAGTAAAAAGCTATTTCCCATTAACATACAATCAATTTCATTTTTTATGATGTTGTTGGGTGTTTCTATGTTTAACACCTTCATACTTCTCTTCTGGAAGAAAGTATTCACAAAATACAGGTATGAGTCCTCTAAATTATCCACAGCCTATGGCCTCTTTTGTTTCTCATATCTGAACCATATTTCCCAATCCTCCTCTGGGACTCCCTTCACATTGAAGTAGATATCAAATGGTATGCATATTCAGGGTATATCAGGATAGTAGCAGATCTAGCAGAGAACGTTTTCATAATTTCTTCCCTCTTTCAGTACCTAACTGACCTCAGATATATACATATATACACAGACCAATGCCCTTACCCACCCCAGGTTAACAATAAATGTTGACTAACCCCAAAACTACTACTTATCTCAGTCTGGATAATCACCTGAGAATCCAAACACAGCCCTTGTGTATAACCAGACCCAGGGATATTTTACCTGTAAGATAACCAAGGGAGAAAAGGGTTCTAATCCTTGATTCTCCACCTATTTATCCTATTTAAACTTTCTAGTCCTTGATTTCTTTTCTTCCCCCAAGTTACATTGATGTTATTTGTCTTTTGATCTTGAAGGAACGAAATGACATCATGGAGTCCATGTAGCTGTGGCTGATCAGTTACATTGATGCCTTTTGTTTTAAGGACAGTCATTTCCCCTTTGTCCCCTTTATGACCTTTCATTGAACCTTTGCTCTAAAATTCAAATGAAGAAAAACCTTTAAACAAAATTCACAAAAAATTGAAAGGAATTAGTTATAGCAGCGGCTCTCAAGGCATAAATTTGGCCATTAAAATTAAGCAGAGTTGATTGCTTTTTAAAGTTGTTTTCATTTACATTATCATAGCCATTGCCTATATTGTCTCCCTGGTTCTTTCTGCTTCATACTCTCAAGTCATATAAATCTTCAGATGTTTCTTTGAATTCTTCATATTCCTCATTACTTAAGACACAACAATAGTTCATTATATTGAGATCATCAACAATGAATCAGCAAACAGGAATTAAAAACCTACTATATTCTAGATATTGTACTAGGTTCTTGAGATACAAAAAATGAAAAAAGGAATAGTCTCTGCCCTCAAGTAGCTATATATTTGTATATAAACTTCTAATTCTCTAAGTGTATAGAGTTTGTATTAGAGAACTAGAATGAAAAAGGACCTTAGAAGTCTAGGCCAACTTCCTTTTTTTATAAATGAAGAATTTGAAACCCCAAAAGGTTAATTTACTTGCCCAGGGTCATACAGGCATTAAGTAAATGACAGAAAAGTAAAAATCAGGTACTTTGACTCCAAATTCAGTGCAATTTCCACTGAACCACACTGTCCCTTCCATGTGCCACAACTATCCAATTCAATCAAGAAGCTTTTATTAATCATCTAGATGACAGTCATTGGCCAAGGCTCTAGGAATACAGAGATCAAAACGAAAACACTTCCTCCTGTTAAGGACCTGAAATTCTCCTGGAAGAAAACAATACAAATTAGGCAATACAAAATACATAAAGTAAATACAAAGTAATTTCAGAGTAGTAGAGTAAGAGAAAGTGAAATAACTGAAGATCAGGAAAAATTTAGTAGGAGGGGCACTTGATGGTTAGGAATTCCTATAAGCAGTGATGAGGAGGAAGAGCATTTCAGGGATGGAGGACAACCTGCCCAAAGGTAGAGGTGGGAGAAAAAATGTCATGAACAGAAAGTAGGCGAGTTTGGCTAAAATAGAGAGCATGTGATAGCAAATAATGTGAAATCTGTCTGGAAAAACAGCTTGGAGCCACATCATGCTTTAAATATCAAATGGCAGAGTTTGTATTTTATCTTATAGGCTATAAGATGGCACAGAAGCTTCTTGGGCAAAGAGATCAATGCAATTAATAGATAGAGGTATAATATAATAGATATCTAGCTATACTTTTAATTAGATATCTATACAAATATCTATAGCCATAGAGAGAGAGCACATAAACATGCATTTTGTTTCTGGTTTTTGTTGTTGTTGTGAGGATTTTTTTTTTGCTACCATCAAAAAAAAGTGCTCCTATGAATATTTTGGTATAAATGGACCTTTCTATCTTTGACATCTTTAGGATATATATTTAGAAAATGTATTAATAAGTCAAAGGGCATGAATAGTTTATTGACTTTTCTAACATAATTCCAAATTGTTTTCCAGAACAGTTGGGTCAATTCATAATTCTAACAAGAGTGTATTAATGTGGCTACTTTCCTCAATTCTTCCAGCATTGCCTATTTCCATCTTATATCATTTTTGCCCACTTGAAGGTGGTGAGGTGGAACCTGAGAGTTGTTTTAATTTGCATTTCTTTATTAACTACTTGAAGTGATCTTTCTTGTGGTTATTGATCATTTGTAATTCTTTCAAACTATTTGTCTATATCCTTTGATCACTTGTCTACTAGGGAACCCTCAATTTGATTTCCTAATGTAAAAGCAGAAGTAAATGGGGCAGATTTCTAGTTAATTCAGTCCTGATAAAGAAGTCCTGACTGAAAGGGTTCTGCTATGTCAGAGGGGCAGCAGGATAAGTGTGGGATTATGAGAGGTCCTCAGGACCTCTTTGCAATACCACTCCCAATATCCTAGCCAGAACTATAACTAAGATATATAATCTAGGGCAAATTTAATTGACTAGAGGGAGAGAAAGGTGCTAAGGTGTGGCCACTCCTCCCTTTGGTTAATGTAGTTTAGAGATAGAAGTCATAGGAGTGGAGAAAGCTAATGAAGTAGGAGGTCAGGGTCTTAGAAGGCAGTTTACTATGGGATGGAGGAGAGAAGGTGCTGCTTCTTTTGCCACCTTTCCCTTCAGATTCCAGATGTTTCAAGTAACTTAAGTCCCCAAGATGGTGGCACATCTGGAGCAACATATCCCAGAGGGTAAGTGGGAGGAATGTGCAGAAAATAAATGTGACAGACATGGGTTTGTGGGAAGTGGCAGTCTTAGGGGCCAGGTAAGGATGCCAGATGGTATTCTGGTGCTCTATGAAGCAGGAGAGAGCAAGTGCTTTCCTCTACCATTCATGCCACAATCTAGATGATCAGGCTACTGTGCAATGTGAATGTCCCTCCTTTCCCACTATCACTTTAGGGAAAAGTTCAGTAGGGCAAGATGGCCACTCCTAGGTTCTGCTGTTCTCTGGGATCTAATTATGGGTGTAAATTCATTCCAGGTCAGTGATCTATATGAACACCCTTACTATTCTAATCAAATGAACCTAGGGAATGGTCCAAGGGTCTGCTCCTAAGACTTTCTCCCTTAAATCCTTTAGATTTAGCACTCTTGATCTTCCCCTGGTTCTGTCTCTCTTTACCGCCTCTCTAGGGATATCTACCTTTCAGGTGTGATCAAAGGACTCTAAAAGTTCAATGCTCTCAGGGAAATAATCTGTATATGATCTGAGAAAACAGTCTGAGAGGGATTCCCTCCCTCATAGAGAATTGTCTCACTTGCCTACACTACTCACTCTTTCTACCCACACCTAAAAGAATATTTACTGATGGAGAAGCATTGCTAAGAAAACAAAGAGCTTGAAGACCTCTGCCTTTGTACTAGCCCCCTCAAGAGTCTAGATTATTTTTAAAATGGGAAGATCTCTGATCCCTCAAAGGTTCCTTTTCCTTCCCTCCCCTACCATTATTATGAATCTATAATTTTATAAGATTTGAAAACCCCAGACACTCCAGATCTAGGGCTCAAGAGAAATTGTCATTCATACCTATTTCTTTAACTGTGACCCCTGGCATTAGCGCACTAGCAAAATTCAATAACACTCCAACCACAAACTCCAAACCTTGGGCTCAACAGATTTAATTGATCATTGCTACCCTTACAGCAGGACAAGACAGGGACATTGAGCCTTTTTACACACTCCTATCCTTTCTAGTCCTCCTTCTTCCCAGAATTCTCAGAAATTCAAGTAGATGATAATGCAGAATGGGAGGAATGTTGGATTGGGGAGGAGTTCTCAGTCATAGTTATCTTCCTCCTCCTTGGTAGTTTTCCATCTAGAAACAATAGAATGGAGTGAGGATGACTCAGTAAAGAGAGACGAGGGTGGGGTGAGGAGCTTCCTGTTCACAGAGCTAAATCATTTTCAAGAACTTTCAGTGTCTCTTCTCAAAGAAATCTGAAATTCAGGAGGTGGGAATTTTAGGTCCAGGTTTCCCCAAAGAATAGTGAAATGCCTAGTGAGACAGAGAGGATCCCTAATGAAGCAGCTCAGAGAATTTTCACAAGAAAGGAGCTAGGAGTAGAGGCAAGCTCTTTCTAGCTCATCTGTAAAGGCATCTGCTTTTCTGGAGTGCTAGGATTTGGTTGTCCAAGCCCCAACTATCTCCCACATCCACCTACCACAGTGTCAGAAATTCTACCCTTTGGGTTAAGATATTATCTCTAGAGCACTTCTGTTAAATTTTATTATATGAGAGAGCAAAAACTCATGGATCCATTAGCCTAATATCAGTTAGAAGTAGCAACATGACTGGTAATAATTGGTATGGAAGCCCTTAATAGGAAGCCTGTGCATTAGAGACTGGTTTGGCAAGGGGTGGGGGTGATAAAGGATCTTTAAGACAACCTTGACTCTTATCATATGCTTCTGTCATAAACAACAGCATAATGCGACATAGTAGAATAAACACTAGTCTCAGAATCAGAAGATATGGGTTTGGATTCAGGTTCTGTCACTAACTAGTGAGCAAGACACCCCTATCTCTCTTTCCTCATCTGTGAAATGATGGGGTAGGACTAGATAATCTCTGAGGGTTCTTCCAGTTCTAAGATCTTATGATTTCCCAGTTAGAAAGCATATATGAGGGGTGGGGGTAGGGGAGGGAGCTAATATGGCAGAGTAAAATCAGGAACTTGTCTAAGCTCCCACTTCAACCCCCTCTAATACCTGTAAAACATGATTCTAAACAAATTTTAGAGCTACAGAACCCACAAAGTAACAGAGAGAAACAAATCTCCCACTGAAGACAGCATAGCAGGCCAACAGGAAGGGTCTATTGCACCTGGCTGGGCACTGAGCTCAGTCCCGAATGAGCTGCATGGGCCCAGACCCAGGTGGCCCTGACCAGCAGCCCAGACCAGCAGGAGCAGACTTCAGGAGAGTGAATCACTGGCAGCTGTGGCAGTTCCCAGACTTTTCAACCCATAAATGCCAAAGAGAAAGTAAGAGGTCAGTAGGGAACTCTGTTGGAACTGAGTGACAGAAGAGCATAGTCCTGCCCCTGGGGCAGCTGCAGCTGCTGGCACATGGCTGTCTCTGGAGCTCCTGGCCTGCAGATCATAGGGGGAACAAGCAACCATTCAGAGGGTAATTGCTCTTGCTTTGACCTGCTTGGATCTGGGTCACAGTCTTGGGTGGTGGTCCTGGGGTGAGAAACTCCAGTATGCCAGAGCTTGTGGTGGCTGTAGAGAGGAGCCCTCCTCAGACCTCTGACAACATTTGTGAAAACCCCAGAAATTTGGGATACAGCTCTCCCTACTCTGGAAGCAGAGTTCTACTGTGGCAAAGAGTTCAAAAGTCAAGTAATTAGCTGGCAAGATGAGCAAGCAAAAGAAGTGCAATCAGACCATAGAATCCTTTTTTGGGGTACAAAAAGGATCAAAACATAGAACCAGAAGAAGACAACAAAGTCAAAATTCCTGCATCAAAAGCTTCCAAGAAAAATATGAGCTGGGTATAGGCCATGGAGGAGCTCAAGTAAGATTCTGAAAATCAAATAAGAGAAGTGGAGGAATATTTGGGAAGAGAAATGAGAATTATGCAAGAAAATCATGAAAAGCAAGTCAACATCCTGCTAAAGGAGACCCCCCCCCAAAATACTGAAGAAAATAACACCTTAAAAATAGATTAACACAAATGGCAAAAGAGGCCCAAAAAAACAATGAGGAGAAGAATACCTTAAAAAGCTGAATTGCCCAGATGGAAAAGGAATTTTTAAAACTCACTAAAGAGAATAATTGCTTAAAAATTAGACTGGAGCAAATGGAAGCTAATGACTTTATGAGAAATCAAGATACTATAAAACAGATCCAAGCAAATGAGAAAATAGAAAGCAATGTAAAATATCTCATTGGAAAAAAAACACTGACCAAGCAATAGGTCTCTTTGGCAATAGATCCAGGAGAGATAATTCAAAATTTATTGGGCTACCTGAAAGCCATGATCAAAAAAAGAGCCTAGAAATCATCCTTCAAGAAATTCTTAAGGAAAATTGCTCTGATATTCTAGAACCAGAGGGCAAAATAGAAATGGAAAGAATTCACTGATTGCCTCTTGAAAAAGATCCCAAAAAGAAAACTCCTAGAAATATCATAGCCAAATTCCATACTTCCCAGGTCAAGGAGAAAATATTTCAAGCTATCAGGAAGAAACAATTTGAGTATTGTGGAAACACAATCATGATAACACAAGCTCTAGCAGGTTCTACATTTAAGGGATGGAAGACCTTGGAATATGATATTCAGGAGGTTAAAGGAGCTAGGATTTAAACCAAGAATCACCTACCCAGCAAATATGGTCATTCAATGGAATAGAAGACTTTCAAGTATTCTTGATGAAAATAACCAGAGCTGAACAGAAAATTTTACTTTCAAATACAAGAAGCAAGAGAAGCATGAGAAGGTAAACAAGAAAAAGAAATCATAAGGAACTTATTAAAGTTGAACTATTTATATTCCTACATGGAAAAACATTAATTGTAACTCATGAGATTTTTCTCAGTATGAAGATAGTTGAAGGGAATATGTGTGTGTGGTGGGTATACATATATATACGTGTGTATAGGAGGGTATATGTGTGTATAAATATATATATATATATATGCGAATGTGTATATATGTGTGTATGTGTATACATAGACAGAAGGCACAGGATCAGTTGAATATGAAGGGATGTTATCTAAAAAATAAAACTAAGAGGTGAGAGAGGAATATAATAGGAGAAGGAGAAAGGGAGAGATTGAATAGGGTAAATTATATAAAAGAGACAGGAGAAAAGTGTTACAACAGAGGGGAAGAGCAGGATGGTAAAAGGGAATGGGTCAACCTCACTCATTGAATTTGCCTAAGGAGGGAATAACATACACACTCAATTGGTTATCTTATGCTACAGGAAAGTAGGGGGGGGGCAAGGGGATAAGAGGGGGGATGATAGAAGGGAGGGCAGATTGGGGGAGAAGGTAGTTAGAAGCAAAAACCTTTGAAAAGGGGCAGGATCAAAGTAGAATATAGAATAAGTGGGGGGGCAGAATAGGATGGAGGGAAATATAGTTAGTCTTTCACAATATAACTACTATGGAAACGTTTTGTATAACTACACATGTACAACCTATATTGAATTGCTTGTCTTCCCAGTGGGGGTAGGTGAGGAGGGAAGAAGGGAAAGAATCTGGAAATTAAGGTTTTAAAAACAAATGTTTAAAAAATTGTTTTTTTACAAGCAACTGGGAAATAAGATATACAGGCACTGGGGTATAGAAATCCATCTTACCCTACTAGAAAGTTAGGAGGGAGATGGGGGAAGATATAAGAGAGAGCATATTGGGGGAAGGAGTATTCAGTGGGCTCTCTGTCTTGGGGTGGGGAGTAAGGGAAAGACAGGGTGAAAATTTGTAACTCAAAATCTTGTGGAAATGAATGTTTAAAACTAAAAATAAATAAATAAAAGATTAACTAAAAAAAATTTTTTTAAAAAGCACACATGGGAGAGAGTACAGGGACACTGGGGTAAGTAGGCGGGGATAGAGAAGAGAGAAAGGTCAGAGAGAAGCATAATGATCACATGAACAACTCTCCTGATCCAAGACTATTTTAATTCAACAAAAACAAGTCATTATTGAGATCCCTGTGTACTCAGTTCCTTGGGGGTCACAGAAGGCCACATGGTCTCTGATCTCCTAATAGGACTACCTTTAAAAACCAGAAGTTTAAAAATTAGTGTGTGTGTGCGCTAGTTAATAGCATTAGGAAAATATGGTCACATATATTATACACATTTTCATAAGCAAGCATGCACTAAGGCATGTTTCCTGTTATATGAAGGAACAAGTAGGAAAACTGAGGCAGTAAGTGGTCCATTGAGCTACCTGAGGTCTAGTTATATAGCACTTAAGAGTTATGTTTTGAGGGTTTAAGGAAGGGATGCTTCATTTGGCTCCATCTCCTAAAATTCTTTGTTGGGAGAAAGTCCTGGCTAGGCAAAAAGCAGGGCCTTGTTTCATGGAAAAGTCAGCAAGGAAGGAGTACCACAAAGCCATGTGTATGATTTCTTGTGGTAGTGGTGGTGTGGGGGGTGGGGTGGGGAGGAGAAGAGGGGGAAGGTTGTTGAGGAAGACACTAACTGTGGAAGCTGCTTTAGGAGAAAACAGTAAGTAAAGCTATCTGGGATAAGACAGAAAGACTCTTCATCCTGCCTTGCAGTCTGTTGGGGTCTGCTACAAACTATCTAGCTCAGGTCATTCTATAATGATGTGAAAACAGGCTTAAACACAGGCTCTGAGGTTGAATTGGCAAATAAACATCGTCACTGTCCTAATTGCTTTGAGGTATTCTCTACAACTTTACTCCCTCCAAGAATAGTTATCCCTTCCACACTGAGACTTTCCCCATCATGGCTTCAATTTGTTGTGGGTCAGCATAAGAAAGTAAATGGGTATTTGGGGGGAGTTTTAGATGACTTGTGAAAATCAGCAGACAACACAGAAAAAGTTTAGAAACTCAGAAGTGTATAAAATATATGTATAGTATTGTATAATATCAATATATTTTATCTTTTAATACCATAATAATTCAGACTTCTTCTCTGGGATGAAGGGAGGGCCAAAAAATTTTATGTGGATTTTTCAGATCATGGGGGCACCATGAGGTGAAAGGGATAACTATATAGGACTTCAACATAGGCTACACAAGATCAATCAATGAATTGGAAGCATTTATTAAATACCTATCATGTACTTAATAAATGTACCCAAGTAATAGAGATACCAAAACAAATGCTCTCAATAAGTTTACATTCTATGAGGGAGATGCCATGTACATATATAAGCACATTCAGGGGAAAAAAAGCAAAATAAATTCAAGATAGTTTTGAAAGGGAGGGCCATAGCAGATGAGATCAGAAAAGGTTTCTTGTAGAACATAGAACTCTCAGGGGGAACATAGAAGCCACATAAACTCCTACCTCCTTGTCCTCTGGGAGGCATAGATAGTGAGCACCACATCAGGAAAGACAACAGGGGAAAATATTAAGTCACTATAGTCAAGTCATTGCAAGCCTCTGAAAAGCTAACCTTTCTTCCTCCTTTTCAGTCTCTCATAGGTTATGCCATAAAGGGCTGTGCCAGTCAGACCAAAATAACTTGCCCCAAAGGCAAGGCAGGGTGGTTCAAAAATATTTTCTGATTCTATGTAGCTCCTGATGCCCAGTTCTGAAACTGTCTCATTAAGCCATTTTTTCTTTTTTTTAATAGCATTTTTCCCTCTTATATGTCCAGACAATTTTTAGTTTCCACTTTTATATGCATATAATCATATTAAACACATTTCCACATTAGTCTTGTTGTGAAAGAAGAATTAGAGCAAGAGGGAAAAACCACAAGAAAGAAAAAAAAGAGAGAGAGAAAATTGTATGCTTCCATCTGCATTCAGACCCTATAGTTCTTTCCCTGGATATGGATAACATTTTCCAACATGATTTGAAATTGTCTTAAATCATTGTATTACTGAGAAGAGCTAAGTCTGTCAAAGTTGGTCATTGCACAGTGTTGCTGTTACTGTGTACAATGTTCTCCTGGTTCTGTTCACTTCACTCAGCATCATCAGTCATATAAGTCTTTCCAATTTTTTCTGAAGTCCGCCTATTCATCATTTCTTATAACACAATAGTATTCCATTATATTCATATACCACAACTTGTTTAGCCATTCCCCAATGGATGGGCAGTGCCTCAATTTCTAATTCTTTGCCACCACAAAAAGAGCTGCTATAAATATTTTTGTACATGTGGGTCCTTTTCCCTTTTTTATAATCTCTTTGGGATACAGACCTAGTAGTGGTATTGCCGGATCAAAGGGTATGCACAGTTTTATAGGCCTTTGGGCATCATTTCAAATTGCTCTCCAGAATGATTGGATCAGTTCACAACTCCACCAACAATGCATTAGTGTTCCACTTTCCCCACATCTTCTCCAACATTTATCATTTTCCTGTTTTGTCATGTTAGCCAATCTGATAGGTGTGATGTGGTACCTCAGAGTTGTTTTATTTTGTATTTCTCTAATCAATAGTGATTTAGAGAATGTTTCATATGACTATAGATAGCTTTAATTTCTTCATCTGAAAACTGCCTGTTTATATCCTTTGATCATTTATCAATTGGGGAATGGCTTATATTCTTATAAATTTGACTCAGTTCTCTATCTATTTTAGAAATGAGGCCTTTATCAGAGACACTGGCTATAAAAATTGTTAGCCATCTTTCTGTTTCCCTTCTAATCTTGGTTGCATTGGCTTTGTTTGTACAAAAACTTTTCAATTTAATGTAATCAAAATCACCCATTTTGCATGTCATAATGTTCTCTTTCTCTTGTTTGGTCATAAATTCTTCCCTTTTCCATAAATCTGACAGGTAAACTATTCCTTGCTCTCCTACTTTGCTTATAGTATCAGCCTTTATATCTAAATCATGCACTCATTTTCACTTTATCTTGGTATATGATGTAAGATGTTAGTTTATGCCTAGTTTCTGTTATACTATTCTCCAGTTTTCCAAGCAGTTTTTGTTAAATAGTGAGTTCTTATCCCAGAAGCTGGAGTCTCTGGGTTTATTAAACAATAAATCGCTATGGCCATTGACTATTGTGTCTTGTGAACCTAACCTGTTCCACTGATCCACCCCTCTATTTCTTAGCCAGTACCAAATAGTTTTGGTGATTGCTGCTTTATTATACAATTTAAGATCTGGTATGGCTAGGTTACCTTCCCTTGCATTTCTTTTCATTAATTCCCTTAATATTCTGGACCTTTTCTTTTTCCAGATGAATTTTGTTATTATTTTTTCTAGGTCTACAAAATAATTTTTTGGTAGTTTGGTACAGCACTGAAAAGTAAATTAATTTAGGTAGAATTGTCATTTTTATTCAGAGCGCTTAAATCTTTCAAAGTTGTTTGACTCTACAATGTTGGGGGGTTTGTGCTGTGGTTTTTTGTTTGTTTGTTTGTTTTCAGGGTTTTTTTGGAGGGGGAAAGAAAGACAATTGGGGTTAAGTGACTTGTCTAAGGTCACACGGCTAGTGTGTCAAGTATCTGAATCTGGATTTGAACTCAGGTCCTCCTGACTCCAGGGCCAGTGCTCTATTCATTGCTCCACCTACCTGCCCCTCTACAATGTTGTTACTGTAAAATTGTTCTCCAGGTTCTGCCCACTTCACTCTACAATAGTCCATATAAGTTTTTCTAGGTTTCAGTGAAACCATCCCTTAAGTCTTTCCCCAACAGATCTGCACCCCCTTAATTTCTCATTATTTGCCACTTCCAAAAGGGCTGGTATAAAGATTTTCATTCATATAGGTACTTTTCTTTTCTCTTTTATCTCTGCATATATAACTATATAAGGTATATAACTATAAGTTACTCTTGTAACAGAAAGGTCAAGGTGCTGAAATTAGTCCATAAACCAAAGGAATCATAAGATTATTCACAGAGATCATCTATTCCAAACCCCTTACTTTACAGCCAAAGAAACAGAGGCACATAAAGGGAAAGTCACTTGTCCAAGATTCCTCAAATAAGTTACTTGAGCCAAGATTTAAACCAGTCTGTTGGCTTCAAAGACAACCCTTCTTCCTATAAACCATACTATCATTCACCAAGGAATCAAAATGGAATCAAGGAAAAAGGAGGGAACCAAAATATAGGGGATTGACGTGGAACCAGGGCAAGTCTTCAATGTGTATGAATGATTTTTCATGCACATGAATAAAAGATAGGCTTCTTTTTGCCTACTTTTAACAGTGTCTTTTTTAACAGTGAAGTACTTCAGAGGGGTCATGCCTTAAAAATTACATTGAAGTAGGAGCTGGATACAAGTACAGTGCTTCCAATGGGAGGAATGAATTTGTTAAATGGTTGGTAGAAAGAGGAAACCTCAAGAGGTCATTTAGTCCACTGATTCATTCTCTTGCCTTTGGTCAAGATAGAAAACTGCTGGTGGATATTGGTGGCTCTTCTAACACCTTACTCAGAAAAAAAATATATTAAGATTAAGGTTCTTTGTAATTCATGGATCCTCAAGGGGTCTGTGGCTAGATTTCAGGAAGTCCATGAATTTGAATGAGAAAAATGTCTCTAACTGCTAACTGAAATCTAGGATCACTTCAATTATATGTTGTTATTGTTTATAATTATTCTGAGAAAGGATCCATAGGCTTCATCAAACTTAATCCAAGACAGAAAATTAGAAACCCCACATTAAGGGCTTCTTTCCTTCTAAATTCTTCATACTCCTAATTCTCTCTGAATAATACCTAAGGATATAGTTTTAGGAACTTAAAAGGATTTTTAAAAGGAAATCAGAGGAGGGAAAAATGTCACTCAATTGGAACAGGAAATTACTTTTCTGGTATTTCCTTCTTCTACTTTAGGCTGCTCACTTTTTTTTCTCCCAGTTTATCTGGGCTAACAGGAACCTGAAGTGATTTAACCAGAGCATGTTAATCAGCAACACACAGGCTGTTGTTACCTCTGGTGCCTGATTCTCAAATCATTACTGATAAGTTTGGAGTTTAGGTCAGAGTAAAGACCAGGATGTATTGTAGAAAAGTATAGTTCAATTATTTTACAATTGGGACAGGGTGATTGCTAGTCCTTCGTTTTATAGGTGAAAATATTAAACCCAGAAAGAGATATAGTGACTAGCCCAATGTTACATATTGGTTATTAGCGGAGTTAGACACGTAACTTGTTGATAGTGGCAGAATTGGAACTAGAACCCTAGAACCAAGGTCTCCTAATTCTAGTTTAGTGTTCCTTTTCTTGACCTGGAGTCAGGAAGACCTGAATAGAAGCCTAGCCTCGAGACATTTTTAAAAGTTAGGCTAACCAAGAGATCCATTGTTCCCAGACCTACTTGTCAATCAGTGCTGGGGGAGGAGTCACCCAGTCTGCAGCTTTGTACTACCTGCTCTTTATCACGTACCAAGTTGCCCCCCCTTCATAATCATGAAGAACTAAGATGCTATCCTCTTTGCTGAACTGAACCTCTCCGGAATAGTCTTTATGTTGTTACAAAAGTTATCAATAAAAGCTGACTCCATCTTGAATCCCTTGCTGGGCTCCAGTGATCAGTCCATCAGTGTAAATACCTTGAAATATTTTTTAATACACTCCTTTTAATTCTCTTTGTCCTGAGTTTTTCCTCCTTAATCTGGGCAAAATCAAGAACAAATACTTTTCTTTTCAACTACACTAGCTATTGAGCCTGGTCAAATCACTTTACCTCTGTTTGCCTCAGTTTTCTCATAATAATAGCAGCAGATTGTTGTAAGAATCAAATGAGATAATCATTGTAAAATATTTACCACAGTGCCTGGCATATAGTGAAGCTATGTAAAAGTTAGCTATTACTATTATTATTATTACTATTATTAATTATTCACTATGCCATACTGGAAACTAGCTCTTTCAAACTTCAATTGAAGAAGTATTGTGATTCAAGTTTTTTCAGCTGCTGATTGCTGCCTTCATTAAATACTATTAACACATTAAAATGAGTAGAGTCTACTGGAGAAGGGAGATGATCTACATTTTGGTTAATGCCTTTTTTCAGGACTGATTGTTTTTTTTCTTTACATTGATGAATTAAATACTCTTGGTAAGAAAAACAATTAACTTCCTTACACTGAGAATTCATTAGAGTAATAGAACATTAGTGCTAGAAAGAATATGAGATTAGGAACAGAAGTGTCAGCATACACATGTAATAGTAACAAAAACATCTATAAATTCTATTACTTTAAGTTTTGCAGGGTGCTTTACGTTGCATTTGATCTTTAATTAGCTGCTTCTTTGGAATCTGCAGCTGGATTGCTACCAGCCCTTTCTGTCCCATCTGTGACCTGGGGGTGAAGAATGACAAAGGAAGAGCACTAACAATGGTGACAAAAGACTAGGTTGAAGACCATGCTCTAACACTGTAGGCCTAAGCTAGTCATTTATAACCCCTCTGAATCTCTTTCTTCATTTGTAAAATGCCTACCTTATCATAGGGTCTTAAGATGCTTTAAAAGTACTATAAATACTGCCATTATCTGTCTTCTTTGTTTTCTTCTTGGTCTTTATAGTGGCATCACTTTTTCTGGCTCAAGCATGTCTAGATCTCATATAGCAGATCTGGCTCTGATTTCTACCTTTCCCAAACCTCTCAGCAATGTCAATTCTTCAGTATAGAGACAATGGTCTCTGGAGTTTTCTTTGGTAGTCTTCCTTCCAAAGCTTAATTCAAAGTTCTGCTATCTAGGCTGGTACACTGGGAATTCTTAACCTGGGGTCCACGAATAGATTTCGTGGGGTATGTGAAGTTGGATGGGGGAACAAATTAAATCTTTATTTTCACCAGCCTCTAACTGAACTATTTCCTTGAACTATTTAAAAGTCCAAAGATTTTACCAGATTGTCAAAGGGGTCCACGATACAAAAACGGTTAGGAACCCCAAAGATATTATATACGATCCACTAAGATGGGGCCGAAACAGATTCTTCCAGTTCCCCTCTTCCTGCCCTCTTCTCCACTAACATTTTTCTCTCCTTTTCACTTATAACCTCCAGTTTTGTACAAATTAGCAATTTCACTCCCCACCCCACCCCCACCCCCAATAGCAAAGAAGAAATATTCTCAAGGTTCTAAGTGAAATCTCACTTCTTCCCGTAGGTACAGAGAGACGTGGTTTAGATCTTGGGTAGGGAATCAGATATTTAAAGATTACTGACGTTGTCCTAAGAGTAAGAATATCAATTATCGACTCTGGGTTTCAAGTTTCCTTCTGACATCTGAGAGCAACCCTCGGGGTCATAGTCAGTAATCCCGAAAAATCCACCCGCTGGAACTCAGTCCATGTTCATACATAAGAGTCACACGTGGGTCTCAGATACCCATCTATCTGCCTGCTTAGTCATTGTCCAACACCGCCATCCCTTTCCGTCACATCCTGTACCCCAGCATAAGACTCTCAAGTTGCAGAAGAGAGAATTCTTGCCGGGGATATGAGAAAAAAAGTGATGGCGAAGGAGGGAATGGGGGAAAAGTCCACACAATCAATATTCCGAGTCCCAAATTAAAATGGGAGAAGGGATGGATGCCGGAGAAAGAAAAGAACTGAGATGTACAAAAACTATGCCCTTTATGAACTGCTCAGGGGGAAGAAGGAGGGTGGGGTGGGGATAATCCGAGCCCAGGGTGCTGAGCCTCGAAGGTCATGATTGATGCTGGGGCTGCAGGGGAGGGATGTGGCGACCCTAGGCTATAGAATTTGTAGTTTTGGAAGAAGGAAAATTCTGAAATAGTATGCACTGGCAGGGGAGGTCACTGCAAGCACTGAAGGTAAAGGACTTCTTCCTCCTTATTCATCTACACCAGGCTGGGATCCAATTTAAATCAATACAATTCCAGGGGTCTGAGGACAGAGGGTAGGGCCGCCCAGAGCTGGCCAAAAACTGGTTCCGCAACCCCAGGGGCCTTCCCATTGGTTGTCGTGAACATTATTGTATTCAATCTGCAACATGTCCTTCCACCAAAAAATTAAATCCCTCAGTAAAAAGCTACTCCCTTTCGCCTTCCCCATCCCTGCCTGCCTAGCCTGAGGACACTACCAAAAGAAGGTGGAAGTCGCACCGGGCCGAGAGAATAGGGCTGGGAGAATGGGAGACAGAGATGGGGAGGGGAACGGGGGCGGGGACTGCGGATGGATCTGCGGTGGTGCAGCGACACTGGGATCACCTTGAGACTGCAGCTTTAGAAGGCGGCAGAAGAGAGCGTCGCTTTGGAGTAGCAGACGTCGTATTTACAGCTCTTTGGAAGGCAACGCCTGCGCCGTGAGGTGAGGCCCCTGTCACAACCTCCTCTTTGTCCTGTCCTACCCTCTGACCTGTTAAGGAGATGTATATTTTTGTGAGCCTTGAGAACGAGGGGAGGCTAGGCGACTCCGCTCGCCCTTTATCTCCCCCCGCCCCAAGTTTCCCTTACACTTCTCCTACCTCTAATTTACTCTCATTCCATCTCAGC
Source organism: Gymnobelideus leadbeateri (assembly GCA_011680675.1). Lineage (NCBI taxonomy): Eukaryota > Metazoa > Chordata > Mammalia > Diprotodontia > Petauridae > Gymnobelideus > Gymnobelideus leadbeateri. The sequence goes on from WOXC01010939.1 coordinate 536,805, forward strand.
TCGGATGCTTTCTCTCCCACCCTGTTTCATCCCTTCCCTTCATCCTTTCTGGTGGATTTCTTCACCCCCTGCAGTCCTCGTCTTGTCACTTTTCATCACTCACCCTATCTCCTCCTGGCGTATGTTCTCCCCTTTCTTGATTTATCTCCTACTTCCTAATGTGTCTTCCTTACCTCTTCCCTCCAGTTCTTTTGGTGTATCTCCTCTCCTTTTCCATCCCCTTCCTTGCTCGTGTGGTGAGTCCTTTCCCCCTCCTCTCTCTCCCATCTCACCAACTCTAGGTGTTTGCTCTTCCCCCAACCCTCCCCTTCTTTAATCCCTCTCCCAATTCTCCTAGTGTAGGTCCTTTCCCTTCCCATCCTTCTCCCAACTCTCTTGGTACATTCTCTTCCCCTCCCCCATTACTTTCCTCTCAGCTCTTTTGGGGCATACTCTTCCCCCACCCCCTCCTTAACTCTCCTGGTGTATCCTCTTACCCATCTCATCCCCCTCCCAGCTCTCTTGGTACGTGCTCTTCCCCTCTCCTTTTCCTTCCCCCTCCCAGCTGTGGGTGCGTACTCTTCCCCTCCCCCATTACTTCCTCCTCTCTGCTCTTTTGGTGCATGCTCTGCCCCCTCCCCCTCCTTTTATCCTCCTCCCAACTCTCCAGTTCTGTGCTCTTACCCATCTCACTCCCCTCCCCGCTCTCTTGGTACGTGCTTTTCCCCTCCCCCATTCCTTCCCCCTCCTTGCTCTGTGGGTACGTGCTCTTTCCCTCCCCCTTTCATCCCCATCTCTGCCCTCCTGGTGCGAACTCTCTCCCGCCCCCCACTTTGATCCCATCCCATCCCAGCTCAGCTCTCCTAGCGTAAATCCTTCCCCTCATCTCTGGGGAATGTTCTTTCCACTTTAGTCTTTAGTTTGGTCCCCACCCTTGGCTGGCTCTGTAGCCAGGGAAAAAGGGAAGAGTCACCCTAAAGCAGCAGACAGACCTCAAGGCATTGGCAGACCTCGAGATGATAGACATGGGAGACCAAGTGGCCTGCTTAATTGAGCCTTCTGTGGTCCTTGAGTGAGAGCATCTCAGACTCTGCATCAGCTTTGAAGCCTGGCTAATCCAGACCAGTGCTCCCTACAGTATTCCCCTTACATTCAATCACGGCAAAGATCAAGCACGACTTTTCCCTTTTCTCCTTCTTGGGTATTAACAGCCACCAGACTAGAAAGTAGTTTGGGGACCTTCTGAGTTTGTGATTCTCGGGATGGAGGCTTCTCTTGTCCCCCTTACCAACTCTACCACGTGCTCCTATTACACCCACAGAAAGCATCCTATCCTGCCGAAAGTTAAAGTTGGGGATGGGAGGAGGTGAAAGGAGAATTGCCCCCTTGTTATTGCTGGCAACAGAATAGGGTGCAATTGCATCACCTTTCTGGTAATAAAGACAAAGGAAAGGTGGGTGTGTTAGCACTTTTTTTCTTTAAAAGTTTTCATAATTTCCTGTTTTCTTTGTTCTCTATGGGGAGAAAGCACCGAGTCCAAGGTCTTGCCTCAGAATCTGAGGCTTAGTCTAGGCTCTATTTACCTGGTTTTAAATTCTCCCTTCACTTTTTAGGTAAATGCTGTAGAAAGAGGAAAAAGGCAGCAATAAAATAGGACTTTCCCCTGGAGTCAGACAATAGGGCTTTTACATAGTGCTTAAGTAAGAGCTGGCTGGACCAGACTTCATCTCTCCCTGTCCCACATGCACGTAGCTTCTGGTAACTGGGTGACTGCCTACTGCTGACGGCTGCCTTAGGAAGTCTTACTCATATTTAATGCATCACTCTTCCACCTCATGATTCAGAAGATTAACTTCTCATAGGTTTGGAAGGAGAGTATGAAACCTGTGAGGGAAAGTTTTCATTTGTGTCCCAGACAGATCTATTGGTGGCATTTCCCACACATTCTTTTTACTTTCCTGTACCTCTTCTTGTATATTGAATATATTCATTTGGTGTTGAGTCTAACATGCATTGTTTAGGGAGGAGGATAACAAAAGCAGTGAAAGAAGATAATGTATATAACCACTGGATGCCTACTCCTGCTGCAATAAAGTAACACAGTAGGTCAGAGGATTTAAATGCCATAATTTTATATATTTTCCTTTGCACTAAAAACCGCAGATATGGGTACATGTGGTGATTCCTCGTGATATATGATTTCCATCATAGTAATTAATGAGCCATTATGATTTACCTGAGTGTGTTACAGAAGGTTAAATCTAATGTTGCTTAGAACTGAAGCTTCCAGATATGTTTTTTGTAAGAGTTCAAGGAACTCTGTTTTACCTTCTTCTGATTTAGAGCAAAAACTCAAGCTTGAACTCACTTTCCTGGGGATTGTAAGCTCCTTAAGGTCACAGATTGTTTACTTCTTATTTTTAGGTCTCTTTATCCTGGCACAGAAGTGCTTAATAAATGCTTATTGGATTTAAGTTTCTGTGAAATAAAGTTATTTTGGTGTTCTCTCAATTAACTAATATCTTCTGGAACCTCTAGAGGACCTCAGAAGAAAAGACTGATCTCCTGAGGTGTGCATTGTTTACAACACACTAATAATATTGGAAAAATATCTATGCAGATTCCATTGGGACACAAACTTCTTAGTGCATTGGCATCTGTTGGGTTTGGGCAGAACAAGAAGCAGGAAGGATTTGTTCTCTTTTTACGATTAAATTGCCATAATTACAACTTCATTTAGACTGACAAACATAAATTTTACTAATCGCTATTTCCCCCTCACCCCCCGCCCAGTTACCAATTGTAGCTATGTGTATTTTTTTCTATAGTATGTTAAATTATTTATAATTTTATGTGTCTTTCTATATACAATAGAATGTGAACCCCTTGAGGGCCAGAGCAGTCTGCTCCATGAAAGCATTCTATTAGATATGCTAGGCTACTAAATAAGCTTGAATTGATTTCATGTTAGTCTGATTTTTAAGGTAAGTGGGTCTTAGATTTGCCTGCTTCCATAACATGTAATACGGCTTCTGCTAGTAGATGAAATGAGTTAATTGCTTTGCCCCCTGCAGCTAAAATGAGAGTACTAGAGGCCTAGACCCTTCTGGTGTCTAAGGGTGTGTCTGTTCCCTTGGGCACTGAAGAGGGTGAGTCTGATCACTCCCTGCTGCACTGTTGGTTGTAAAGGTATTGTTCTCTATGTCACAATCACCAAACGTGATGAAATAAAGAAAGTTACCTCAGAGGAAAGGGGTAATTTAAAAATTGCCACTATAAATTTGAGCAGGAGTAATGTTTGTTCAAGATGTCTCACCCATTCAGGATAACAGCATATGAGAAAGCATTCTTTTATGCTGGGTAAGTGGGGAAATTTCTATGGCTCTTGGACATTTAAAAATTTCATTCCATTTCTCTTTCACAGTCAAAGTGAATTATGATTGTGTACCCAAATCACTTCTTGAAGTAATCAGCCCTCTGTTCTAAATTACAAATTTCTTTCTGTGTAGTAAAGTCAGTGTTAAGACAGCAGAACATTTCGCCTCTGCTAGTTTAAATAAGGTGGAGGGTAGTTATTAATAGCTCATTTTCATGTAAGACTTTAGGGTTTTCAAAGAACTTTCCTACCATGTGAGGAAGGCAGTACAAATATCCTCATTTTATAAATGGAGAAACTGAGATTTAGGTGGTGACCCTCTTAGTTCTACTAAGTAAAGTATCTAGGTTTCATTCCCACTATTTTTTTCATTGATTTGAAGTCTAAAAATGATTATATGAAAGCTCATACAGGAGCTTTTTACATCCAGTAATTCAACTTCAAAAGAGGAGATGGAATTGTAGAATTTAATTGCCTAAATTATGGTATTTAGATTATTAATAAATATAGGGATGCTCTCCTAATACTTCCAAATACTCCAATTTGGTTAGTGCATTAAAGTGAAATAATTTAGTTGATAAAGGAGAAGTTTATTATAACTGTTAAAACAATATCCTTTAAAGTGCATGGTATGACTTTAAAAGTTTTAAGATATGAATCCATACAGTACCTTGGATGGTTTGCCTTCTCTCCTCAAGTACTCATAGCGTTAAACAGGGTCTGTGGAGAGAACCTTTAACTACATTAATTTCTTAACAAGAAAATGGGGAAGCAAATTAGCTGAAGTCAGTGGGGAAAATGCTTATGCAAAGTTTGACTTGCAACACCCTGCTTAAATTTTAATTTTACTTTAATCTCTCCTAAAAGAAAATCAGGGAATTTTTTATTTAATTGAGGAGAGTTAGATAAACATAGAAGAAACAGCTTCATTTCAAATTTTTCTTTTGGTCTCCTGAACTTTTCAAATAAACCTATTTATGGTATAGGGAGGGAATGTTTCAGCCTTTGTTTGAATGTATAAAAGGCACAAAATCAGTGTTTACTAAATGATCTTGAAGGTTCTCAGGGTCGACAATATAGAACAATGCTTATAGAGATCTTGAAGGTGCAAGGGACTAGATAGAATCTAGAATTTTTTTTAAGAGCATACATATGGCATCTTATTTTCTCATGACTTTTGTCTTTTTCCCTTTTCTAATGGCCTTATTACTGGGAAATTCCAGTTCACTGAGAGTTTTGAGCAATTGAATTTGCTTTAAAAAATGTTTTGATTTTAGACTACTTTGTGAGGTGCAAATTGTTCAGTGACCTTTTAGTGTCTTTTCAAGCTTGGATCCTGAAATAACAGATTGCTCTATTTTGCCTCCTAAAGAGGGGAGAGGACTGAGAAGCTTTGGAGGGTTATTTTTGGCAGCTGAACTGCAGTGTGGTGTGCTGAATGGCACGTAGGGAGACTGCAGTACCTACCAGTGGCCAGCAAAGACAGGAAGCCAAACAATCCAGGAAGAATTTAATGAGGGGGAAAGGGGCAGCTGATCTGTAGAAGTTTTAAATGCATGGCAAACCATTTGCTTAGTAGAGGTAGGAGGTAGACTGGTTCAGAGGGCCAGTTAGGCATGGTTTTAAAGACAGATGGCAGTGAACTGACCATGATGAATTGGTGGTCAGATTTCAGGAAAGAGTAAGTTATTTTATTGAATTGGAGAAGGGGTTTTCATTCTTCACAGCATATGAACTGCTGGGGCAAGTCAAGGAGGCTCAACTTATGGGGATACCAAACTGCCCTAGATCAGGATAGATTTGCCTGTACCTCCTCATAGCTTAAAATGATTTCACTATGTATGTGACTTATATACACAGTGTCTTGTGAAGGGAAAAGGAGTACATGGTTGAGAAATCATACAGCTGTGTCAGATATGTTCAGGATTCCCCAAAGCAGGGACTAGCAAATTCCAAGATCCAAATACCATTTTTGTATGGCCCTCAATCTAAGATGGTTTTTACATTTTAAAGTTTTATTGTATTTAAAAATAGTTTTAAAAAATATTCTTAGTTCAGAGGCCAGCCCGAGCTTGACAGTCTAAAGATTTTTCTTAATACAACTGTCCCTTTCTCTGTGTTATCCATGACATATTTGTCTGTTGTTTTTTATCTTGTTAAAAATAGGAGGTCTGGGGGCAGCTGGGTGGCTCAGTGAATAAGAGCGCCTGCCCCGGAGTCAGGAGCACCCAGGATTGGTTCCGGCCTCAGAAAATTAGCACCACACATAAAAATAACTAGCTGTGTAACCTTGAGCAAGTTATTTAACCCCAATTGCTTTAAAAAAAAAAAATAGGAGGTCTGTCAACTCAGAAACTGCTTGTATTACTGCTATTTACTTCTTTTTCTTATTAGTGATACTTTCTCTGCTTTTCCTTGGTGAGATCCTATCTTGGATTTGGTAGTTTGTTTAATTCTAAACATCAGTTTGAGGAAGACATTGATAAGATTAAGGTGACAGGAGAGTAAAGGGCTTTGAGCCCATGTCGTATAAAAAGCATTTGAAAGAACTGGGGGGGAAAGCTCCAGATTCAAGTCTTTATACAGCTGTCATAAAGAAGAGGAATTTGATTTTGTTTATTTGGGGTCAGTAGGGAATGTAAATATATTTTTCTTAAGTATCCTGTTAAAAACATGATGCCTTTGAAATTCTTGTTTCCAGACCACTGCCAATAATTGGCAAATGGTTTGCTTAATTCCTGACAGAAGGAAAAGAGAATCATAGTTTCTGCCAGTAACTCATCTATTGAGTGGGAGATCCTATTAGGGTTGGTTGGTACCATACAAATTATGTCTAGAATTCCTGATTGGATAAAGACTTTCTGCAAATTGGAACCAGGATTAGCCAGGTATGTTGATTGGTGAAGAAGGATTTGGGACTTGATGAAACTGAGTTAGAACAAATAATGAACTGAACATTCCTCACCCGTAGTTAGGTTTAGAACTTATAAGTGATGTATGGTCTAAGAAGCAAAATGCTTATAATTTTAAATAATATTTAATTTTTTCCACAGATACATATAAAAACAATTTTTAACTTCTTTTTTAAGTTTTGAGTTCCAAGTTCTATCTTTTCCCTTCTCCTTTACCCCACCACAATAAGCAGTCTGATATACCTTATACATGTACAGTCATGTAAAACATTTCCATATTAGTCAAAATGCCTATAATTTTAAAAATTCATTCTTACCTGTTGTGCAAATAAATATTACTTGTGTTTAAGAACAGGAGAAGCATAGTTTAGAGAACCCAGGAGTCTATTAAAGTGAAGTGGCAAGTTAACCTAGAGGGTACAATGGAAAGAACACAGACCAGAGAAGAAGAAAATTTTGCAAATCCCCTTTCTGATGCTCAGTCTATGTGACAATGGGGAAGGTACATAACTTCTTTGGACTTCTTTCCTTATCTGTAAATTAGGAATTGAATGAGATGACCTCTAAAAACTACATTTTCTGCAGTTTTCTACATCTGTAAACCTTAAGATTTAACTACTTTAAGACTAACTCTGGTCTTATGGTAGGTGTTTCCAGTAAAAATATATGTAGGAGGGATTGAGAGTGAATCATGAGAAAGAAAGAAATGTGGAAATGACAGTTCTGAACAGCATCAAAATGATACCACTTACACCCTGAACTGAGTAATTTCTGTAAAGTATGGGTTTGGAGGGGGATTTTTTGGGTGCAATAAGGAAAGTAGCAAGTAATTATATTGGGTCCTCAGGAGTCAAGGAATCTTTGAGGGTCTACCAGAGGTTCCCAAACTTATTTAATCTGTTGCCCCCCTTTTAAAAAAAATTACCCAGTTCCCCCCTGAAAGTCTACTTTTTTTTTCTTTTTGGAAGGGGGAGGGTAGGGGAGTTAGGGTTAAGTGACTTGCCCAAGATCACAGGGCTAAAAAGTGTTAAGTGTCTGAGATTGGATTTGAACTTAAGTCCTCCTGACTCCAGGGCCAGTGCTCTATTCATTGCACTACCTAGCCACCCCAGGAAATCTACTTTCTTAAACCCTTCAATAGTTTTTTTTTAATCATTTCAAAATATGACTTTTTATGACATCTTAAATTTAATAATCTGTTGTTAAATTTTTTTAGTTTTTTCCTGCATTGAAATTTTTATGATGCAGTATTACATCATGTAACTGTATAGCATCATATTGTAAACAAGTAATTACACACACATATTCCCCTCTCATTTTTCATAAAGGTGTCTTCTCCATGGCTTTCAGGAAGATCCTGCTACAGTGGCACAGGCTTGGGACTAGGGCATCAGTATCAGGAAAGATTCTTTGCCATTATAAATGGAGAAGTTGGATAACTACTAGTAGGAGGTGGATTCTGCATGTCTTTGCCTCTTGAGGAGGGTGCAATAATGAGTCAGCTGCCTGATAAACCATGTTGCATGTGCTGGTAGGAAGCTATTCTGAAGCCTGCCTAGTAATGGGAGAAGGGAAGTGAGCTACAGAGGGAACTTCTGATATTGCATATTTCTGGCTTCTCACAGAACTTGATTGGGGGAGTGTATAGAAGTGGAGAGAGAGAGGAGGATGTTGGTAATTTTTCTCTGTTAGAAACACAAAAAGGCTAGTTAGCTTTCCTAGAAAGTTAACTTTCCCAGAGAAAATCCTATAGATACATCAAGTAACCCATCTTAGTAATGACAAATTTGATTTTAATCTGCTTATATGTGAGTTCCTGAATACTTAGTACTGAGCTAAATCATGTGGGATTTACTAAATGTTGGATGATGAAAAAAACAAGGAACTTGATCTATTCAGATAATTATGTACTGTCATTTATTTTCAAATTATTCATGTATTGTTGCTTCAATTTTGCAATAAGTTATAAATATTACAAGAATTTGGGGGAAAGAGGTCCTTTCCAGCTTCACTGGACATTAGTGAAGTCTGGAGAGGTTGAGGAAAGTTTCATGAGAGATGAAAATTGAGTTAGAGCCCCAAAATTTTGATAGGATTTAAATAGATCTTGGGGAAGAGAGAATTCATTCTAGGTAGGGATGCTAACATGACAAAGAGCTTGTGGGCATGTTCTAAAAATAGTAGGGGAGACTGTTAATGTGGGTTGGAGTTGGAGAATAGTGAAAAATAAAGTTGGATAGGTTGGATGGCAATAAGATTGTAAAGTAGCTTGAAGCTGGGATGACATGGGAAAAGGTGGAGAAAGAACACAAGAATGGGAACTGAAAGACCTGTGTTCTACTTATAATTCTGACATTAACTTGTCCTTTATTTGGAAAGTCATTTCATTTCTAGACCTCAGTCTCCTCAGCTGTCAAATGAGATTGAGCTAGACCTCTTAAGATTTTTTTCACCTATAATGTTTTTTTATCCTATCACTTTTAGGCTTGTTAATCCTCCTCTTAAATGTATATGGTGAAAGTCATGTCTTAGAAAGATTAGGCTGGTGGTAGGGCGTAGCATTGTGTATATCTATATTATGGTAATAGCAAATGCAGATGAGTGAGAAGAGTGGCATGTACTTCTATACTGCCCAAAAAAACCCACCTCTTAGGTGAAGTATGATTGGTCCCCATGGTGACCTGGTTTATGGGATTTGTCCAGTCTTGATTTAGGAAATTATTATACTTGTTATCAAATGAGAAACTTTATGCTGTTTGGTTAATCATAAATTTGAATACTAGGGATATGTTGTAGAAACCAAACCTTAAGGAAAGCATTTGTTGAGTGTTCTCTTGGTTCCTGGGAGGGAGACCAAGACCAGGGGCATTTCTCCTTCCATTTTTCTCCTTCCCCACACCATAAGAATTTGGAGAAATTAACAAAGGTTGAGATAAAGGGGTAAGTTGAATTACTATGAGGCTTTTTATTGTTATTATTAGGGCCATTTCTGATGGGATCAAATCACTATTTGATATTATAATTAAAATAGCACTGATGGCACTAATGGAATTAAATACAAAAATAGCTAGATCTAAAAGTTTTATGAGGGACAAAGAAACAGCCAATGGAAATATCACAAAAAGTTTGTAAGCATAATGTTAGTAGGTAAACAGTCCTACTCAATCAAATAAATTGGAAAGTATATGTGTAGCTCTTAGCCAATTGGTGCTATGATCTCCTGCTGCATCTGAAATAATTAAGATAAGGGATGATAGAGTTGAAGAGAAAGTGTACTTGGTGATAAGGCAATAATACATCCAGCTTTTTAATACCCAGGGAATAGCTGCTTTTGCAGTCCATGGACTACCTAATTAGTAAGGCAGTTCCCTCATTATCTCAATATCTGGGCTTTAATGCATTTCAGAAACTAAGATATGCTTCAGTCTTTTTACAGACCTTCAAGGCACGGCTCATTCTACTCTGCAGGGTATACTGTGCAATTTGGGTCACAAAGTTTAAGTGGAGTCAGTAAGAAAAATCCAGAAGATCACAGGTATCTAATTCTTTCCTTGCACATATATACAACTACTACAACACATGGGTTACTTTGTCATCTAAGTAAGCTACAAGGATCAGAAAGTATGTTTGTTTGTTTTTTAATGAAATTGTAGCTCATTGCCCAGTCTAGACCTTAGTCACCTCAAGCCTAGTGAGGGGGAAAATTACTCATCTCAAATGTGTGGCCCTGGTGATACTAAACCACACCTTTAGTAATCTTGCCTCAGTACTACTAAAATATTCGGGCAGGTTAATTATCTCTATGGAGGTAGGCTATTAGGGTAGGCCATTCACAGAATCACAACATTTCACTGTTGGGAGGAATTCCAGTGTCTGTCTAGTCCTTTAGTCCAGAGGTTCCCAAGCCTATTTGGTGTGCTGCCTCCTTTAAAAAATAAATACTCTGCAACTCCTTGGAAATCTCTTTAACCCTTTAATTTTTTTATTTGCATCATTTCAAAAAATATATAAAATCTTTTTAAATGACACATCTTTAATTTGTGGAGGTTTTCCTGCCTTAAAATTTTGATGACATTGTGTAACCATGTAGTATTGTATAGTAAACAACTCATTACATGCATATATACCTGCCAATGCATGCTGAACTTCCCAGACAGTGTGAGATACACTCACCTGCCAACATATCCTTAAGAACTGTTAGCTGATTTGACCACTGATCAGTTATACTTTGCATTTTATGTGTTTATTTGGAAAATAATGTAGTCACTGTGACTTTAACTGTTACACAACAGATGAAATAAGTATGAATGTTTTTTCAAATTTTCTTATCTTCTTTCTTTGTGCTTCCACTGCCCCCTTATTTTTATTCATTGCCCTGCAATTGCATCTGAAGCTACTATGGCCCCCTCACCATCATTCCAGTTCCCCCCAGGGAGTGGTATTGCCCACTTTAGGAACCTATGGACTCTAGTTCAGCTTATTCTAGAGAAACAATCACCTTTACTTCACAATGAGTGGTCATGTACAGTGAGTGATCATCTGGCCTTTCCTGGAAGATCTGTAGTAGGAGGAAAACAATACATCTAGAAGATCCCCATTTCACTTTTGGATAGCCCTAAATTGTTGGGACCTCAAGGTCAGATATCTGTTTCAAGCCCTCATCACCTCTTGTCTGGACTATTGCAATAGCTTACTGGTTAGTCTACCTGTTTCGAGACTATTCCCAGTTCAGTCTATCCTGCACTCAGTTGTCAAATTAATTTTCCTAAATTCCAGGTCTGATGATAGCCTCCACATACACACCCAATTCAGTGACTTTCAGTGGTTCCCTATTACCCCTAGGATCAAATATAAAATCCCATTTTGGCTTTTAAATCCCCCCCTTTTTTAAGGGGGGAAGGTAGGGTAATTGGGGTTAAGTGACTTGCCCAAGGTCACATGGTTAGTGTTTGTGTTAAGTGTCTAGGCCATATTTGAATTCAGGAACTCCTAATTCCAGGGCCGGTGTTCTATTCACTGAGCCACCTAGCCGTCCCTTTTAAAGTCCTTTATAACCTGGTCCCTTCCTACTTTTCCTATTTCTTATACTTTATTCTCTCTTACATGCTCTTTAATCTAGTGACACTGACCACCTTGCTGTTCCTTGCACAAGACTTATTACATGTCCCTACTCTTGAGAGTTTTCACAATCTTGTTTCTCATGCCTGGATTTATCTCCCTCATTTCTTTATCCTAGCTCTCTTAAATTTTCTCAAGGCAGTTAGTTGGCAAAGTGAATAGGGCACAGACCCTGGAGTCAGGGGTGACCTGAGTTCAAATCCGGTCTCAGACACTTGACACATATACTAGCTGTGTGACCTTGGGCAAGTCACTTAATCCCAATTGCCTGGCCTTCCCCCTTCCAAAAAAAAAAAAAGTTTCTAAAAGTCTCTTCTGCAAGAAGCCTTTCCCAGTCTTCCTTAATCTTAATAACTTCCCTCTGAGACATCCCCAGTTTATTCTTTATCTTGCATTACATAGATGTCTGCATGTTGTTTTCCATCAATAGATTGTGAGCTCTTCAAGGGCAGAAACTTGTCTTCTGTTTTCCTTTGTATTCCCTGTGCTTAGCATAGTGTTTGGCACATAGTGGGCACTGAATAAATGCAAGTCAACTGATTACTCCTTATAATGCCATTTGAGACTTGAACAAATCTGATTCTCCCTTCCACATGACAGTCCTCCAGATACTTGAAAACATTTATCATATTTACCCTGAGTCTTTACTCTAGACTCTATCTTCCCTTTCATTCAGTTGTTCCTTGTATGACATTACCAATCCCTTCATCATCACCATCCTTTGAATTCCCTACAGCTTAGCAATGACTTCCCCGAAATTCTGGAACTTCTAAGCCTCTAAGCAAAATAGTCTAGATAAGGTATAATCGAGGCAGACTATAATATGGTTTCTTTTACCTCTTTTCTGGCTGTGCTATGGAATCCTTTGCTTTCTTGGTTGTCATGTTACATCACTGACTCATCTAACATATAGGTCCCTACAACCACCAGGTTTGTTTCCTGCTGCCTAGTCTTTCCTTTCCCATAATCATACTTGTAAAGTTGACTTCATAAATCCAGAGTATCAGATTTTACATTTACCCTTGTTTAATCTCATCTTAGTTGATTCAGACCAATGTTCTAACTTAAGATCTTTGATCCTTGGAATCAAGTCCTGAAGATTTGAGAAGCATGCCATCTCTGGCTTTTATTCAAGTTGTTGGTAAAAAATGTTAAGTAGCATAGGGCCACAAAAATACACATGGGGACACTCACTCTATGAAGGAAGACCTCCTTTCAAGGTGGCATCTAACCATTAATGATTATCCTTTGGTCTTAATCATTCAAACACTTCCAAGTCCTCATTATAACACTGTTGTCTAGCTAACTTTTTTTCACTATTTTCACAGGAATAGCATGAGAGACCGTGGAATGTGAAGTGAACTAATATGCTCACTTATCAATCAGTATCTTAGTGACCCTTTCAAAAAAGGAAATATGTTTTTTTCTTTTTTTTTCCACTTTTTTTTTTTTTTTTGCTTTTTGGAGGGCAGTTGGAGGGGTTAAGTGACTTGCCCAAGGTCACATGGCTAGTAAGTGTGTCAAGTGTCTGAAGCCGGATTTGAACTCAGGTCCTCCTGACTCCAGGGCCGGTGCTCTATTCACTATGCCACCTAGCTGCCCCAGAAATAAGGTTTTGGTGAAAATAATGCTTTTTGGTCATCATTACCTTTTAATTAGCAAGATATAAAGTTGAAGCTTCAAGACAATCTACTTTCTCTTCCCCCTGCCCTCCCCCCAATCTTACATTTAAAAAATTTAGGCACAGAAAAGTTAAGGGATTTTCCCTCAAGGTTACACAGGTGGTAGGCACAGGGAAGAAAGAGAGGGCTGAAAATTAGGAAGCACTTTAGTTTTTATTTTGGGGGGTTGGGGAAAGAGTGTGGAGGGAAATCTTGGGAAATGTTTTTTTTTTTTAATTTTTACTTTTTTATAAGCATACCTGAGATATTGAGGGTTCAATTCTAGACCAGCACAATAAAGTGGGTTACACAAGTTTTCTTTGTTTCCCAGTGCATATAAAAGTTATGTTTATACTATAGTCTATTAAGTGTACAATAGCATTATGTATTTAAAAATGTATATACCTTAATTGTAAAATACTTGATTAATTTAAAAAATGCCAACCATCATCCGAGCCTTTAGTAAATCATAATCTTTTTGTTGGTAGAAGATCTAGCCTCTGTATTGATGGCTGCTGACTGATCAGGGTGGTGGTTACTGAAGGTAACTGTGATACTGAAGGTTATTGTGATAAAATAAAGACAACAATGAAGTTTGCCGCATCAGTTGACTCTTGTGTTCACTTGGACACTTAGAGGCCATCGTAGGATCATTAATTGACCTATTTCAAAATTTTTGTGTCTTGGGGAATAGGGAAGCACTAGGAGAGGGACAGAGATTTGGATGAGGAAAGGGCTGGTCAATGGGGCAGTCAGAACACCCACAACATTTATCCGTTAAGCTTACCATCTTATACAACTGTGGTTCATGGTACCCCAAAACAATTACAATATTAACATCAGAGATCACTGTTCACAGGTCACCATAACAGATATAATAATAATAATGGAAAAATTTGAAATATTGCAAGAATTACCAAAATGTGACACAGATACAACATGAGCACATGCTATTGGAAAAATGGTGCTGATAATCTTGCTCAATGCAGAATTGCCTGCAAACTCTATGAAGTGCAATAAAATGATAAATATATAGATATAGATACATACACAAAAATTAATGGGGTGGAGGAGAAGGGAAAGAGGGAGAAAAGGAGATATGACAAATGTCCTGAATAACAAACACACTAAGGTGTTAAACAATTCAGCCTTTGAAGGTAAAGAAGAAGATCATAAATTGTTGGCTTAGAATTGAGTAGTCACAATCTGTTATAAAAAATAGGAGAGTTACTTTCATGACAATTTCTGTTCAGGAGTGCATTCGACACTGTCTTATTAGAGAAGGATTTCTATACTACAAGAATAGTCAAAATGCTATACTGTTATTCTGTCTCTTTCATTTTAGTGGCTCATTGCTACTGTTTCTTCCTAATACCCTACTATGTATACTGTAGATAAGAGTTCTACTTAGATTTTTAGGCAAACATTTCTTAGTTGATTTTGTCAACAAGACAACAGAAAGAGATAGTTCTAGAAAGATAATAGGTGGATTTGGAATGGAGTTTAATGCTAGACTCAAAGCATCATTAACAAACCAATGTCAACTTCAAAGGACTGTACCAGGAATCTGTATTTGGCTTCATTCTGTTTAACGTTTTTATCAAGAACTTGGATAAAGGTATAGATGGTATGCTTGTAAAATTCCCATGACAGAAAGCTGGTAAGGATAGGTAGTGTGTTCAGCAGCTATCAGGATCCAAAAAGATCTTGATAGGCTATATTAAAAAGAAAGGCTAGTAAAAGAAGTAAAGAGGGGGGTGATAGTCTTCCTGTCCTCTGCACTGATGTCAAGCCAAAACTGGAATATCATCTTCACTTATGGATGCCACATTTTAGGAAATATGTTGACAAAATGGAATTGGGCCAGCTAGGAGAATAAAGAAACTGGGGGTATTTAGCTTAGAGAAAAGAAGATTCAGGTAAGATATGACAGCTAAATGTATTTCAAGTATTTGAAAGGCTATCATGTAAAGGAGCTATAGGGAGGCAAATTTATGCTTGATGTTATAGGAAAACTTAATGACAATTAGAACCAACCCAAAATAAAACAGGTTGCCTCAGGAGGTGGTGGAAGAATGGTTTTCAAGCTAAGGCCCTATAAGTCAGCTTGTTGATGCTGTAGAAGAGAATTTTATTCAGATATAAATTGGACTAGATTACCCGAGATCTCTTCTGACTCATTCTCTGCGGGAAGGGTGTGGGGTGTATGACTCAACATCACCCACTATATTATATTTACATATACATATATCTGTTCTCTTTCTCCTCTCAATGGTTATCACCTATACCCAACAAGTCAGTTTGCCCCCTCCCCAAAGTAAACTGGAATATTATAGCAAAATCAAAATCATATTGTGCTAATTGGGGAAACTATCATATTCCTTAACCACAAGGGGAAAGTTCAGGGGTGAGAGGCTGGTACTATCCACAGTAACATTTCCTAGTAGAAGTTGGCTCAGGTTTTCTCACCAGCACTGTCAGACTTCTGACTTTAGAATGTTTGAAGTGTCCTTTTCCCAAATTGGGGCCTGACTACATATAGGAATGATCAAATCTATAAATGTTAGGATGTGGTTGCAGTGTTAATAGTTCTAGTCCACTGTACTAACTGTTGGCCAAGGAGTATGGGGAAACAACTTGAATAGAACTGATGAAGGCTACCCATATGGAGAAATAGCCTTGAGAAGACCTCTTTCCTCTATGTATGTCTAAGGTACCTTATCCACTTTGTTCAAAATATAGAGCCTAGGTATTGATAAATCTCCTTGCTGCCCATGTTGAAATATAGTCACTAACTTTGCAAATTGTTTTATTAAGGAAACTTGCACTATATTTTTACTATCTTTGCAGGTAAAACAAAAGCAAACCAGAAACATTCTTCAACAAATAAAAACAAGCCTTTAGAGCATTCTTTTAGAGTGGCTGAGTGATGTGGAGAGATCTGATTTTAGTAGACTACCAATCTAAAACTTTTGACTATTGGTGTCCTCTAAATGTGATCTTTCTTGTCCAGTGGCCAAGTAAGTAGGCACTATTGCAAGAAGAGCTGAAGTAATTTCTATCTTGATATTCTTAAAATAAATGAAACAAGAAGGAAGTTGTAGGTAAAAGGAAGGGTGAATTGCAGATACTCATTAGAAGTAAAGAGTTGGTGAAATGAATGGGATTTATCATGCTCCCAGAGATAATGAGGAACATTTTTTCATTGTATATTGATGATAAGCATTTGCAACTGTTAATTGCTGCAGATAAAATTATAGAGAAGTTCTCTTGTAAATTCATATCAGCCTGCTCTCTTAAAGCAATTCCACTTACATGCTAAAAAGGATTCTTTGAATATAAAAACCATCCCTCTTCAGCACTTCCACAGAATATCTTAACAGCCTCCTTTTTGGCTCTGATCAACTTTTTTGTTTTTTTGGAGGGCAGCTGGGGTTAAGTGACTTGCCCAAGGTCACACCGCTAGTTTGGGTGTGGGTGTCTGTGTGTGTGTGTGTGTGTGTGTGTGTGTGTGTGTGTGTGTGTGTGTGTGTGTGTGTTAAGTGTCTGAGGCCAGATTTCAGGTCCTCCTGACTTCAGGGCCACTGCTCTATTCACTGAGACACCTAGCCATCAGGCTGATCAACTTTGTAACCAACAGGAATTCTAAGTTGCAATGAAGAAATGTAAAGGTCAGGAAAGAAGTCAGTGTGATGACCTCCTAAGTCATTTAATAAGCTGTGATAGTGAGTTTGAGCTATGCTTCCAAAAGAATAACTAGGACTGCTAATGCTAGTAGCTAGACTACAGAAATGATTTTTATTATTTTTTTTGGAGGTAACAAGGTTTCATTTCTAGCCTCTACTTTTAAAAAAACTACACTTAGATGCAGATTTTATAAAAACTAACAAAGTAACAAGAGTGGTCATTTCTCTTACTAAAGAATTTTGGCTCCTTGTTAATAGGAGGTCTCAATCGTGGATGTCAAAAATCCATTTTTAAAGGCAGGTTGTATAAACTAAGGGAGGCTAATTTTGACTGGATACCCAAAATTCTCTTGCCTTACAAAGTGGCAAACTCACTTTGTAAAAAGGTCAAACTGATTGATTGCTTACCTGGTGGGGATGTTATAAAGGAAGAGTGAAGGTTGACCTAAATAACATCCGGAATTCTTTTCAAACCTAAACTCCTACTAGATAAAATTCTTCTTGACCAAAACTGCTGAACAAGAAGAAGATATACATTGCCTGGGGGGGGGGGGGGGAGGAGGTAGGTGTCGGGTAGGTGGTGCACGAGCCCTGGAGTTAGAAGGACCTGAGTTCAAATCCAGCCTCAGACACTTAAAACTTAATAGCCCTGTGACCTTGGGCAAGTCACTTAACCCCAACTGCCCTGCCTTCCCCTCTCCAAAAAAGCAAAAAAAAAAAAAAAAAGGAGGTATATCCACATAACCAGTACATGGTTTAAGTTGCTGTAATTTGGGCAGTGTAATTGCATATTCCTGTTAATATTATAACCTGGAAAGGCTCTGTGCCAAGCATTATTAATCCTGCATTTGTTAGGCTATAGAATATGGTGCCTACCTTCTCATTGACTCAGTCCTGCTTTTTTATGACTCAGCAGCATGGAGCTGAGCAAAACAGACAGTGAAACGGCATACTCAACTCTTCAGAACCAGCAGCTATTTGCTGCCATGGCTGACTCCTTTCTAGAACATATGTGTCGTTTGGACATCGACTCAGAACCCATCGTTGCCCGAAACACCAGTATCATCTGCACCATTGGTGAGTGGGTGTAATTCACACTTGAGTTCCAATCCCTTGCCTGCAATGTAGCTGCTACAGGCTCTCAGAGCCTACCTTTCCTTGCTACAAAGAAGGCTTAGTAGAGCATACTCTGTTAAAGGAATAGGATTTTTCTCAACTCGGATAAAAAAAATGCAAACCTCAGTAACAAAAGGAGTTTGCTTTAAATACCTGGGGAAAATAAAAGGGAATTTGAAAACATGAAGAAGTTGAACTAGAATACCAGTGTTGGAAGTGACTGATATGTTCTTCCCTTGAGTATTAAATATGAAAGGCGGCCTGTAGATTCTGCCCTTCCCAAGTTACTTTTCCTAGAGGCCCTGAAAACTCCTTGAAGGGGAAGTATTATGTACAGTGGGTAGGTTAGACCTGGTGACTTATTCAAGCTAGGCTACAATGGGAACAAACATGGCACAGAATGTTAATAGAACACTGGGTCTGGAGCCAAGGGATTGACATTGAATCCTAGCTGTGTCACTTTCTAGATGCATGACCTTGAACAATCACTTCTCTCCCTGGGGAGCATGTTTTCCATATCAGTAAAATCAAAAAGGTTGAACTAGATGATATCTAATCTCTAGATTGTGACTAAGCTTTATCTAGTGCTTTTTGTCCTGATTAAACAGAAAGGTACCAGTGTGACAGAGGGTAGATGGGGGCTGGGAGTCAAAGGAGGCAATGCTGTGATGTGGGTAGATAACAGAAATAGATTTAGAAAAGAGATGTCAAAGAAAGTTTAAAGCATTGTGAAATATGACTTTTGACTATATAATTGGTTACTATTCATGGTTTTAATTAAAAAAAAATTTTTGTCACTTAGGCCCAGCCTCCCGATCTGTGGAAATGTTAAAAAACATGATTGAAGCTGGAATGAATGTGGCCCGTCTAAACTTCTCCCATGGAACTCATGAGGTAAGGATTCCCACAGGAGGAATGGGGGAGGTGGGAGTGGGTCCCTTCCTGTAAATTGAGTTGCTCAGGTCATCCAATGATCTTTTTTAAAAAGAAGAAAAACGAGATTATTTATATAAAAATATGACCTTCTTCTGGATAATCACTTCTTGCTTTTCCATTAAACCTTCCCATTTAACAAAGAAAACTATTTAAAACAACTGACACAATGACTGAGTCTGACAAATATATGCAGTATTCTGCCCCCATAAGTCTTCCCACCTTTCTGCTGAAAAGCATGGGATATGGTTCATTATGTCTTCTGGGACCAAAATTAATCACTGTAATTGAGAGTTCAGTGTTGAGGGTTCTATTAGTGTTTGAAGTTCAGTCTAGCATTCTTTTAGTGTCATTGAGTATATTTTTCATGTTATTAGTTTGTAAGCATTTATTAAGTATTTGCTATGTACTAGGCATTCTGCTAAGTGCTGAGTATATAAAGAAAGGCAAAAACAGGGCTCTAGTTCTCAGAGACTTCATATTATACTGAGATAATATTCAAGTAAGTATAAATATATACAAGCAGAGGGAAGATAATCTCAGGGAGGAAACACCAACCTGGGGAATGGGAGTGGGGAAGAGTTTACTCGATAAATGGAAGAGTCAGGACTTGAACCCCTGAACCCGGGTCCTCTTGTTTCAGAGTCACTGTATTACAACTTCACTAAGTAGCAGTTCATGTGTCTTCCCATTTTCCTCTGAATTCCTTAATAGTCCTCATTTCTTACTGAATGGGAGTATTCCAGTACCTTCATAGACTGGTTTTGTTCAGCTATTTCCTAGTTATTGGGCACCTACATTTTTTCTGTTCCTTTATTTACACAAAAAGGACTAATATGAATATTTTGTTGTTGAAATCTTTCTTTGATCTCCTTTGGGCATATACCCAGTAATAAGGTGATTAAGTATGAAGAGGTTAATCACTTTTCTCAGAAAAAAAAATCCAAATTGCTTTCCAAAATGGGTAAATTAATTCATAGCTTAACTAATAGTTTGTTGGTGTGTCCATATTTCTACAGCCTTTTCAACACTGAATATTTTCATCTTTTCTCATCTTTGACACTTTGAGGTGTATAAAATGAAGCCTTAAGACCATTGTTAGATGTTGACTGTCTTTTGTACTAAAACACTCTTTTAGTTAACTTCCTAGCTTGACCAGCATGCTTCTCTCTCTGGAAGGTGACAATGAAATAAAGATGGTGCATTTTCAGTCCACCTACTAGAAGCTGGTGTTCATGGAGCACTAAGAACTCAATCTAAATGCATACCTTTTGGTTAACTCTGGGGCTCAAAGCAGCCTAAAAGCAAACTCACTTCTCCCTTTTCTCTCCTTTACTTTCCTGATCTCCTTGATCAGCAGAATTGTGTTGACCTATGAGTTGTACATAGCCACCCTTTGGTATTTAGAAACTGGTATTAAGTTCAAGCTAAGAATAAGATCGTAAGAAATTAAACTAGGGAAGAGTGCTCCTCCCATCTAGAAATAGGATACTTTTCATTGTGGGATCATTCCATAAACAGCTTATGGCCTGGCAGGCATCTGGCCTTGTAAAGGTCATGAGCCATGAGTTGTAGCTGCAAGTGATA
The DNA here is from genome assembly GCA_011680675.1 of Gymnobelideus leadbeateri. Taxonomy (NCBI): domain Eukaryota; kingdom Metazoa; phylum Chordata; class Mammalia; order Diprotodontia; family Petauridae; genus Gymnobelideus; species Gymnobelideus leadbeateri. Next base: position 557,173 of record WOXC01010939.1, read on the forward strand.
CAGACTGAGTAGCTGTCATGGGTTACTAACACAGAGAGAGAAAGGAGAGAGAGAAATGGCATGAAGTCTTTCAAAGGAATAGAGTTCACTGCTTTTGTAGAAGTTACTTTGGCATTTAAGGGAAAATTATTGAAGGCTTTACTGAGACTTAGATCCTTGCTCCTAGCGGCTTTGACTTTTTTGTTAGCATATACTTACATGTAGGGTATAGGAGCTAAAATAGATTTGAAATATGTGACTCTTTGAAATCTCTCTTTTTTTTTTCACTTGAGCCTAGATCTTTCCTCCTTTGTATTAGGATTTGCCTTTCTACTAAATATTAGAAATGTTTAGAGATGGAGCTGGAGCCTAATTAATGCTTTAGGGTCTAGAACCCTGGTTGCTCATTTTATAAAAATTAAAACATCCCCTCAATGTAAGGAGACCTAGGTTTTAAATCAAAAGGAAATAAGGCTGTTGCTGGGGTTAGAGTTTATGATTGAACATGGAAATTAGACTGCACCTGCTGACTCTAAGTTCCTTTTACAGTTTGTCCGACTCTCTGCCAAAGGTCTGACCACTAGACAACACAGAATAAAGGCCAAGAAATACCCGTTGAGCTGTGCAAATTTTAAACCCTATTCTGAGCACACATTGAAGTTCTGACCCCCCCCCCCTTTTTTTAGGTGTTCTGATCACATATATGGTAGCATCTTACCCCGGTACTTCATGTGTGAGCAGTTTCAGTGCTGAAATTGGGCATAGCTTAGCACCCTGTTGGTCTAAGAAGTGTCTGTTTTTACATAGTTGAATGTAGAACTTTGAGGAGAATAGAACCCCTTGGTGAAATTCTTCTGTTACTGCAAAACAAGCAGTCTATTAAATGATCCAACAGAAAGGAGACTTGGGTCCAGAGTGGCAAAGCAATTTTGGGATCATCCACAGAAACTGCTCTGAAGTCCCTCATTGATTCTGTTCATAAAACCTTCTTAGGAGTTTATTCTCATTGCATATGAAATTTTCATGGACAGTAACAGTAAAAGACAGCAGGTGGGAAAATGCTGAATTAAATGTTCTTGTCAGTTTCCTTTTTCACTCCACTCTCTAGAGACTTTTTCAACCTTTTCTCTTGCCTCTGAGTCCCTTTCTAATCTTAAGTTCAAATGAAAGGGGTAGAGGGCCTGAAAAGGTAAAATAAGAGGTTACTGAGTAGAAAATGACTTAAATATACATAATAATGGGAACAGAATGGGTTATGTGGTTTACCTTTCTGTTACTATGCTTGGCTCTGGTGATCTTCTTAACTCATGCAGAGTGAACACTATGCCTTCATTTTGATCAAAAATGAAAAGTCAGTAAAGAATTAGAAGAATTGTTCAGATTCACCAGTCAACTAGAATTTTAATACCCAATTTGTGATAACTGCCTTAACATACAGACTTTTCTTTTTTAATTTTCTCCTTATTATGAACATATGTAACTTTGTGGGGTAAGACACCTAACAAATAATTAAACTCTAATTATAAATAAAAATGGTTTTTGAGTGGGACAAGATTTCTTAAATCATAACAATAATAGGACAGGTGTTTGTTCTTTGTAAAACAGAGATATAGAAGAACATGGTTTTGTAATTTATAGAGTTTAGCTCCCATGTAACTCTTTATTTTCAGTTAAAGGGCTTCTTGTGCCATTGGGTTACTAATTCATGAATCCAGAGGATATCAGAGTAGTTTTCTACTCTGTCTAGTTTTTCTTCTACCTCCTTCAAAGGTCCCTAATTGACATAGGACACAGTTGAGAGACATAGGATTTATTCAGGATATAAAATTCTGTGTCCCTGGGTCAAAATAGAAAACATTCTTATTTTCTAAACCAAAGCTTGATACATTTTTCTGTCTTTAATAAACTGCCTGTATTTATTGTAAGCTGAAACAATATGTAATTCCCTAGAGATTTCCACAGAAAAGTTGAAATTGGTCACCTTTTCCCCCCTCTGAAACTTCTGAAAAGTAATCTAGGTCTGTGTGCTTAACCCCCATCCCATCCCTTATCCTGTGAGCTTCTTCTGTTTTAAAAAAATCCCTTATCTTTTACATCAAAATCCATCTTGGGGAAGGGTTATTTAAGAGGCAGTGGCAACAATGTGTCTTATATATTGTGTTCTAATTCCTGAGCGATACACAGTCTAAAATGACCATAACTTTGACAGTCTTTAGATACTATGAAGGTAATGGGGATGGGAGAGGGGTTAGGACATGGGAGCTAGGTTAATAATATGTATTAAGGCTCTTACGTGAATTTCTGTCATTATCTTTCCTAGTACCATGCAGAAACCATCAAAAATATTAGAGCAGCCACAGAGAGCTATGCTTCTAACCCTATCAATTACCGACCTATTGCTATAGCCTTGGACACCAAAGGACCAGAGATCCGAACTGGACTCATTAAAGGAGTGAGTATTTGGAGATGTGGAGGCAGGCTGAAATGGACATTCAGTTTGGTGAATGTTTCTGTGATAAGTAACCAGTCCCATACAGACACAGACAGCACTTGCACTAATCTAGGGATTCATAACCTGGAACTGTGAACTTGTTTTTAAATATTATAACTCCATTTCAATTTTGTTTACTTTCCAGTCCTATGTATTTTCTTTTATGGATTTAAAAACATTGTGCTGAGAAAATGTCCATAACACAAGGAAGGCTAAGAACCTTTGCTTTAATCAAAATTATTCCAAGCATCCTTGGGCTTTCCCTCTTAAGGATCTGATGTTCTAATAGGGGGACTGGATTTTTAAATTCTGTAGTATTTTAGGAGTACCTGTGACAATTAAAACATTTATCAAGCTGGTTGATATTTGTGACCTATAATTTACAAGTGCATTCTCAATCTTTAGCTTACAAGCATTGTTCCCTGTAAGGGAGAGAAGTGGGGTTTTATTTTATAAGGCCCAGTTACAGTGAACTCATTAATAAGCAGACTAATGAGTCAGTTTCTCCTACATACATAGAGTGGCACAGCTGAAGTGGAGCTCAAGAAGGGCAACACTCTCAAAGTCACCTTGGATGAAGCCTATATGGAGAAATGTGACGATAACGTCCTGTGGGTTGACTACAAAAACATTTGCAAGGTGGTGGATGTTGGTGGCAAAATCTTTGTGGATGATGGGCTCATTTCTCTTCTTGTGAAGGAGAAAGGTATGCTTTGGGTGGGGCATGGGTCTGGTAGAATACTGTTCCAACACACTTGCTTCCAAAATATCCTAGACCCAAGTATATGGGAAACCCTTTTGAATGCATTGTCCTGCATTTAAATGGCAAACTATGATTTCTCCTTGAAAAAGCCATGAGATATAACTTGATCGCAGCTAACCCCATAGTCCTTTCTTTGGGAGAGGATGAGAGATACCAATCTTTGCTCTTTATCAACATAAAGAGAATGTGAAGGGAAGGGGTGAATGTGTTAAGAGTCTTTGTGCTAAATTATTGTACAAATGATGTGTTTTCATAATTCGTAAAAATAGCAAAAAGAAACAGTGGTCATTTTGTTACTAGACTTAATTCCAGGAAGGGCATAAGTAAGTAGACTAGGTTTGGGGTAGGTGGGTTGGGAGTTAAAACTGTATAATTTTATATTCCTCAACATAGTACATTCTATTTATTTTATATATGTACGAGTTACCTCTCCTGATAGAATGTGCTTCTTTGAGGGCAGGACTGTTGCTTCACTTTCATCTTTGATTCCCCAGCACTTTGCACATAGTAGATATGAATGTTTATTGATTGGTTGATAGGTCCCAATTTCCTTGTGACTGAAGTGGAGAATGGCGGCATGCTGGGTAGCAAGAAGGGTGTCAACCTTCCTGGGGCAGCTGTAGACTTGCCTGCTGTGTCTGCGAAGGATATCCAAGATCTACAGTTTGGATTAGAGCAAGGGGTGGATATGGTATTTGCATCTTTCATCCGAAAGGCAGATGATGTCCATGCAGTCAGAAAGGTCCTGGGAGAGAAAGGAAAAAACATCAAGATCATCAGCAAGATTGAAAACCATGAAGGAGTCCGAAGGTAAGGGGAAGGAAGGAATGTTTAGGAATCCCCTAGGAGAAGAAAAAAACTCTCTTTTCCCTCCCAGAATGGGATCCCCCAGGTGGTTGGTTCTGTCAGAGGAAGTTTTAACTGTCCTTTTACTGGCTTGCTTAGGATGGATTGATCGCTGAAGAAGGACATTGTCTAATATAAATAGCACCTAGAATCAATGTCATTATGCTGATTTTTCATGCCCTAATAATAACCTGAAGTTCCTGATTTACTATAGTGCCATTTCCCTTCTATCGATACTGTGGGGTGGGAAGACATCTGGAGTGAATATGGTAGTAAATTCTGACCCCTTGTGTCTTTATTAACTCCTTCACTTCCTGCAGCCTCCATTTATTTCCCTGGAAGTGAATAGCATCTTAGGAAGATTCTAATGCTAGCCCTGGTAGTATTTCTCCTTATTCATCTCAGTTCTAGAAACCTGAAGCATAGGGCCTCCTAATTAATCCTTTCCTACCAAAGGCCAGTTAATTTAAGCATAATAAGATCATATAATTTAAAGCTTAAAGGGAAGGGATCTTAGAAATTATCTGGTCTAACATAGTCCTCCTACAGATAAGAAAATGGGCCTAGCCACAAAATCACATAGGTAATAAACTGCAGGACTTAAATAAGTTCTGGTCTTCTGACTCCAAATTCAATATTCTTTCCATGATACGAGTTCTAGATTCACTCTCTGAACTCTAGCCCAGCCATATGACAAATGCTAGCCTTTGTTTTAAACCTGATTTTGGTCAGTTAAATCTCTTACTAAGCAGCTGCTATGTTAATAGCATTTTTTCTGTCATTTTGATAACTCACTGGTACTCAAGACTTGGCTTGGTGTGGGTGTGAGGTTTTCTCTGTTTCACCAGCCTGATATCCCAAAAGGAGCCATCCTGAGCAGGGCAGTGGATAGAATGATGATAAGACCAAGGTGTTGGACCTAGCTTCAGATTGGAACCTGGAAGTGGTGATAGGAAGAATAGAAGTCATTAAGTAGCCTTTGGATTCTAAAAGGGTGGGGAACCTTTGGCCTTGAGGCTACATGAGGCCCTCTAGGTCCTCAGTTTGGCTTTTTGACTGAGTCCAAGTCTCACAGAACAAATCCTTTTATTAAGGGGTTTGTTCTGTGAAGTTTGGATAAGGTCAAAGAGCTGCACTTGAGGACCTAGAGGGTCACATGTGGCCTTGAGGCTGCAGGTTTCCCACTCTTTCTTTAGAATCATAAGAGGAAAAGACTTTGAAGATGTTTTTGGAAATAAGGGTTAGAAACAAAACTGCGGAGATAGCTATCATATTAGTATGAAATCAGATTTTTCCTGTCATAGGATTGGTGGAGAAAATGACCCAGTTAGATACCTGAGATAATAAAAGGAATGAACTAGTCTCACTTTATAGAGGGATTCTGTCAGGTCTATACACTTTTATTTCTCCCTAACCCTCAATTAAGGCAGAAATCTTATCCTGCCAAGTACCAAGTCACCTTAGAGTGTAATCCTGTTCGGGAGCATGTAGCCAGAAAATGATACCTCCTACCCTTGTGGCCCTTTTAATGAATAGCCTTCATTGCCTTATCCAATCAGTAGGAAGTCACAGGCTTCTCTTACATTCCCAGCTCCTGCTTTAGCATGATACCTACTATCCTTTATCATTGTACCTTCACATTGTCCTTATAACATTAAAAAAATATATTTTTTTTCTTTTTTTGTGATGTCAGATTTGATGAGATCCTGGAAGCCAGTGATGGCATCATGGTTGCCCGGGGGGACCTAGGTATTGAGATCCCTGCAGAAAAAGTCTTCCTTGCTCAGAAAATGATGATTGGAAGGTGTAATAGAGTTGGGAAACCTGTTATTTGTGCCACTCAGGTATTCTCATTTATTTCTCTTTTTGCCCTTCCACCCTTAAATACAAACCTTACTTTGGGGCTTCATTAAAGCAATAGTACATTATTGATATTGTCTGACTCATCCCAGGTCTAATAAATTATTTGGGATAGAAACACTTTTTGAGTGCTGGGTTGACTTTATTTGGTTCAGTCTATCCTTCTATAATTTTTTAAATATTTAGGATGCCTGTCAAGATGGGTCTCCCCATTGACTTAACTCTCTGGTTTCCTTGTAGTTTAGACATTAGAAGTCAGATGAAATAATTTAATTTTAGCATGTTTTATTGGAGAGGCAGTATGGAATAGCATATACAAAAGGCAGCCTTAGTGTCAGTAAGAGCTTATTTCAAATCCTGCTTAGTATACAAGCTGGATGTCTGACCCTGGAGAAGTCAATGGTTAAATAACTAAGTTTCTGTGCTGCAGGCAGGTCTGTGACTGTAAGTTGCAGACTAGGTGCTAATCTATACTGTTTAGAGAATATGTCCTTACCAGTGGTTCCATAGACCAGAGAAATTTCAGGTGCAGTTCTTTATTTCATATCCAAAAATTCAAACTTAGAGGAAAGGGTTTTGGGGGTAGGCAGAACAGGGACAGGTGTCACTCTTCTGGTATCTCCTCAGATGCTTGAGAGCATGATTAAGAAACCACGCCCTACACGGGCTGAAGGCAGTGATGTAGCCAATGCTGTCCTGGATGGAGCTGATTGTATCATGCTGTCTGGAGAGACTGCCAAAGGGGACTATCCACTAGAAGCTGTTCGAATGCAACACTTGGTGAGTTAACCCTGTCCTTTTCAAAGCAAGGGGAAGGGGTCAGAGAGCCCTCACTTGGCCATCACCCTGGGCTTGTATGTGGCAAGAGGAGAGGTACACTCTCAAGAGAGAGGTTCACATGAATTCCTGACTCAATCCCTGTCCACTAACCACCATGATCCCTTTAAATGTTTGGGTGATGTTTCCTTCTCCACAGGCCTGTTCCCATTCCTGATTCCCTCCCCCTCTTCACTTCTGTCCTAGATGCTCAACAGTGCTCCTTTACTGAAAACTTTCTGGTTCTTCAGGATACCTGTTAAAATGGGTTTCCCCAAGGGCTTAGTCATCTGATCTCCTTGTATTGGGCTTAGGCAGACAGATGAAGTAATTTTACTTTAGCTTATTTTCTTGGAAAGGCTATTATACCAAACTTCATCTCTAGCTTCCTAGAGTCAACTAACTGCCTCCTTCTATCCCCTTAAGTAATCTGTGGGGCAATAGTTAGCCTAAGCATTGTTCTCTCTGCCCTACCCCCCCCAACCCCCACCCCTCTCCCAGGGTTAGGGACTGATTGTCTGCTCTTAGCTAAGGATGCATCATTTCTTGTTAATATTGCCAAGAACTGCTTTCCTCCTGGTGGTTGTCCTTTGTCCCACTTAATTGTGATTCAAGGTGGGGGGGGGGTGGGGAGGGCCTAAATTCTGCACTGTGCAGCATATAAGTGTTGCTTTTCCTAATGCTACTGCCCTAAGTTTAATCTAATTTTTTCAGTATTTAGTGTTGTTTAATTTCTTTGGTCTAATCTTAAGCTTCATGCAGAAGGGAAGGAAACTGGGCAACACTTGTGTTTGTACTTGTATGTTAAAAGACTCCAGGGGACAGCTACAAGGTGGTATGGCTCAGATATCAATTGTTCATCACCACCTTATTAAAAATGTTAGTTATTTAAGTGAAGAGGTGACCAAGCCTTAATCCTGTAAAATTTGTGGGACGAGCAAGTAGCCAGTCTGAATAGCAGCTGCTTGAGAATGGCAGCTGAGATTTCATCTAAACTTAGCAACTGTATATCTGGTTTATATTCTAATGGTCCCTCACTGTAGCTCACAAGCTTTCATTTTCAAAGTGCCACCCTGATGGGAATGGGATCTGGCCTGCCCTACAATAAACCCTGTTGTACCTAATTTCAGATTCACCATTTACCTCCTGCAAGGCAACATTTTTGTGATTGTTTTTTCCTTTTCATATCCGATTCCAGCAACCTGGGGTACTGAACCTTACCAGGCCTCATGAAAACTGCTGATCAGAACCTTGATCTGTATTAAACTTTTGATGCTAACAAAGATACAAAGTATAAACAATTTTTGTTAGGCAGGAATTTTTTTTTTCCTCCTTGATTTGAAAAGGATGCAGAGAATTGAAAAGCTAAGAACTTGACAGCATTATTTGGGCTCCTTTTATAGGGATGAGGTAGGCTAGTAAGTATTTGTACTCACTGAAAATTTTACTTACTTATAAATTGAGCTTCAAATGTCAATCCAGACATTATTGAGCTTTCATGCAAAAGTTAGGAGTTGGCCAATTCAAGAGTAAATGATATTTTCACTCAATATTAAATACTGCTTTTTCTCCTTCTCTAGTTATTCAAGGTTAATGACACATGAGTAAGGACTCAGGGAGTGCCAGGTGTAGTGATGCTCATGAATTTATCTTCCATGTTTTGGGAGTTTCATGCTTTGTTCTTGGTGCAGAATAATGAAGCCTATCACTCTAATAACTCTTGGTGACAACTTCTGCTTGAAATGACCCAGTTAAATTAGTAGAACAGCTTCTTCCTCCTTCTTGTTCTCCTTTCCCTAAAGTCTTTCTAAAAATTATTAGCAATATAATCTACAGCTGAAATTCACTTTTTAATTCTTGATTTAGCCAATCATTTAAACTAGAACTTCTCTTTCATTCAGTGCTTCAGACTTGTTAATCATTAGATAAGAATTTAAAGTTAAATGGAATATTAAACTTCTGCATGCTTTGCTACCATAATGGCTCCATGGGTGTCTCTTTATATGGTTGTTTATGGGTTTACTTCCTAGAAGACATAAGAAAAATTCTGAACTACATCTGTGAGTTTGGCTACCTGTAACTTATGGTCAAAATAAGCAGACCTTGGGGTGGCTAGGTGGTGCAGTGAGTAGAGCGTCAGCCCTGGAGTCAGAAGGACCTGAGTTCGGATCCGGCCTCAGACACTTAATGCACACACAAACAAAAACCTAGCCGTGTGACCTTGGGCAAGTTACTTAACCCCAATTGCCCTCCAAAAAGCAAAATAAGCAGACCTTGCACCTCATCAAAGTTCCCTTATTGCCCTTGTTTAACCACAGACTTCCCAAACCTTATGGAACCATAAGAAAACATTTAGGCTTACTTGGTTGGTTTTCTAAAGGTTCTAGGAAGTGGTTTGCTGGCCAGAACTGAATATGTATATGTGACTGGAAAGGAAACTGAGCAGGGAGCAAAACACCCATATAAAGAGACCCTGTTCCTGTTAACTATGCTTTGTCTTGAAGGCAATGTGGTAAAACATGTCACAGAGAAAAGAAACACCTAGCCAAGCTCTGGGACTCCATGTATTTCCAACAAATGTATATCTTTCACACCAACAAGAAGTCAGCGTGTGTTGCTGGTATACTGGCTGGGATGAGTTCCAAAGTAGCATCTTGGCTTTGGGAGAAATAAGCCAAATCCCTGCCCCCTAGCATCCATTCTCTTGTCCCATCTACTTCCAACCCTCAAATTAAACAAAATTTGACTGGAGCGAAGTCACTCTGCAAAGGAGTCCTTGAAGAAAATAAAATAACTTTTTTAACAGATAAAATAAGAATTTAAAGCTCTCCCATGCTTTACCACCATTTTGCTGGCCTAATGAATTCTTGGGACTGTTTCACCACTCTGCCTCTTGCAATTTTAAGGATCAAATTAGCCAATTAACTTAGGGTTGCATTATGTTCCTTTCTAACTCATTCTATCTTTCATTCTGTGGTCTCTTGTTGTTTCTCCCCCCCCCTTTATTCTCCCCTCCTTTCTTTGTCTCCCTTCTCCCTCCCCACCCCCTTTGGCTTGCAGATAGCTCGAGAGGCTGAGGCAGCCACATACCACCGACAACTTTTTGAATCCCTTCTCCGATGCTCAACATGCACAGATACGTCAGATGCCATGGCAGTGGGTGCCGTAGAGGCTTCTTATAAGTGTTTATCCCCAGCTTTGATAGTTCTGACGGAGAGTGGCAGGTAGGGCCCTAAGGGCAAGGTAGTAGCTATGGATAACAAGTTGTTTATTCCTAAAAGGAAATTTGAAAAATGATGACCATGGCTTCCAAAAGGTCAGAGTCATGTCTTGTTGCTCCCTGCCCTGAATTTGTGGGCTCAGTTCAGAAATGCCAGGACAACATGCAGAGAAGTTTGCAGTAGGGCAAGAATCCCTTGATATAGGTCGAAAGGACAATTAATTGATCTACAAATGTGGTAGAGGAAACAACACCATGGGCACATGTGAACTTGCCCTGGTCTTTGATCTGTCCTCTCTCTGGACTCAGATATGAGTCCCCTCAATTGTAGAAGCCTAATTCTCACTAGCCGTGCCTGTGTCACCACACTTCTTTTCCTCTGACAAAGATGTGGTCTCCTTCCCTTCTTCTGTCCCCTTGGACGGGATGGGTGTTACTCTTATAGATTGCCCGAGAGGCCGAGGCCGCCATCTTTCACTCGCAGTTGTTTGAGGAGCTTCGCCGCCTGACCCCCATTACCAAGGATCCCACTGAAGCTGCTGCTGTGGGTGCCGTAGAGGCTTCCTTCAAGTGTTGCAGTGGGGCCATTATCGTTCTCACCAAGTCTGGAAGGTAGGAGGTGGCAGGTCATTTGGGGAAGGTCAAGATGAAAGGGAACAAACTTGTGATGGAGGCCAAGGTCCTCAAGGGATTTCAGAAGTGTGGTAACCAACCTGTTAAAGAAAATTCAAGCTCAAACTTGTGGAAGGTAAGATAACATCTGAGCTGCTTCCTTGGAGGACTGGATACATTCATCTTCAACTCATGTTTGAAAAGCTGAGGCTTGGTTGTCCTTTATAATGTGAATGCCTCTGACAGTGCTGAGCAATTTTGTGGCAAACCAAGGGATGGGAATACATTGTGGTACAGTGAAAATAACAATAGCTTTGTTCAAAACCTGCCTCCAGTGCTTATGATGTGTGACTGTGAGCAAGCCTTTTATCTTCTTTAGGTCTTACTGGTTCCCCATCTGTATAATGAAGGAGTTGGACTAGATGGTTTTAGAGGTCCCTTCCTGCTCTGGTTTCATGATCCTATGATTCCTAAATAGGATTCTAAGTGATTCCAATCTCTTCATTTAAAATAGCCCCTCGTCAGGCATTCTTTTGTCAGACAATATTAGGAACTTAGGTAAGTCTGTTTGTAGATAGTATTGTATGTTTAAGGACAGCTTGATGGTGCAGTGGATGGAACACTGAACATGGGACTTGAAGTTAGACCTGAGTTCAAATGTGGCTTCAGACACTTACTAGCTGTGTGATCCTGGGAAAGCCACTTAACCCCGTTTACCCTCCATCTCTTCTTCTGTGAAATGAGCTGGAGAAGGAGATTGTAAACTGCTCCAGTAGTATCTTTGCCAAGAATACCCCAAACGAGGTCATGAAGAGTCACACAACTGAACAACCAATTGTATACTTAAAAATTAACTGTACTTTAAAAATATTTTTTAATCTACACTTCACTTAGATTAGTCTTTTTCTCTTCCACCTCAAACCTATAATTAGTCTGAAATATGAAGTACTGTGATAGACTGATCTCTCCTGCTCCCAGCATTCCCAAGTCTTAAACTTCAATCAAAACAGAATGATTTCTGGCTACTTGTTAGAGAACAGAATAGGTCAGGAAATCTGTACAGCGTCAGTTCCACATTGGTCCAACCACAAGTATCAAGGAGCTGTTTAGGGAATGCAGGAGAGCATTCTAATATGTCCTAGGGATAAAGGCATGTTTGTTTTTCCTTTCAACCATAGGATTGGTACCTTCCCATTTTTATTGAGATCTAGCCATGGTTAACTTAGATTTGACCTTTGTTGAAGAGGCCTGAACTTTGCTATCTGACTATTTTTGGCTGTTAAATCTTCTGAGATTTCAACTTCAGCCACTCCCTGGGTTCCTTACTGATGCCTGCATCTTTATAGGCTATATTTAGCCTAGTACTGCTGAGACAGCACAGGAGCAGTGATGGAATCACTTTGCTGTGTTGACAGTCCTTGCTTATCCTCTACCCCAAGGAAAAGCCTTGGTTTCTCTACCACCACTTACAACTTTCCATTGTACTAGTGGACAGAAATTCCCCATAGAGTCAGGAGATGTCCTAGAAAGGCACGACAGTTGTTTCTGTACATGGCTTGTAAGGCCACTTTTTCTTTTAAATAAATTTATACTGTCACCATAACCCAGCTTGTGCCATACCTATTCTTTTTTTTTCTTTTTTTTCTTTCTTTTGAAGCGGAGAAGGTAGGGCAATTGGGGTTAAGTGACTTGCCCAAGGTCAAAGGTCAAATGGCTAGTTTTTGTGTTAAGTATTTGAGGCCAGATTTGAACTCAGGTCCTCCTGAGTCCACAGCCAGTGCTCTGTTCATTGCACCAGCTAGCCACCCCCGTGGCACCTGTTCTTTTTGACCTCTTGGATACACTTTCACAAAGTTGCGCTTCTTCATAAGATGTATTGTGGAGGGTAGGTTACTGAATATCTTACTGACCAACTAAACTGCTTAGCTGCTTAGCATGCTAGCCTTCTCTAGTTTCTCTGGGTGCTTCCTTCACCTTGAGAGTTTAGAACATTCATTCAGTCACATTTCAGCATCTATTATGTGCCAAATGTTGACCTTAGGGACCCTTTTCTCCCCCAGGAGCTGGGAAGTTAGACAAGATATACCTATATGTGTCACCAGAGAATAACTTGTGGTAACATACTACAGACATTTATGGGGCAGGTAGTGCCAGTGAATATATTTGTGTTGATGGGGGAAAGAGCGGGGAGCTTTAGTGAGGCACTAGAGTTAAGGTCAGTCTGCAAAAAGGCAATGAACCCTGTATCAGAATGATGACTTCAAGTTTTTCCTGCCTGAAGAGATTGATATGTTTGGTGATGTACTAAACTGAGTGTAGGAATTGGCTTCTGTTTGCTTTCTGTTTAACCACAACCATAAGGTTGTGGTTAAATTCTGCCTGGTAGCTATGGGGGTGAAAGGGTGTGGAGAATGAAGCCAGTATGGGGGGCAAACCAAGATGACTTCCAAACATTCCCCCTCCTCTTAACTATTAATTCATTGGTTTGGCATTAGGGAAAGTTTCAGGAAGAACAGGAGAAGAAAGGTAGAAGCACTGAAGATGGGAGTAGTCTGAAGTCAGTAGCTTGCAACATCTCAGGATCTTCCTGTTAACCTTCATTTTCATCACATGGACTGAAAAACAATAAATAGCATTGCCTGGGACTCACTTTGACCTTCTTCCTTATCCATCTATACCCCTTTGAATTCTAGTAAGAGCTCGGGGTGGCCACATAAAATGAATGGATTCACAGAAGGTTTAAATGGCTTCTTATTTTGAATTCAAAATGAAGATAATTCACTGCCCTAACAAGTGGGCTTTGGGAGTTTTTTGAGACTTGGTCTTCCTATCTTGCCCAGGCTTGAAGTACACCTGCTGTATACATGGCCAATCCCATTACTGATCATCATAGGCACTTTGATCTGCCCATTTGTCACCTGGACCTGTTTGCCTCTACTTAGGTAGCCTGATAGCCCCTCACTCTGGCAGGGGATGGGGCTTCCCCATATTGGTGCCTGACAGTGCAAACACTTGATTGGTTTAGCACACAGAATTTTAGCTCAGAAGTCTCAAACTTAATCCACTAGTCTTGAACTATTACTACATTTTTATACTCAGAATTTGGTATAGTACTATCAGGGAGGACAAAAAAAGGCAGTTTCCCTGTCCTTAAGAAACCTATTTAGAGAGAATAACAATATGTATATGAATTGTTAATAGAAAGATAAATGTTGGAATGCTTGCAGAAGGGAATTTAAAGTAGTTTGGTTTGGTACCTAGGACCCTAATTAACTTGTTTTCCTTCTCCCAGGTCTGCTTATCAGGTATCCAGGTACCGTCCCCGGGCACCTATCATAGCTGTAACTCGTAGTCCCCAGGCTGCACGCCAGGCTCATCTCTACCGAGGTGTCTATCCTGTGCTATGCAAGGACCCTGTTAATGATTCATGGGCTGAAGATGTGGACCTCAGAGTTAACTTGGCCATGGAAGTTGGTATGTAAAAGGATTAGGTTTGCTCCTTGTAATTTAGGATTAGACTTTTTATATTACCAGGATAATTGAAATAGTTGCTGTCCTTGGTATAGTTGATTTTGCCTGAGCTCCAGGCTTCATGCCATTTTGTGACCAAAAAAATGTTGCTGATAAAGAAAATTTGGCTAACATTTAAACTGTGAATAATAGTTCCTCAGCCCTGAATTACTGTGGATGGCAAGTTTTACTGTGGATCTGAGTTAGCTGCCTAAGGTGGGAGGATTGAGTTCTCCTAACTTCAGTTTTGAGAGTTCAGTCTATGATGCTTTCTCTCTCATCCATTTTCTTAGGCAAAGCTCGTGGCTTTTTCAAGAAAAATGATGTGGTCATTGTACTGAATGGTTGGCGTCCAGGTCCAGGTTTCACCAACACTATGCGTGTGCTGCCAGTTCCATAAAAGGGCCTTTGAAGACCTTCTGGCTAACTTCAGCTCCCTCCCTTCCCCGCCCCTGCCTGCATCCATTAGATCTGCAGCTGTTAATGGTATTGTCCATTCCTATCTAGTAGAGGCTTTAGACTGCTAAAACACGCCCACCCCCCCCAAAAATTAAAGTCTCTTCTTAAAGAAACGTTGTATTAGACCTATTTTTCTCCCCATTTAGAAACATCAGTATCAGTTTACACACCCCCTGGTGGCATGTAAAGATAGAGCAGCTGTGGCTTAGTTTAGGGTACTGCAGATCATCTTTGACATAGGGGATTAAGGTAACATGTATCAGTATTGTGTTTTAAATTGATCTAGACATAATTCATGCACACACAAGTAGGCACTAGCCACAGTCCCTGTAAGTACAAGTTCTCAATATATATGGGTCTCTACATCTTTCCTGACCAGAGGAATCACCCTCCTTTTCCCCACCACCATCGTGTAAATGAAAGTGTCTTTGTTTCACACACTTAAGTTAGAAGCTGAATCCAGCTGCTAAAAACTAATATCTTTTAGTGAATAATATGATATATTTAGCAATGGTGTCCTCTGGTAAGGCACTCTTATCTTGGGGGGAGGAAGAAGCTTCCAGTCAAGCCACTTTTTTTTCCTCCATTTCGAGGAGGGAGCCTAGAATGGAAAGGAAATTCTTCCCAGAATAGTGCCCACTGTCTCAAGCAGCAGGCCTTACTACACTCCTTGTCCACTACTCAACCCTCAGCCTTTTCACATTGTGAGTGTCCTTGTTGCTCCAATATTTCTCTTGTTTTCAATCTGGAACAAACCCACACTCCTATTGTATTGTATTTGGCTATAGAGTACATCATTTGTCAATAAACACAAGCTGAAGCACTGGTAGACCTCTCTTTCGTGTCTGATTTCCAACCTTTGTTTGGGGGTGGAGGGGTTCGGGAGGAAAGGGAACAAACCAGAGAACCTGAACTCATAACTACAGTAACTTGCCATACTCTAATAAGGATGATCTTTTCCAGATGTCTATTTCCTAAACTTGTTCCAATATCTTCCCAGCAAAGCAGAAGTCACATCTATAGGGAAAATATTTCAATCTTTAAATGTCCTCAAGATGTGTCCTTTTTTTCTCCTCTACTCTTTGCTATCCTTCCTATAAAAACCTGGAGATAGGTGTATTTCTAATGGCTGGTCAGAACTTAAGAGTTACAGGTTGGCAATTCATACTTACTGTTGCTACCAGTTTTGGTGTAGGTGGTGACAAACTCCCCTTTATCACCTGAGTGAGGTAATCCTGTGGTTTGGGTTTTTAAGGATTACTAGCATGAAAAGGTAAAATATGGGTTGAAAATGTATTCTGAAGAACTAACCCAGACAACTTAAAGCCCCACTTAGTTTTTCTTTCAAGGTTCACACCAGGTTTTGAGGATAGTGTTTCCTATAGTCATATTGACTAAACCTGCAACCTTGAGGCCACACGTGGCCTCCTCAGGTGTGGCCTTTTGACTAAGTTTTACAGAACAAAATTATTTTATTAAGGGGAAGTTTGGATTTAGTCAAAGGGCTTCAGGTTCCCTACCCCCAGGTAAGCCCTTTTGCTAAATTGGGAAAAATACACCAGTTGGATCTAATGACCTTTGCTTAAAAACCTTTAAGAAGGGTCCATTCTGTTTGGTTTTTTTTTTGTGCAACAAGAATCGCTAAGTTGCCTCTTGGAAGTTTTTACCCATCGTTCCTGGTTCTAGGGATAGACAGAACAAGTTTAAACCCTCCAGGTGACAGCTCTTCAAATTCTTAAAGATAACTTCTTTCTGTAGTATTTTCCAGATAAGATATTGATACCTTATCTATCCTGTTACCCTTAGGGCCCATCACAGTGCTTTGCTTGTGGAAGGTGCTTAAGTGCTTATTAGATTGAAATAGTTGGGTTTTTTGGTGCCACCTAGACCATCTGCACTGAGGTTCTCCACTCAGCAGAATCTACTAAGAAGGTACAATGCCCATTTGCAAAAACAGCTAAATAATTCAAAGCCAAATAATCTGGCTGTCCTTAGCTAGGTCTTGAAGAAATGAATGGGAATTGGATAAATGAATAGGATTTTAGGGAAAGATTCAAGCAGCAGAAAAATGTGAAAGGTCTAGAAACAAAAATAAGGACTGTATTAGAGGACAGAAGATAGAGTTGACTGGAGGAGAAAGAAACCCAGAGGAGTTTGCTATACAGTCATTTCAGTTGTTTCTAACTTAATGACCTTTTAGGGCATTATTGGTAAAGATACTGGAGTGGTTTGCCATTTCTTTCTCCAGTTTTTTTTTTCCATTTTAACAAGTGCTTTATTAACTTCTGGTTTACAGCATTCATTTCCGCTAGATTTTGAGTTACAATGTTTTCCCCATTTTTCCCCTACCCACCACCCCAGAATAGCAGTCCCACAAGATATCCCTTCATCCAATCTACTCTCTCCCATATCTTCTCCCATACCCCCTTCAGCTTTGCCATTAGGGCAAGGTGAATGTCTGTGCCCCAATGCCTGCACATCTTATCTCCGAATTACATGCCAAATAGTATTAATAATAGTAACATTTAATTTAAAAACTTCGAAATTCAGATCCATTCCCTTCCTCCCTTGTCACGCACTCCCTCTGGGAAGATAAGCAATTCAGTATCTGTTGTACATGTATAGCTATGTAAAACATTACCATAGTAGATATATTGTAAAAGACTGCTTATATTTCCCTCCCACCCATCCCACCCCCCACCTGGTCCATTCCCTGCTTTGATCCTGTCCCTGTTTGAAAGTGGGTACTTCCAACCTCCCCTCCCCCCAAGGATGCCCTCCCCTCCATCATCCCCTCTCTCATCCCCCTTCCCCCTACTCTCCTTCAGGGTGAGATATCCCATCTAGTATGTATGTCATTCTCTCCCTGAGCCAAATTCAATGAGAATATGGTTTTGCCTTTTTGCTTTCCTGTTTTTCCCCTCCCCTGCAACCACTTCCCCTTGCCTCTTATACATGAGATAGTTTACCCTGTCTTTCCCCATCTCCTCTTGCCACTTTCCTCTCTCACCTCTTAATTTCACCCCTTAAGTATCATCCCTTCCCACCAAATTCAACCTGTGCCCTCTATCCATGTATATCTGTAAACATATATACACACATTTACATATGTATTCATATGCCCATATATCCTTCTTCAATTATTTTCATAATGAGGAGGGTTTCATCAGTCACAGTTATTGTTTTTCCATGTAGGAATGTAAATTGTTCAACTTTGATAAGTTCCTTTTGATTTCTTTTCCCTGTTTACTTTCTCAAGCATCTCTTGCTTCTTGTGTCTGAATGTCAAATTTTCTATTCAACTCTGTTTTTTTCCTCAAGAATGCTTGAAAGTCCTCTATTCCACTGAATGACCATATTTTCCCCTGAAACAAGATACTCAGTTTTGCTGGGTATGTGACCCTTGGGTTCAGTCCCAGTTCTTTTGCCCTCTGGAATATCATATTCCATGCCCTTCGATCCCTCAGTGTAGAAGCTGCCAGGTCCTGGGCTATTCTGACTGTGTTTCCACAATATTGAAATTGTTTCTTCCTGGCTGCTTGTAGTATTTTCTCCTTGATCTGGGAATTCTGGAACCTGGCCATAATATTCCTAGGAGTTTTCTTTTGGGGATCTATTTCAGGAGGAGATCTGTAGATTCTTTCAACCTCTACTTCTGCCTCTGGGTCTAAAACATCAGGGCAATTTTCCTTGAGAATTTCTTGAAGGATGATTTCTAGGTTCTTTCTTTGATCATGGCTTTCAGGTAGTCCAATAATTTTTAAATTATCTCTCCTGGATCTATTTTCCAGGTCAGTGGTTTTTCCCATGGGATATTTCACATTGCCTTCTATTTTTTCATTTGTTTGGATCTGTTTAACAGCATCTTGATTTCTCATAAAGTCACTAGCTTCCATTTGCTCCAGTCTAACTCTGAAATCTCCTCAGTGAGCTTTTGAGATTCTTTTTCCATCTAGCAAATTCGGCTTTTTAAGGCATTCTTCTCCTCATTGCCTTTCTGAGCCTCTTTTGCCATTTGAGTTAGTCTATTTTTTTAAGGTGTTATTTTCCTCAGTCAGGCTGTTGACTCTCATTTCATACTTTTCCTGCATCCTTCTCATTTCTCTTCCCAATTTTTCCTCCACTTCTCTTATTTGGTTTTTAAAATCCTTCTTAAGGTCCTCCATGGCCTGTAACCCACTCATTTTCATTTGAAGCTTTTGGTGCAGGAGTTCTGACCTCCCAGTCCTCCTCCTGTTCCATGCTTCGATCCTCTTTGCCCCTAAAATAAGAGTCTAATGTTGCATTTTTCTGTTTATTTTGTTTCCTTTGCCTAGGCATGTTGCCACTTAATGACTTGACTTTGGGGCTTGTTGCCACAGTAGGACTCTGCTACCAGACAGGGGAGCTTCTGCCCCAAACATTGGGGTGTTCACAACTTCCAGAGGTATTAGTTGGGTGGCCTCTGTAAAGCCTCCACAGGCTCTGGCAAGCTGGATACCCACCCCAGACCTCCCCTGCAGACCACAATCCAAATCCAAGCAGGTTAAAGCAAGAGCAATTAACCCCCAGACTGATTGCTGGATCTCCCTATAGTTCACAGACCAGGAGCTGAAGCTGCCACTGAAGCTGCAAAATGGTGTTTATGCCACTGCTCCTCAGCAGCTTCTTGCCCCCAGGGGAAGAAGCCGACGTGTTCCCCAAATACTGGTCCCAAAGTCCATAGGGCATTAACCTCTCACCTTGTCCTAGGCATATCTATGTTGATAATTCTGGAATCGCCACAGCTGCTGGTGTTCTGGGGTCCCTCCAGCCAGCTGCTGGCCCGGTGGCCCTGGGGCTAAAACCATGGCTCAAGCAGGCCTGGCCTTGCTTCCCAGAGTGCTGCACTGTTGGCTCCCAGAGTGCTGTGCTGGCCTCTCCCTGCAGGGCTGCTGAGCTGTCCTCAGTGGGAGGTTAGCTTCTCTGTGTCGTTCTTTGGGTGCTGGGCCTCCAGAAGCTGTTCAGAGTCCACCTTTTACATTGTTTGGAAGTGGTGTGGGGCAGAGCATCTTGGAAGTGCTGTTTCTACTCTGCCATCTTGGCTCCACCCCCCTCCAGTTTCTTTTACAGATGAGAAAACTGAGGCAAACAGGGGTAAGTGACTTGCCCAGAGTCCCACAGCTAATGTGTCTGAGGCCAGATTTGAACTCAGGAAGATGAGTCTTCTAGTTCTAAGCCCAGCACTCTATCCACTTTGATACCTAGTTGCTGGAGAAGTACTAGGAACTAAGTAATAAATAGGATAGGTTGTGGAAGGCCTTTAGTGCCAAGATAAGGAGTTTGGGATTCTGGTAAGCTTTGTGAAGTTGAAGATTCTGAAGGGGGAACCCTGTCATAATGAAAGGGAAAATTTCATCTGGCAGCAGGAGAATATAGGATTGATGGGAGAAGGGAAGAATACTAAAGATTGAGGTCAGTCATCCAGTAATATTTACTACTGAAATCGCTTATAGGATTGGGGTCATAATCTTGGTAGGTTAACACAATTTAAAGTGACCTCAGAGGTCATCTATATCAGACCATACTTTAACTGAGAATCCCTTCTCCAGCATCATCAGTAAGTGGTCGTCCAACCTTTGAAGACCTTTAGTGAGGGGCAGAGGAACACTTCTATCTAGGACAAGAATGGGGAACCTGCAGCCTTGAGGTGACATATGACGTAGATTCTCAAGTGCAGCCTTTTGACTGAATCCAAATTTTACTGTAAGATTATAAAATTTGGATTTGGTCAAAAGGCTGCACTTAATGATTTAGAAGGTCATATATGGCCTTAAGGTTGCAGGTTCCCCACCTTTGATAAGGTATCCCCTTCTATTGTAAGATATCATTGATTGTTGGGAAGTTTTTCCTTATATCAAACTTAAATTTACTTTTCTGCAATCTTCCAATGTCCCTACTTCCTCCTGAAGCAAATTATAACAGAACTAATAATCCCTCTGTTACATGAGAATTCTTCAGATACTTGAAGACAACTATCAATTGGTTCTCTCTAAAATCCTTTCTTCTCTGGGTTTAACATCCCCAGTTCCCATTCCTTCAACTAGTTTTAAAATTTATTTCTTCTTAATCAGCAAAAATCTGTCTCCTTTATCTTCTACCACCCCTGCCTCCACTGAAAAAGAAAAACAAAACCCCTGCCTCAAAAATGTATAATCAAGCAAAACAAATTTCCATGACTGATTCTCTCTCTCTCTCTCTCTCTCTCTCTCTCTCTCTCTCTCTCTCTCTCTCTCTCTCTTTCTCTCTCTCACTCTCTCCCCCTCTGTCTCTGACTTTCTCTCCATCTCTGTCTCTCTCCATCTCTGTCTCCTCTGTCTCTGTCTCCCTCTCACTGTCTCTCTCTGACTCTCTCCTCTCTTATAGACACACACACACATCTTTACAATATTATTGTCATACAAATTGTTCTCCTGGTTCTAATCATTTTACTTTGCATCAGTTCATGCTAGTCTTCCCAGGTCGAACCATTCCCTTTATAATTTCTTACAGCACAATATTGTTCCATCACATTTATATACTGTAACCCAGTGATTCACACGTCTTCAGTTTCCAGTTCTTTACCACCTCAAAAAAAATGCTGATATTTTTCACCTACTTTAGAGTTTGTTTTGTTTAGGACCAATTTCTCCCTTAATCTGTCCTCTCCACTCATTCCCCCTTTACTCTTTTCCCTTCTTCCTCCTTTTTCTCTGAGTTTTTCTGTACCCAGAATGTATTTCTGTAGCCAGTTTTATGTTTGCATTCATCCCTCCTTTGACCAGTTCAGACAAATGAAATTCAAATGACAGACACTTCACCCCCTCTTCGTTCTTGTTTATATAGACTTCTACTTGAACACCCAAATTATATGAGACAATTTTCCCTAACCTTTTCCCTCTCCTCCCACCCCCATTCCCAGTGTAGTCCTCTTCCTCCTCCCTTTCCATTCTTTCAAGATCAAGACATAACAATCACTCCTAGGCCTTCTATCTAATTAGATTCCCTCTATAAGCCCTGATGATAATAGAGTTCAGAGAGGATACATGCATCATCTTCTCCATATTAGAATTTAATAAGAAATTTATCCTTTTTTGGTCCCTTATAATTCTTCATGTTTATCTTTTGTTGTGTTATGTTTCTCAGTATTCCTGGATTTGTATTTCAAGACTTCTATTTGGCTCTGATCTTTTTATTATGAATGCTTGGAAGTTCTCATTCAAATGAAAGAGTCATTTTTTTGTGCGGGGTTTTTTTCCATCTGGAGGATTACACTCAGTTTTGCTGGACAAGTTTTTTTTGGTTGTAAGCCTATGCCTTTACCTTCTGGAATATCATATCCTAAACTTTCTTCTGCTTTATAGTGGTGACTGTGAAATCGTATGTGATCTGACTGTGATTCCTCAGTATTTGAATTCTCTCTACTTTTAGCATTTTTTTCTTTGACCTAGATGGCACAATGGATAGAGTGCAGGGCCTGGAGTCAGGAAGAGTCCTGAATTCAAATCTGGCCTCAGACACTTAATAGCTCTGTGACTTTGAGCAAGTCACTTAATCCTGTTTGCCTCCAAGATGAGCTAGAGAAGGAAATGGCAAGCCAGTCTAGTATCTTTGCTAAGAAAACCTCAAATGGAGTCACAAAGAATTAGACACAACTGAACAACAACAGAAGTTCTGAATATTAGTTCTAATGTTCCTGGGAGTTTCATTTTGGAATTTCTTTTAGAAAGTGACTAGTGAATTCTACTTCACTCTCTGGTTTTAAGAATCTGGTAGTTTTAGTATTTCTTGAAATATGTTTTGGCTCTTATTTTGGGCCATGGCTTTTAGGTAAATTTTTTCTAATCAACCTGTTTTCTGGGTCAGTTGTTTTTACTATGAGACACCTTGTATTCTAATTTTTCTCTTATTCTTTGTTTTAATATTGTTGACTCATAGAGTCATTAACTTTTCTTTGATTCATTCTAATTTCCATGGAGTTTGTTGTTTGGTCAAGGTTTTGTACTTCTTATGCCAAGTTCTTAATTCCCTTTCTAATTCTTTTTAATTTGATTTTAATTTAATTAATTAATTTTCAATTTTTACTCCTAGCACTCTTATTTTATTCATAAAAACATTAAACTTTTTTTTTTAAATCTTGCTTCTTCTCTTCCAAGAATTCTAGTTGAATTTCTGCCCATGCTGTGGTTTTCTTCAAGTCTTAGCAAATAGGTATTTTGGAATCATTCCTTCTAGGTTTGTGTCGAGCATCTCTGTCACTATAAAAGGTTTTTATGGTGGGATTCCTATTTTTGTTTGCTCATTTTTCCAGTCTACTTACTTACTTCAGACTTTATGTTAGGGCTATTCTCTATGGGAATGTCAGAATGCTAGCTGTTCCTTTTGTGGGATACTGAGTGTTGTATTATTTCAGGATCTCAGAGACAGCTTAACATGGTAACCTGCAAGCTTTCGGTGTTCCCAAAAAAGGTCTCCTCCATTCAGTCTGTCTTCCTGGTCTGCACTCTGCAAGTTTCTGACCTGAATTGGGGTCTGAGCAACAGCTCTATGGGGTTTAGCCTTTGGAATTTCAATAGCATGCTATATAAACAGTTACTATTGACAAGCTGGAAAAATTCTACTGGTTCAGAGTGACTGAACTGAAGGCTCTCATTTGGTCTGGAATTCTTGTCCTAGTTGTTTCACTGAAGGCTTCAGATTGGGCTGGAGGTTAGAATTGAGACCCCTGGGGTCCATGCTACACAGCTGCTATCTGCTCCTGAACTTTTTCCTCTCTAAATACACAGCCCAGGGTCCATAACTGCCCCTCACCCTGAAACCTATGTGCAGGCCCCCTCCTCAGTCTGCCCTAGATCTGTGACCTAAAAATGAGTAGTGAACAATGGAACTTCCAGATGGCACTTGTTCCTCTGCCACACACATTTCAGCTCCTTTGTGATGGATCTAGGACCTCCTCTTGCCCTAGTTCTCAACCTCTTTCCTGCAGAGCACTCCTGGCCAGACTCCATACCCCATGTCTATAGACCTCTCTATCCATCTCCCTATGCTGACCAGTGCTGGAAAAATTATCTCTGTGATTTTTTTCCCTTGGATTTCCCAATTGGGAAATAGCCTGTTGCATTTTCTAGATCTCTTTGGAAAAGATCTGGCCTTTTTTGGATGGAGGAGCTTGCTATAATTCTTGCTACTCTGACATCTTGGCTCTACCCTCCTCAATTGATCCTTCAATGATATAATCTTGGGACCCTTCACTATCCTGACTGTCCTTTGAATGCTCTCCAGCTTATGTTTGTCCTGTCTAAAATATGGCCATAACTGATCATGATGCTCCTGAAGTGATCTGACCTGGACAGAGGACAGCAGGGCTGTTAGGCCTCCAATTCTGGATACTCTGCTTCTCTTCATGCAGGCTTTTGGGTGGGAGGAGGCAGTGCATCTCTCAATCTTTAACCACTTACCTCCTTGGTTTTATAGATTGTAGGTTTAACCCTCTGCCCTGACTCTTCCCTGTGAGGTATGAGAACTGGTACCTCTTTCAGTCTCCATGATCCAACCTAGCTTAAGTAATTAATAAGTTTTTAAGTACCTCCTTGTCAGCTACTGTGCTAACCACTAGGGATGCCAAAAAATTGAAAAGACACCCTCTGCTCTTGAGCATCCCACAATCTAATGTTCAAATAAGCTATATACTAGGTAAATTGGAAATAATCATCAAAGGAAAAGTATTAGAATTAAAAGGAATTGGAAAGGGTTCCTTTAGAAGGTATGATTTTAGCTGAGACTTGAAGGAAGCCAGGAAGTGTAAATGAAGAGGGAGAGCATTCAATATATGGGGAATAACCAATAAAAATACAAGGAGTCTGGAGATAAAGTGTCTTATGTTTGGAAAAGCAAGGAGGCTAATATCACTAGATTGAATATTGGGGGGCTGGAGGAAGAAAGATGTAATAATGGGAGAGGGGGGAAGTTATGAAGGGCTTTGAATGCCAGACAGGATTTTTGTATTTTATTTCAGAGGTAATACTAAGCACCTGCAGTTTATTGGGGAGAGGGGTGACGTCAGGCCTACACATTAGGAAAATCACTGACTGGAATGGGGAGGGTCTTGTGGAAGATAGGCTTTTGAAATAGTCTAGATATGAGGAGATGAGAGCTACACCTGGGTGATGGCTGTGTCAAAAGAGATAGGGGAGGGATGGTACAAAGGTATAGACAACAATTGGTTGATTGATATGAAGGGTGAAGATAGAAGCAAACTACTTTCACTTTTTTTGTTTTGTGGTTTCCCCTGCTATAACAGATTGCCTGCCATCTTGGGCAGAAAGAGAAGAGAGGGAGAAAAATTCGGAACTCAAAATCTTATAAAAATGAATGTTGAAAACTATCTTTATATGTAATTGGAAAAATAAATACTATTACAAATAAAAATCAAATCATACCACGGGAATAATCGCCTGTAAGGATATACAGAACAAGAAAAACACAAGATAAAGTGGGAGGAAGGGAGTAGGACATTGGCTAAGGATGGACAAGGGCAGTGAAGGGTCATACCTGGCTAGTTCTTAGGGTACACAGAGTAGAACAGTAGAATATAAGACCCAAGACATTAGATATTCGATATTAGACAAATATTATAGGACCATGACTGCCAGGTTGTCTCTAACTACTGAAGGAATAAAGGTGCTACCAGTGCTCTCCAAATTTCAGTGCCCCAAGCCAAGCCCCCAGTTGTTATAGCTCTAGGGTGCTAGGTGGCCCAGTGCATAGACGGCTTGGAGTCAGGAAGATCTGAGTTCAAATTTGGCCTCTGACACTTACTAGCTGTGTAACCCTGGGCAAGTCACTTAACCCCTATTTGCCTCCATTCCTTATCTGTAATACAGAGGCACACTGGAGAAAGAAATGGCAAACCACCCTAGTATCTTTGCCAAGAAAACCCCATGGACAAAGTCCATAGAGTCAAGTAGAGTTGTATACAACTGAACAACAACAAATTGTAACTCTGTTTAAGACAGAGATTTGAACCTTTCTTAACTCCCCTCCCAACTTCTAGTGCCCTCCCTCCCTTGCCTTCTATTTAAATACCTTGTTTTTATTTATATTTACTCTCTCTGTTTTTATGTTCTATATACTTATATATGTACTTGTGGGCTCTCCCAATAGAGTGTAAGCTCCCTGCGGTAAGTATTATTTTATTCTTTGTATTTTCATCCCCAGCACCTAGAAGTGTTTGGTACATAGTACTTAATAAATATTTGTTGGTGCCTTATGTAGCACTTTGCTCAGAACACCATACACACATCATTCGTCCATTCAGTTAGCATTCATTAAGAGCTTAATATGTACAAAGCACTATTTTACCCACTAGAAATACAAAAACAAAATAAATAATCTTGCCCTCAAGGAGCCTACATTCTACTGGTGGGAAATACAACAGTTATATGACTGAATAAATACAATAGGAAATAGGTCCCAATTGGTGCAAATAAGTGAATCCTAGTGCAAATAATAAATCACTCAAAAGAGTCTTATACTCCTCCTTTCTCTGCCCTTTCCCCTACTCCTCGATCTTCTTGAACATAGTTGGACACTGGCCTCTGGCTCCACATATTAAAAAAAAGGAGGCTGGTAATGAGGAAAAGGAGAGAGTGAATCTGTAGACTTTCACATTAGCAGGGACCTGCTAAGGGGAAGGAAGTGAATGTGTTAACATTAGATTGGGCAAGACAGTACAAACTTTTGTAAAGGTTAATGGGGACAGACAAAATGATGATTAGCATGGAACCAGCCCACTTCTTGCCCCTCCATCCATTTTTTTGCAATAAGACTTTAATAGTGACACCCCAAACCCAAACCTTATGAGCCAGGCGCAAGGGTTAAGTGGTGAAAGTATGGAGAACTGAGTCAAGAGAACAGGCAAGAGACAGTGACCCAGAGGCAGGAATCACCCTAAGAAACATCAACCAACTAAAGAACTCAGTTTCATTATAATGTCACTCCTCCACTGGCTAAACACTGACCCTTTGGGAGGTCATTTTACACACACACACACACACACACACACACACACACACACACGTGCGTGCACATACACATGCATAATGCACACATGTATACACACATACACACTACTTGTTCTTGACTTCCATGCATTTTCACTGGTTATCCCAAATGCTTGGAATTTTCTCCCTCTTCATCTCTGCCTATTGGTTTCCTGGACTTCCTTCAAGTCTTGCCTAAACTTCCACCTTCTGCATGGAGCTTCTCCCAGTCCTCTTTAATGCTTGTGCCTCCCCTCTAAGATCATCTCTAGTCTGTCCAGTATTTATCTGGTTTGTACATAGTTGCATATGTCTCCCCCAATAGACTGAGCCACTTGAGAGCAGAGACTATTTTTTGCCTTTCTCTGTATCTAGCCAGTGTGTGGCACATAGCAAAAACTTAATAAATGCTTGAGGACTTGTTGACTTATACGATGAATAGAAAGGCCCTGGGAGTGGACACCTGGAAGATACCCACAGGAGTGGCTAAGAACTCTTAGGTTTTAGTGCCTACTGACAAAGGTTTGGGGCTTGCCAGAAAATGCTTAGCCTACCTCCCCATCCAACTACAGTGAAATTGGAGGGCTCTTTGTGGGAGCAGGTGTTGATTCCAATTGAAAAAATGATTTAGAGACTTTAAAAATTTGATTTGGCTCTGCCCCCACCCTGTGTTTTGGAAATTTCCTTCAATCTGATCAGTTGTCTAAATTTATATTATACACATAGTTCACTCTGTAGCTACATGGCTTATTAAAACACAATAAATTAAAATGCCAAAGCAACTATCAAACACTCTCCTCTGTTAGTTCACTTAATCCTCTTCCTAAACCACTCCTGGCCTGTAGATCTAGGGGAAAGATTAAGGGAAAAGATTGTGTATTTGAAACCTGAGGGAATCAGCTATTCACAAGGAGCTGGGATTTGTCCCCTGGCCTGTTCCCACTAGCAGCTGGGACTTCCCAGCAGCAGCCAATCAAATACAATTCTGTCTTTGCCTCTCTGGTGGTCTATCTTACCACCACCACCACAATCAATACCTTGGACTCATCTCTGTCTTAGGGTTTCCACTTCATCCACTGAAACTCTCCAGAATTTGGTCAAGTCTTGTCTTCCTTGCTCCCAGCTAAAGCTGCAATGTGGCTTGTAGGGAGGAGGAGGTAACTGTCAGCTGTCTACGCCCACCAAAAGCCAAAATCTCTCATGCTCATTTTCTCTGCTCTTAACCACTGGATGGGCAAGTAGATCTCTCTCTCTCTCTCTCTCTCTCTCTCTCTCTCTCTCTCTCTCTCTCTCTCTCTCTCTCTCTCTCCTGTCTCTTCAATAAATCATTAAAAAAATTTTTTTTCTCCCTCTCACTTCCTATACATAAAGAAGAAGGCAGAGCAAGAGGAAAAGGAGGAAGATGTAAAAAAAAATAAGCACAGTAAAACAAAATAAATTCTAATATTGGCCTTGTCCAAAAATGTGCATCACATTCTGTATGTTCTCCTTTCAGGAGGTGAGTGTAATGGTAATGGGATCTGCCCCCTAATCGGCTGAATATGATCACATGGAGCCTGTGGTGGGAGGAGTTTGCTGAAGGGGCTGGAGCAGAGCCCACAGAAAGCTGGGAGTCAGAGCAACCAGATGATGGGAGAGAGAGGATGTACCTAGGGAGACAGCTAGGCTTGTGAGTGTTTGCCCCCTGCTGTAACAGTTAGACTTGTAAGAGTTTGTTTGTGAAAGGCTAAACGATGATGTGGCTTCATGCTGTGCTATGGTGTATTAACTTCTATGTTGCTATAATGGATTCTGTTTCCTGGTGTTGGGATTTGTTTTCTGGTGTCTGAATAAATGTTTTGCTTCTGTCTTTTATATGGAAAGTCTTTTATATTTTGCGATTGAGAACTATGCTGGCATATTTACAGTTACCATAGGCTCTGTGAATATTGCATTGGTACTACAGTAGCATTCTTTATCATTAGACCTCCAAAATAATGACTGTTTTTTTAAGATTATTCATATTGACAAAGTTGATGTTATACTATAAATTGTTTCCCAAGTTCTGCTCACTTCACAGTGCATCAGTACATACACATTAAAGTCTATTTTCTGAACAGATGGAGAGGAAATAGGGAACTTGGGGAACTATACTCCTATATGCAGCATCCTCCACTATAAGTTACCTCAATAATCTATTTCCCTTGCCAGGATTTCTAGAGTTGTAACTCTGCACCAAGGTGAAATATATTTGTAGAACCATCCACTCTGCAAAAACAGAATACTTATGAGATTTGTCATTAGCAACAATCAAGAAATTTAGAGCTATACCTTACCACCCTTAGGGAGACTCACAATTTGAGTGTTTTCAACCACACTGATGAATGAATGAAAAACCATTTATTTAAGTACTGGAGAGACAAGTGGAAAACTGAGGAAAGGCTGAGTACTCTGAGGTCTGAGTAGAAAGCTCTAATGAAGTCTATGGAATCAGGTCTTTCTTAAGACTAGAGGCAGACACAGGGATGCCTGGAGGCAGAAATCAGCATCTGATCAGGACTCCTGTCGAGGCTGAGTCTAAGCCACAGAAGAGAGACTAACCAAGGACCTTGAGGTCTAGAGTCACACACACTCCCATTCACTGACACATACACACCCCAACTGAAAACTTTCTGGGAGGTAATGCCATGAATGGAAAAAACCCTGTGAATGGACATCTTTTACTTCCCATGGGAGAAGATGGTGACAGGACCAAGTCCTCAGGTTTTGGATTGCCTGCTGACAAAGGATGCATTTACTGATTAAGTTAATGGATCTCTTTTATTCCTAATAGTGTGAATATATGTGTGTGTGTGTGCATATGTGTGTATAGATATACATACACACGTACATACAGTACACATATGTATATATTTACAGTTATGTGTTTCTGAATAATCTCTTTTTTGATGCAACAGAGATGGGGGCAGAATTTGGGGGGGAGGGGGAACCAAGAAGCTGATTAGGTAAATATATACACAGAGCCTTAAATCTAGGTTTCCCAATCTGGGCTCCATGAACTTGGGATACACACACACACACACACACACAAACATACACATACATACATATATACATACTTGATAATCTAATTTCAATATAATTGGTTTCCTTTGTAATCCCACATATTTTATTTTGTATATTTATAAACATTAGTCAGAAAAAGGATTTGTAGGCTTCACCAGACTGCCCAAAGGGTCCATGACACAAAAAACAGTTAAGAACCCCTGAAACCAAGACTTGTTGCCACTCACAAAAAAGGACAGAGATAAGGCAGAAGAGGTGGCCAGCTGAGAGCTACTTTGGCAATTACCTCAGAGGGTCCTCTGGTGTTGGGTGGTGGAATAGCAGCTAGAGTGCAATATTTGACAACATTCGCTAATGCTATTAAATCAGATTGGGAACTGGTCGTCAGCGCACTCTCGTGGTTAACTAGATAATTGGATGAGGGAGAAAGCACTGAGAGCTGATCAGGAAGTTTGTTTGACCCTTGCAACAACCCTGTAGAGTATTGCAGATCCATGAAGAAACTGATATTCCCTCATAAACTCTAACTTCAAAGTTCGCCAACTTGCTAATAGCCCTACTAACTCCACCGCATTTCAGCTACACACCGAGTCATTTCCTTGATCTTGCCATGACCCATGTGTTCCACTTCTATGTCCATTAACTCTGAAATTCCTTTGTCTAATCAGAATCTGTTGTTGTTCCACTCTCCCTCTGCTTTGTATATCCTAACTGTTCATCATGCTCAAGATGACCTCCAATCCTGCCACCTTTCAGTTCTTTCCCAAGCTATCACTTTCACTATGCCGTGGGTGAGAGTTGGGTGAAATGTGGACCCCAAGGATGGATGGGAAGCCCTGAAAAGGGTTCAGCAAGCCCTCCTACCAGAGGTGCTGGTCCTCCAAATGAAGGATAAACAACAACTGGAACTCTTACAATGGCTGCACTGTCTTCCCTTCCCCATTTTGGCCCCTTGGTGAATCAATTCAACTCTACACAGACTTCTCTCAAGTCCTTTGTTTCTTTTTCCTGTCAAAGATCTTGCCCTGTCAAGTCTCAGATGATTTTTCCTACTCGTTATCTTTGTTCCTACTCATGTGCAGCCAAAAAGAAGTTGAAGAAAACCATGAAATTGTATTGATTGGGTCCACTACAAATTTGTGTTGCATAATCTAGTTGAAGTCAAAGGTTAAGGAAGTTTATAGAAGGAGGGATGTGGTGGGATATGTTAATCAACAACATTAAATGCTGTAGAGAGATCAAATAGGATTAAAAACACAAATAGAAGAGACATCCTTGGTGGGTGTAGCCAATATGACAGAGAAAAGACAGGGACTCTACTGAACTCTACCCTAAGTCCCCCCAAATATCTTTAAATAATTCCTCAAAACAAATTCTAGAGTGGCAAAACCCACAAAAGGACAGAGTTAAATAATTTTCCATCTCAAGACAACTTAGAAGGTTGACAGAAAAGATTTGTTGCACCATGGTGAGAGTGGTTCACAGTCCAGTGTAGGCTGCACCAGAGTAGACTGGGGCCCCAGCAAACCAGGAGAAGGCCTTGGGGGTGACAGAATCAGTGACAGCAGTCTGGTTTCCAGACCTCTCAGCCCACAAAGAGTAAGAGGGTCAGACAACTGGTCAGAAGGAGATTATGGAGTCCTTTTGCTGGCACTGGGGACAAGACTCTGATGCATTGTCCATACATGGATCTGTGTTGCATTCCTGGGTCTCAGTCCCAGGGTGAGGAGGAGCACTAGCACACCAGAGCTTGTGGCCACAGGGGAACTGAGACCCTGATCACAATTCTGGGGCAGAACAGAATGCTTATGGTTGCTCACAGACCAGTGCAAAATACAAAAGAGTAGTAAACACACCTCTCCCTAGAGCATACCACCTTGGAAGAACTGATAACTTAAAGGGCCCCAGAATTATCTCTGAAAACAGCTGCACAAAAAACCTGAAGCTTGGGGTCATGACCCTGCTACCCAGAAGCAGAACACTACTTTAGAATATGGTTCAAAGTCAAAAAATAGATTGGAAAAAGAGCAAACAGCAGAAAAAGATCCTGACTATAGGAAGTTACTATGGTGACAAGAAAGATCAAAACACAAACTCAGAAGACAACAAAGTCAAAAGTCCTACATCCAAAATCTCAAACAAAAATATGAATTGGCCCCTGGCCATGGGAGAGTTCAAAATGGATTTTAAAATTCAGGTAAGAAAAGTAGAAGAAAAATTAGGAATAGAAATGAGAGTGATGCAAGGAAATTGTGAAAAAAGTCCAAAACTTGGTAAAGGAGACACAAAAAAATACAAAGAATAAAACATCACCTTAAAAAACAGAATAGGTCAAATGGTAAAAAGAGGCACAAAAATCCAGTGAAGAGAAGAATGCCTTGAAAAGCAGAATTGGCCAAATGTAAAAAAAAAAAAAAAAAAAAAAGAAAAGAAAAGAAAAAAGATATACAAAAATTCAGTGAAGAACTCCTTAAGAAGTAGAGTTGGCCAAGTGGAAAAGGAGTACAAAAGCTCACTGAAGAAAGTAATTCTTAAAAACTGGATCTGGGCAACTGGAAGCTAATGACTCCATGAGACACCAAAAAACAATAAAAAAAATCAAAAGAATGAAAAAATAGAAGAAAATGTGAAATATCTCTATAGAAAAATAATTGACCTGGAAAATTGATCCAGGACAGATAATTGCAAAATTATTAGACTACCTGAAAGCCATGATCAATAAAAAGAATCTAGACATCATCTTTTAAGAAATTATCAAGGGGGTGGCTAGGTGGTGCAGTGAATAGAGCACCAGCTCTGGAATCAGAAGGACCTAAGTTCAAATCCAGCCTCAGACACTTAACAGTTACCATGTGACTTTGGGCAAGTCACTTAAGCCCAATTTCTCCACAAAAAAAAAAAAAAAGAAATTATCAAGGAAAATTACCCTGATATTCTAGAACCAGAGGATTAAAAAAAAAGAATTTACCAATCACTTCCTGAAAGAGATTCCAAAATGAAAACTCCAAGGAATATTATAGCCAAATTTAGGAATTCACAGATCAAGGAGAAAATATTGCAAGCAATAAAAAAGAAACAATTCAGATATTGTGGGGCCATAGTAAAGACAATATGAGATTTAGCAGCTTCTACATTAAAGGGTTGGAGGCATATTCCAAAGGGCAAAAGAGCTAGAATTACAACCAAGAATCCACCTATCCAGCAAAACTGACTATAATCTTTCAAAGGGGGAAACAGATATTCAATGAAATATAGGCCTTTCAAGCATTCCTGATGAAAAGACCACAGCTGAGTAGAAATTCTGACTTTCAAATACAAGACTCAAAAGAAGCAAAAGGTAACAGGAAAGAGAAATAATAAGGGATTCAATAAAGCTAAACTGTTTGCATTCCTACATGGGAAAATGATACTTGTAACTACTAAAAACTTTCTCATTATTAGGGTAGTTGAAGTATATATAGATAGAGCACATGGGTATGAATTGAATATGATGGAATGATTATCTTAAAAAAATGAAGAGGTCAGAAAGAAGAATGCACTGGAAGAAGAAGAAAGGAAGAGGTAGAATGAAGTAAATTATCTGACAAAAGACAAGCAGAAAAGAGATTTAACAGTGGGTGGGGGGAGATGGGGAAGTCAGGGGAGGGGAGAGTATGAACTTTATTCTCCTTGGAATTGGCTCAAAAAGGAACTAATAACATACATACTCAGTTGGGTATAGAACTCTATCTTACCATATAGGAAAGTAGGAGGGGGAAGGGAATAAGAGAGGGGGAAGTGCTAATAGAAGGGAGGGCAGATTGGGGGAGTCAGAAGCAAAAGTCAGAAGCAAAACACCTTTGAGAATGAGCAGGGTGAAGGGAGAGAGGAAACAGGATAAATAGGGGGGAAATATACAGGTAATCATTACTGTGAAAAAAAATGTACAGCAGTTTCTTTGATAAAGACCTCATTTCTCAAATATATAGAAAACTGAGTCAAATTTATAGATATAAGAGCATTCCCCAATTAATAAATGGTCAAAGGATAGGAACAGAAAGTTTTCAGAAGAAACCAAAACTATTTATAGTCATATGAAAAATGCTCTAAATCAATATTGATTAGAGAAATGCAAGTAAAAACAATTCTGATGTACTATCTCATACCTACCAGATTGGTAATATGACAGAAAAGGAAAATGACAAATGTTGGAGGGATTATGGAAAAATTAAAACACCAATTCACTATTGGTGAAGTTGTATTCAACCATTCTGGAGAGCAATTTTGAGCTATGCCCAAAGGGCTATAAAACCATGCATACCCTTTGAACAAGCAATGCCACTATTAGGTCTGTATACCAAAGAGATAAAAAAACAGAAAGAGAAAGGACAAATATGTACAAAAATATTTATAGCAGCTCTTTTAGTGGTGGCAAAGAATTGATTATTGAGGGGAATTGTCCATCAATTGGAGAATGGCTGAACAAGATGTTGTATGTGATTGTGATAGAAGATTACTGTGCTATAAGAAATGATGAGCAGGATGCTCTCAGAAAAACCTGGAAAGACTTACATGAACTGATACAAAATGAAATGAGTAGAACCAGGAAGACATTATACATAGTAACAGCAACGTTGTATGATGATCAACTGTGAATAACTTAGCTATTCTCAGCAATACAATGATCCAAGACAATTCTGAAGAACTTATGAAAAGTGCTGTCCATCTCCAGAGAAAGAAATTGCAGGGCCTGAGTACATAATGAAGATACATTCTCTTTGCTTTATTTATTTTTTTGTGTGTTTTCTTTTGAAGCATAACTTATATGGAAATGGGTTTTGCATGAATATACTCATATAACCTTTTTCAAATTGCCTTCTCAATGGGGAGGAAGGGAGGGAGAAAGAGAACTTGGAAATCAAAATATGAAAACGAATGTTAAAATTGTTTTTGCATGTAATTGGGGAAAAGAATAAAATATTACAATTTTTAAAAAAGAAGAGATATCCTTGGGAAGAAAATAGACCTTCTCTGATGTAGGAGGAAAGAAGATGGAATGAGGGATAGACATAATTTTCAGTATCAATTCGAGAAGATGAGAAGGTCAACTCTGCTTCACTCAATAAAATACAAGGAGAAGTCATATGCTGAAGCTGCAGTGAAATGGGGGAAAACTAAGGCTTGAGAATGGTGGGAAAAGTTTGGAGACCATGTTAGGTAATCAACAAGAGATATATAACAATTTAAGTTGTTTGTAATGTGCCCAGTCAACATGGTTTTCCATCTTCTATTGGTCCTGGAATCAAGAGTGGAGAAGACGGATATGAGGAAATTCAGAGTTGAGTTGGGAATTGCCAAAGCATTAGGTCCAAGTCCAAATGAGTGGAGGGTAGTGGTGAGAACTGATGTGATATAGCTAATCTCTGATCAAGTGCTGTCAGAAGTATCTTATTTGGACAAAACAGGAAATTTGGAGTAATTATAAGTCTAAGAGCTTTTTAATAGCCATAGGGAAATGGGAGAGGTGATGACAATTTTATGATTACTGAGGGCAGGGTCAAGAGTTATAAATCTTGGCAGTGGAATACATGAAACATCACATGATAGGAAGACTGGCCAGGGGTGGAGAACCTGTAGCCTTGAGGCCATATGTGACCTTCTAGCTATTCAGTGTGGTCTTTTGACTGAGTCCAAGTTTTAGAGAACAAATTCTTTTATTAAGGGGATTTGTTCTGTGAAGTTTGGATTCAGGTAAAGGGCTGCACTTGAGGACCTAGAGGGCCACATGTGGCCTTGAGGCCAAAGGTTCCTCACTTCTGCTTCTGAACTCAGCCACCTGTTTAATTGATAGGTGTTGCTTTCTGGATTTGTTTAAAAAGTGCTTTTGAATTTGAGGTGAGAGGGTGTATATAAGACTAGGTAACAGATCTGTTTCTCTCAGGCTTTAGGAGTCAAAACACATTGACTAGGAAAACTTAAGCAGGCCTATTCAAAGGAAGTCCTGGATCTTTGGTTTGGTTATCTTGTTTGTTTAGGCTTCAATGGGGAATGAATGCATGATTGAAAAATAATGGTTATGGGGCAGCTAGGTGGTGCAGTGAATAGAGCACTGGCCCTGGAGTCAGGAGGACCTGAGTTCAAATCTGCCCTCAGACACTTAATACTTACTAGCTGTGTGACCTTGGGCAAGTCACTTAACCCCAATTGCCCAGCCTTACCCCCTCTGAAAAGCAAAATTATTATAATAATAATAACAATAATAATAGTTATTAGGATATCAACAATATACTTATCTCACATAAAAGAGGAAAGAAAAGGCTTTTACAGTGGAAGGCGGGGGAGATGAGGGAGAGTGAGTGAACCTTATTCTCATCAGAATTGCCTCAAAGAGGGAATAACATACATACTCAATTGGGCATAGAAATCTATAGAAATTTTCCTACAGGAAAACAGGACGGGAAGGGAATAAGAGAAGGGGGGTCAGAGAATGATAGAAAGGAGGGCAGATTGGAGGAGTGGGTAGTCAAAAGGAAAACACTTTTGAGGAAGAACAAGATAAAAGGAGAGAGAGAACAGAATAAATCGGGGGCGGGGGGGATTGGATGGAGGAAAATACAGTCAGCAATAGTAACTGTGAAAAAAATTTTTGAAGTAAGTTTCTGTGATAAAAGCTTCATTTTTTCAAACATGAGTCAAATTTATAAAAATAAGAGACATTCCCCAACTGATAAATGATCAAAAGATATGATCAGTTTTCAGATGAAGTAATTAAAGCTATCTATAGCCATATGAAAAAAATCTAACTCGCTATTGATTGGAGAAATACAATTTAAAACACTTCTGAGGTACTAACTCATACCTATTAGATTGGCTAATAGGACAGAAAAGGTAAATGACAAATGTCGGAAGGGATGTGGGGAAAATGAGACATTAATGCACTGTTGGTGGAGTTGTGACCTGATTCAATCATTCTGTAGAGCATTTTGGAACTATGCCTGAAGGGCTATAAAATATGCAAACCTTTTGACCTAGCAATACCACTACTAGGTTTATATCCCAAAAGATATTTTAAGAAGGTAAAAGGACTGATATATACAAAAATATTTATAACTGCTCTTTTCGGGGGGCAAAGAATTAGAAATTGAGGGGATGCCCATCAATTGGGGAATGACTGAACAAGTTGTGGTATGTGATTATGGTGGAATACTACTGTACTATAAGAAAGGATGAGCAAGATGCTCTCAGAAAAACCTGGAAAGATTTAAATGGACTAATGCAAAGTGAAATATACTGTGTACAAAGTAATACGAATATTATAAGATGATCAGCTGCGAATGACAGCTATTCTCAGCAACAACTCTGAAGGGCTTTTGATGAAAAAAGCTATCCCTCCCCAGAGAAAGATCTGATGATGTCTGAATACAAATTGAAGCACACTTTTTAAAAAAAACTTTATTTTTCTTGAGTTTTTTTGTCTATGTTTTCTTTCACAACATGACTATTAAGGATATGTAAAACATATTTCTAACCCAAAGTTTTTAAAAATGAATGTTAAAAATTGTTTTTACATGTAACTGGGGGAAAAATAAAATACTAAATAAATAAAAAAGAATATAAAAATGCTTATCTCCTAATCATACCTTGGAGTACCAGGTGGAATCATAACACTAACCTGTTTATTTTCAAACATTACTTTCATGTAAACTTTCCCAATCCTCAACATGTGGCCAGCTTCTTGAGGAACTGTAAATACAAATTAAAATCAATGACAGTTTGAATCACATTAATGTAGAAGGGAAACTTCACCTGTAGGAAGCTTCTTAATCTGACTCAATTCTGCATCTATGGTAAGCCAATTAATTTTTGGTCCAGATTCCTCAAACTGAGATGGTTTCTTCTATCTCCACATCTTATTTTTCATACTCTCTTCAGCTCCTGCACTCAGAACTTTTGACTTTCCTTTAGTACAGAGTTGTGAAAACATCAAGCTATAGCAAAAAGATCACTAAGGTATCCAAAGCTTTGGGCATTAGCCATTTACTAGCTAGCTTATTACTTCTCTCCTCTAAACCTCAGTTTACTCATCAGGAAAATGGGGATAATAATATTTCTACAAACTGCATCATATATATAAATATAAACTGTATTATATACATATATGTGTATATATGTATGTGTATATATATTATTACCATCTATTATTACTATTATTGTTATTACAATCTATTATTGTTATTAGCAATTATTACTATTATTAATACCATAAGCAATTATTACTATTATTAATACCATCACCATCCTTGTCCAATGAAGATTGTATGGCACTCACAACAAAAATGGAAGTTCCCTGGGAGTCACTTACAGGTCATTGAAAATCAGCTTGGCAAAACAGCCCTACAAATACTACACAAGTGGTGGGTGTGGTGGGGGGAAGAATAAAAGGAAGATGGTGAGAAGAAAGAAACAAAGAAATTTGTCTTGCTTAATCCGGAGCTCTGTAAAATCAGAGAAGTCGAAAAAGGCTTCTTCCCTTCTGGGGGGCGGAGCCAAGATGGCAGAGTAGAAACAGCTCATCCAAGCCACTCTGCCCCCAGATTCCCCCCAAACTATGTAAAAGGGGACTCTGAACAACTTCTGGAGCCCCAGCACCCACAGAACGACACAGAGAAGCTAACCTCCTGCTGAGGACAGCCCAGCAGCCCTGCAGGAAGGACCAGCGCAGCACTCTGGGAGCCAGTGGCTCTGCGTGCGGAGTCGAGCCGAGCGGAGCCCAGGTCTCCGAGAGCCGAGGTTTTAGCCCCAGGGTGGCAGGGCCAGCAGCCGGCTGGAGAGACCCCAGAACACCAGCAGCTGTGGTGACTCCAGAATTATCAACATAGATATGCCTAGGACAAAGTAAGAGGTTAGTGTCCTATGGACTTTGGGACCAGTATTTGGGGAATGCGTCGGCTTCCTCCCCTGGGGGCTAGAAGCCACTGAGGAGACACGCCATTTTGTAGTTCTCAGAGGCAGCTCCAGCTCCTGGCCTGCAAACTATAGGGAGATCCAGCGATCAGTCTTGGGGGGTAATCACTCTTGCTTTAACCTCCCTGGATCTGGATTGTGATCTAGGGTGGAAGTCGTGGGTGGGTTTACAGCTTGCCAGAAATGGAAGTTGCCCCCCACACGTTCGGGACAAAAATTCCTCTATCTGGCCTTAAAGCCATAGTGTGGCAACAAGCCCAAAAAGTCAAGTAATTAAGTGGCAACATGCCAAGGCAAAGGAAACAGAAAAATGCAACCCTAGACTCCTATTTTGGGGGCATAGAGCAGGAAAAGGACTGTGAGGTCAGAAGTCCTGCTCCAAAAGCCCCAGGGGAAAACATGAATGGGTTGCAGGCTATAGAGGACCTTAAGAAGGACTTTAAAAATCAAATAAGAGAAGTGGAAGAAAAATTGGAAAGAGAAATGAGAAAGATGCAGGAAAAGTATGAAATGAGGGTTAACAGCCTGACTGAGGAAAACAACACCTTAAAAAATAGACTAACTGAAATGGCAAAGGAGGCCCAAAAGGGCAATGAGGAGAAGAATGCCTTAAAAAGTCGAATTTGCCAGATGGAAAAAGAATCTCAAAAGGTCACTGAGGAGATTCATTCCTTCAGAGTTAGACTGGAGCAAATGGAAGCTAATGACTTTATGAGAAATCAAGATGCTGTTTAGCAGATACAAACAAATGAAAGATTAGAAGGCAATGTGAAATATCTCATGGGAAAAACCACTGACCTGGAGAATAGATCCAGGAGAGACAATTTAAAAATTATTGGACTACCTGAAAGCCATGATCAAAGAAAGAACCTAGAAATCACCCTTCAAGAAATTCTCAAGGAAAACTGCCCTGATGTTTTAGATCCAGAGGGCAAAATGAGGTTGAAAGAATCCACCGATCACCTCCTGAAAAAGATCCCAAAAAGAAAACTCCCAGGAATATTATAGCCAGGTTCCAGAATCCCCAGATCAAGGAGAAAATACTCCAAGCAGCCAGGAAGAAACAATTTCAATATTGTGGAAACACAATCGGAATAGCCCAGGACCTGGCGGCTTCTACACTGAGGGATCGAAGGGCATGGAACATGATATTCCAGAGGGCAAAAGAACTGGGAATGAACCCAAGGGTCACCTACCCAGCAAAACTGAGTATTTTGTTTCAGGGAAAATATGGTCATTCAGTGGAATAGAGGACTTTCAAGCATTCTTGAGGAAAAAACCAGAATTGAATAGAAAATTTGACATCCAGACACAAGAAGCAAGAGATGCCCAAGAAGGTAATCAGGGAAAAGAAATCAAAAGGAACTTATCAAAGTTGAACTATTTACATTCCTATATGGAAAAGCAATAACTGTGACTGATGATATCTTTCTCACTATGAAAACAATGGAAGAATGGTGTATAGTCATATGAATACATATGTGAATGTGTGTGTGTATGGTTACAGTTATACATGGATAGAGGGCATAGGTTGAATTTGTTGGGAAGGGAGAATACTCAAGGGATGAAATTATGAGGTGAGAGAGGAAAGTGGCAAGAGGAGATGGGGAGAGACAGGGTAGGGTAAACTATCTCATGTAGAAGAAGCAAGGGAAGTGGTTGCAAGGGAGGGGGAGAATAGGTAGGCAAAAAAGGCAAAACCACATTCTCATTGAATTTGGTTCAGGGAGAGAATGACATACATACTAAATGGGATATCTCAACCTGCAGCAGAATAGGGGGAAGGGGGATGAGAGGAGGGATGATGGATGGGAGGGCATCCTTGGGGGGAGGGGAGGTTGGAAGAACCCACTATAGAAGAGGGACAGGATCATGTAGGGAATGGACCAGGTGGGGGGTGGGATGAGTGGGAGGGAATTATAAGCAGCCTTGTACAATATATCTACTATGATAATGTTTTGCATAGCTAGACATGTACAACATATACTGAATTACTTATCTCCCCAGAGGGAATGGGTGACAAGGGAGGAAGGAAATGGATCTGAAAGTCGAGGTCTTAACATTAAATGTTTCAAATATATATAAATACTATTATTAATACTCTTTTGCTTATAATTGGGAGATATGATGTGCAGGCATTGGGACACAAAGATGCACCTTCCTCTAATGGAAAAGTTGAAGGGGGTATGGGAGAAGGTATGGGAGAGAGCAGATTGGAGGAAGCGATATCTTGTGGGACTGCTATTCTGGGAGGCTGGGTAGGGGAATAACAGGGGGAAAATGATTGTAACTCAAAATCTGACGGAAATGAATGATGTAAAACAGAAGTTAATAAAGCATTTGTTTAAAAAAAAAAAGAAAATCAGCTTGGCATAGCAGATAGCAGTATAATCTCAGAGTCAAGAAAATCTGAGTTCAAATCTCACCTAACATCTTTACTATTAGAAGCTAGATGGTGAAGTGGATAGAATACTGGATCTAGAGCTAAAATGACCTAAATTCGAATCCAGCCTCAGACATTTAAAAGTTGTGTGTCCCTGAGCAAATTTTTAACCTCTGTTTGCCTTGGTTTCCTCATTTGTAAAATGGGGCTAATAACAGCACCTACTTGGAAAGGTTGTTGTGATGATCAAATGAAATGATATTTGTAAAAGTCCTTATCATAGTATCTGGAACATAGTAAGTGCTATATAGTTGGGTAGTTATTTATATATATACATATATATATATATATATACATATATATATATATATGTCCATATACTCAATTCCCTTCCCTTTCTCTTTGAACTATTATTGTTTTTGTAGAAAGATCATTGTGTTGATACTAAAAGCCCAGAGTCTCTGTCCATGTGCTCAGCAAAGAAATAGACCCTAATGTTTAACTCCATGAGAGGTACCTCTGCCTAGCAAATCAGGGCTTCACCTGATCTCACCTGTTACTCAAAGAAGGCTCTATTGGCAAATATGAGAGTTTTCCCTTCACTCTCCCACGATGATTTTAGTCATTCACCAGCTTAGAAATAATGATAGCTTTTATTTCCATGTTGTTGTTCAGTTGTGTCTGACTCTCTGTGTCCCCATTTGGGGTTTTCTTGGCAGAGATACTGGACTGGTTTGCCATTTCCTTCTCCAGCTAATTTTACAGATGAGGAAACTAAGACAAACAGGGTTAAGGGACTTGCCCAAGGTCACATAGCTAGTTAGTGTCTGAGGCCAAATTTGAACTCAGGAAGACGTCTTTTTTTTTAAAGTTATTTATTTACTTTTAGTTTACAATATTCAATTCCACAATTCTTTGAGTTCCAAATTTTCTCCCCCTCTCCTTCCCTGCACCCTCCATGGCAGCATGCTATCTGATATAGGTTCTAAAAATACCTTCATATTAAACATTAGTCAAGTTGTAAAGAAGAGTTATAAGCAATGGAGTGAACAACGAGAAAGAAGGAACAAAACAAAACACAAAAGAGAGAAAGCAAGTAGTTTGCTTCAATCTGCATCAGACTCTGTAGTTCTTTCTCTGGATGTGGATATCTCTTTCCATCATGAGTCTTTTGGAGTTGTCTTCTAACTGTGCATTGCTGAGAGGAGCCCAGTCTATCAAAGTCAGTTATCACACATACGATGTGTCTGTAATTGTGTACAGAGTTCTCCTGGTTCTGCTCCCCTCACTCAGCATCAGTTTATATAAGTCTCTCCAGGTTATTATAAGTCTGTCTGTGAAGATGAGTCTTCTGATTCTAGTCTGTCCTATGATGGTGATGGTGGTGGTGGTGCAGCAGCGGCAGCAGCAGCTAGATGGCGCAGTGGAGAGAGTGCGGGAGTCTTCCTAACTCCAGACCCTGTGCTTTTATCTATCTTTGCATCTTTTATCTCTCTTGATCCTCAGAATAGCACTGTGGAAGCAAGATCACTTTCTAATCTCATATTTACAGAAGGAGAACTGAGATAGCTGGAGGTTAAGTGACTCATCTGAAAAATGAACTCAGCAAAGCATGCAACAGAATCAGCACTAGTGCCCAGATCTTTGACTCCAAGTTCAGTGTTGCTTCATCATAGGATATAATCTGGCCAGAGAGGTGACATATAGGCATATGAACTGGGTAAGTAACAAATAACTCAAACGCACACAAGTATGACGTGCTTAAGTAAACAATGACAGCATAAGACTGAAGGGAGAGAGCTAATCATTAAGGGTTACATGAGTTTAGAAAAGGGGGAGGATACTGGGACACGGTCTGAGAAAGCTTCCTGGGACAAGGGACTGGATTTGGGGTCCTGAAAGATGGGGAAGGTTTGGCTAGATGAAGAAGAGGGGGCTGGGAGAAGACAGGATTGTCCAGGTGATAGGCTCAACAGGTTCAGGAAGAAGGCAGAAAATACCTGAGGATGCTGAAGAGATAGCCTATGTGTGTCATCTAGAGAGTCTGAGAGGGAGGTTTGTTTCTGGAACCCTAAAAGTTGCACAGCTCTGTGGCCAGAAAGACTTAGAGAGTGAGGGGTGGAGAATAGAGAGAAAAATATGTTCTGTATGCCTCTTGAAACTCTGAACTTGAAACAGGAATGGTCCTTGAGAACTCTGGAAAATGAAATGTGGAGGAAGAGCCGTCAGTTGGAATGAAAAAGGTGCCTAGGACATAGCCATGCCCATTTTGAGGTTTTGCTTTCCAACATACCAATAGACAATAAACATCTGCCTGACCCCCAAATTGCTGCTCTTTTTGGTGCTGGGGAGGGATTCTTAGATAGGTGGCAACCTAAGGAAGACTAAGAAATATGTCCACCCTCTGTTCTAAGGGAAGTCATGGACTTTGGAGGGTAAGAAGGGCGAGGATAAACCTGAGCTTTTCTTGCAAAGAGAGAAGGAATTCCTAATTCCTTGGGGCTGCAAGCCCATGGATGGGAAGGATATAAAGAATGACTGAAATTAAAAAGCCTCCTCAGTGACCCGGTACACATAGTCATGGCAGAATTAGGTTTCTACTATACCTGTTTAGACTTGACTGGAATAGTCAGAGTGTCTCTGGATTATACTTTAGTGTTAACTTTAAAAAACTTGGGAA
Organism: Gymnobelideus leadbeateri; assembly: GCA_011680675.1. Classification (NCBI taxonomy): domain Eukaryota; kingdom Metazoa; phylum Chordata; class Mammalia; order Diprotodontia; family Petauridae; genus Gymnobelideus; species Gymnobelideus leadbeateri. The sequence goes on from WOXC01010939.1 coordinate 600,818, forward strand.
TGTGAGATGGTAAGTGGGAAAATGTCATGATATAAAGTCAGATATTTTAGACAGGGTTATAGAACTGGCCAGCCTGGGACCTGGCCTGTCTTTATTACTATAGCAAGGGGGACTGGGGAGGGGGAGAGGACAGAGAAGATAACTAGCCAGACCCACATATCCTAAGCAAAAAGAACAGAGGGATGTGCTTCCCCTGGCCCAGTCTGGGACTATGTGGGAATGAGGGAGATCCCATCCTCCAGGGAATAGTGATGCCAGAGCCCAAATTTCTCCAGAAGGAGGTGTGTGTGGGGGGAGAAACAGGAAGGAAATAACCATTTGAAAAAAAACTAGAGTAAATGTGATCTGTGTTTGTAATAGGATCTGGTCTGGGGCAAGGCCATGGCTATTCTTGGCTGGGAAAAAAGAGAAGCATCCCCATAGCTCATGGCTGGTTCCGGTCAGAGGCATTGGGTACTCCAAATGCTTTGGCACAGGAGGCCAAGACTGCCAGTAGAAGGTTAAATATAAGAAATAAAAAACTCCATAATAAAGCAGGAACCAAAGGATTAACGGTTCTGACCTTCTTCAGACAACATATATCACCCTCCAGAATTTACCTTTCCCCATATCAACACCTTTAACTCTCCCATCACTCTTCTATCAAATGATGGGTGGTACCTCACTCAAAGTGAGAAACTGAAAAGGCCTTAACCTAAAAGGGCCAGGGTCTCCCATTATATCCTGGGCCATCTTCCTGATGAATATCTGGCCAATGGACCCAGATGGCTCTGGAAGAGAAAGTGAGGCTGGTGACCTTGCACAGCCCTGCCTCACTTAAAGTCGACTGCAAGTCATGGCATCATCTCCCTGATGTCATGGTCCTCTTCTAAAATGAAGGACAAAGACAACAATTTATAAAGCACTTGGCACATAGTACCTGGCACATAGTAGGTGCTTAATAAATGCTCGTTCCCTTCCCCACTCTCCATTCCCTTATAATTTTGCCTCTTCTCCATCTCCCTCTATAACTGTTCCAGCCTTCTTATATATTTCCCAAAACTTTTTTCATCTCTTCTTATCTCCTCCCATAACTGTCATATTAGACCTAATAATTATACCATTCCCATTACCTCTTGTATCACCTCTGCCCCCTAAAAGTTTCTTACAACTGCTCCATTATCCTTGATAATTGTATACTCCCCTCATCTCACCTATATATCCCCTTAAAACTGGCCCTATAATCCCAGTAACTGACCCATCACATACTGCCCATTTGCCATAAATGCCCTTTCTCCCCCATAACTCTTTCCTCTCTATATCTCCCCACAAATCCTTTATGAACCTCTCCATCCCCCTACAGCTGCTCCCTGTTCACATCTAGTCCTGGGCCATTTCTTTTTAAATGAGAGTCTAGAATCCTGAGAAGGTCCTCTTCTATTAGCAGGACCCTGTACTTCCCTCTTCCCCAGCCTGGGTCTCCTTGCTCCAACTCAATTTTCTTGTCCCTTTATGATTACCAGTGGTTATTTACAAATGCAGGTTGGAGGAATATTAAGGGTCCTGGGGCACCAGACTATGAGTCCAAACAATCTGGTTCTCATGGTGGTGTAGCAGCAATCACCCCAACATCTCCAGGGTGGCTACCAACAGGTTCTTAGATCTGCTTTTCAAAAGGAAAGCAACTCAAAATTGGTTAACAAGCTCACTTTAATCAAACAAACATATATTACCTACTTCAAGGGGAAAAGGTCAGCACCCCAAACTTCAAAGTATACAGACAGATCAAACAGACAGGCTTCCAAACTGTCCAACCATCATCAATACCAAAATCACAGTTACCAGAGAGGGAAGCATCAATATCTGGGTTTTCAAAGGCCGTGGGGGGGGGTGGGGGGGGCTCTCAATGGCTGCCCAGAGTCTCATCTGGTCAAATCACACAAAACTTCTCAAAATGAGCCCCAAAGCAAAGCCTCCCATCAGGGTTTATATAGCCTTCTCCTGGCTCAGAAAATGTAACCACCCTCTTGACCCACTGCCCAATCACACAGCATCAAGGTGTGGGCATTCCTGAAAACCAAGCCTTCCACCACAGGCTCCATGTGACCACATTCAGCCTATTAGGAGGCAGAGTATATTTTCAAATCAAGGAAGGTTTTCAGAGTCTCTTAAGCCAATCAAAGGGCCTAGGGGCAGGGAAGATCTTTAAATCTGCATTTCCATTACAGGTGGTTCTGTTGTTAAATCGAAGTCACTGGGGTGGAGGGCTGACCCTAAAAGGGTAAGTAAATTGCCAGGGCTCATCCTTGGGATGGGGAAATAGACTACAGGAATCCATTTTATGTGCATTATTCTGCAATTCCTCCAAGATTAATCAATCAACCAATTAAGAATTATTTATTGGGAGTAGAAACAGCTCATCCAAGCCACTCTGCCCCCAGATTCCCCCCAAACTATGTAAAAGGGGACTCTGAACAACTTCTGGAGCCCCAGCACCCACAGAACGACACAGAGAAGCTAACCTCCTGCTGAGGACAGCCCAGCAGCCCTGCAGGAAGGACCAGCGCAGCACTCTGGGAGCCAGTGGCGCACCGCACGCAGAGTGGGGGGAGTTGAGCCGAGCGGAGCCCAGGTCTCCGAGAGCCGAGGTTTTAGCCCCAGGGCGGCAGGGCCAGCAGCCGGCTGGAGAGACCCCAGAACACCAGCAGCTGTGGTGACTCCAGAATTATCAACATAGATATGCCTAGGACAAAGTAAGAGGTTAGTGTCCTATGGACTTTGGGACCAGTATTTGGGGAATGCGTCGGCTTCCTCCCCTGGGGGCTAGAAGCCACTGAGGAGACACGCCATTTTGTAGTTCTCAGAGGCAGCTCCAGCTCCTGGCCTGTAAACTAGGGAGATCCAGCGATCAGTCTTGGGGGGGTAATTGCTCTTGCTTTAACCTACCTGGATCTGGATTGTGATCTAGGGTGGAAGTTGTGGGTGGGTTTACAGCTTGCCAGAAACGGAAGTTGCCCCCCACACGTTTGGGACGAAAATTCCTCTATCTGGCCTTAAAGCCATAGTTTGGCAACAAGCCCAAAAGTCAAGCAATTAAGTGGCAACATGCCAAGGCAAAGGAAATAGAAAAATGCAACCCTAGACTCCTATTTTGGGGGCATAGAGCGGGAAAAGGACTGTGAGGTCAGAAGTCCTGCTCCAAAAGCCCCAGGGGAAAACATGAATGGGTTGCAGGCTATAGAGGACCTTAAGAAGGACTTTAAAAATCAAATAAGAGAAGTGGAGGAAAAATTGGAAAGAGAAATGAGAAGGATGCAGGAAAAGTATAAAATGAGGGTCAACAGCCTGACTGAGGAAAACAACACCTTAAAAAATAGACTAACTGAAATGGCAAAGGAGGCCCAAAAGGGCAATGAGGAGAAGAATGCCTTAAAAAGTCGAATTTGCCAGATGGAAAAAGAATCTCAAAAGTTCACTGAGGAGATTCATTCCTTCAGAGTTAGACTGGAGCAAATGGAAGCTAGTGACTTTATGAGAAATCAAGATGCTGTTAAGCAGATCCAAACAAATGAAAGATTAGAAGGCAATGTGAAATATCTCATGGGAAAAACCACTGACCTGGAAAATAGATCCAGGAGAGACAATTTAAAAATTATTGGACTACCTGAAAGCCATGATCAAAGAAAGAACCTAGAAATCACCCTTCAAGAAATTCTCAAGGAAAATTGCCCTGATGTTTTAGATCCAGAGGGCAAAATAGAGGTTGAAAGAATCCACCGATCACCTCCTGAAAAAGATCCCAAAAAGAAAACTCCCAGGAATATTATAGCCAGGTTCCAGAATCCCCAGATCAAGGAGAAAATACTACAAGCAGCCAGGAAGAAACAATTTCAATATTGTGGAAACACAATCAGAATAGCCCAGGACCTGGCAGCTTCTACACTGAGGGATCGAAGGGCATGGAATATGATATTCCAGAGGGCAAAAGAACTGGGAATGAACCCAAGGGTCACCTACCCAGCAAAACTGAGTATTTTGTTTCAGGGGAAAATATGGTCATTCAGTGGAATAGAGGACTTTCAAGCATTCTTGAGGAAAAAACCAGAATTGAATAGAAAATTTGACATCCAGACACAAGAAGCAAGAGATGCCTGAGAAGGTAATCAGGGAAAAGAAATCAAAAGGAACTTATCAAAGTTGAACTATTTACATTCCTATATGGAAAAGCAATAACTGTGACTGATGATATCTTTCTCACTATGAAAACAATGGAAGAATGGTGTATAGTCATATGAATACATATGTGAATGTGTGTGTGTATGGTTACAGTTATACATGGATAGAGGGCATAGGTTGAATTTGTTGGGAAGGGAGAATACTCAAGGGATGAAATTATGAGGTGAGAGAGGAAAGTGGCAAGAGGAGATGGGGAGAGACAGGGTAGGGTAAACTATCTCATGTAGAAGAAGCAAGGGGAAGTGGTTGCAAGGGAGGGGGAGAATAGGTAGGCAAAAAAGGCAAAACCACATTCTCATTGAATTTGGTTCAGGGAGAGAATGACATACATACTAAATGGGATATCTCAACCTGCAGCAGAATAGGGGGAAGGGGGATGAGAGGAGGGATGATGGATGGGAGAGCATCCTTGGGGGGAGGGGAGGTTGGAAGAACCCACTATAGAAGAGGGACAGGATCATGTAGGGAATGGACCAGGTGGGGGGGTGGGATGAGTGGGAGGTAATTATAAGCAGCCTTGTACAATATATCTACTATGATAATGTTTTGCATAGTTAGACATATACAACATATACTGAATTACTTATCTCCCCAGAGGGAATGGGTGACAAGGGAGGAAGGAAATGGATCTGAAATTCGAGGTTGTAACATTAAATGTTTCAAATATATATATATATATATATATGTATATATGTATATATATATATATATATATAAGAATTATTTATTAAGTCACTAATCTATGACAGGCACTGAGTTAAGTGCTAGGGATACAAAGAAAGGCACAAAGAGGCCCTGCCTTCAAGGAGTTTACAATCTGATGGGGGAAACAACAAGTAAATGAATATGTTACAAAATACATGCAGAGTAGATGGAAGGGCCTTGGATCCTCCATGAAGTTCCCTAGGGCAGGAGAAGTTGAAGAAGTGTCTAGAATTGGAGAGATATTGTGGGGAGCAAGGATGCTGGTGGAAGTGATAGAGGAGGGAGGGGGAGGGAAACACAGGGAGAGCATCCTAGGATTCTAGGACTGCAAGTTGGAAGGAACCTCAGAGGACATTTAGTCCAACCTCTTCATTTTATAGACGAGGTCAAATGATATGCCCAAAGTCACAAAAGTTATAGAGCTGGGATTTCAATTCAAGTTCTTCTTCTGACTCCAAATCCAGTGTTCTTTTCCCTGCCTGTCAGTGCCCACTATAATGGAACTCATGGCTCAGAAGTTTTGTAGGTGGTATGTATATACTCATACATACACAGGGACCCTGACACCTTCTACTACAAGCCACACACAAGTACACCCTCATACTGTCTCAATGTATGGAAGCATGCACAAAGATAACACTCACTCTGTTGCAAATGCATGCTCCTATACATACAACTCTCTCCTGCCACATATAACACATAGACTACTTCTCTGGGTGTGTCACAATAATGTCACTATCATTTATGTGTGACTGTTTCAGGAGATGTCACAGATGAATGAATCTGAGATCAAAGATCCAGATATTCATAGGCATATGAATATTTTGTATTTTGCACACTCTTCTGGCATACCAATCCTAGAATAAGAGAATCCCAGGTTTATGGGAATACCAAGAGATTTTTCAGGTTCAGCTCCTTGCCTCCAGATGGGACTTACCATGCATTTATTATGAGCCAAATGCATGGTAAGTCCCATCTGGAGGCAAGGAGCCTATGCTCATAATAAATGCATGGTAAGATCATTATGCTAGGAATGGGGCAGGAGCAGAGGAGGTATTAGAGATTTAGAGATAAATAAAACATTATAGAACCTAGAGGCATCCTGAAGCAATAAACTTGGGAGTCAGGAAGACCTGTTTTCAAATCCTGCCTCACACACTTGCTTACTGGCTTCGATCCTGGGTAACACATTTAACCTATCCTCAAATTACCTTGTAATATACCTATAAATCCATTTGTATGTTCTCTCCTTCCAGTAGAATGCAAGCATCTTGAGGGCAAGGAATGCTTTGTCTTTTGTGCATCCACTGTGCCATATACATTGTTGTTGAGTAGTTTCGATCCTATCTGACTCTTCCTGACCCCATTTGGGGATTCCTAGTCAAAGATACTGAAGTGGTTTGCCATTTCCTTTTCCATCTCATTTTACAGATGAGGAACTGAGGCAAACAGGGTTAAGAGACTTGGCCAGGGTCACACAGCTAGTAAGTTTCTGTGTAAATGTCTGCTATATACTTAATAGGCACTTAATACATGTTGAATTTTGAATCTACTTCTATAATATATCAATGTATAATAACTGCCATCCATGGGGAGAACACAGCTACTCTACAAGTAGATATTTTAGAAAGTAAGAGATGGGGGAAGAGAGAGAGAGAGAGAGAGAGAGAGAGAGAGAGAGAGAGAGAGAGAGAGAGAGAGAGAGAGAGAGAGAGAGAGAGAGAAAAGAAGAGGAAGGAAGGAAGGAAGGAAGGAAGGAAGGAAGGAAGGAAGGAAGGAAGGAAGGAAGGAAGGAAGGAAGGAAAAAAGGAAAGAAGATTCTGCAGTGTAATTACTGAGTCTACAATCTGAGTTGCAGTGTCTATGGACTCATAAGATTCACAATACAGGCTTCAGAAACGTAGCAAGTACACCCTAGTACCATAGCTCTTAGCAGCTAGCGCTATTCCAAAGCAGGATGGGTTGCCTGGGGTGTTTGTGGGTTCATCCTCTTTGGAAGATTTCAAGTAGGAGTCTGATGACCACTTGCTGGGTGATTGTAGAGGGGATGGTCTTCCAGGTCTGAGTATAGCTGCTGAGTTCTGCAACTCTGTCTGAAGTTTTGTCATTAGGAGTCTGTGATTCGCAGACCTTTAAGCTCTTCGCTCTGATACCTACAGTGTAAAATGGCCCTAATCAGCTTCGGTAACAAACGCCACGAAAGCAGCTGAGAGTGGGGCCTGAGCAGGTGAACTAGGAGTGGGGGCGGCGTGCGTGGGTGCCCGCAAAGGGCCCTTTAAGGGGCGGTCGGCAGGTGGTTGGCGAGTTTCGACTCAACGGCTTCCCTTTCTACTGGCTTTCCCGGTCTCTCTCCTCCTTCTTCTCCCTTTCCCTCCCTCTCTCCTTCTCTCCCTCCTCCTCCTCCTCCTCCTCCCCCTTCTTCTGCTTTTCCCTCCCCCTGGGGGCGGCTCTCACCTGGGCGGACCGGCAGAAGCAGCCAATAGGCTGACGGGGCGGGCCGCAGGGTCTGGCTAGCCGCTACCAACACCACTCTCGGGTCCAGCAGTGCCGGGGGTCTTGTTGGGGGAGAGGTGCCGGTGATGACGGCCCTTAGCCGGACAGAGGCCGCTACCGACCCACCCAGGTAAAGCAGGCGCAGTTGACCCCTCCGGACTAACGGACGAGAGGACAGATGGACTGAGGAACAGATGGTGGGAGTGCCAAAGCCTCCTCCAGCGTGAACCAAGAGATTAACAGACAGACGGCCAGAAAGACCACCAGCTAGCCTCCGGGGAGGCGCGTGAGTGGAGGGGGTGGGAGGTGTTGGCAGGCAAGCAGCCAGACAGCCACACAGTCTGACAGCCAGACAGCCCGATTGCTCGCATCCGAGGCGCACAGACAGGCGCTGTCTAGTCCTTGCTCAGTCTGGGGGCGCGGGACGCTGGGGCTCTCCGCTTGCCCGCCTTGGGAACGGGAGGGGAGAGCAGGAGAAGAAGGGGAGGGGAGGTCGGAGGGCAGCCTGTGAGCCCCCTCCTCCCGCTGCCCCCGAGGTTGCATCAGCCTCCAAGAAAGTGGGTTTGCCGGAGTCGGAGCCGGAGCTGGAGCCGAAACCAACTGTTTCCCGTAACTTACTCAACCCCCGCCTCACTCTGGGCCGGCTGAGCTCTCTTAAGCCGACTTGACTTCTGGCCTCTCCTTTCGTTCTCTGTTCGTTCTTGCTGCCTGCAGGACTCCAAACGCCTCTGCAGCTTAGCCCCGAGCTGGGATCGGAGCCTGGGGCCCGGGGATTGGGAGGGGCGAGTCCGCAGTCCCGGCTGGGTGCCCCCTCCGTGCCCCGAGTCCCAGATTGTGGACTGCGGACACCCGGCTCTGTCTTTGGCTCTCTCCACTCTGCAGCCTCTGTGCTGCCGACCTGTGCTCTCTGCCCTTCTGGCCTCCCAGAGCTGGGTCAGTCTTGGCCGGGGACCTCGGTGGCCACTTAGCATTCCGATTGCATATTTACCAAACTGCTTTCTCAGACCTACCACGCCTCTTTAGGGGGGTGGGAAGTGGAGGGGGGGAGGTCGAGGAGAGGGTCTTGCCCGAGGTTGTTTTTCCACTGTATGTAAGCACAATCTTTGGACCAAGAGGTTACCACTGGCTGCTTGGAATGCCAGCGATGTTTGGCTACCGCCCCAGGGTGGCGGGACTGGGTCCCTGTGGCTCCTCTAAAACCTCTTGAGGTAGGTTTGAGGTGCTGGCCTCTTCCTCTTAAACCTCCCAAGCCTAGCCCCGAAGTTTCTCCATGATTTCACTTCTGAGGGCAGTGGGCTTGATGCCTTTGGCACAGGAATAGGGCCCATTTTATCTTGGAAGTGGCCTAAGGTCATGGAGTGGGCGCTAACCACTAAGGAGGTATGGAAGGTTTGGGGATATAGAGAAGCAGGTTCTATTGAACTAGTGTAGGAAAAGAATCTGGGGGTGTTTGGCGGAAGAGACTCAGACTATTGGAGTTTTGTGGATGCAATCGTCCCTTACTAGTCTAATCCTAACACTCTAAAAGAATGAAGTTGGGAGGGCAGCCTGACACATCTATAGATGGAACCACCCCTCTATTTTAAGGTCCGATTATTAGGAAAGGAGTAACTCTATATGAAGGTAAGTAACGAGTGGAAGAGAGGGACTTCTCTGGGAAGTCACTGTGAACTACTCAGTCAATAAGAATTTATTAAACACCTACTATGTGCCAGGTACTTCGATAAGTCATGGGGATACAAGGGAATGCAAAACACAGTCCCTACCTTCTAGGAGCTAACAATCTAATGGGGGATTAACCTTGTGAAGCTGCAGATCAAAGAGCCAATGTAATCTTAGGCTGTATAAAGAGGGGTGTGGTTTCCACTATAGGGGTAATAATAATTGTCCTCCTGTGTTCTGCTCTCTGGTCAGGCAACATTTATGGTGCTGATCACTTCTGAGCACAAGCTGGAAGGCATCCAAAAGAGGATGACTTGAGTATGATGAGGGAACTGGAGACCCTGCCATACAAAGACTGGCTGAAGAAATTAGGGATGGTTAATTTGGGCAAGAGAAGACTTAAAGGAAACATTTTAATTATGTTCCAGTTTAAAAAGCTGGCATATGGAAGGATTGCATTTGTTCTGCTTGGCTCTAGGGGAAATAAATAGGTACCTTGCAGAAAAGTAGATTTAGGCAGAAAAGCCCCCTTACAATTAGAGTTATCCCAATGTGAAGTGAATGGCTTCAGCAGATTCTATCACATATCAGAGTATATCAAAGAGATTCTTGTTCAGATATGGCCTGTGAGGCCCCTCTAACCAGCTCTTTTTGTGATTCATTCTTATCTAACATCCATGCCACACTAAGTTCTGGAAAGGAGGTCTTCTTTCTCTTGGCATCTCTTGATTTACTCAGTGGCCTTAGGACACTCTCTCCCTGAGCCTCCCTGTCATTGTAGACAGACTAAGTCAGCTTGGAGGGAATCTGAGTTGTCCCAGCATGATTCTGGCAGTTATAACAAGGTGTTTCTCCCTGCCTGCGGGGGGAACAGCCGCACCTATTTCAAGCAGCTGGAAATCTGTGCATTAACTCATTGTTGGGCTTTGGCTGTTCAGTCTGGGTGGACCAAGAATCTTGGCATGTTGAGTCTTTCCTGCAGCACTGTTTAACATTGCTAATAAGGGGAGGAAGGTTTGCAAGCTTGTTCTTCTCTCTCCAAGTCCAGGTGATGCCACGGTTAGAGGACAGTCACTAATAATTATTCCTGGGTACCCTGGCTTTGCCTGCCCTACTCCTAACTTTGCCTATAACTTGTTGGTGTTCTACCAGTGCAACATGAAGCTTATATTGACAGTCTCAAGAAAGCCTGAATGGAAACACTTGAGTTCTGCAGTATGACCAAGTAGCAGACTGCTTCACCCTCAAAAATGACAATCATAAGAAAATATAGCAAGGACTACAGAACCTTGAATCCACAGTTCCTCCATTTTATTCCCTCTCTTTACCCTTTCTCTACCCCATTCCACCCAGAATTTGACCCTATAGTCAGCCAAACTCACCTCCCTGACCTAGAGAAAATGACTTCCAGGCCAAGATCCTAAATACCAAGTTAAATCATCAATATGGGCAGTGTTTTGAGAAGTAGAAAGACAGAAATCTCATTCTTTAAGTGGCTATCTCTAAGTGAGCAACTTTAACAGTTTCTGTGTTTGGGACTTGTACTGAATGACCAGTTCAATGCAAAAAATCTTTATTAAATGAGAAGTAAGGCAAAGAGGGAAGGACTGTGTTGAAAGTGATTTGTAAGGAGTATCCTCAGATTCCATTCCACATTTGTTAATATCTACTTTTTTTTTCGTTATATAATTATCAGCTTTTTTTTTTTAGCTTCTTTTTTTCAACATTTTTTACTTAAAGTTTTGAGTTCAAAATTCTATCCCTCCCTCACTACCCTTCCCCCTCCCTGAGACAGTATGCAATCAGATATTGGTTATCTATGTGCAATTATATAAAACAATTAGTAATTTTCTATAAGAAGACTTGAATAAAAGAAAAAGAAAGAAGGAAAGAGAAAAAGAAAGAAAGTGAAAAATATCATTCAAACAATATCAGTTCCTTCTCTGGAGAAGGATAGTATGCTTCATCATGAGTCCTTTAGGATTGTCTTAGATCATTGTATTACTGAGAATAGCTGTCATTCACAGTTCTTCATCGAGCAATATTACTGTTACTGTGTACAAAATTCTCCTGGTTCTGTTCACTTCTCTACGCATCAGTTCATGTAAAGTCTTTCCAGGTTTTTCTGAAATCATTCTGCTTGTCATTTCTTATAGCATAATAATATTCCACCACAATCATATACCACAGCTTCTTTAGCCATTCCCCAATCGATGGACATTCTTTCAATTTCCAATTCTTAGGCACCATAAAAAGTGCCATGATAAATATTTTTGTACAAATGGGTCATTTTCCTTTTTTTAAAAAGATGTTTTTGTGATATAATGTCTACTGTTTTGAGGACAAGGAATATCAATTTGCCTTTCCCTCAAGGAATTTGTTATCTAATTTTGGAAGAAGTGTAGGGAAAGCTTATATTCAAAAGGAGAATTGTTAGACAAAAAGGAGAGGAATGTGACTTAGTGGATAAAGTGATGGATTTTAAAATGTTCCTATCCTAATCTTGAGTAACTTTGGAAAATCACTTCACATCACTAGGACGTAGTTGCCCATGAAGGGGCAACTGAAGGGGTTGGACTAAAATTCTCTGTAAGATCTGTTTTAGCTC